>OW119932.1:68055985-69255985 GCA_933210815.1 Meta bourneti | reverse complement strand
TCTGTTGCTCCAGTGTGACGTTAATTAAATACCTACCTTCTATAAATTTTCAAAGGTGACGACTTCAAACTGCGTTGAATCATGGAATCGCGTCCCTTTACTCTGATTTCATTCTCGATACCGCTCGAACTCCATGTGGTGGTTGGGTGGTGGTTGGTATTTAAGGGGGGTATTTCATTTAACGTCACACTGGAGCAACCCAACGGGCTATTGGTGACGGTCCAGGATCTGTCCCAAAGGGAAACCGAGGACAACACCACGTAATTTTGAACCACGGTCAGATGACGAGGCAACACCTGAGATGGCACCCCACTCTCCGACATTTGAGGCCACGACAGATTTAACGTGCACCAGCTCCCTTTGTACACGACGGTGTTTGGCTGGATTCGAATTCGCAACCCTTCGGTTGCTAGTCCGTTACTCTTCCAACCGGGCAACCACAGCCGCGGTATTTAAGGAAGAAGGGCCAAATATAGCCTTGATGCACAAGACAGACAACATCAAGTAATGAACATTCACAAGGAAAGTGTTATAAACATGCAAGAGGGGGTACTACATCCGGGTAGGAATGCAGCTGACAGGAATCCAACTCAAAATGAGAGTAACAGGTAGGGTAGGGAACAGGCCTGGACAAAGAAGAAAGTGCAGTCAAACCGGACAATAATACTTTTCCACGGATGCCACAGGGATCGAGGACCAACGCAATACCCCTCTCTTTTGATTAGTAGAGTAGGTTCCACAACTTCAATTCGAAACCAGTAGCTACACGGTTTGTGCTGACCGAAACGTTGAGGTAGGTAGGTATTTAATTAACGTCACACTGGCGAAACATAATGGGCTATTGGCGACTGTCCTGGATCAAACCCGAAGGGAAAGATGCGAGGACAATACCACGTAATTTTGAACCACCGAGACGTAGAAGAGCCGCAAGCAGTCTATATAAATTGGCCTATCTTCATTCTCAAAATAGGTATTTAATTTACGTTCCACAGCAGCAACACAACGGGCTATTGACGAAGGTATGGATTCTATACCAAAGGTAGGTAGGTATCTTAACGTCGCGCAGGTGAAACACAACGGGCTGTTGACGACGGTCCGGGATGAATCCCGAAGAGAATCCCGAAGAACATCCAAACTACGCCAATCCATAAGATGATGGTACAACCAGGTGACGGTTACGTACGAATTGTTCTATAATCGTCTCCGCGTGGATTGTTTGGAAGTGGTCTTAGGGCCGCGGTGGCCCGGTTGGAGGAGTAACGGATTAGCAACCGGAGGGTTGCGAGTTTGAATCCAGCCAAAGACAGTCGTGTACAAGGGGGACTGGTGCACGTTAAATAGGTTGTGGCCTCAAATATCCTCACGTTGTTGTGGTGTGGAAGTTTGGAGAGTGGAGTGTTGGTTCAATTGTGACCTCGTGAACTGAGCGTGGTTTAAAATTACGTGTTGTCCTAGGATATTTCCCTTTGGGATTAATCGCGGACCGTCACCAACAGCTCCAGTGTGACGTTAATTAAAATACCTACCTATCGAAGTGATCTTAAAAAATAGGACGGGAAAGAATTAGAATTAGAAATGAAATAAGAGTTTGCGAATTTAATAGTTTTAAATTTAGTATTCTGAAGTATTAAATTTATCTATTGTAAAGTATCAAATTAATCTATTACAAATTTATAATAGAGATCTACAGAACAAAAACACGATATTTCTTATACTGACGATTTAGAATAGCCCGTTTTGTTGCTCTAGTGTGACGTTAATTAAATATCTATCTGATGATTTAGTTGCTGTGATAAAAAACCTGCTATATACTCCAAGTAATCTCATAAAATGTGGTATCACGATAGTTGGTACTGACTGAAGAACTGCTACCGTTTTAATAATTTTTCTAATGACATCGATACAAACGCAATAATATTCACGAAGTGAAGTAAGTGAATAGAAATCATATATAAAAGCGTCCAATTGATTCGTGATGCTCAATTGAATACGATTCTTGGCACTATTTCTAAAAATTGCTTTTCCTTTAAAAGTACTAAAACTTCGTAACTTTTAGTCGTAAAATTGAAGTTTTATCTTATTGCATAGACTTGGATGTAAATTCGAAGGTATTGTCCAAATATTCAAAATGAATACAGACCAGAAGCATTCGGATTCAGATGTTTTACGTCAATTGCTCGTTGAAGCAACGACATCCTGTCATGATCAGAATTCACCAAAGCCCGAAGAAAACATGACGAAAACAACTCGTGCAAAAGTTAATTCCATTCATTCCGCAAAGATGGACGAAAGATCCGAAAGAACGAAAGGTTCCAAGATCGACGTTGGCGGTGTTGTCAAGAGTTTTTCAACAGATCAACACCCTAAACTGAACACACGTTCATCGCAAAGCCGGATTAATAAGAACAAAGACAGTGATCGCTACGAACAAGCTCACTTTAAGAAAAGCAGTGGAATTTTGGAGCACTTAATTGAACCACACGTAGCAACCCAAAATGTAGAAAGAGGTCATAGACGTATGCGTGATGCACGTGGCTCAGTAAGGACCATGATTCCTCCTGTTTACCTGCGACATCAAGATCCAAACGAAGAAACAGATTTCTCTGAGCAGACCACAGAAAACCTTGCAAGTTTTCTTTCTTCAACAAAATCTGCAAAATCTTGTTCGAAAAGTGTGCCGAAAGAGACAAGCCGTATTATTGACTCAGCGACGACACCATTTGTGTCTTTGACGAGTGGACGGCTTAATGCACGAAAACACCATTCAACACAGCATCCGAAGACACACGCCGTAAAGGAAATGTTCAAGAATGAAACTTTTCCAACAAAATTGAATGTAAGCAGAAATGAACAATCTGACCATGGAAAAAGCTCTTTTTTACTTCAGCTGAACATACCATCCTTTGATAAGCAACCAGAGCTTTCACAAATGGTAACAAAATCAGAACCTTCGAATAGTTTTTCAAGAGGAAAGAATCAAATAGAAAATCCAGCTACTAAAGGTTATGCATGCGATCAGTGTGGAACACGTTTTAAAACTAAGCGAGAACTAAATCGTCATCAAGATCTCAACCATCAAGTAAAGTCACACCAATGTCGAATTTGCGACAAAACTTTCGTATATAGGTCGAATTTGAATCAGCACATGGAAATCCACAGTGGAACACGTCATGAGTGTGAAATATGCATGAAAACATTTTCGCGAAAATGTTATTTACTAAAACATAGAACCATCCACAACGGTCAGAAACGGTCATTTATTTGCGAAATTTGTAATAGGAAGTTTTTTCAAAATTCTCACTTAGTAACACATCGACGTATACACACTGAAGAGAAGCCGTATATGTGTGAAATGTGCATGAAAATGTTTAGACGAAATTCGACTTTACAAACACATAGGCGTATACACACTGAAGAGAAGCCGTATGTGTGTGAAATATGTATGAAAAAGTTTAGACGAAATTCAACTCTACATATACATAGGCGTATACACACTGAAGAGAAGCCCTATATGTGTGAAATATGTATGAAAACGTTTACACAAAGTTCCAATTTACAAACACATAGGCGTATACACACTGAAGAGAAGCCCTACATGTGTGAAATATGCTTTAGAACCTTTTCACAATCTTCGAGCTTAAAAAGACATAGCCGTATCCATAAACACGGAAAATAATTAAATGTCAAAAGTGCTAGAAAACAGATTCGCGGAAAGTGTACTTGCCACGACATGAAAGGATATAGAACGATTTATATTTTTTTAAAGGGACTTTTTTTAGAAAGTCACTCGTGCGATTGTTAAACGGTCAAATTATATTAATGGACCAACTTTTCTTTCGTTTTTAAATTTCCCTCGACCTGGAATAATTCTAGTTTCTCTGCTGACAGCTGTGAGTAGCGTTTAATCGAATTTAGTTTTTTTTATTCACTAATAGACACTAGACTTATTGGTATGTAATTAACCATTTCCCTTATTGTAATTTTTCTTAATTAATTCAATTTAAGAATTTTCACATGAAATTGCATGGATTTTATTAACTAAAATCAACATTCAAAATGTCATTGTTTTGAATAGTTTTTTATAAATAAAATGTTACATTTTTAAATAAAAATATATTTGTAGTTTTATTTAGCCTCTTATTCAAATGTATGGCATTTATCTGTTTTTTATATATTAAACAGAATTTCATGTATTTAAATGAATATTGATATACAAACCTGGAACATTTTCAAAACAAATGCGAGGTATTAAATCATAAATAAATTTCCAGTAGTTTACGTGCCGTGTTTTAACCTACCAAATGTATATATACACTTGTTTGAACTATATACGTGCTTTTAATACGTTATATTTTGGAAAATAGAAAGCGATGTATTGTAATTCGTTTTGCATCGAGATTACCTGCATGTTAAACGTTTGAAATGTTTTTAAAGTGTTATTTGACCTGATACTTTTAGTTTCTATTCGATATCTCAAGGTTATTTCATACTTCCTTTCCTAATTTCGATTTTCGTATCGTTCTTTTAGAACGAAGTCTGAAAAAGTTCTCTGTTCTATACTCTTTAATTTTGAATCTTGATTGTTTTTATTGAAATTCTGTAAAAATGTGAAACAGTAAAAATGAAAGTGAAATATTTTACATTTTTAATTGATTATGTCCTTTGTACATTGGTTTTCACTCAAACAAGCTTACAAAAAAAAGTCCAGCAGTCACTTTTCTACGAAAATTTCTCTAATATTTACTGACCCATCCAAATACTGTCAGATTATAAAATCGATTTGTAGTTTAATTATTTCAAGGGTGGTGACGTGTGTAACTTAAGGAAACTTCATTTCTCTGGTTCAATCCTTCGGTATTGCTTTTTACGAAATATGTTAATTAAAATATTTTTTAATTTGAGTTAGTTTTATTTGTATACATGCCTTTTATTTCTGTTTTGTGTATAAACGTAATTTCAAGTATTGAAATCGTATTGAAATCGTATTTCAAGTATGAAATTTTTATATTGGAATATTTTCGAAATAAATGAAAGAAACCAAACTCGAATTGTACTTCTAGTAATATTCGTTCCGTATTTGAACTACACGCACTCTATACTTGTTTAAAATATATGCGTACTTTTAAAACAATATATTGTTGAACGGTATAAATCAAAGTTTTGTAGTTCCATTTTAAACCAGGATAAACTTACATTTTAACGCTTTTAAAATGTACTTAATGTGTTATTCAATCTTCGATATATTTAGTATTTATTCGATAATTGAAAGGGCCGCGGTGGCCCGGTTGGAAGAGTAACGAACTAGCAACCGAAGGGTTGCGAGTTCGAATCCAGCCAAACACCGTCGTGTACAAAGGGGGCTGGTGCACGTTAAATCTGTCGTGGCCTCAAATGTCCTCACGTTGGCGTGGTGTGGAAGTTTGGAGAGTGGGGTGCCAGCTCAGGTGTTGCCTCGTCATCTGACCGTGGTTCAAAATTACGTGGTGTTGTCCTCGGATCTTTCCCTTTGGGATTGATCCCGGACCGTCACCAATAGCCCATTGTGTTGCTCCAGTGTGACGTTAATTGAAATACCCAACCCGATAATTGAAAGGCATTTCATTTTTTCTTTCCTAATTTCGAATTTTGAACTTGTATAATTGCTGCCTATAAAGGAAAAAAGCTAAACAAATTATTTTGATAAACAAGACTTGTTCTAAAGTGAATTCAACTGATTCTGATCAGGTAGGTAGGTAAAGGTATTAAACACTAAAGTACGAAACAGTGGCTTAGGTTGTTTTAAACTCGAATAACATTAATAGTTTGAAAGGCAGTATCGTCATCTTAACGTGGTTCAAAACTACGTTGTGTTTTAATTAGATCCTATCCTTTTCTAGATTGATCCCGGACCGACGCCAATAGCTCGTTGCGTTACCCGTGTGACGTTAATCAAAATACCTACCTACCTTCCGCCTTATACCTTAGTTCAATTTTGAAATCTGATTGTGTACATCGCATCAAAGGAAAAAAGTAAAAAAACACACAAATAATTTTGTTTTTAAATTGATCATGTTCTTCGTACATTCGTCTTCAATCAAGGAAACTTACACTTCTCAAATATAAAAACTTTTGTACGAAAATCCCAATGCTTAGAGCAACCACAATACTGTCTTAAAAGACAAAGCTAGTCACAAGTTGTAACATTTCAAGAGCAATGAAGTGTTTAACTTCAGGAAATGTCAAATCTTCTGTTGAATCATTTGTCGTGACATTTTGGGTAATCTAGTACTTTAATCTATTTAGAAAGACGCGATTCGATTCTAGTTCCTGTAACAAGTATATAAATTACTCAGGTATATAGGTAGGTATTTTAATTAAGGTCGCACAACATAAATTACTCAGTATTTTATAATATGTTAGCTTTCGTGTTGCACAATGTGTTACATACTTTTCAGTTATATTTCGATATCACTAAATGAACAAAACAGGAAAATTGACACAGTTTAAGATAAGGTTTTTTTAAGGTGCAAGGTATAGATAGGTATTTAAGTTAACGTCCAAATATAGCTTAGAGCAACACAATGGGCCATTGTAGACGGTCAGGGATCAATCCTTCAATTTAAGAGGTAAAAAAGAAATTGTTAAGCAAGATGTTAATGGACATAAGGATGATATCATAAGGGATCGATATTAAGATCCAATCAATTTGTGTCTGCTGTCATCACCTAATATCAATTTTTAAAATTCAATTTTCAAATGTTTTTTAGAAAACTAGGTTTTGAATTCTGCTACTTTTCTCGGGGCATGCAAAATCATTTTTGCTATAAATATAAACTTTTTATTTACATTTTCTAGTGGAAACATAAGTAGTTGATCAATTTATTTTAAATTTAAATTAAATAAATTTTTTAAATTAAGGTATTTATCTTGATATAGGTCCTAAAGAACATGGGGCCCTCCTGATTATTTTTTAAACAATTTTTTAGATGAAATAAATTCTGATCACTCCCCTGTGATTACTTTCAATAAAGCTTAAATAGATTTTCAAAAGACAGTCTTCAAATTAGAACGCTTTAATTTTTTTTCTATAAAACCACATTCTCCTCCCTAAACTTATCAAGATCAAAAGTTATTCGTAACTAGATCTCTTTTAAAGAGGTGGCAAAACTCGTTTCCAATGTAAAACGTGTTTATTGAGTAAAGAATTCCGTTCAGTTCGTTCTAGGCTTAAAGTGATGGTCCAGTTCGAGTTGTGTGCTTGACATTTCCTGTATTCTCGTCGGGTAGCCATTGCTTTGTCATTAAACGTTTTACATTTAAGAGCCCAACAGACAGCACTGATATAACCATCTGACTTTATACTATTTGGACGCGATGCGAGCGCCACTGGGAAATTTGCCTACTGCTATCGCATGACTTTTGGCACGTCAGTGTAAATTTAAATAAAAATAGATTTTAAAATATCAGATTAAAACCAGACCAACATTAAAAGCATGATGAAACACTTTAAGTAAACAACATGAAAACAAAATTAAAACTTCAAAACTATGAAAAAGTAAATATATTATACTTCTCATTATCCACATACATGAAAAAATACAATGAACTTAGGAAAAATTGAATTGAAAGATGAAATGACGCTGTTTGCGAGTAATGAAAACTCTGCGAAACTAAAGAACGTTATACTTTTCAAGAGAGTTTAAAAGGTACATAATTCACGTCCAGATTTATCGCAAAATTTTCACAATACATATATACTGTTACACAAATCCGAGTATCAATTATTCTATGTACTTTATTTATGAATCTTTCATAGCAGTAAAGTAACATGTAACTCAGTAAATATTTTATGTAATTTTTGTAAACTGTTTTGTGTTACTACGTCCGTACGTCCCTGAGTTTCTGGTTATCTGAGGTGGCCTTGGTACACATTGCCTAGGATGTTTTGTATTTTTTTAAGTAA
This sequence comes from Meta bourneti, assembly GCA_933210815.1. Lineage (NCBI taxonomy): Eukaryota > Metazoa > Arthropoda > Arachnida > Araneae > Tetragnathidae > Meta > Meta bourneti. The sequence continues at coordinate 69,248,043 of OW119932.1, read as the reverse complement.
CTGGAGTAATATATTTGATACTAGTACGAAGAAATAATCAAGGTTCTACTTACAAGGTTTGAACATTTGTTCAATGCTTCCTATTTCCCATATGCAACATCTGTTGCTAATTTACTTCGGTACTCATCAACTGAGACCTCTCACTTCTTGTTTGAAGTAATCCTTTCAAATATAATAGCATACCATTAAACCCTACACACCAAATGGTTTATCTGCACGCCCAAAATTCCTATGTAAGTGGCTAGACTCTGGTGCGAAAACCTGTCCCAAACTGTCATAGTTCTTGGCAAGGGACAATTTTGTTTTCTTACATGGATCTTCATATCCCTTGGAGCAGTAGGACGGTTTTATCTCGTCCTTAGCCAATGTAACCAGATCTTGGACGAAATATCTCGTCGAAACACGTGGAGGGTTAAATCATTTTCAATAATGCGTTTAAACCTTCATTTGGTGTACCAATGCTCTGCTTTCAATTTCTGGACTCTCACCAATACAATTTTTCCTAAGCTTACTACAAATATGTTCATAAAGATTGCAACAATATTTTATGTTATTTCTGAGAGAGATTTGACATTATTTTTATATTTAATCAGAAATATTTAAACCTAGTTTTATTTTTAAAATATATCAAACACAATCCCCAGCTGTCTGCCACCACTAGAAATGCTCCCACGACGAATTAGTGATAAGTAGGTTCCCATTCTTCGACATTTGAATTTAGTGGACACTGATTTAAAGGACCGTCCCATTAATGGAGTATAGGTACTTTCAAAAGTGGTTCGTATCTTTGATTAAAGCATTAAAAACAAAAAGAAATGTGAAAGCATGTTTGATTTATTTTCACGAAATAAAATCTTATTTTGAAAAATGGAGAATTTTCATGAGGATTTCAGTGTTACAAACCATCGGAAGACGAGCATTGTACTTCCTGTTACACAATACGGATTATGCGTATAGGAAGCAAGTTCTAACACTAGTGACATTTACGTTTAGGCTTAGTGATAAAGCTTGTCATCCTTCAAAATCACCCTATTCGAAATTACGTTCTAGTGGTCAATTTTTTTTAAGAAACGTGTCGAACACGTTTGGATGAGAAGTTCCGGATTGCATTGACACCCAAGGTCAGCGGTAGCCCGATTGGAAGAGTAGCGGATTTTAAAACGGAGGGTGCGAGTTCGAATCCAACTAAAGACAGTCATGTACAAAGGGGGCTGGTGCACGTTAAATCTATCGTGGCCTCAAATGTCCTCACGTTGGCATGGTGCGCACGTTTGGACAGTGGGGTGCCAGATCAGGTTTTGCCTAGTCCCTTGAGCGTGGTTCAAAATTCGCGGTGTTGTCCTCGGGTCTTTCCTTTGTATTTGATCACATACCGCCGCCAATAGCCCGTTCTGCTGTTCCAGTGCGATGTTAATTAAATACCTACTTACTATAAACTTTCAAAGGTGACGACTTCAAACTTCGTTAAATCAGGGAATCGCGTCCCTTAGAGTGAAGTCGATTTCCTTCTCGATCCCGCTCAAACACCATGTGGTTGTGGGTAGTTGGTTGGTATTTAAGGAACAAGGGTCAAATTTGCCATGATGCACAAGACAGACGACATCATGTAATGGACATTCGCCGCAAGGAAAGTGCTATAAACATACAAGATTGTAATACTTACAGATAGGAATGCAATTGACAGGAATGAAACTCAAGGTGAGCGTAACATGTAGGGAAGGAACAGGCATGGACAAAGGAGAAAATGTAGTCAACCGGCCAACAATACATTTCCACGGATGCCACAGGGATCGAGGACCAATCGAAACGAAATGCCCCTTTTCCTTGATTGGAAGAGATTTCACAACTTCAATTCCAAACCAGTAGCTACTCGGTTTGTGCTGACCGAGAGGTTGAGGTAGGTAGGTATTTAATTAACGTCGCAGAGGAGAAACATAGCGGGCTATTGGCGACGGTCCGGGATCCAACCCGAAGGGGGTGGGGGGGTATTTCAATTAACGTCACACTGGAGCTACACAATGGGCTATTGGTGACGGTCCGTTATCAATCCCAAAGGGAAAGATCCGAGGACAACACCACGTAATTTTGAACCACGGTCAGATGACGAGGCAACACCTGAGCTGGCACCCCACTCTCCAAACTTCCACACCACGCCAACGTGAGGACATTTGAGGCCACGACAGATTTAACGTGCACCAGCCCCCTTTGTACACGACGGTGTTTGGTTGGATTCGAACTCGCAACCCTTCGGTTGCTAGTCCGTTACTCTTCCAACCGGGCCACCGCGGCCCTCCAACCCGAAGGGAAATCCGAGGACAATACCACGTAATTTTGAATCTAGGTCAGATGACGAGGTCACACCTGAGCTGGTCCCCAGCTCTCCAAACATCCACAGTACGCCAATCCATAGGATGATGCTACAGCCAGGTCACGGTCACCTATGAATTGTTCTATAATCGTCTCCATGTGGATTGTTTGGAAGTGATCTTAGGGCCGCGGTGGCAACGGTTGGAAGAGTAACGGATTAGCAACCGGAGGGTTGCGAGTTAGAAACCAGCCAAAGACAGTCGTGTACAAGGGGCGCCTTTGCACGTTAAATAGGTTGTGGCCTCAAATGTCCTCACGTTGTTGTGGTGTGGAAGTGGAGTGCCGGCTCAATTGTGACCTCGTCATCTGACCGTGGTTCAAAATTACGTGGTGTTGTGCTAGGATATTTCCCATTGGGATTAATCCCGGACCGTCACCAACAGCTCCAGTGTGACGTTAATTAAAATACCTACCTACCGAAGTGATCTTAAAAAAATAGGTATTTGGTATTTGGTATTTTCAATTAACGTCACACTGGAGCAACACAACGGGCTATTAAATAAATAGGATGGGAAAGAATTAGAATTGGAAATGAAATAAGAGATTGCGAATATTAAAGTTTTAAATTGATGTATTCTGAAGTATTAAATTTATCTATTCTAAATTATTAAACTAATCTATTACAAATTTATAATAGAGATCTACAGAACAAAAACACAATATTGCTTATACTGACGATTTAGAATAGCCCGTTTTGTTGCTCTAATGTGACGTTAATTAAATACCTATCTGATGATTTAGTTGCTGTGGTAAAATCCCTGCTATATACTCCAAGTAAGCTCATAAAATGTGGTATCACGATCGTTGGCACTGACGGAAGAACTGCTACCGTCTTAATAATTTTTCTAATGATATCGATACAAACGCAATAATATTCACGAAGTGAAGTAATTGAATAGAATTCATATATAAAAGCTATGAATTGATTCGTGATGCTCAATTGAATACGATTCTGGGCTCTCTCGTTCTGAAAATTGCTTTCCTTTAATAGTACTAAATCTTCGTAACTTTTTAGTCGTAAAACTGAAGTTTTATCTTATTGCATAGACTTGGATGTAAATTCGAAGGTATTTTCAAAACATCCAAAATGAATATAGACCAGAAGCATTCGGATCCAGATATTTTACGTCAACTGCATGTTGAAACAACAACATCCTGTCATGATCAGAATTCACCAACGCCCGAAGAAAACATGACGAAAACAGCTCGTGCAAAAGTTAATTCCATTCATTCCGCAAAGATGGACAGAAGATTCAAAAGAACGAAAGGTTCCAAGATCGACGTTGGCGGTGTTGTCAAGAGTTTTTCAACAGATCAACACACTAACCTCAACACACGTTCATCGCAAAGGCGGATTAATAAGAACAAAGACAGTGATAGCTACGAACACCCTCACTTTGAGAAAAGCAGTGCAATTTTGGAGAACTTAATGGAACCACCAGTAGCAACCCTAGATATAGAAAGAGGTCATAGACGTATGCCTGATGCACGTGGCTCAGTAAGGACCATGTTTCCTCCTGTTTACGTGCGAAATCAAGATCCAAACGAAGAAAAAGATTTCTCTGAGCTGACTACAGAAAACATAGCAAGTTTTCTTTCTTCAACAAAATCTTGTTCGAAAAGTGTGCCGAAAGGGACAAGCCGTATTATTGATTCAGAGACAAAACCATTTGTGTCTTTGAAGAGTGGACGGCTAAATGCACGAAAACACCATTCAACACAGCATCCGAAGACACACGCCGTAAAGGAAATATTCAAGAATGAAACTTTTCCAACAAACTTGAATGTAAGCAGAAATAAACAATCTGACCAGGGAAAAAACTCTTTTTTACTTCAGCTGAACATACCATCCTTTGATAAGCACCCACAGTGGTCACAAATGGCAACAAAATCAGATCCTTCGAATAGTTTTTCTAGGGGAAAGAATCAAATAGAAAATCCAGCGACTAAAGGTTATGCATGCGATCAGTGTGGAACACGTTTTAAAACTAAGAGAGAACTAAATCGTCATCAAAATCTCCACCCTCAAGCAAAGTCGCACCAATGTCGAATTTGCGACAAATCTTTCGTATATAAATCGAATTTGGATCATCACATGGAAATCCATAGTGGGGGAAAACAACATGAGTGTGAAATATGCATGAAAACATTTTCGCGAAAATATAATTTACTAAGGCATGGAACCATCCACAACGGTCAGATACGGTCATTTATTTGCGAAATTTGTAATAGGAAGTTTCTTCGAAATGCTAACTTAGTAACACATCGACGTATACACACTGAAGAGAAGCCGTATGTGTGTGAAATATGCATGAAAACGTTTGCACACCGTTCGACTCTACATTCACATAGGCGTAAACACACTGAAGAGAAGCCGTATGTGTGTGAAATATGCATGAAAAAGTTTGCACACCGTTCGACTCTACATACACATAGGCGTATACACACTGAAGAGAAGCCCTATATATGTGAAATATGCATGAAATCGTTTACACAAAGTTCGAATTTACGAATACATAGGCGTATACACACTGAAGAGAAACCGTATGTGTGTGAAATATGCATGAAAAAGTTTGCACACAGTTCGAATTTACAAACACATAGGCGTATACACACGGAAGAGAAACCGTACATGTGTGAAATATGCTTTAAAACGTTTTCAGATCCTTCGAACTTCAGAAGACATAGCCGTATCCATAAGCACGGAAAATAATTAAATGTCAAACGTTCTAGAAAACAGATTTGCGGAAAATATACTTGCCACGACATGAAAGGATATACAAAGATTTATATTTTTTCTAAAAGGGACTTTTTTTAGAAAATCACTCGTGCGATTGTTAAACGGTCAAATTATATTTAATGGACCAACTTTTCTTTCGTTTTTAAATTTCCCTCGACCTGGAATAGATCTAGATTCTCTGCTGACAGCTATGAGTAGCGTTTAATCGAATTTAGTTTTTCGAATTATGTTTTTATTCACTAATAGACACTATACTTATTCGTACATAATTAACCATTTTCCTACTTAAATTTTTCTTAATGAATTTAATTTAAGAACTTTCACATGAAATTGCATGGATTTTATTAACTGAAATCAACATTCAAAATGTCATTGTTTTGAATACTCTTTTATAAAAAAATGTTACATTTTTAAATAAAAATATATTTGTAGTTTTATTTAACCTTATTCGGATATATGGCTTTTATTTGTTTTTTTATATATTAAACAGAATTTCATGTATTTAAATAGAAATTCATATAAAAACCTGGAACATTTTCAAACCTGCAACGTGTTTTAACCATATCAAAAGAATATACACTTGTTTAAACTATATCCGTGCTTTTAATACGTTATATTTTGAAAGATAGAAATCCATGTATTGTAATTCCTTTTGTATCGAGATTACCTGGATGTTAAACGTTTGAGATGTTTTTAAAGTGTTATTTGATCTTTGATACTTTTAGTTTCTATTCGATATCTTAAGGCTATTTCATACTTCCTCTCCTAATTTCGATTTTCGGATAGTTCTTTCTGAACGAAGTCTGAAGAAGTTCTATGCCTTATACTCTAATTTTGAATCTTGATTGTTTTTATTGCAATCCTGTAAAAATATGAAACAGTAAAAATGAAAGTGAAATATTTTACATTTTTAATTGATTATGTCCTTTGTGCATTGGTTTTCAATCAAACGAGCTAACAAAAGTCCAGCAGTCACTTTTCTATGAAAATTTCACTAATATTTACTGACCCATCCGAATACTGTCAGATTATAAAATCGATTTGTAGTTAGTTTTAACATTTCAAGGGTGGTGATGTGTGTAACTTAAGCAAAAGTCATTTCTCTGGTTCAATCCTTCGCTATTGATTTTTTACGAAATATATTAATTAAAATATTTTTGTAATTTGAGTAAGCTTTTTTGGTATACATGACTTTTATTTCAGTTTTATGTGTATAAACGTAATGTCAAGTATTGAAATCGGAATTTGAATATTGAAATATTTTCGAAATAAATGCGAAAACCCAAAATCGAAGCGTACTTCAGATTATTTCCGTACCGTATTTTAACTACACCAACTGTATATTTGTTTAAAACATGCGTAATTTTAATGCATTATATTGTTGAAAGGTATAAATCAATGTTTTGTATTTCGATTTTAAACCAGGATAAACTCACATGTTAACGCTTTTGAAATGTACTTAATGTGTTATTCAATCTGCGATACATTTGGTATTTATTCGATAATTGAAAGGCATTTCATTTTTCCTTTTCGAATTTGGAAAGTATATATAATTGCTTCCTATAAAGGAAAAAAGCTAAACAAACAAATTATTTGGATAAACAAGACTTTTGCTTCTAGTGAGAATTCAACTGATTCTTATCAGGTAGGTAGGTAAAGGAATTAACCATTAAAGTAGTAAACAATGGCTTAGGTTGTTTTAAACTCGAATAGAGTTCATGGTTCGAAATGCAGTATCGTCATCTGACCGTGGTTCAAAACTACGTTGTGTTATCACCAGATCCTACCCTTCTAGATTGATCCCGAACCGACATCGATAGCTCGTTGCGTTGCTCCAGTGTGACGTTAATCAGAATGCCTACCTACCATAAGCTGTATGCCTTACTTCAATTTTGAATTCTGATTGTGTGTACATCGCATCAAAGGAAAAAAGTGAAAAAACACAAAAATAATTTTGTTTGTAAATTGATCATGTTCTTCGTACATTCGTCTTGAATCAAGGAAACTTACACTTCTCAAATATAAAAACTTTTGTACGAAAATCCCAATGCTTAGAGCAACCACAATACTGTCTTAAAAGACAAAGCTAGTCACAAGTTGTAACATTTCAAGAGCGATTAAGTGTTTAACTTCAGGAAATGTCAAATCCATTGTTGAATCATTTGTCGTAAAGTTTTGGGTAATCTAGAACTTTAATCACTCTAGAAAGACGAAATTCATTTCGAGTTCTTGTACCAAGTATATAAATGACTCAGGTAGATAAGTAGGTAGGTGTTTTAATTAACGTCGTAACATAAACTACTCAGTATTTTTGATATGTTAGCTTTCGTGTTGCACAATGTGTTACATTCTTTTCAGTTATATTTCGATATCACTAAATAAACAAAACAGGAAAATTGACACAGTTTAAGATAAGGGTTTTTCAAGGTGCAAGGTATAGGTAGGTATTTGAAATTATCGTCCAAATATAGCAGAGCAACACTACGCGCTGTTGAAGGCTCTCAGGGATCAATCCTTCAATTTAAGAGGTATAAAAGAAAATGTTAAGCAAGATGTTAATGGACATGAGGATCCGATCATAAGGGATCGATATTAAGATCCAATCAATTTGTGTCTGCTGTCATCACCTAATCAATCTAAACAATTGAGAATTCCATGTAACAAACCGCCGAAAGACGAGGATTTTATTTCCATAACCCAATACGTAGAGAGAGAGTAAGCATATTATAACAATAAAACACTAGAGCCATCTACTTTATGTTTTACAGTGTAAAATATTTTCTTGAAAGGGCCGTCATCCGGACTTTATTCTTTTAATTCCACTTTTAACATGAATATACGTCTTTAAATTAGTACAGTACTGGCATATGCATGAAAAGTTGAGTGTTACAACTGTTTTGTCTAATGACTTCAGAACCTGAAGAAACATCCAGAAGATAAATATAGTGTTGTAGGATGTCCGTATATAAACAAAGATAAATATAGACAAAGATAAATATAGACAAAGGATGTCCGTACTTGACATCACCTTCGGACCGAGTGCCCATGCGCACTGAGCTCGGGGAGGGGTTCCTCATTATGTCGAAATCCTATAATGCTGTACGAGCTTTAGGCCAGTGTAATTTTGGATTGCGTGCAGCGAAGACTGCGTAAGTAGAGGAAGAGCTACTGAACTACGGTGCAGTCACAGGTCTTAAATCAATAAAATTATCCTTCAATGCTAATATCAAACTGCACTTTAATCGTTCAAACTGTAAATGAATTGTTGAATATTCACACAATAAACGATCGTTCAAACTTCCTATGTCTGCTTCATTTATTTCACAATCTAACATCAGGCCCGAGTATCCACATCAAAGCTACGGTTTGTGTCCTCAACTCTACCTATCAATTTTATCGTTCGGTTTTTAAACTTCGATAGCCTAGGTGGAGAAAGTGTAAGTGAATATGCTCTATAAAGCAATAAAATGACTGAATGTGAGTAGTTTTCCTTGTATTAAGTGCGAAATTCGGAGATACGCAACAGATTTCGGGCTTATTGGAAGTGTATTTTTCACTCAATTGAAATAAAATGTCCTTGATATTAGGAGTAGATAAGAAAATAATTTGAGTCTTTGAACAAAAATATAAAAGGGATTCCATTTCTCTCTTGTGTAAATATTATGAGAAAGTATATTTAATTTTCTTTTTCAAAACAAACTTTCAATTTCAATAAAATTATTATTTTGTGTAAAAAAATCCACCACTACCGCATGGAACAATTGTTCTCAATATTTATGCTTATGTTTTTACGTAAATGATCTTGTTTCACGTTTCATGCAATTTCAAAATACAGTAGAATCTTGATTATCCGAGCTCCGATTAACCGAGTGTCCATGCTATCCGTGTTTTTAAAGCTTTAAATAAAGCTTGGAGCAAGAGTGTGAGCACTTTGTCCTTAACTGGTCTGACTTACCCGGCAAATGGTTGTATTAGATTTTATGACGCAAGATGTAAAAGTGAATAAGTGCGTCAAAAGCATGAAAAAATATACCTGAAGTGCCAAAAACCCTGGTTTACCTCTCAAATATTGTGTGGGATCTCGTCGAAGCCCAGCAACTCGACGAGGCATTGATTCAACTAGTCGGTGGAAGTCTCCAGGAGAGATGTTCAGCCATACTGTTTCTATAACCGCCCATAATTACGCAGTTGTGATAGGTGCTAGATCTTGAAGACGAATGGCGCGTTTGATCATATCACAGGTTTGCTTCATGGGGTTCATCTCGATGGCGATATAGGTGGCCAAATTATTTGCTGGAATTGTCCAGAATGCTCTTCAAAAAAATCGCGAACAAAATAGTCCGGGTGACACGGAATATTATCATCCTGGAACATCCCATCGTTATTGGGTAAAAGAAGTCCACAAAGGGTTGAAAATGGTCACTAAGCAGATAAACAGATATTGACTGTCAATAATCGGTTCAATTTCACCAGAGGACCCAATTCATGCAAGGTAAACACTCCCTACACCCTTATGGAACCACCACCAGCTTTCACAATGCCTTGTTGACTAGTGTTGGAACCATTTCCTAATGGGTTTGCGCCAGACCCGAACTAGAGCATCAGATCGTAGCAACTAGAAACGTGACTCATCGGGATCACGGTAAAGTGTTCTAGTCATCTAGGGTCCAATGCATGTGTTAGTGAGCCTAGGTGTGGCGCTGAAGCCGATGATGTGTCGTGAGGAAAGACACTCTAGTTGGTTTTCAACTAACCATATCTCATCAACGCAAATTTCGCTGCTCGAACCTCACAGACACGCCTCTATTTCGTCCCTCATTGAATGTGGCAGTCAGATCACTCATTGTCGGACTCTTCTGCTCAGACGTCGCTGGTCTCGATCATTCAGCAGATGTGGCCGGCTCCTACTCTGTACCTTGTGGAAGGTAGTGCCTTCCAGGGCTTCCACTGTGGAGCGAGGAATCTTAAGAATCTCAACACCTTCCTAAATGCTAATCCCCATATGTCGAGCTCCAATTATCATTCCACGTTCGAACTCGGTTAATTCTCGTCGGGTAGTCATTACTTGTCATTAAACGTTTTACAAGACATTTAAGAGTCCAACAGACAGCACTGATATAAACATCTGACTCTATACTATTTGGACGCGATGCGAGTGCCACTGGGAAATTTGTATACTGCTATCGCATGACTTTTGGCACGTCAGTGTAAAATTCAATAAAAATAGATTTTAAAATATCAGTTTAAAACCAGATCAACATTAAAAGCATGATGGCCAACATTACCACTTTAAGTAAACAACATGAAAAAAAAAATTAAAACTTAACTTCAAAACTATGAAAAAGTAAATATATTATAAACTTTTCATCATCCACATACATGAAAAAATACAATCATCTTAGGAAAAATTGAATTGAAAGATGAAATGATACATTTTGCGCATAATGAAATCGCTGCGAAACTAAAGAACGTTATACTTTTCAAGAGAGTTTAAAAGGTACATATATAATTCACGTCCAAATTTATCGCAAAACTTTCAAAATACATACATACTGTTACACAAATCCGAGTATCAATTATTGTATATACTTGATTTATGAATATTTCGTAGCAGTAAAGTAACATGTAGCTCAGTAAATATTTTCTGTACTTTTTATAAACTGTTTTGTGTTACTACGTCCGTACGTCCCAGAGTTTCTGGTTATCTGAGGTGGCCTTGGTACACATTGCCTAGGATGGTTTGTATTTTTTGAAGTAACTGGAGTAATATATTTGATACTAGTACGAAGAAATAATCAAGGTTCGAACATTTGTTCAATGCTTCCTATTTTCCATAAGCAACATCTATTGCTAAGTTACTTCGGTACTCATCAACTGAGATCTCTCACTTCTTGTTTGAAGTAATCCTTTCAAATATAATAGCATGACCATCAAACCCTAACCCTCTCTCTCTCTCTAATGGTTTATCTTCACGTCCAAAACTGCTCTGTAGTGGCTAGCCTCTGGTGCGAAAAGCTGTCAAACTTTTACAGTTCTTGTCAAGGGACAATTTTGTTTTCCTACATGGATCTTCATACCCATTGGAGCAGTAGGACCGTTTTATCTCATCCTTAGCCAATGTAACCAGATCTTGGACGAAATATCTCGTCGAAACACGTGGAGGATTAAATCATTTTCAAAAATGCGTTTAAACCTTCTATTCGTGTACCAGTGCTCTGCTTTCAATTTCTGGGCCTTAACAAATTCAATTTTTCCTAAGCTTCCTACAAATATGTTCATAGCGATTGCAACAATATTTTATGTTAATTCTGAGGGAGATTTTACATAATTTTTATATACAATCAGAAATATTTAAACCTAAGTGTTTTATCTTTAACATGAATCAAACACAATACCCAGCTGCCTGCCACCACTAGAAATGCTCCCACCACGAATTAGTGATAAGTAGGTTCTCATTCTTTGACATTTGAATTTAGTGGACACTGATTTAAAGGACTGTCCCATTTGTGGAGTAAGGGTACTTTCAAAAGTGGTTCGTATCTTTGATTAAAGCAGTAAAAACAAAAAGAAATGTGAAAGCATGTTTGATTTATTTTCACGAAATAAAATCTTATTTTGAAAAATGGAGAATTTTCTTGAGGATTTCAGTGTTACAAACCATCGGAAGACGAGCATTGTACTTCCTGTTACACAATACGGATTATACGTATAGGAAGCAAGTTCTAACACTAGCGACATTTACGTTTAAGCTTAGTGATAAAGCCTGTCATCCAGCAAAATCACCCTATTCAAAACTACGTTCTAGTGGTCAATTTTTCCTAAGAAACGTGTCAAACACGTTTGGATTGTGAACTGAGAAGTTTCGGATTGCATTGACACAAAAGGTCAGCGGTAGCCCGATTGGAAGAGTAGCGGATTTGAAAACGGAGGGTGCGTGGTCGAATCCAAATAAAGACAGTCGTGTACAAAGGGGGCTGGTGCACGTTAAATATATCGTGGCCTCAAATGTCCTCACGTTGGCATAGTGTGCAATTTTGGACTGTGGGGTGCCAGATCAGGTGTTGCCTCGTCATCAGACTGTGGTTCAAATTACGTGGTATTTTCCTCGGATCTTTCCTTTCGGGTTTGATCACGTACCGCCGCAAATAGCCCGTTCTGCTGTTCCAGTGTGACTTTAATTTAATACCTACCTACTATAAATTTTCAAAGGTGACGACTTCAAACTGCGTTAAATCGAGGTATTGGGTCCCTTCAGTCTGATTTCATTCTCGATCCCCCTCAAACTCCGTGTGGTGGTGGGGATTTGGTTGGTATTGATGGAACAAGGGCCAAATTTTGCCATGATGCACAAGACAACAAGTAACGGACATTCGAAAGGAAAGTTTTATTAATATACAAGAGGAGGTAATACTTCCAGGTAGGAATGCAGGTGACAGGAATCCAACTCCAGGTGAGCAAAACATGTAGGGAAGGAACAGGCCAGGACAAAGAAGAAAATGTAGTCAAACCGGCCAAAAATACATTTCCACGGATGCCACAGGGATTGAGGACCAGTCAAAACGTAATGTCGCTTTCCCTTGATTCGTAGAGTAGATTTCACAACTTCAATTCCAAACCAGTATGTACTCGGTTTGTGCTGACCTAGACGTAGAGGTAGGTAGGCATTTAATTAACGTCGCACAGGCGAAACATAACGTGCTATTGGCGACGGTCCGGGATCAAACCCGAAGGGAAAGTTCCGAGGACAATACCATGTAATTTTGAACCATGGAGACGTAGAAGAGCCGCAAGCAGTTTATATAAATTGGCCTATCTAAATTCTCAAAATAGGTAGTTAATTTACGTCCCAAAGGAGCAACACAACGGGCTATTGACGAAGGTATGGATTCTATACCAAAGGTAGGTATGTATCGCTGTAACGCCACTCTCCAAATTTCCACACTGTGCCAATCCATAGGATGATGGTACAGCCAGGTGACAGTCACCTATGAATTGTTCTATAATCGTCTCCACGTGGATTGTTTGGAAGTGATCTTAGGGCCGCGGTGGTCCGGTTGGAAGAGTAACGGATTAGCAACCGGAGGGTTGCGAGTTCGAATCCAGCCAAAGACAGTCGTGTAGAAGGGGGACTGGTGCACGTTAAATAGGTTGTGGCCTCAAATGTCCTCACGTTGTTGTGCTGTGGAAGTTTGGAAAGTGGGTGCTGACTCAATTGTGACTTCTTCAACTGACTGTGGTTGAAAATTACGTGGTGTTGTCCTAGGATCTTTCAATTTGGGATTAATCCAGGTCAGCCATCAACAGCTCCAGTGTGACGTTAATTAAAATACCTACCTACCGAAGTGATCTTAAAAAATAGGATGGGAAAGAATTATAATTGGAAATGAAATAAGAGTTTGCGAATTTTAAAGTTTTACATTGATGTATTCTGAAGTATTAAATTTATCTATTCTAAAGTATTAAATTAATCTCTTAAAATTTATATACAGAACACACACAAAAACACGATATTGCTTATACTGACGATATAGAATAGCCCGTTTCGTTGCTCTAGTGTGACGTTAATTAACTACATACCTGATGATTTAGTTGCTGAGATAAAAGCTCTGCTATATACTCCAAGTAATCTCATAAAATGTGGAATCACGATCGTTGGTCTGACTGAAGAAATACCGTTTTAATAATATTTCTAATGACATCGATACAAAAGCAATAATATTCATGAAGTGAAGTAAGTGAAAAGAATTCATGTATAAAAGCGTCGAATTGATTCGTGATGCTCAATTGAATACGTTTCCTGAGCTCTCTCGTTCTAAAACTTCGTAACTTTTTAGTCGTAAAATTGAAGTTTTATCTGATTGCATAGACTTGCATGTAAATCCGAAGGTATTATCAAAAGATTCAAAATGAATGCAGAAAAGGACCATTCGGATCCAGATGATTTACGTGAATTGCATGTTGAAGCAACGACATCCTGTCGTGATCAGAATTCACCAACGCCCGAAGAAAACATGACGAAAACAGCTCGTGCAAAAGTTAATTCCATTCATTCCGCAAAGATGGACAGAAGATCTGAAAAAACGAAATGTTCCAAGATCGACCTTAGCTGTGTTGTCAAAAGATTTTCTACAGATCAACACAGTAATCTGAACACACGCTCATCGCAAAGCCTGATTAATAAGAAAAAAGACAGTGATAGCTACGAAGATCCTCACTTTGAGAAAAGCAGTGCAATTTTGGAGCACTTAATGGAAACACCAGTAGCAACCCCAGATGTAGTAAGAGGCCATAGACGTATCCCTGATGCACGTGGCTCAGTAAGGATCATGCTTCCTCCTGCTTACCTGCGATATCAAGGTCCAAGTGAAGAAAAAGTTTTCTCTGAGCAGACCACAGAAACCCTTGCAGGATTTCTTTTTTCAACAAAATCTGCAAAATTTTGTTCGAAAAGTGTGCCGAAAGGTACAAGTCCTATTATTGATTCAGCGACGAAACCATTTGTGTCTTTGAAGAGTGGACGGTTTAATGCACGAAAACACCATTCAACACAGCATCCGAAGACACAGGCCGTAAAGAAAATGTTCAAGAATGAAACTTTTCCAACAAAATCGAATGTAAGCAGAAATGAACAATCTGACCAGGGAAAAAGCTCTTTTTTACTTCAGCTGAACATACCATCCTTTGATAAGCACCCACAGCTGTCACAAATGGCAACAAAATCAGATCCTTCGAATAGTTTTTCTAGGGGAAAGAATCAAATAGAAAATCCAGCGACTAAAGGTTATGCATGCGATCAGTGTGGAACACGTTTTAAAACTAAGCGAGGACTGAATCGTCATCAAGATCTCCACCCTCAAGCAAAGTCATACCAATGTCGAATTTGCGATAAATCATTCGTATATAAATCGAATTTGAATCGGCACATGAAAATCCATAATGGGGGAAAACATCATGAGTGTGAAATATGCATGAAAACATTTTCACAAAAATGTTCTTTACTAAGGCATAGAACCATTCAAAACAGTCAGAAACGGTCATTTATTTGCGAAATTTGTAATAGGAAGTTTTTTCGAAATGAGCACTTAGTAACACATCGACGTATACACACTCAAGAGAAGCCGTATGTGTGTGAAATATGCCTGAAAAAGTTTGCACTACGTTCGACTCTACAAACACATAGGCGTACACACACTGAAGAGAAGCCGTATGTGTGTGAAATATGCCTGAAAAAGTTTGCACTACGTTCGACTCTACAAACACATAGGCGTACACACACTGAAGAGAAGCCGTATGTGTGTGAAATATGCCTGAAAAAGTTTGCACAACGTTCGACTCTACATAAACATAGGCGTACACACACTGAAGAGAAGCCGTATGTGTGTGAAATATGCCTGAAAAAGTTTGCACACCGTTCGAATCTACATACACATAGGCGTATACACACTGAAGAGAAGCCGTATGTGTGTGAAATATGCATGAGAAGGTTTGCAAATACTTCAAACTTAAAAAAACATAGGCGCATACACACTGAAGAGCAGCCGTATGTGTGTGAAATATGCATGAAAACGTTTACACAAAGTTCCAATTTACAAAGACATAGGCGTACACATACTGAAGAGAAACCGTACATGTGTGAAATATGCTTTAAAACGTTTTCAGATCCTTCGAACTTCAGAAAACATAGCCGTATCCATAAGCACGGAAAATAATTAAATGGCAAAAGTGCTGGAAAACAGATTTGCGGAAAATATACTTGCCACGACATGAAAGGATATACAAAGATTTATATTTTTTTCGAAAAGGGACTTTTTTTAGAAAATCACTCGTGCGATTGTTAAACGGTCAAATTATATTTAATGGACCAACTTTTCTTTCGTTTTTAAATTTCCCTCGACCTGGAATAGATCTAGATTCTTTGCTGACAGCTATGAGTAGCGTTTAATCGAATTGAGTTTTTCGAATTGTTTTTTATTCACTAATAGACACTAGATTTATTCGTATATAATTAACCATTTCCTTACTTAAATTTTTCTTAATGAATTCAATTTAAGAACTTTCACATGAAATTGCATGGATTTTATTAACTAAAATCAACATTCAAAATGTCATTGTTTTGAATACTCTTTTATAAAAAAATGTTACATTTTTAAATAAAAATATATTTGTAGTTTTATTTAACCTTATTCGGATATATGGCTTTTATTTGTTTTTTTATATATTAAACAGAATTTCATGTATTTAAATAGAAATTCATATAAAAACCTGGAACATTTTCAAACCTGCAACGTGTTTTAACCACATCAAACGAATATACACTTGTTTGAACTATATACGTGCTTTTAATACGTTATATTTTGGAAGATTGAAATCCATGTATTGTAATTCCTTTTGTATCGAGATTACCTGCACGTTTGAGATGTTTTTAAAGTGTTATTTGACCTTTGATACTTTTAGTTTCTATTCGATAGCTTAAGGTTATTTCATACTTCCTCTCCTAATTTCGATTTTCGTATCGTTCTTTTAGAACGAAGTCTGAAAAAGTTCTCTGCCCTATACTCTTTAATTTTGAATCTTGATTGTTTTTATTGCAATCCTGTAAAAATGGAAAATTAAAAATGAAAGTGAAATATTTCACATTATTAATTGATTATGTCCTATGTGCATTGGTTTTCAATCAAACTAGCTTACAAAAGTCCAGCAGTCACTTTTCTTCGAAAATTTCACTAATATTTACTGACCCATCCCAATACTGTCAGATTATAAAATCGATTTGTAGTTAGTTTTAACATTTCAAGGGTGGTGACGTGTGTAACTTAAGCAAACGTCATTTCTCTGGTTCAATCTTTCCCTATTGATGTTTTACGAAATATATTAATTAAAATATTTTTGTAATTTGAGTAAGCTCTTTTTGTATACATGACTTTTATTTTTGTTTTATGTGTATAAACGTTATTTCAAGTATTGAAATCGAAATTTGAATATTGGAATATTTTCGAAATATATGCGAGAAACCAAAATCGAAGCGTACTTCAGGTAATTTCCGTACCGTATTTTAACTACAACTGTGTATTTGTTTAAAACATATGCGTAATTTTAATGCATTATATTGTTGAAAGGTATAAATCAATGTTTTGTATTTCGATTTTAAACCAGGATAAACTCACATGTTAACTCTTTTGAAAAGTACTTAATGTGTTATTCAATCTGCGATACATTTAGTATTTATTCGATAATTGAAAGACATTTCATTTTTCCTTTCCTAATTTAGAATTTTGAACGTTTATAATTGCTGCCTATAAAGGAAAAATGCTAAACAAACAAATTATTTTCATAAACAAGACTTTTGCTTCTAGTGTGAATTCAACTGATTCTTATCAGGTAGGTAGTTAAAGGTATTAAACATTAAAGTAGTAAACAATGGTTTATGTTGTTTTAAACTCGAATATTAGAGTTTATAGTTCGAAAGGCAGTATCGTCATCTGACCTTGGTTCAAAACTACGTTGCGTTATAATCAGATCCTACCCTTTTAGATTGATAACGGACCGACGCCAATAGCTCGTAGTGTTGCTCCAGTGTGATGTTAATCAAAATACCTACCTACCATCAGCCCTGTCTTATTTAATTTTGAAATCTGATTGTGTGTACATCGCATCAAAGGAAAAAAGTGAAAAAACACAAAAATAATTTTGTTTGTAAATTGATCATGTTCTTCGTACATTCGTCTTGAATCAAGGAAACTTACACTTCTCAAATATAAAAACTTTTGTACGAAAATCCCAATGCTTAGAGCAACCACAATACTGTCTTAAAAGACAAAGCTAGTCACAAGTTGTAACATTTCAAGAGCGATTAAGTGTTTAACTTCAGGAAATGTCAAATCCATTGTTGAATCATTTGTCGTAAAGTTTTGGGTAATCTAGAACTTTAATCACTCTAGAAAGACGAAATTCATTTCGAGTTCTTGTACCAAGTATATAAATGACTCAGGTAGATAAGTAGGTAGGTGTTTTAATTAACGTCGTAACATAAACTACTCAGTATTTTTGATATGTTAGCTTTCGTGTTGCACAATGTGTTACATTCTTTTCAGTTATATTTCGATATCACTAAATAAACAAAACAGGAAAATTGACACAGTTTAAGATAAGGGTTTTTCAAGGTGCAAGGTATAGGTAGGTATTTGAAATTATCGTCCAAATATAGCAGAGCAACACTACGCGCTGTTGAAGGCTCTCAGGGATCAATCCTTCAATTTAAGAGGTATAAAAGAAAATGTTAAGCAAGATGTTAATGGACATGAGGATCCGATCATAAGGGATCGATATTAAGATCCAATCAATTTGTGTCTGCTGTCATCACCTAATCAATCTAAACAATTGAGAATTCCATGTAACAAACCGCCGAAAGACGAGGATTTTATTTCCATAACCCAATACGTAGAGAGAGAGTAAGCATATTATAACAATAAAACACTAGAGCCATCTACTTTATGTTTTACAGTGTAAAATATTTTCTTGAAAGGGCCGTCATCCGGACTTTATTCTTTTAATTCCACTTTTAACATGAATATACGTCTTTAAATTAGTACAGTACTGGCATATGCATGAAAAGTTGAGTGTTACAACTGTTTTGTCTAATGACTTCAGAACCTGAAGAAACATCCAGAAGATAAATATAGTGTTGTAGGATGTCCGTATATAAACAAAGATAAATATAGACAAAGATAAATATAGACAAAGGATGTCCGTACTTGACATCACCTTCGGACCGAGTGCCCATGCGCACTGAGCTCGGGGAGGGGTTCCTCATTATGTCGAAATCCTATAATGCTGTACGAGCTTTAGGCCAGTGTAATTTTGGATTGCGTGCAGCGAAGACTGCGTAAGTAGAGGAAGAGCTACTGAACTACGGTGCAGTCACAGGTCTTAAATCAATAAAATTATCCTTCAATGCTAATATCAAACTGCACTTTAATCGTTCAAACTGTAAATGAATTGTTGAATATTCACACAATAAACGATCGTTCAAACTTCCTATGTCTGCTTCATTTATTTCACAATCTAACATCAGGCCCGAGTATCCACATCAAAGCTACGGTTTGTGTCCTCAACTCTACCTATCAATTTTATCGTTCGGTTTTTAAACTTCGATAGCCTAGGTGGAGAAAGTGTAAGTGAATATGCTCTATAAAGCAATAAAATGACTGAATGTGAGTAGTTTTCCTTGTATTAAGTGCGAAATTCGGAGATACGCAACAGATTTCGGGCTTATTGGAAGTGTATTTTTCACTCAATTGAAATAAAATGTCCTTGATATTAGGAGTAGATAAGAAAATAATTTGAGTCTTTGAACAAAAATATAAAAGGGATTCCATTTCTCTCTTGTGTAAATATTATGAGAAAGTATATTTAATTTTCTTTTTCAAAACAAACTTTCAATTTCAATAAAATTATTATTTTGTGTAAAAAAATCCACCACTACCGCATGGAACAATTGTTCTCAATATTTATGCTTATGTTTTTACGTAAATGATCTTGTTTCACGTTTCATGCAATTTCAAAATACAGTAGAATCTTGATTATCCGAGCTCCGATTAACCGAGTGTCCATGCTATCCGTGTTTTTAAAGCTTTAAATAAAGCTTGGAGCAAGAGTGTGAGCACTTTGTCCTTAACTGGTCTGACTTACCCGGCAAATGGTT
Organism: Meta bourneti; assembly: GCA_933210815.1. Lineage (NCBI taxonomy): Eukaryota > Metazoa > Arthropoda > Arachnida > Araneae > Tetragnathidae > Meta > Meta bourneti. The sequence continues at coordinate 69,228,235 of OW119932.1, read as the reverse complement.
GTATTAGATTTTATGACGCAAGATGTAAAAGTGAATAAGTGCGTCAAAAGCATGAAAAAATATACCTGAAGTGCCAAAAACCCTGGTTTACCTCTCAAATATTGTGTGGGATCTCGTCGAAGCCCAGCAACTCGACGAGGCATTGATTCAACTAGTCGGTGGAAGTCTCCAGGAGAGATGTTCAGCCATACTGTTTCTATAACCGCCCATAATTACGCAGTTGTGATAGGTGCTAGATCTTGAAGACGAATGGCGCGTTTGATCATATCACAGGTTTGCTTCATGGGGTTCATCTCGATGGCGATATAGGTGGCCAAATTATTTGCTGGAATTGTCCAGAATGCTCTTCAAAAAAATCGCGAACAAAATAGTCCGGGTGACACGGAATATTATCATCCTGGAACATCCCATCGTTATTGGGTAAAAGAAGTCCACAAAGGGTTGAAAATGGTCACTAAGCAGATAAACAGATATTGACTGTCAATAATCGGTTCAATTTCACCAGAGGACCCAATTCATGCAAGGTAAACACTCCCTACACCCTTATGGAACCACCACCAGCTTTCACAATGCCTTGTTGACTAGTGTTGGAACCATTTCCTAATGGGTTTGCGCCAGACCCGAACTAGAGCATCAGATCGTAGCAACTAGAAACGTGACTCATCGGGATCACGGTAAAGTGTTCTAGTCATCTAGGGTCCAATGCATGTGTTAGTGAGCCTAGGTGTGGCGCTGAAGCCGATGATGTGTCGTGAGGAAAGACACTCTAGTTGGTTTTCAACTAACCATATCTCATCAACGCAAATTTCGCTGCTCGAACCTCACAGACACGCCTCTATTTCGTCCCTCATTGAATGTGGCAGTCAGATCACTCATTGTCGGACTCTTCTGCTCAGACGTCGCTGGTCTCGATCATTCAGCAGATGTGGCCGGCTCCTACTCTGTACCTTGTGGAAGGTAGTGCCTTCCAGGGCTTCCACTGTGGAGCGAGGAATCTTAAGAATCTCAACACCTTCCTAAATGCTAATCCCCATATGTCGAGCTCCAATTATCATTCCACGTTCGAACTCGGTTAATTCTCGTCGGGTAGTCATTACTTGTCATTAAACGTTTTACAAGACATTTAAGAGTCCAACAGACAGCACTGATATAAACATCTGACTCTATACTATTTGGACGCGATGCGAGTGCCACTGGGAAATTTGTATACTGCTATCGCATGACTTTTGGCACGTCAGTGTAAAATTCAATAAAAATAGATTTTAAAATATCAGTTTAAAACCAGATCAACATTAAAAGCATGATGGCCAACACATTACCACTTTAAGTAAACAACATGAAAAAAAAAATTAAAACTTAACTTCAAAACTATGAAAAAGTAAATATATTATAAACTTTTCATCATCCACATACATGAAAAAATACAATCATCTTAGGAAAAATTGAATTGAAAGATGAAATGATACATTTTGCGCATAATGAAATCGCTGCGAAACTAAAGAACGTTATACTTTTCAAGAGAGTTTAAAAGGTACATATATAATTCACGTCCAAATTTATCGCAAAACTTTCAAAATACATACATACTGTTACACAAATCCGAGTATCAATTATTGTATATACTTGATTTATGAATATTTCGTAGCAGTAAAGTAACATGTAGCTCAGTAAATATTTTCTGTACTTTTTATAAACTGTTTTGTGTTACTACGTCCGTACGTCCCAGAGTTTCTGGTTATCTGAGGTGGCCTTGGTACACATTGCCTAGGATGGTTTGTATTTTTTGAAGTAACTGGAGTAATATATTTGATACTAGTACGAAGAAATAATCAAGGTTCGAACATTTGTTCAATGCTTCCTATTTTCCATAAGCAACATCTATTGCTAAGTTACTTCGGTACTCATCAACTGAGATCTCTCACTTCTTGTTTGAAGTAATCCTTTCAAATATAATAGCATGACCATCAAACCCTAACCCTCTCTCTCTCTCTAATGGTTTATCTTCACGTCCAAAACTGCTCTGTAGTGGCTAGCCTCTGGTGCGAAAAGCTGTCAAACTTTTACAGTTCTTGTCAAGGGACAATTTTGTTTTCCTACATGGATCTTCATACCCATTGGAGCAGTAGGACCGTTTTATCTCATCCTTAGCCAATGTAACCAGATCTTGGACGAAATATCTCGTCGAAACACGTGGAGGATTAAATCATTTTCAAAAATGCGTTTAAACCTTCTATTCGTGTACCAGTGCTCTGCTTTCAATTTCTGGGCCTTAACAAATTCAATTTTTCCTAAGCTTCCTACAAATATGTTCATAGCGATTGCAACAATATTTTATGTTAATTCTGAGGGAGATTTTACATAATTTTTATATACAATCAGAAATATTTAAACCTAAGTGTTTTATCTTTAACATGAATCAAACACAATACCCAGCTGCCTGCCACCACTAGAAATGCTCCCACCACGAATTAGTGATAAGTAGGTTCTCATTCTTTGACATTTGAATTTAGTGGACACTGATTTAAAGGACTGTCCCATTTGTGGAGTAAGGGTACTTTCAAAAGTGGTTCGTATCTTTGATTAAAGCAGTAAAAACAAAAAGAAATGTGAAAGCATGTTTGATTTATTTTCACGAAATAAAATCTTATTTTGAAAAATGGAGAATTTTCTTGAGGATTTCAGTGTTACAAACCATCGGAAGACGAGCATTGTACTTCCTGTTACACAATACGGATTATACGTATAGGAAGCAAGTTCTAACACTAGCGACATTTACGTTTAAGCTTAGTGATAAAGCCTGTCATCCAGCAAAATCACCCTATTCAAAACTACGTTCTAGTGGTCAATTTTTCCTAAGAAACGTGTCAAACACGTTTGGATTGTGAATTGAGAAGTTTCGGATTGCATTGACACAAAAGGTCAGCGGTAGCCCGATTGGAAGAGTAGCGGATTTGAAAACGGAGGGTGCGTGGTCGAATCCAAATAAAGACAGTCGTGTACAAAGGGGGCTGGTGCACGTTAAATATATCGTGGCCTCAAATGTCCTCACGTTGGCATAGTGTGCAATTTTGGACTGTGGGGTGCCAGATCAGGTGTTGCCTCGTCATCTGACCGTGGTTCAAAATTACGTGGTGTTGTCCTCGGATCTTTCCCTCTGGGATTGATCCCGGACCGTCACCAATAGCCCGTTGTGTTGCTCCAGTGTGACGTTAATTAAAAATACCAATACCATTTCCTCGGATCTTTCCTTTCGGGTTTGATCACGTACCGCCGCAAATAGCCCGTTCTGCTGTTCCAGTGTGACTTTAATTTAATACCTACCTACTATAAATTTTCAAAGGTGACGACTTCAAACTGCGTTAAATCGAGGTATTGGGTCCCTTCAGTCTGATTTCATTCTCGATCCCCCTCAAACTCCGTGTGGTGGTGGGGATTTGGTTGGTATTGATGGAACAAGGGCCAAATTTTGCCATGATGCACAAGACAACAAGTAACGGACATTCGAAAGGAAAGTTTTATTAATATACAAGAGGAGGTAATACTTCCAGGTAGGAATGCAGGTGACAGGAATCCAACTCCAGGTGAGCAAAACATGTAGGGAAGGAACAGGCCAGGACAAAGAAGAAAATGTAGTCAAACCGGCCAAAAATACATTTCCACGGATGCCACAGGGATTGAGGACCAGTCAAAACGTAATGTCGCTTTCCCTTGATTCGTAGAGTAGATTTCACAACTTCAATTCCAAACCAGTATGTACTCGGTTTGTGCTGACCTAGACGTAGAGGTAGGTAGGCATTTAATTAACGTCGCACAGGCGAAACATAACGTGCTATTGGCGACGGTCCGGGATCAAACCCGAAGGGAAAGTTCCGAGGACAATACCATGTAATTTTGAACCATGGAGACGTAGAAGAGCCGCAAGCAGTTTATATAAATTGGCCTATCTAAATTCTCAAAATAGGTAGTTAATTTACGTCCCAAAGGAGCAACACAACGGGCTATTGACGAAGGTATGGATTCTATACCAAAGGTAGGTATGTATCGCTGTAACGCCACTCTCCAAATTTCCACACTGTGCCAATCCATAGGATGATGGTACAGCCAGGTGACAGTCACCTATGAATTGTTCTATAATCGTCTCCACGTGGATTGTTTGGAAGTGATCTTAGGGCCGCGGTGGTCCGGTTGGAAGAGTAACGGATTAGCAACCGGAGGGTTGCGAGTTCGAATCCAGCCAAAGACAGTCGTGTAGAAGGGGGACTGGTGCACGTTAAATAGGTTGTGGCCTCAAATGTCCTCACGTTGTTGTGCTGTGGAAGTTTGGAAAGTGGGTGCTGACTCAATTGTGACTTCTTCAACTGACTGTGGTTGAAAATTACGTGGTGTTGTCCTAGGATCTTTCAATTTGGGATTAATCCAGGTCAGCCATCAACAGCTCCAGTGTGACGTTAATTAAAATACCTACCTACCGAAGTGATCTTAAAAAATAGGATGGGAAAGAATTATAATTGGAAATGAAATAAGAGTTTGCGAATTTTAAAGTTTTACATTGATGTATTCTGAAGTATTAAATTTATCTATTCTAAAGTATTAAATTAATCTCTTAAAATTTATATACAGAACACACACAAAAACACGATATTGCTTATACTGACGATATAGAATAGCCCGTTTCGTTGCTCTAGTGTGACGTTAATTAACTACATACCTGATGATTTAGTTGCTGAGATAAAAGCTCTGCTATATACTCCAAGTAATCTCATAAAATGTGGAATCACGATCGTTGGTCTGACTGAAGAAATACCGTTTTAATAATATTTCTAATGACATCGATACAAAAGCAATAATATTCATGAAGTGAAGTAAGTGAAAAGAATTCATGTATAAAAGCGTCGAATTGATTCGTGATGCTCAATTGAATACGTTTCCTGAGCTCTCTCGTTCTAAAACTTCGTAACTTTTTAGTCGTAAAATTGAAGTTTTATCTGATTGCATAGACTTGCATGTAAATCCGAAGGTATTATCAAAAGATTCAAAATGAATGCAGAAAAGGACCATTCGGATCCAGATGATTTACGTGAATTGCATGTTGAAGCAACGACATCCTGTCGTGATCAGAATTCACCAACGCCCGAAGAAAACATGACGAAAACAGCTCGTGCAAAAGTTAATTCCATTCATTCCGCAAAGATGGACAGAAGATCTGAAAAAACGAAATGTTCCAAGATCGACCTTAGCTGTGTTGTCAAAAGATTTTCTACAGATCAACACAGTAATCTGAACACACGCTCATCGCAAAGCCTGATTAATAAGAAAAAAGACAGTGATAGCTACGAAGATCCTCACTTTGAGAAAAGCAGTGCAATTTTGGAGCACTTAATGGAAACACCAGTAGCAACCCCAGATGTAGTAAGAGGCCATAGACGTATCCCTGATGCACGTGGCTCAGTAAGGATCATGCTTCCTCCTGCTTACCTGCGATATCAAGGTCCAAGTGAAGAAAAAGTTTTCTCTGAGCAGACCACAGAAACCCTTGCAGGATTTCTTTTTTCAACAAAATCTGCAAAATTTTGTTCGAAAAGTGTGCCGAAAGGTACAAGTCCTATTATTGATTCAGCGACGAAACCATTTGTGTCTTTGAAGAGTGGACGGTTTAATGCACGAAAACACCATTCAACACAGCATCCGAAGACACAGGCCGTAAAGAAAATGTTCAAGAATGAAACTTTTCCAACAAAATCGAATGTAAGCAGAAATGAACAATCTGACCAGGGAAAAAGCTCTTTTTTACTTCAGCTGAACATACCATCCTTTGATAAGCACCCACAGCTGTCACAAATGGCAACAAAATCAGATCCTTCGAATAGTTTTTCTAGGGGAAAGAATCAAATAGAAAATCCAGCGACTAAAGGTTATGCATGCGATCAGTGTGGAACACGTTTTAAAACTAAGCGAGGACTGAATCGTCATCAAGATCTCCACCCTCAAGCAAAGTCATACCAATGTCGAATTTGCGATAAATCATTCGTATATAAATCGAATTTGAATCGGCACATGAAAATCCATAATGGGGGAAAACATCATGAGTGTGAAATATGCATGAAAACATTTTCACAAAAATGTTCTTTACTAAGGCATAGAACCATTCAAAACAGTCAGAAACGGTCATTTATTTGCGAAATTTGTAATAGGAAGTTTTTTCGAAATGAGCACTTAGTAACACATCGACGTATACACACTCAAGAGAAGCCGTATGTGTGTGAAATATGCCTGAAAAAGTTTGCACTACGTTCGACTCTACAAACACATAGGCGTACACACACTGAAGAGAAGCCGTATGTGTGTGAAATATGCCTGAAAAAGTTTGCACTACGTTCGACTCTACAAACACATAGGCGTACACACACTGAAGAGAAGCCGTATGTGTGTGAAATATGCCTGAAAAAGTTTGCACAACGTTCGACTCTACATAAACATAGGCGTACACACACTGAAGAGAAGCCGTATGTGTGTGAAATATGCCTGAAAAAGTTTGCACACCGTTCGAATCTACATACACATAGGCGTATACACACTGAAGAGAAGCCGTATGTGTGTGAAATATGCATGAGAAGGTTTGCAAATACTTCAAACTTAAAAAAACATAGGCGCATACACACTGAAGAGCAGCCGTATGTGTGTGAAATATGCATGAAAACGTTTACACAAAGTTCCAATTTACAAAGACATAGGCGTACACATACTGAAGAGAAACCGTACATGTGTGAAATATGCTTTAAAACGTTTTCAGATCCTTCGAACTTCAGAAAACATAGCCGTATCCATAAGCACGGAAAATAATTAAATGGCAAAAGTGCTGGAAAACAGATTTGCGGAAAATATACTTGCCACGACATGAAAGGATATACAAAGATTTATATTTTTTTCGAAAAGGGACTTTTTTTAGAAAATCACTCGTGCGATTGTTAAACGGTCAAATTATATTTAATGGACCAACTTTTCTTTCGTTTTTAAATTTCCCTCGACCTGGAATAGATCTAGATTCTTTGCTGACAGCTATGAGTAGCGTTTAATCGAATTGAGTTTTTCGAATTGTTTTTTATTCACTAATAGACACTAGATTTATTCGTATATAATTAACCATTTCCTTACTTAAATTTTTCTTAATGAATTCAATTTAAGAACTTTCACATGAAATTGCATGGATTTTATTAACTAAAATCAACATTCAAAATGTCATTGTTTTGAATACTCTTTTATAAAAAAATGTTACATTTTTAAATAAAAATATATTTGTAGTTTTATTTAACCTTATTCGGATATATGGCTTTTATTTGTTTTTTTATATATTAAACAGAATTTCATGTATTTAAATAGAAATTCATATAAAAACCTGGAACATTTTCAAACCTGCAACGTGTTTTAACCACATCAAACGAATATACACTTGTTTGAACTATATACGTGCTTTTAATACGTTATATTTTGGAAGATTGAAATCCATGTATTGTAATTCCTTTTGTATCGAGATTACCTGCACGTTTGAGATGTTTTTAAAGTGTTATTTGACCTTTGATACTTTTAGTTTCTATTCGATAGCTTAAGGTTATTTCATACTTCCTCTCCTAATTTCGATTTTCGTATCGTTCTTTTAGAACGAAGTCTGAAAAAGTTCTCTGCCCTATACTCTTTAATTTTGAATCTTGATTGTTTTTATTGCAATCCTGTAAAAATGGAAAATTAAAAATGAAAGTGAAATATTTCACATTATTAATTGATTATGTCCTATGTGCATTGGTTTTCAATCAAACTAGCTTACAAAAGTCCAGCAGTCACTTTTCTTCGAAAATTTCACTAATATTTACTGACCCATCCCAATACTGTCAGATTATAAAATCGATTTGTAGTTAGTTTTAACATTTCAAGGGTGGTGACGTGTGTAACTTAAGCAAACGTCATTTCTCTGGTTCAATCTTTCCCTATTGATTTTTTACGAAATATATTAATTAAAATATTTTTGTAATTTGAGTAAGCTCTTTTTGTATACATGACTTTTATTTTTGTTTTATGTGTATAAACGTTATTTCAAGTATTGAAATCGAAATTTGAATATTGGAATATTTTCGAAATATATGCGAGAAACCAAAATCGAAGCGTACTTCAGGTAATTTCCGTACCGTATTTTAACTACAACTGTGTATTTGTTTAAAACATATGCGTAATTTTAATGCATTATATTGTTGAAAGGTATAAATCAATGTTTTGTATTTCGATTTTAAACCAGGATAAACTCACATGTTAACTCTTTTGAAAAGTACTTAATGTGTTATTCAATCTGCGATACATTTAGTATTTATTCGATAATTGAAAGACATTTCATTTTTCCTTTCCTAATTTAGAATTTTGAACGTTTATAATTGCTGCCTATAAAGGAAAAATGCTAAACAAACAAATTATTTTCATAAACAAGACTTTTGCTTCTAGTGTGAATTCAACTGATTCTTATCAGGTAGGTAGTTAAAGGTATTAAACATTAAAGTAGTAAACAATGGTTTATGTTGTTTTAAACTCGAATATTAGAGTTTATAGTTCGAAAGGCAGTATCGTCATCTGACCTTGGTTCAAAACTACGTTGCGTTATAATCAGATCCTACCCTTTTAGATTGATAACGGACCGACGCCAATAGCTCGTAGTGTTGCTCCAGTGTGATGTTAATCAAAATACCTACCTACCATCAGCCCTGTCTTATTTAATTTTGAAATCTGATTGTGTACATCGCATCAAAGGAAAAAAGTGAAAAAACACAAAAATAATTTTGTTTGTAAATTGATCATGTTCTTCGTACATTCGTCTTGAATCAAGGAAACTTACACTTCTCAAATATAAAAACTTTTGTACGAAAATCCCAATGCTTAGAGCAACCACAATACTGTCTTAAAAGACAAAGCTAGTCACAAGTTGTAACATTTCAAGAGCGATTAAGTGTTTAACTTCAGGAAATGTCAAATCCATTGTTGAATCATTTGTCGTAAAGTTTTGGGTAATCTAGAACTTTAATCACTCTAGAAAGACGAAATTCATTTCGAGTTCTTGTACCAAGTATATAAATGACTCAGGTAGATAAGTAGGTAGGTGTTTTAATTAACGTCGTAACATAAACTACTCAGTATTTTTGATATGTTAGCTTTCGTGTTGCACAATGTGTTACATTCTTTTCAGTTATATTTCGATATCACTAAATAAACAAAACAGGAAAATTGACACAGTTTAAGATAAGGGTTTTTCAAGGTGCAAGGTATAGGTAGGTATTTGAAATTATCGTCCAAATATAGCAGAGCAACACTACGCGCTGTTGAAGGCTCTCAGGGATCAATCCTTCAATTTAAGAGGTATAAAAGAAAATGTTAAGCAAGATGTTAATGGACATGAGGATCCGATCATAAGGGATCGATATTAAGATCCAATCAATTTGTGTCTGCTGTCATCACCTAATCAATCTAAACAATTGAGAATTCCATGTAACAAACCGCCGAAAGACGAGGATTTTATTTCCATAACCCAATACGTAGAGAGAGAGTAAGCATATTATAACAATAAAACACTAGAGCCATCTACTTTATGTTTTACAGTGTAAAATATTTTCTTGAAAGGGCCGTCATCCGGACTTTATTCTTTTAATTCCACTTTTAACATGAATATACGTCTTTAAATTAGTACAGTACTGGCATATGCATGAAAAGTTGAGTGTTACAACTGTTTTGTCTAATGACTTCAGAACCTGAAGAAACATCCAGAAGATAAATATAGTGTTGTAGGATGTCCGTATATAAACAAAGATAAATATAGACAAAGATAAATATAGACAAAGGATGTCCGTACTTGACATCACCTTCGGACCGAGTGCCCATGCGCACTGAGCTCGGGGAGGGGTTCCTCATTATGTCGAAATCCTATAATGCTGTACGAGCTTTAGGCCAGTGTAATTTTGGATTGCGTGCAGCGAAGACTGCGTAAGTAGAGGAAGAGCTACTGAACTACGGTGCAGTCACAGGTCTTAAATCAATAAAATTATCCTTCAATGCTAATATCAAACTGCACTTTAATCGTTCAAACTGTAAATGAATTGTTGAATATTCACACAATAAACGATCGTTCAAACTTCCTATGTCTGCTTCATTTATTTCACAATCTAACACCAGGCCCGAGTATCCACATCAAAGCTACGGTTTGTGTCCTCAACTCTACCTATCAATTTTATCGTTCGGTTTTTAAACTTCGATAGCCTAGGTGGAGAAAGTGTAAGTGAATATGCTCTATAAAGCAATAAAATGACTGAATGTGAGTAGTTTTCCTTGTATTAAGTGCGAAATTCGGAGATACGCAACAGATTTCGGGCTTATTGGAAGTGTATTTTTCACTCAATTGAAATAAAATGTCCTTGATATTAGGAGTAGATAAGAAAATAATTTGAGTCTTTGAACAAAAATATAAAAGGGATTCCATTTCTCTCTTGTGTAAATATTATGAGAAAGTATATTTAATTTTCTTTTTCAAAACAAACTTTCAATTTCAATAAAATTATTATTTTGTGTAAAAAAATCCACCACTACCGCATGGAACAATTGTTCTCAATATTTATGCTTATGTTTTTACGTAAATGATCTTGTTTCACGTTTCATGCAATTTCAAAATACAGTAGAATCTTGATTATCCGAGCTCCGATTAACCGAGTGTCCATGCTATCCGTGTTTTTAAAGCTTTAAATAAAGCTTGGAGCAAGAGTGTGAGCACTTTGTCCTTAACTGGTCTGACTTACCCGGCAAATGGTTGTATTAGATTTTATGACGCAAGATGTAAAAGTGAATAAGTGCGTCAAAAGCATGAAAAAATATACCTGAAGTGCCAAAAACCCTGGTTTACCTCTCAAATATTGTGTGGGATCTCGTCGAAGCCCAGCAACTCGACGAGGCATTGATTCAACTAGTCGGTGGAAGTCTCCAGGAGAGATGTTCAGCCATACTGTTTCTATAACCGCCCATAATTACGCAGTTGTGATAGGTGCTAGATCTTGAAGACGAATGGCGCGTTTGATCATATCACAGGTTTGCTTCATGGGGTTCATCTCGATGGCGATATAGGTGGCCAAATTATTTGCTGGAATTGTCCAGAATGCTCTTCAAAAAAATCGCGAACAAAATAGTCCGGGTGACACGGAATATTATCATCCTGGAACATCCCATCGTTATTGGGTAAAAGAAGTCCACAAAGGGTTGAAAATGGTCACTAAGCAGATAAACAGATATTGACTGTCAATAATCGGTTCAATTTCACCAGAGGACCCAATTCATGCAAGGTAAACACTCCCTACACCCTTATGGAACCACCACCAGCTTTCACAATGCCTTGTTGACTAGTGTTGGAACCATTTCCTAATGGGTTTGCGCCAGACCCGAACTAGAGCATCAGATCGTAGCAACTAGAAACGTGACTCATCGGGATCACGGTAAAGTGTTCTAGTCATCTAGGGTCCAATGCATGTGTTAGTGAGCCTAGGTGTGGCGCTGAAGCCGATGATGTGTCGTGAGGAAAGACACTCTAGTTGGTTTTCAACTAACCATATCTCATCAACGCAAATTTCGCTGCTCGAACCTCACAGACACGCCTCTATTTCGTCCCTCATTGAATGTGGCAGTCAGATCACTCATTGTCGGACTCTTCTGCTCAGACGTCGCTGGTCTCGATCATTCAGCAGATGTGGCCGGCTCCTACTCTGTACCTTGTGGAAGGTAGTGCCTTCCAGGGCTTCCACTGTGGAGCGAGGAATCTTAAGAATCTCAACACCTTCCTAAATGCTAATCCCCATATGTCGAGCTCCAATTATCATTCCACGTTCGAACTCGGTTAATTCTCGTCGGGTAGTCATTACTTGTCATTAAACGTTTTACAAGACATTTAAGAGTCCAACAGACAGCACTGATATAAACATCTGACTCTATACTATTTGGACGCGATGCGAGTGCCACTGGGAAATTTGTATACTGCTATCGCATGACTTTTGGCACGTCAGTGTAAAATTCAATAAAAATAGATTTTAAAATATCAGTTTAAAACCAGATCAACATTAAAAGCATGATGGCCAACACATTACCACTTTAAGTAAACAACATGAAAAAAAAAATTAAAACTTAACTTCAAAACTATGAAAAAGTAAATATATTATAAACTTTTCATCATCCACATACATGAAAAAATACAATCATCTTAGGAAAAATTGAATTGAAAGATGAAATGATACATTTTGCGCATAATGAAATCGCTGCGAAACTAAAGAACGTTATACTTTTCAAGAGAGTTTAAAAGGTACATATATAATTCACGTCCAAATTTATCGCAAAACTTTCAAAATACATACATACTGTTACACAAATCCGAGTATCAATTATTGTATATACTTGATTTATGAATATTTCGTAGCAGTAAAGTAACATGTAGCTCAGTAAATATTTTCTGTACTTTTTATAAACTGTTTTGTGTTACTACGTCCGTACGTCCCAGAGTTTCTGGTTATCTGAGGTGGCCTTGGTACACATTGCCTAGGATGGTTTGTATTTTTTGAAGTAACTGGAGTAATATATTTGATACTAGTACGAAGAAATAATCAAGGTTCGAACATTTGTTCAATGCTTCCTATTTTCCATAAGCAACATCTATTGCTAAGTTACTTCGGTACTCATCAACTGAGATCTCTCACTTCTTGTTTGAAGTAATCCTTTCAAATATAATAGCATGACCATCAAACCCTAACCCTCTCTCTCTCTCTAATGGTTTATCTTCACGTCCAAAACTGCTCTGTAGTGGCTAGCCTCTGGTGCGAAAAGCTGTCAAACTTTTACAGTTCTTGTCAAGGGACAATTTTGTTTTCCTACATGGATCTTCATACCCATTGGAGCAGTAGGACCGTTTTATCTCATCCTTAGCCAATGTAACCAGATCTTGGACGAAATATCTCGTCGAAACACGTGGAGGATTAAATCATTTTCAAAAATGCGTTTAAACCTTCTATTCGTGTACCAGTGCTCTGCTTTCAATTTCTGGGCCTTAACAAATTCAATTTTTCCTAAGCTTCCTACAAATATGTTCATAGCGATTGCAACAATATTTTATGTTAATTCTGAGGGAGATTTTACATAATTTTTATATACAATCAGAAATATTTAAACCTAAGTGTTTTATCTTTAACATGAATCAAACACAATACCCAGCTGCCTGCCACCACTAGAAATGCTCCCACCACGAATTAGTGATAAGTAGGTTCTCATTCTTTGACATTTGAATTTAGTGGACACTGATTTAAAGGACTGTCCCATTTGTGGAGTAAGGGTACTTTCAAAAGTGGTTCGTATCTTTGATTAAAGCAGTAAAAACAAAAAGAAATGTGAAAGCATGTTTGATTTATTTTCACGAAATAAAATCTTATTTTGAAAAATGGAGAATTTTCTTGAGGATTTCAGTGTTACAAACCATCGGAAGACGAGCATTGTACTTCCTGTTACACAATACGGATTATACGTATAGGAAGCAAGTTCTAACACTAGCGACATTTACGTTTAAGCTTAGTGATAAAGCCTGTCATCCAGCAAAATCACCCTATTCAAAACTACGTTCTAGTGGTCAATTTTTCCTAAGAAACGTGTCAAACACGTTTGGATTGTGAACTGAGAAGTTTCGGATTGCATTGACACAAAAGGTCAGCGGTAGCCCGATTGGAAGAGTAGCGGATTTGAAAACGGAGGGTGCGTGGTCGAATCCAAATAAAGACAGTCGTGTACAAAGGGGGCTGGTGCACGTTAAATATATCGTGGCCTCAAATGTCCTCACGTTGGCATAGTGTGCAATTTTGGACTGTGGGGTGCCAGATCAGGTGTTGCCTCGTCATCAGACTGTGGTTCAAATTACGTGGTATTTTCCTCGGATCTTTCCTTTCGGGTTTGATCACGTACCGCCGCAAATAGCCCGTTCTGCTGTTCCAGTGTGACTTTAATTTAATACCTACCTACTATAAATTTTCAAAGGTGACGACTTCAAACTGCGTTAAATCGAGGTATTGGGTCCCTTCAGTCTGATTTCATTCTCGATCCCCCTCAAACTCCGTGTGGTGGTGGGGATTTGGTTGGTATTGATGGAACAAGGGCCAAATTTTGCCATGATGCACAAGACAACAAGTAACGGACATTCGAAAGGAAAGTTTTATTAATATACAAGAGGAGGTAATACTTCCAGGTAGGAATGCAGGTGACAGGAATCCAACTCCAGGTGAGCAAAACATGTAGGGAAGGAACAGGCCAGGACAAAGAAGAAAATGTAGTCAAACCGGCCAAAAATACATTTCCACGGATGCCACAGGGATTGAGGACCAGTCAAAACGTAATGTCGCTTTCCCTTGATTCGTAGAGTAGATTTCACAACTTCAATTCCAAACCAGTATGTACTCGGTTTGTGCTGACCTAGACGTAGAGGTAGGTAGGCATTTAATTAACGTCGCACAGGCGAAACATAACGTGCTATTGGCGACGGTCCGGGATCAAACCCGAAGGGAAAGTTCCGAGGACAATACCATGTAATTTTGAACCATGGAGACGTAGAAGAGCCGCAAGCAGTTTATATAAATTGGCCTATCTAAATTCTCAAAATAGGTAGTTAATTTACGTCCCAAAGGAGCAACACAACGGGCTATTGACGAAGGTATGGATTCTATACCAAAGGTAGGTATGTATCGCTGTAACGCCACTCTCCAAATTTCCACACTGTGCCAATCCATAGGATGATGGTACAGCCAGGTGACAGTCACCTATGAATTGTTCTATAATCGTCTCCACGTGGATTGTTTGGAAGTGATCTTAGGGCCGCGGTGGTCCGGTTGGAAGAGTAACGGATTAGCAACCGGAGGGTTGCGAGTTCGAATCCAGCCAAAGACAGTCGTGTAGAAGGGGGACTGGTGCACGTTAAATAGGTTGTGGCCTCAAATGTCCTCACGTTGTTGTGCTGTGGAAGTTTGGAAAGTGGGTGCTGACTCAATTGTGACTTCTTCAACTGACTGTGGTTGAAAATTACGTGGTGTTGTCCTAGGATCTTTCAATTTGGGATTAATCCAGGTCAGCCATCAACAGCTCCAGTGTGACGTTAATTAAAATACCTACCTACCGAAGTGATCTTAAAAAATAGGATGGGAAAGAATTATAATTGGAAATGAAATAAGAGTTTGCGAATTTTAAAGTTTTACATTGATGTATTCTGAAGTATTAAATTTATCTATTCTAAAGTATTAAATTAATCTCTTAAAATTTATATACAGAACACACACAAAAACACGATATTGCTTATACTGACGATATAGAATAGCCCGTTTCGTTGCTCTAGTGTGACGTTAATTAACTACATACCTGATGATTTAGTTGCTGAGATAAAAGCTCTGCTATATACTCCAAGTAATCTCATAAAATGTGGAATCACGATCGTTGGTCTGACTGAAGAAATACCGTTTTAATAATATTTCTAATGACATCGATACAAAAGCAATAATATTCATGAAGTGAAGTAAGTGAAAAGAATTCATGTATAAAAGCGTCGAATTGATTCGTGATGCTCAATTGAATACGTTTCCTGAGCTCTCTCGTTCTAAAACTTCGTAACTTTTTAGTCGTAAAATTGAAGTTTTATCTGATTGCATAGACTTGCATGTAAATCCGAAGGTATTATCAAAAGATTCAAAATGAATGCAGAAAAGGACCATTCGGATCCAGATGATTTACGTGAATTGCATGTTGAAGCAACGACATCCTGTCGTGATCAGAATTCACCAACGCCCGAAGAAAACATGACGAAAACAGCTCGTGCAAAAGTTAATTCCATTCATTCCGCAAAGATGGACAGAAGATCTGAAAAAACGAAATGTTCCAAGATCGACCTTAGCTGTGTTGTCAAAAGATTTTCTACAGATCAACACAGTAATCTGAACACACGCTCATCGCAAAGCCTGATTAATAAGAAAAAAGACAGTGATAGCTACGAAGATCCTCACTTTGAGAAAAGCAGTGCAATTTTGGAGCACTTAATGGAAACACCAGTAGCAACCCCAGATGTAGTAAGAGGCCATAGACGTATCCCTGATGCACGTGGCTCAGTAAGGATCATGCTTCCTCCTGCTTACCTGCGATATCAAGGTCCAAGTGAAGAAAAAGTTTTCTCTGAGCAGACCACAGAAACCCTTGCAGGATTTCTTTTTTCAACAAAATCTGCAAAATTTTGTTCGAAAAGTGTGCCGAAAGGTACAAGTCCTATTATTGATTCAGCGACGAAACCATTTGTGTCTTTGAAGAGTGGACGGTTTAATGCACGAAAACACCATTCAACACAGCATCCGAAGACACAGGCCGTAAAGAAAATGTTCAAGAATGAAACTTTTCCAACAAAATCGAATGTAAGCAGAAATGAACAATCTGACCAGGGAAAAAGCTCTTTTTTACTTCAGCTGAACATACCATCCTTTGATAAGCACCCACAGCTGTCACAAATGGCAACAAAATCAGATCCTTCGAATAGTTTTTCTAGGGGAAAGAATCAAATAGAAAATCCAGCGACTAAAGGTTATGCATGCGATCAGTGTGGAACACGTTTTAAAACTAAGCGAGGACTGAATCGTCATCAAGATCTCCACCCTCAAGCAAAGTCATACCAATGTCGAATTTGCGATAAATCATTCGTATATAAATCGAATTTGAATCGGCACATGAAAATCCATAATGGGGGAAAACATCATGAGTGTGAAATATGCATGAAAACATTTTCACAAAAATGTTCTTTACTAAGGCATAGAACCATTCAAAACAGTCAGAAACGGTCATTTATTTGCGAAATTTGTAATAGGAAGTTTTTTCGAAATGAGCACTTAGTAACACATCGACGTATACACACTCAAGAGAAGCCGTATGTGTGTGAAATATGCCTGAAAAAGTTTGCACTACGTTCGACTCTACAAACACATAGGCGTACACACACTGAAGAGAAGCCGTATGTGTGTGAAATATGCCTGAAAAAGTTTGCACTACGTTCGACTCTACAAACACATAGGCGTACACACACTGAAGAGAAGCCGTATGTGTGTGAAATATGCCTGAAAAAGTTTGCACAACGTTCGACTCTACATAAACATAGGCGTACACACACTGAAGAGAAGCCGTATGTGTGTGAAATATGCCTGAAAAAGTTTGCACACCGTTCGAATCTACATACACATAGGCGTATACACACTGAAGAGAAGCCGTATGTGTGTGAAATATGCATGAGAAGGTTTGCAAATACTTCAAACTTAAAAAAACATAGGCGCATACACACTGAAGAGCAGCCGTATGTGTGTGAAATATGCATGAAAACGTTTACACAAAGTTCCAATTTACAAAGACATAGGCGTACACATACTGAAGAGAAACCGTACATGTGTGAAATATGCTTTAAAACGTTTTCAGATCCTTCGAACTTCAGAAAACATAGCCGTATCCATAAGCACGGAAAATAATTAAATGGCAAAAGTGCTGGAAAACAGATTTGCGGAAAATATACTTGCCACGACATGAAAGGATATACAAAGATTTATATTTTTTTCGAAAAGGGACTTTTTTTAGAAAATCACTCGTGCGATTGTTAAACGGTCAAATTATATTTAATGGACCAACTTTTCTTTCGTTTTTAAATTTCCCTCGACCTGGAATAGATCTAGATTCTTTGCTGACAGCTATGAGTAGCGTTTAATCGAATTGAGTTTTTCGAATTGTTTTTTATTCACTAATAGACACTAGATTTATTCGTATATAATTAACCATTTCCTTACTTAAATTTTTCTTAATGAATTCAATTTAAGAACTTTCACATGAAATTGCATGGATTTTATTAACTAAAATCAACATTCAAAATGTCATTGTTTTGAATACTCTTTTATAAAAAAATGTTACATTTTTAAATAAAAATATATTTGTAGTTTTATTTAACCTTATTCGGATATATGGCTTTTATTTGTTTTTTTATATATTAAACAGAATTTCATGTATTTAAATAGAAATTCATATAAAAACCTGGAACATTTTCAAACCTGCAACGTGTTTTAACCACATCAAACGAATATACACTTGTTTGAACTATATACGTGCTTTTAATACGTTATATTTTGGAAGATTGAAATCCATGTATTGTAATTCCTTTTGTATCGAGATTACCTGCACGTTTGAGATGTTTTTAAAGTGTTATTTGACCTTTGATACTTTTAGTTTCTATTCGATAGCTTAAGGTTATTTCATACTTCCTCTCCTAATTTCGATTTTCGTATCGTTCTTTTAGAACGAAGTCTGAAAAAGTTCTCTGCCCTATACTCTTTAATTTTGAATCTTGATTGTTTTTATTGCAATCCTGTAAAAATGGAAAATTAAAAATGAAAGTGAAATATTTCACATTATTAATTGATTATGTCCTATGTGCATTGGTTTTCAATCAAACTAGCTTACAAAAGTCCAGCAGTCACTTTTCTTCGAAAATTTCACTAATATTTACTGACCCATCCCAATACTGTCAGATTATAAAATCGATTTGTAGTTAGTTTTAACATTTCAAGGGTGGTGACGTGTGTAACTTAAGCAAACGTCATTTCTCTGGTTCAATCTTTCCCTATTGATTTTTTACGAAATATATTAATTAAAATATTTTTGTAATTTGAGTAAGCTCTTTTTGTATACATGACTTTTATTTTTGTTTTATGTGTATAAACGTTATTTCAAGTATTGAAATCGAAATTTGAATATTGGAATATTTTCGAAATATATGCGAGAAACCAAAATCGAAGCGTACTTCAGGTAATTTCCGTACCGTATTTTAACTACAACTGTGTATTTGTTTAAAACATATGCGTAATTTTAATGCATTATATTGTTGAAAGGTATAAATCAATGTTTTGTATTTCGATTTTAAACCAGGATAAACTCACATGTTAACTCTTTTGAAAAGTACTTAATGTGTTATTCAATCTGCGATACATTTAGTATTTATTCGATAATTGAAAGACATTTCATTTTTCCTTTCCTAATTTAGAATTTTGAACGTTTATAATTGCTGCCTATAAAGGAAAAATGCTAAACAAACAAATTATTTTCATAAACAAGACTTTTGCTTCTAGTGTGAATTCAACTGATTCTTATCAGGTAGGTAGTTAAAGGTATTAAACATTAAAGTAGTAAACAATGGTTTATGTTGTTTTAAACTCGAATATTAGAGTTTATAGTTCGAAAGGCAGTATCGTCATCTGACCTTGGTTCAAAACTACGTTGCGTTATAATCAGATCCTACCCTTTTAGATTGATAACGGACCGACGCCAATAGCTCGTAGTGTTGCTCCAGTGTGATGTTAATCAAAATACCTACCTACCATCAGCCCTGTCTTATTTAATTTTGAAATCTGATTGTGTACATCGCATCAAAGGAAAAAAGTGAAAAAACACAAAAATAATTTTGTTTGTAAATTGATCATGTTCTTCGTACATTCGTCTTGAATCAAGGAAACTTACACTTCTCAAATATAAAAACTTTTGTACGAAAATCCCAATGCTTAGAGCAACCACAATACTGTCTTAAAAGACAAAGCTAGTCACAAGTTGTAACATTTCAAGAGCGATTAAGTGTTTAACTTCAGGAAATGTCAAATCCATTGTTGAATCATTTGTCGTAAAGTTTTGGGTAATCTAGAACTTTAATCACTCTAGAAAGACGAAATTCATTTCGAGTTCTTGTACCAAGTATATAAATGACTCAGGTAGATAAGTAGGTAGGTGTTTTAATTAACGTCGTAACATAAACTACTCAGTATTTTTGATATGTTAGCTTTCGTGTTGCACAATGTGTTACATTCTTTTCAGTTATATTTCGATATCACTAAATAAACAAAACAGGAAAATTGACACAGTTTAAGATAAGGGTTTTTCAAGGTGCAAGGTATAGGTAGGTATTTGAAATTATCGTCCAAATATAGCAGAGCAACACTACGCGCTGTTGAAGGCTCTCAGGGATCAATCCTTCAATTTAAGAGGTATAAAAGAAAATGTTAAGCAAGATGTTAATGGACATGAGGATCCGATCATAAGGGATCGATATTAAGATCCAATCAATTTGTGTCTGCTGTCATCACCTAATCAATCTAAACAATTGAGAATTCCATGTAACAAACCGCCGAAAGACGAGGATTTTATTTCCATAACCCAATACGTAGAGAGAGAGTAAGCATATTATAACAATAAAACACTAGAGCCATCTACTTTATGTTTTACAGTGTAAAATATTTTCTTGAAAGGGCCGTCATCCGGACTTTATTCTTTTAATTCCACTTTTAACATGAATATACGTCTTTAAATTAGTACAGTACTGGCATATGCATGAAAAGTTGAGTGTTACAACTGTTTTGTCTAATGACTTCAGAACCTGAAGAAACATCCAGAAGATAAATATAGTGTTGTAGGATGTCCGTATATAAACAAAGATAAATATAGACAAAGATAAATATAGACAAAGGATGTCCGTACTTGACATCACCTTCGGACCGAGTGCCCATGCGCACTGAGCTCGGGGAGGGGTTCCTCATTATGTCGAAATCCTATAATGCTGTACGAGCTTTAGGCCAGTGTAATTTTGGATTGCGTGCAGCGAAGACTGCGTAAGTAGAGGAAGAGCTACTGAACTACGGTGCAGTCACAGGTCTTAAATCAATAAAATTATCCTTCAATGCTAATATCAAACTGCACTTTAATCGTTCAAACTGTAAATGAATTGTTGAATATTCACACAATAAACGATCGTTCAAACTTCCTATGTCTGCTTCATTTATTTCACAATCTAACATCAGGCCCGAGTATCCACATCAAAGCTACGGTTTGTGTCCTCAACTCTACCTATCAATTTTATCGTTCGGTTTTTAAACTTCGATAGCCTAGGTGGAGAAAGTGTAAGTGAATATGCTCTATAAAGCAATAAAATGACTGAATGTGAGTAGTTTTCCTTGTATTAAGTGCGAAATTCGGAGATACGCAACAGATTTCGGGCTTATTGGAAGTGTATTTTTCACTCAATTGAAATAAAATGTCCTTGATATTAGGAGTAGATAAGAAAATAATTTGAGTCTTTGAACAAAAATATAAAAGGGATTCCATTTCTCTCTTGTGTAAATATTATGAGAAAGTATATTTAATTTTCTTTTTCAAAACAAACTTTCAATTTCAATAAAATTATTATTTTGTGTAAAAAAATCCACCACTACCGCATGGAACAATTGTTCTCAATATTTATGCTTATGTTTTTACGTAAATGATCTTGTTTCACGTTTCATGCAATTTCAAAATACAGTAGAATCTTGATTATCCGAGCTCCGATTAACCGAGTGTCCATGCTATCCGTGTTTTTAAAGCTTTAAATAAAGCTTGGAGCAAGAGTGTGAGCACTTTGTCCTTAACTGGTCTGACTTACCCGGCAAATGGTTGTATTAGATTTTATGACGCAAGATGTAAAAGTGAATAAGTGCGTCAAAAGCATGAAAAAATATACCTGAAGTGCCAAAAACCCTGGTTTACCTCTCAAATATTGTGTGGGATCTCGTCGAAGCCCAGCAACTCGACGAGGCATTGATTCAACTAGTCGGTGGAAGTCTCCAGGAGAGATGTTCAGCCATACTGTTTCTATAACCGCCCATAATTACGCAGTTGTGATAGGTGCTAGATCTTGAAGACGAATGGCGCGTTTGATCATATCACAGGTTTGCTTCATGGGGTTCATCTCGATGGCGATATAGGTGGCCAAATTATTTGCTGGAATTGTCCAGAATGCTCTTCAAAAAAATCGCGAACAAAATAGTCCGGGTGACACGGAATATTATCATCCTGGAACATCCCATCGTTATTGGGTAAAAGAAGTCCACAAAGGGTTGAAAATGGTCACTAAGCAGATAAACAGATATTGACTGTCAATAATCGGTTCAATTTCACCAGAGGACCCAATTCATGCAAGGTAAACACTCCCTACACCCTTATGGAACCACCACCAGCTTTCACAATGCCTTGTTGACTAGTGTTGGAACCATTTCCTAATGGGTTTGCGCCAGACCCGAACTAGAGCATCAGATCGTAGCAACTAGAAACGTGACTCATCGGGATCACGGTAAAGTGTTCTAGTCATCTAGGGTCCAATGCATGTGTTAGTGAGCCTAGGTGTGGCGCTGAAGCCGATGATGTGTCGTGAGGAAAGACACTCTAGTTGGTTTTCAACTAACCATATCTCATCAACGCAAATTTCGCTGCTCGAACCTCACAGACACGCCTCTATTTCGTCCCTCATTGAATGTGGCAGTCAGATCACTCATTGTCGGACTCTTCTGCTCAGACGTCGCTGGTCTCGATCATTCAGCAGATGTGGCCGGCTCCTACTCTGTACCTTGTGGAAGGTAGTGCCTTCCAGGGCTTCCACTGTGGAGCGAGGAATCTTAAGAATCTCAACACCTTCCTAAATGCTAATCCCCATATGTCGAGCTCCAATTATCATTCCACGTTCGAACTCGGTTAATTCTCGTCGGGTAGTCATTACTTGTCATTAAACGTTTTACAAGACATTTAAGAGTCCAACAGACAGCACTGATATAAACATCTGACTCTATACTATTTGGACGCGATGCGAGTGCCACTGGGAAATTTGTATACTGCTATCGCATGACTTTTGGCACGTCAGTGTAAAATTCAATAAAAATAGATTTTAAAATATCAGTTTAAAACCAGATCAACATTAAAAGCATGATGGCCAACATTACCACTTTAAGTAAACAACATGAAAAAAAAAATTAAAACTTAACTTCAAAACTATGAAAAAGTAAATATATTATAAACTTTTCATCATCCACATACATGAAAAAATACAATCATCTTAGGAAAAATTGAATTGAAAGATGAAATGATACATTTTGCGCATAATGAAATCGCTGCGAAACTAAAGAACGTTATACTTTTCAAGAGAGTTTAAAAGGTACATATATAATTCACGTCCAAATTTATCGCAAAACTTTCAAAATACATACATACTGTTACACAAATCCGAGTATCAATTATTGTATATACTTGATTTATGAATATTTCGTAGCAGTAAAGTAACATGTAGCTCAGTAAATATTTTCTGTACTTTTTATAAACTGTTTTGTGTTACTACGTCCGTACGTCCCAGAGTTTCTGGTTATCTGAGGTGGCCTTGGTACACATTGCCTAGGATGGTTTGTATTTTTTGAAGTAACTGGAGTAATATATTTGATACTAGTACGAAGAAATAATCAAGGTTCGAACATTTGTTCAATGCTTCCTATTTTCCATAAGCAACATCTATTGCTAAGTTACTTCGGTACTCATCAACTGAGATCTCTCACTTCTTGTTTGAAGTAATCCTTTCAAATATAATAGCATGACCATCAAACCCTAACCCTCTCTCTCTCTCTAATGGTTTATCTTCACGTCCAAAACTGCTCTGTAGTGGCTAGCCTCTGGTGCGAAAAGCTGTCAAACTTTTACAGTTCTTGTCAAGGGACAATTTTGTTTTCCTACATGGATCTTCATACCCATTGGAGCAGTAGGACCGTTTTATCTCATCCTTAGCCAATGTAACCAGATCTTGGACGAAATATCTCGTCGAAACACGTGGAGGATTAAATCATTTTCAAAAATGCGTTTAAACCTTCTATTCGTGTACCAGTGCTCTGCTTTCAATTTCTGGGCCTTAACAAATTCAATTTTTCCTAAGCTTCCTACAAATATGTTCATAGCGATTGCAACAATATTTTATGTTAATTCTGAGGGAGATTTTACATAATTTTTATATACAATCAGAAATATTTAAACCTAAGTGTTTTATCTTTAACATGAATCAAACACAATACCCAGCTGCCTGCCACCACTAGAAATGCTCCCACCACGAATTAGTGATAAGTAGGTTCTCATTCTTTGACATTTGAATTTAGTGGACACTGATTTAAAGGACTGTCCCATTTGTGGAGTAAGGGTACTTTCAAAAGTGGTTCGTATCTTTGATTAAAGCAGTAAAAACAAAAAGAAATGTGAAAGCATGTTTGATTTATTTTCACGAAATAAAATCTTATTTTGAAAAATGGAGAATTTTCTTGAGGATTTCAGTGTTACAAACCATCGGAAGACGAGCATTGTACTTCCTGTTACACAATACGGATTATACGTATAGGAAGCAAGTTCTAACACTAGCGACATTTACGTTTAAGCTTAGTGATAAAGCCTGTCATCCAGCAAAATCACCCTATTCAAAACTACGTTCTAGTGGTCAATTTTTCCTAAGAAACGTGTCAAACACGTTTGGATTGTGAACTGAGAAGTTTCGGATTGCATTGACACAAAAGGTCAGCGGTAGCCCGATTGGAAGAGTAGCGGATTTGAAAACGGAGGGTGCGTGGTCGAATCCAAATAAAGACAGTCGTGTACAAAGGGGGCTGGTGCACGTTAAATATATCGTGGCCTCAAATGTCCTCACGTTGGCATAGTGTGCAATTTTGGACTGTGGGGTGCCAGATCAGGTGTTGCCTCGTCATCAGACTGTGGTTCAAATTACGTGGTATTTTCCTCGGATCTTTCCTTTCGGGTTTGATCACGTACCGCCGCAAATAGCCCGTTCTGCTGTTCCAGTGTGACTTTAATTTAATACCTACCTACTATAAATTTTCAAAGGTGACGACTTCAAACTGCGTTAAATCGAGGTATTGGGTCCCTTCAGTCTGATTTCATTCTCGATCCCCCTCAAACTCCGTGTGGTGGTGGGGATTTGGTTGGTATTGATGGAACAAGGGCCAAATTTTGCCATGATGCACAAGACAACAAGTAACGGACATTCGAAAGGAAAGTTTTATTAATATACAAGAGGAGGTAATACTTCCAGGTAGGAATGCAGGTGACAGGAATCCAACTCCAGGTGAGCAAAACATGTAGGGAAGGAACAGGCCAGGACAAAGAAGAAAATGTAGTCAAACCGGCCAAAAATACATTTCCACGGATGCCACAGGGATTGAGGACCAGTCAAAACGTAATGTCGCTTTCCCTTGATTCGTAGAGTAGATTTCACAACTTCAATTCCAAACCAGTATGTACTCGGTTTGTGCTGACCTAGACGTAGAGGTAGGTAGGCATTTAATTAACGTCGCACAGGCGAAACATAACGTGCTATTGGCGACGGTCCGGGATCAAACCCGAAGGGAAAGTTCCGAGGACAATACCATGTAATTTTGAACCATGGAGACGTAGAAGAGCCGCAAGCAGTTTATATAAATTGGCCTATCTAAATTCTCAAAATAGGTAGTTAATTTACGTCCCAAAGGAGCAACACAACGGGCTATTGACGAAGGTATGGATTCTATACCAAAGGTAGGTATGTATCGCTGTAACGCCACTCTCCAAATTTCCACACTGTGCCAATCCATAGGATGATGGTACAGCCAGGTGACAGTCACCTATGAATTGTTCTATAATCGTCTCCACGTGGATTGTTTGGAAGTGATCTTAGGGCCGCGGTGGTCCGGTTGGAAGAGTAACGGATTAGCAACCGGAGGGTTGCGAGTTCGAATCCAGCCAAAGACAGTCGTGTAGAAGGGGGACTGGTGCACGTTAAATAGGTTGTGGCCTCAAATGTCCTCACGTTGTTGTGCTGTGGAAGTTTGGAAAGTGGGTGCTGACTCAATTGTGACTTCTTCAACTGACTGTGGTTGAAAATTACGTGGTGTTGTCCTAGGATCTTTCAATTTGGGATTAATCCAGGTCAGCCATCAACAGCTCCAGTGTGACGTTAATTAAAATACCTACCTACCGAAGTGATCTTAAAAAATAGGATGGGAAAGAATTATAATTGGAAATGAAATAAGAGTTTGCGAATTTTAAAGTTTTACATTGATGTATTCTGAAGTATTAAATTTATCTATTCTAAAGTATTAAATTAATCTCTTAAAATTTATATACAGAACACACACAAAAACACGATATTGCTTATACTGACGATATAGAATAGCCCGTTTCGTTGCTCTAGTGTGACGTTAATTAACTACATACCTGATGATTTAGTTGCTGAGATAAAAGCTCTGCTATATACTCCAAGTAATCTCATAAAATGTGGAATCACGATCGTTGGTCTGACTGAAGAAATACCGTTTTAATAATATTTCTAATGACATCGATACAAAAGCAATAATATTCATGAAGTGAAGTAAGTGAAAAGAATTCATGTATAAAAGCGTCGAATTGATTCGTGATGCTCAATTGAATACGTTTCCTGAGCTCTCTCGTTCTAAAACTTCGTAACTTTTTAGTCGTAAAATTGAAGTTTTATCTGATTGCATAGACTTGCATGTAAATCCGAAGGTATTATCAAAAGATTCAAAATGAATGCAGAAAAGGACCATTCGGATCCAGATGATTTACGTGAATTGCATGTTGAAGCAACGACATCCTGTCGTGATCAGAATTCACCAACGCCCGAAGAAAACATGACGAAAACAGCTCGTGCAAAAGTTAATTCCATTCATTCCGCAAAGATGGACAGAAGATCTGAAAAAACGAAATGTTCCAAGATCGACCTTAGCTGTGTTGTCAAAAGATTTTCTACAGATCAACACAGTAATCTGAACACACGCTCATCGCAAAGCCTGATTAATAAGAAAAAAGACAGTGATAGCTACGAAGATCCTCACTTTGAGAAAAGCAGTGCAATTTTGGAGCACTTAATGGAAACACCAGTAGCAACCCCAGATGTAGTAAGAGGCCATAGACGTATCCCTGATGCACGTGGCTCAGTAAGGATCATGCTTCCTCCTGCTTACCTGCGATATCAAGGTCCAAGTGAAGAAAAAGTTTTCTCTGAGCAGACCACAGAAACCCTTGCAGGATTTCTTTTTTCAACAAACTCTGCAAAATTTTGTTCGAAAAGTGTGCCGAAAGGTACAAGTCCTATTATTGATTCAGCGACGAAACCATTTGTGTCTTTGAAGAGTGGACGGCTTAATGCACGAAAACACCATTCAACACAGCATCCGAAGACACAGGCCGTAACGAAAATGTTCAAGAATGAAACTTTTCCAACAAAATCGAATGTAAGCAGAAATGAACAATCTGACCAGGGAAAAAGCTCTTTTTTACTTCAGCTGAACATACCATCCTTTGAAAAGCACCCACAGCTGTCACAAATGGCAACAAAATCAGATCCTTCGAATAGTTTTTCTAGGGGAAAGAATCAAATAGAAAATCCAGCGACTAAAGGTTATGCATGCGATCAGTGTGGAACACGTTTTAAAACTAAGCGAGGACTGAATCGTCATCAAGATCTCCACCCTCAAGCAAAGTCATACCAATGTCGAATTTGCGATAAATCATTCGTATATAAATCGAATTTGAATCGGCACATGAAAATCCATAATGGGGGAAAACATCATGAGTGTGAAATATGCATGAAAACATTTTCACAAAAATGTTCTTTACTAAGGCATAGAACCATTCACAACAGTCAGAAACGGTCATTTATTTGCGAAATTTGTAATAGGAAGTTTTTTCGAAATGATCACTTAGTAACACATCGACGTATACACACTCAAGAGAAGCCGTATGTGTGTGAAATATGCCTGAAAAAGTTTGCACAACGTTCGACTCTACATACACATAGGCGTACACACACTGAAGAGAAGCCGTATGTGTGTGAAATATGCCTGAAAAAGTTTGCACAACGTTCGACTCTACATACACATAGGCGTACACACACTGAAGAGAAGCCGTATGTGTGTGAAATATGCCTGAAAAAGTTTGCACACCGTTCGAATCTACATACACATAGGCGTATACACACTGAAGAGAAGCCGTATGTGTGTGAAATATGCATGAGAAGGTTTGCAAATACTTCAAACTTAAAAAAACATAGGCGCATACACACTGAAGAGCAGCCGTATGTGTGTGAAATATGCCTGAAAAAGTTTGCACAACGTTCGACTCTACATACACATAGGCGTACACACACTGAAGAGAAGCCGTATGTGTGTGAAATATGCCTGAAAAAGTTTGCACACCGTTCGAATCTACATACACATAGGCGTATACACACTGAAGAGAAGCCGTATGTGTGTGAAATATGCATGAGAAGGTTTGCAAATACTTCAAACTTAAAAAAACATAGGCGCATACACACTGAAGAGAAGCCGTATGTGTGTGAAATATGCCTGAAAAAGTTTGCACAACGTTCGACTCTACATACACATAGGCGTACACACACTGAAGAGAAGCCGTATGTGTGTGAAATATGCCTGAAAAAGTTTGCACAACGTTCGACTCTACATACACATAGGCGTACACACACTGAAGAGAAGCCGTATGTGTGTGAAATATGCCTGAAAAAGTTTGCACACCGTTCGAATCTACATACACATAGGCGTACACACACTGAAGAGCAGCCGTATGTGTGTGAAATATGCCTGAAAAAGTTTGCACACCTTTCGACTCTACATACACATACGCGTACACATACTGAAGAGAAACCGTACATGTGTGAAATATGCTTTAAAACGTTTTCAGATCCTTCGAACTTCAGAAGACATAGCCGTATCCATAAGCACGGAAAATAATTAAATGGCAAAAGTGCTGGAAAACAGATTTGCGGAAAATATACTTGCCACGACATGAAAGGATATACAAAGATTTATATTTTTTTCGAAAAGGGACTTTTTTTAGAAAATCACTCGTGCGATTGTTAAACGGTCAAATTATATTTAATGGACCAACTTTTCTTTCGTTTTTAAATTTCCCTCGACCTGGAATAGATCTAGATTCTTTGCTGACAGCTATGAGTAGCGTTTAATCGAATTGAGTTTTTCGAATTGTTTTTTATTCACTAATAGACACTAGATTTATTCGTATATAATTAACCATTTCCTTACTTAAATTTTTCTTAATGAATTCAATTTAAGAACTTTCACATGAAATTGCATGGATTTTATTAACTAAAATCAACATTCAAAATGTCATTGTTTTGAATACTCTTTTATAAAAAAATGTTACATTTTTAAATAAAAATATATTTGTAGTTTTATTTAACCTTATTCGGATATATGGCTTTTATTTGTTTTTTTATATATTAAACAGAATTTCATGTATTTAAATAGAAATTCATATAAAAACCTGGAACATTTTCAAACCTGCAACGTGTTTTAACCACATCAAACGAATATACACTTGTTTGAACTATATACGTGCTTTTAATACGTTATATTTTGGAAGATTGAAATCCATGTATTGTAATTCCTTTTGTATCGAGATTACCTGCACGTTTGAGATGTTTTTAAAGTGTTATTTGACCTTTGATACTTTTAGTTTCTATTCGATAGCTTAAGGTTATTTCATACTTCCTCTCCTAATTTCGATTTTCGTATCGTTCTTTTAGAACGAAGTCTGAAAAAGTTCTCTGCCCTATACTCTTTAATTTTGAATCTTGATTGTTTTTATTGCAATCCTGTAAAAATGGAAAATTAAAAATGAAAGTGAAATATTTCACATTATTAATTGATTATGTCCTATGTGCATTGGTTTTCAATCAAACTAGCTTACAAAAGTCCAGCAGTCACTTTTCTTCGAAAATTTCACTAATATTTACTGACCCATCCCAATACTGTCAGATTATAAAATCGATTTGTAGTTAGTTTTAACATTTCAAGGGTGGTGACGTGTGTAACTTAAGCAAACGTCATTTCTCTGGTTCAATCTTTCCCTATTGATTTTTTACGAAATATATTAATTAAAATATTTTTGTAATTTGAGTAAGCTCTTTTTGTATA
This sequence comes from Meta bourneti, assembly GCA_933210815.1. Lineage (NCBI taxonomy): Eukaryota > Metazoa > Arthropoda > Arachnida > Araneae > Tetragnathidae > Meta > Meta bourneti. Next base: position 69,198,305 of record OW119932.1, on the reverse strand, counting down.
CATGACTTTTATTTTTGTTTTATGTGTATAAACGTTATTTCAAGTATTGAAATCGAAATTTGAATATTGGAATATTTTCGAAATATATGCGAGAAACCAAAATCGAAGCGTACTTCAGGTAATTTCCGTACCGTATTTTAACTACAACTGTGTATTTGTTTAAAACATATGCGTAATTTTAATGCATTATATTGTTGAAAGGTATAAATCAATGTTTTGTATTTCGAATTTATACCAGGATAAACTCGCATATTAACGCTTTTGAAAAGTACTTAATATGTTACTCAATCTTCGATACATTTAGTATTTATTCGATAATTGAAAGGCATTTCATTTTTCCTTTCCTAATTTAGAATTTTGAACGTTTATAATTGCTGCCTATAAAGGAAAAATGCTAAACAAACAAATTATTTTGATAAACAAGACTTTTGCTTCTAGTGTGAATTCAACTGATTCTTATCAGGTAGGTAGTTAAAGGTATTAAACATTAAGGTAGTAAACATTGGTTTAGGTTGTTTTAAACTCGAATATTAGAGTTCATAGTTCGAAAGGCAGATCGTCATCTGACCGTGGTTCAAAACTACATTGCGTTATAACCAGATCATACCCTTCTAGATTGATAACGGACCGACGCCAATAGCTCGTTGTGTTGCTCCAGTGTGATGTTAATCAAAATACCTACCTACCATCAGCCCTGTCTTACTTCAATTTTGAATTCTGATTGTGTATATAGGATCAATGGAAAAAAGAGAAAAAACACAATTACTTGAGCAATTACTCCCAATTACTTGAGCAACCCTAATACTGTCTTAAAAGACAAAATTAGTCACAAGTTGTAACATTTCAAGAGCGATGAATTTTTTAACTTCAGGAAATGTCAAATCTCCTGTTGAATCATTTGTGACGTTTTGGGTAATCTAGTACTTTAATCACTCTAGAAAGACAAAATTTGTTTCCAGTTAATGTAACAAGTATATAAATTTCTCAGGTAGATAGTTGGTAGGTACTTCATTTAACGTCGCAACATAAATTACTGTCTTGTAATATGTTAGCTTTCGTGTTGCACAATGTGTTACATTCTTTTCAGTTATATTTCGATATCACTAAGTAAACAAAACAGGAAAATTGACACAGCTTAAGATAAGGGTTTTTTAATGGTCAAGGTGTAGGTAGATATTTTAAATTAACGTCCAAATATAGATTAGAGCAACAGAACGGGGCATTGGAGATTGTCAGGGATCAATCCTCCAATTTAAGAGGTAAGAAATAAAATGTTAAGGAAGATGTTAATGGACATAAGTATCCGATCATAAGGGACCGATATTAAGATCCAATCAATTTGTGTGTGATGTCGTCACCTAATATCAATTTTTAAAATTTAATTTTCAAATACTATTGATAAAACTAGGTTTTGAAATCTTACTTTCCTTGGGGTATGCAAAATCATTTTTGCTATAAATATAAACTTGTTATTTACATTTACTAACGGAAACATAAGAAGCTGATCAATTTATTTTAAATTAAAATTAAATAATATTTTCAAATTAAGATATTTATTTTGATATATGTCCTAAAAACATGGGGCCCTCCTGATTATTTTTTAATCAATTTTTTAGATGAAATGAATTCTGATAACTTCCCTGTGATTACTTTCATTGAAGCTTTCAAATAGATTTTCAAAGATTCTTCAAATTAGAACGCTTTCATTTTCTTTTCCGAAAAACCACTTCCTCGTCCCTACACATCAAAATCAAACGTTATTAGTAACTAGATCTCTTTTAAAGAGGTGGCAAAGCTCGTTTCCAATGTAAAACATGTTTATTGAGCAAAAAATTCCGTTGAGTTCGTTCTAGGCTTAAAGTGATGGTTCAGTTCAACTTTTAAAATAATCAGAAATTCGACATAACATTCAGATTTTCATGTGTTTTGAGACGAAACTTATAAGCGTGTTTATTACTTCATGTAAAATAGCATTACATCGGTCATTCGATTACATCATTCTTTGCTTTACTTGTAATCTAATTTATATTTGTTTGCAAATAACAAAAATATCTCCTGGGTGACTTGGGTCGTAAATAAGTCTGTTGCTTTAGGTATATTTTGGTGGTATTTTTTTAAATTAACGTCACACTGAAGCAACCCAACGGGCTATTGGTGACGGTCCGGAATCAATCCCAAAGGGAAAGATCCCAGAACAACACCACGTAATTTTGAATCACGGTCAGATGACGGAGGCAGCACCTGAGCTGGAACCCCACTTTCCAAACTTCCACACCACGCCAACATGAGGACATTTGATTTCCCAACAGATTTAACGTGTAACAGCGCCCTTTGTACACGACTGTCTTTGGCTGGATTCGAACTCACAATGCTCCGGTTGTTAGTCCGTTCCTCTTCCAGCCGGGCTCCTGCGGCTCCTGTATCGTTAGGATTTCAGGTGAAAAGTCATTTGTTTCGAGATGTTTTTCTTAACTGAATTGTGCAGGGCGCCGTGGCTCAGTGGGATTGCCCATTGCACCAGCAAAGTGCGAGTTGTGTGCTTGACATTCCCTGTAGTGTTTTTTTACCTAGATTGGCTAAATGAAGTGCTGTAGAATCAAATAAATCCAATACTCGATTTGGCAAATGATAATGTTTGTGTAAAGTTTCTCCACGTTTTCTAAGGACAAGGTATTTATGAATCGTAAATGTACTCCTGATTCTGTTGATATATTTTCTAATTTAAAATATTTGTATACAATTTTATAGGTAAGTACGTATTTTAACTAACGTCACAATAGTGCAACATAGCGAGCCACTGGTGACGGTCCATGATCAGAATCGAGGACAACTTCAGGGCCCTGGTGTCTCGGTTTGTAAAAGTAAGGGATTTGCAGTTCGATTGTTTCCTCGTCATCTGACCGTAGTTCAAATGACGTGGTGTCGTCGGAACTTTCCCTTCGGGATTGATCCCGTACCGTCAATTGCCCGTTGTGTTGCTCTAGAACAACGTTAATTAATTACCATTACCGAGGAGAACACCAAGTAATTTTGAATCACGGTCAGATGATGAGTCAAAACCTGAGCTGGCACCCCGCTCTCCAAACATCCACACTGGGCCAACGTGAGGACATTTGAGACCAATAAAGATTTAACGTGCACCAGCTCCATTTGCACAGGACGGTCTTCGGTTGGCAACTTGGAAACATCCGGTTGATAATCCGCTATTCTTCCAATCGGACTACCTGGGCCAGCAATTATGTCTTAGAATCAAATAGAAATTATGTGAGCATTTATATCACTTTCAATCGCAAGGGACTTGAAGGGAATACAGGACTCTGCCGTTGGGGGCCCCTTGCACGTGAGGAAGAGCAAAAAGGGACTGAAGAGTATCTAGGAAAGGACCTCGGAGACAATCACCTCGCTTATCGCTTTTGGTGAACTCATGATCACTAAGAGTTCTTTGTTTCCTGAGCCATCGTGAAGATTCGTCATAAATTTGTGCTATCGCTTCTTGCAGGTGCAGTCTTGAACTTTTAACGCTCTTGATGATTGTCTGAATGTGTTATCTCGTCCGAACATTGATGGGTGAGACATCCCATCATTAGAAGAACAAACTGACCCGTATCTTGATCTCTTCATAAAAAAAGTTGGCAATATCCTGATGATAAGATTTCACATAATTATATAGTTTCGTCAAATTTTTGATGGAAGAAATATCTCGTCCAAACCATTTGGAAGGTTAAAATGCAATGATATTCCGGTTCAAGGGATACCATGAATGTAGGGGAATAAATCCTGTTTTGTAGTTTTGTTATTTGTTACAAGGAGAAAATTTCCGTGGTCACTATTTGCTGGTCGTATCTGCTCGAAACCCTGCTTTGCCATCAAATGAATTAACTCATTACCAAAAACCAACGTGGAGTTGTGTCCACTGCAAGCATATAGGTTGTCGTGTGAGCCAATTCAAACATGAATAGAATAATGTCTTGAATATAGTTATGTACATAATATAAAGTAAAAATGTAAGGTTGTGTATTGAACTTTTACTGTCTGTCATAATACATGCACTCTTTCGCAGGATATAATTACTAGTATTTTACACAAGATTTTCAGCTAACATATAAGTTTTAAAGTTTTCTAACTCATCTTATTTTTGCAATTTTCTTCAGTAGTTTTCGGAAAATATTAAGAAGTATTTTCAAAAGTTAACCATCAAAATCTTTTTAACACAATCGCATGCATATAATGCCGATTTTTGATGCTCAAAATGTTTCCAAATTGTTTCTAGTTTTTTATACTTATACTAAATTGAAAGTTTTGATTTCTGTAGAGTAATATAGTATATTAAGGAAACTTCTAATTCCATTCTCATACAGTGTTAAATTTTAAATCAAATTTGACTGCACAAAAACTTTTAATTAGATAATCACTCAATCTCAAGCTTTTAACGCAAACTACTAAATATATATCTTCCAAATCAAGAACTTCCATTAGTTCAATTGTAAACATAGAATACTTATCATAATCAAATATCTTTCTATGCACCGGAAACTCCAAATAACACCGTCAAAACACATTTCATTTCATCAGTAATAAACACTCTATTTTCTTTAAAAATGAAGCAAAAAGTAAATAAAATAAATTGAATTCCTTTAAAATTGCTCTCTAACTTAATAAATAACACTAGATGTCAAATGCCTTAAAGGCATTCAATCCTTGGAGTTTAATTCATACAAATGCAAATGATTTGAAGTGACTTCAGCAAGGAGCGGATTCGAATATGCGACTGGGATTCTTCCTTTTTCCCGCCTACAAAGTGATTAAATGGCCGTCTCTCTTCATTTCACTTCGCATTGAAAATAAGTATGCCAGGGCAGTAACGACAGCGTTACATTGCATATCACCCTTAGACAACGCTCTTTGTTTAGTTTCCGCTTGCATTTCTACGTAATGGATTATACGAAGGAGCGACATTATAACGGTTCTGGTTTGTTTTTGCGCTAGCTTTCAGTTTAAAAGGTTTTCTTGAAAGAGCCGTCACCCGGTGTTTGGCTTTTAATTCCATTTTTTCGCTCCGCTTTTTAAACTTTGAGAGCGTAGGTGGAGAAAGTGTAAGCGAATCAGCGCTAAAAAGCAATAGAGTGATTGTATTTGAGTTGTTTTCCTCTTGTTTCGAGTGCCGAAAACTGGAAAAGCGTATTTGGCGATCCGGAACGGAGACCGCATTTATGGGGAGTTATTTCTTCACTTACGTTGATCAAAATGCACTTGAGATTACATTAGAAAGTGATTTGAGCCTTAGATCTTAGAAAAGTATCAAAAGGAAATGCATGTGAAAACATGTTTGATGAAACATTTTCCGAAATAAAATTTCAATCTGAGCAATTGAGAATTAAATGTAATAAACACACCGCGGAAAGACGATAATTTTACTTCCATATCCCAATACGGAATACGTAAAGGAAGCATCATTCTACAAATAAAACACTAGAGCCATCTACTTTAAGTTTTACAGTGTCAAATATTTTCTTGAAAGGCCCGTCATGCGGACTTTATTCTTTTAATTCCACTTTTAACATGAATATACGTCTTTAAATTACTACAGTACTGGGATATGCATGAAAAGTTGAGTGTTACAACTGTTTTGTCTAATGACTTCAGAACCTGAAGAAACATCCAGAAGATAAATATAGTGTTGTAGGATGTCCGTATATAAACAAAGATAAATATAGACAAAGATAAATATAGACAAAGGATGTCCGTTCTTGACATCACCTTCGGACCGAGTGCCCATGCGCACTGAGCTTGGAGAAGGGTCCTCGTTATGTCGAAATCCTACAGTGCTGTACGAGCTTTAGGCCAGTGTAATTTTGGATTGCGTGCAGCGAAGACTGCGTAAGTAGAGGAAGAGCTACTGAACTACGGTGCAGTCACAGGTCTTAAATCAATAAAATTATCCTTCAATGCTAATATCAAACTGCACTTTAATCGTTCAAACTGTAAATGAATTGTTGAATATTCACACAATAAACGATCGTTCAAACTTCCTATGTCTGCTTCATTTATTTCACAATCTAACATCAGGCCCGAGTATCCACATCAAAGCTACGGTTTGTGTCCTCAACTCTACCTATCAATTTTATCGTTCGGTTTTTAAACTTCGATAGCCTAGGTGGAGAAAGTGTAAGTGAATATGCTCTATAAAGCAATAAAATGACTGAATGTGAGTAGTTTTCCTTGTATTAAGTGTCGAGAGTGCTAGGAAATAAATGCGAAATTCCGTGATATGCAACAGATTTTGGGCTTATTGGAAGTGTTTTCTTCACTCAATTGAAATAAAACGCCCTTGATATTAGGAGTACGTAAGAAAATTATTCGAGTCTGAAGAAAAATATGAAAAGGGATTTTAATTCTCTCTTGTGTAAATAGTATGAGAAAGCTTATTTGATTTCCTTTTTCGAAACAAACATTCAATTTCAATAAAATAAATTTTTTGTTCAAAAAAATCCACCCATTTCCGAAGTAGGCCCTAGAGGTTCAAAAATACTGTAACCAACTTCTGAAAGCAAGAATATTCAGTGAACAATTAATTCAATTTAAAAATTAATGCCAATCAACAACCGCATGGAACAATTGTTCTCAATATTTATGCTTATGTTTTTACGTGAAAGATCTTGTTTGACGTTTCATGTACTTTCAAAATACATACGAAATATCTCTTCGAAACACGTGGAGGGTTAAATTATTTTCAAAAATGCGTTCAAACCTTCATTTGGCGAACAAATGCTCTGCTTTCAATTTCTGGCCCCTTTGAAATACAATTTTTGCTGCTTCCTACAAATATGTTCATAGAGATTGCAACAATATTTTATGTTATTTCTGAGAGAAATTTTACATAATTTTTATGCACGATCAGAAAAATTCAAACCGAGTTTTATTTTTAAAATAAGTCAAACACAATACCCAGCTGTCTGTAACCACTAGAAATGCTCGCACCAAGAATTCTGACTGCATGAGTTCGATATTGGAACAGGCCTCGTTCATTTTGAGTAGGAATGACACCTGTGGATACCTAATTTTATTTGGTTTTAGGCAAATGTTGGTGGCTGAAAGAAATAGTTCACTAGCACAGAGATCTCGTCAATAAGTAAAAACCAAAAATATATACATATACTAGCTGATTCTCTCCGGCGTTGTTCGGATTTAATCCCCTGAATAAGAAAGACTCGTATTTTTTTCAGAACTAAAACTCCTGAAGAATCGCAGCAGCCCATTACGATTTCCATCCCCTCTTTTCTGTGCTACAAAGAGACCCGCGCGTGAACAGCCTTATCTCCCCGTTGACAAAGATGTCAGGGTTATCGTCTGAGAGCCTCGCAAATTGTTTAACATCGAGCATCTATTCTATGAGAGGTTGAGTAATTGAAAATAGATACACTTAAAAAGTCACGCCGCCTTCTAAGATACCCGGGAAGAATCTGTCCCTTCTAAGCATACTCATGACCCAACAATAGAAACCGGCACATTAGGTGATAATGGGACGACACATATTCCCTCTCCTCCTGGGGGAGAGCACTGTAAAGGCCATTTCGGCCGGTTTCAGTAAGTTGCCTGTAAAGCCGTCGGGCCGGCTGCCATAACCATAGAAGGAAACAATATTCTTTCTCAACGTATGCAGATTGTTAAACGTCAATTGAAAGTGATCCAAAAAAATCACTTTTCTCTCATAGAAAATATGCATATATAGAGAACAAATAAGAGAGCACTATATAATTTTTAAAACTGAAATTTTTATAGCTTCTACAATTTACTTTAGCTCCCTTTCACATACTATACAAAACAAACCTACAAAAACTGAGATGACTACATATAAAAGTCGATTTTTAGTTTTCGAGTGATTGTGAATGCCCTTTAAGTTCATTTGCTTAAAAAATGACATACATCGTATTATTAGTCAGTATTTTTCTGATCAGTATTTTTTATTTGTAGCAAATTGCACCAGGAAGGCGAATTTTGGAATTCCACCATTATTATGAAAGGCTGACAAATCATATTGATACGATATCATGATCAACGTTTAAAGCAAATACACTTTATGCTTGAAAATTCCATCCCTCATTTTACAGACAGGATGCATAAACGGTATGATACTGAGCGATTTTCAGCGCAACCGACCCATCTGCTATTGCATCATACTCTAAGATTCAAAAAAAAATTCCGAAGTCATCTTTGAGGGGCGACTCCTTTAGATGTTAACTCTGGAGTCATCTGCAAAGCCAGACCGGGAGAGAGCGCCCCCTAGTAATACTCAATGTTATTCCTATGGGGATTTCGAATTGTTTTTAGCCTCCACTACAAAAAGAAAGGGGGTTAATATGTAGCCTACGTTACCCGCAGAGTTCTAAAATAGCGCACCAAATTTGGTATAGATTTGTCAAACCGTGTAGATTTGCATAGAGAATAGACAGAGAGATGCCAACTCTGCTTTATATGGATAGATTTCTAATGTATCATTAAGTGCGCTAAGGTTTAATATATTTATTTAAGTATCCCCTAAAGAAAATAAGACAAGTTCCGTTTAAACCGCAACGGAAAGGCTTAGTGGCGGTGTGGCTTAGTTGCTTACTTAGTGGCGGGAGTGGTTCTAGTGATAGGCAGACAGCATACAGTACATGTTATAATTCTTTAATGAGAAAGCTTAAGAAGAATGGCGAATCTCCTGTTGGCGGTGCGGCATTGAAAGTGTTATTATTTTTCGTCACGACGGCGGAAAGATTAGAAAATGTCCCGTTGACGGTACGGCATTGAAAAAGGTAATAGTTTTCGTCCCCATAGTGCAAAGAATAATGGCAAATCTCCCTATGGTACGACATTGAGAGTAGCATTTCTTTTATCGCCATTACAGAAAGAAGAATGGTAAATCTCTAGTTGGAGTTTCAGCCTGGAAAGTGGTATTACTTTTCTTGGTGGAAAGAAGAATGTTAAATATCTCTAGATGGTGCGGCTTTAAGAGTGGTGTTTCTTTTCTTCGCCATGGCAAAATGAAGAATGGCTAATTTCTAGCTGACTATACGGCCTCGAAAATGGTATTACTTTTTGTCCCCATGGTGGAAAGAAGAATGGTAAATCTCCAAACTGTCTGTGAGAGTAGTATTTTTTTATCGCCGTAGAGGAAAGAAGAATGGTAAATATGTAAACGATATAGCCTAGAGAGTAGTGGTACGTTTTGTCGCCACGGTGGAATGAAGAAGGATATATGTCTAGTTGACAGTACGGCCTTGTGATCGGTATTTCTTTACATCGGCTCGTCGGAAAGAATAATAGTAAATCTTATTTTGACAATAAAGCCTTGAAAGTGGAATTATTTTTCTATCTTAAAATGGAAAAGGAAGTCTACTAGACTAGAAATCCCCTTTTTCAGGTAGTCACCAGAATGAAGAGTGCATCAATAATATAATTACCAAATTAATGCCAAACTAAGCCTAGTCACGCCAAATTAACAACAGTTAACGCCAAACTAAGTACAGCCAAGAAGATATTAAACAGAAGAATATAAGAGGTCTAGAGTGACAACCGATACGCCACCATAACAATACTCTACCAAATGAAAATTTCAAATCTCAAAACGAGACATTTCCCAAACAAATAAAAACAAGTCCAAACATAAAAACTTCGCTCGAAGAGGCAAGCACATTCTTCAAAGTCTCTCCCGGGTGCCATTTCAGTTATTAATCTCCAAGAAAGAAACGTCATTTGCAGAAACTGGCGAAAAACTTGAAAAAGTCTTTTAGAGCCACTTTCTGAGGCTAAAATAATAAAAGCGCAGCATCTAAACATTAACAATGTGTGAAATGGCTTTTCCAATATCCGGTTGTGCTGTAACGAGGAGATATGGCTTTAAAGGACGGTCCTTTAAATTAATGTCTGTCTTAAAGATCTTTTACCTTTTTTTGGATTCTCGTAAATGTTAATTTTAAGCGTTTTATTTCAGACTTTTTTGAAAGGAAAATACAGTTGAATGTGTAATCTGCTAACGTAATGTAATCTATTTTTAATCCATAAAATAGATTATTATCTTAGGTTTATTTGAAAGAGAAAAACGAACTGTGGACTATGAGATTTTCTTTACTATACAGCGATTGATACTAGAGAATAATAAAGGTATAGTTTTTATTGATTTACAAAACTATAATAATTACCAAGACTTTTTGCTAAAAAGTGCCTATTAAAAACTTGTTAAAACCTTTCTTTATGCTAATTTGTAATGAGAAAATAACACTCAAACTAGAAAATAACACTCAAACTAGAAAATAACACTATTGCGAATTGTAATTACTTTGTAAACACATTTGTCAAAAGTTCAAAACTAAACCGTTCACAGGAAATAAATCTATCATAGTTTAAAACGCTTCACCATCCGTAAGGAACACCAGAACTTTTTTGCGCCACAGGTATTGAAAATTTGCTATTCTGGGTGTCTTCTATTTGATTAACGCTAAAACGGTCGCACTTCCGTTACCCTAAAATGGCCGCCGGTGTTATTTCGACACATTTACATAAATTACGTACAATAATGATAATACTTAAATGTGACATATTTAAAATTTTTCGTTTTTGCTTACTTTAAGTTTATTTTACAATATTTTCAAGTTTATAATTTAACCTTCAAAAAACTAAAATTAATTGATTTTCAAGCTCGTAGAATACACATTAAGCAATGGCATTCAGAAAACGAAAGAAAAATGTGTTAATTTTCTTGGCAACCAATTGTAATAATTGCTAACAATGCACAAGCTTAGACATAAATATGTGATTGAGATTGACTCATTTTTAAAGGGGTCTTTATATATTCAGCATCAAAGGTCAAATAAAGGAATATAAAAAGTAATTAAATTAATAGTGTTTTGAAATCTGGTTGGTTTGCTTTTGTATAGTCATTTTCTGCTGAACAAAGGCTATTTAGATCAGGAAATGTACTTAGTATCACAAGGACACGGGCAGTAATTCTAGGTAGATATAGCTGTAGAATATTTCTAAACTGAGTTCAACATAAAATGTTTGCCGTCTACATATCAAGTAAAACTTAAAAATCACAAGAAATTGTCAAAATCTGACCAAACTCTGAAAGGGAAAAAACGATCAACGGCCATTCTAGTGTTAAAAACTTTGCTATCCAACATGTGTCCCTGCATGTCTAATGCAGTAGGCTTCAATACATGATTTGTGGTAAAACCTTCTCCTACTTTTCTATCCTTTTTCGGATCTTTCCCTTTGGGTTTGATCCCGGACTTTCGCCAATAGCCCATTGTGTTGCTTCAGTGCGACGTTAATTAAAATACCTACCTACCTTTCATATTTTGGAATGAAAAGGTTTCATAATAAATATTAAAGAAAACAGAATAGTTTCTCACACTTCAAATGGGGCAACCAAGCTTCAAATGGATTCCATGGAAGCAAAATAGAAAATACATCAAAGAAATAATTTTGACTCAACATTTGTAGACGCGTACCACAAATCCCCATTTACACTTAGAGATTAAATTCAAATTACGATTAAACCGAACGCTCAAAGTAACACTCAACAAGTTGCGTTGCAACAACCAACATTCGTAATGCTCTGTCGAACGTAAACCTTAACAAGACTTCCCCTCAGCTAGTACACGCTTCAAAAATTCTTCCCAAACCGACGTTTAACCACCCCAGCTTCTAAGCAGCCTCAGTGCTCTGTTCGGGATTGAAGACAACTGAATCCTTATTGTTCACTACACTAATAATTCGAGTGTGTGTGATTTTGTCGACAAACGACGGTGGAATTGAACGCTTGGTGGCACCTTAGAATTCTGTCCTCCTAATTCGTCCTATCAATACTCCAGATTACTTTGGAAATTTGAGAATTTGCATGAGGAATCGGCTGACTTTGTTACTGATGATGGTGAGTCGCTTGGGTGAGAGCATTTAGGTGGTTCAATTGGTTGTGATGTGTTAGCGGGACTACTGTTTGAACTGTCCTTTACTGATAAGGAGGTTCTGATTCTTCGACATTTGAATTTAGTGGACACTGGTTTCAAGAACCGTCCCATGTTTGGATTAAGGGTACTTTCAAAAGTGGTTTGTATCTTTGATTAAATCATTAAAACCAAAAAGATATGCGAAAGCCTGTTTGATTTATTTTCACGAAATAAAATTTTAATCTGAAAAGTGGGGAATTTTCATGAGAATTTCAGTGTTGCAAACCATCGGAAGACGATCATTGTACTTTCTGTTACACAATACGGATTATATGTATAGCAAGCAAGTTCTAACACTAGTGACATTTGCGTTTAGGCTTAGTGATATAGCCTGTCATCAAGCAAAATCTCCCTATTCCAAATTACGTTCTTGTGGTCAATTTGTTTTAAGAAACTTCAGTGTTCAGTAGTGGATTGAGTACAAATGAATTCGTGTAATTCGAATGACTTTGTCGAATATCCTAATAATTCGAATGACATTGTCGATTGATGTGAACTCCTCAGAGCACAACTCTTCATAGAATTCTGTCTTCCTAAATCTTCCTATTAATGTCACAGATTACTTTTGAAATTTAAGAACTCGCATGGGGAATTGACTGACTCTGTTACTGATAATTGCGAGTTATTTGGGTGAGAAGATTTAAGTGGTTTAATTGGTTGGGATGTTTAAACGGACTACCGTTTGACCAGTGAAAAAGAGATTCTGATTCTTCCCCATTAGAATATAGTGGACACTGGTTTAAAAGACCATTTGTTTTATGGAGTTAATGGTGTTTTTAAAAGTAATTTGGGTCTGTGATTGAAGAAAGTAAATTAAAAAGACATGCGTATGTGAAAGTATGTTTGATTTATTTTCACGAAATAAAATTGAAACCTGGAAAATTGAGGAGTTATCATGGGGATTTCCGTGTAACAAACCATCAGAAGACTAGGATTGTACTTTCTGTTATCCAATACAGAATATGTGTATAGGAATCACCTTACCACAAATGTACTAGCGCCATCTACGTTTAGTTTTAGTTAAAAAGTTTGTAATCTAGCAAAATACCTCCTATTCCAAAGTAGGTCCTACTGGTAAATTTGTTCTAAGAAACTTTAATGTTCTGTAGCGAATTGAAGACAAGTGAATTCTTCTTGCTTTTTGCACTAATTAGAGTGACTTTGTAGGTGGAACTGAACGCTTCGCAGCACTTTAGAATTCCTTCATCAAAAATGATCCTATCGATACCCCAGATTACTTTGAAATTTGAGAATTTGCATGAGGAATGGACTGAATGTTACTGATGGTGAGTTGCTTGGCTGAAAGGATTTAGGTGGTTTAAATTGCTATGATGTGTAGACGGGTCTATTGTTTTGACCAAATGAATAAGGAGGTTCTGATTCCTCGCCATTTAAATTTAGGGGGCACTGGTTTATAGGACCGTCCGCTTAATGGAGTTAAGATTATATTCAAAAGTGATTGGAGTAATTAGTTAGTCAACGGACACACACACAATGGGAGTTCCACTGACACACAGTTTGAGAAAAATACACCCAGGGAGTAATCGAATCTGCCCCGCTTACAGGGCCACACTCGGATAACCTCTCTATGAATGCCTCCGTGGTGTTGAGACCCTTCGTTGGCTAGAGAGATCCCCAGATCTTGCATTGAGCATGTCCGGATATGTTATTGTTGCCAGTTGAGTTACGATTTTCTGTAAAATGTCCGTAGATAACTTGTGAAAGGATTTGGAAAACCCATTGGATTTGTGAAAAAGCAGAGAAGACTTCAATATCAATAGTTGCTCCAGGTTTGAAAAAGGAAACAATGACAGGATTTTCCCATTTGCAATCCTGTAGAGTGTGATAAACTTAGCACAACTACAAAAATTAATCTACAGTAAAGTAGTATTTGTAGTAGCATAACACATCTTCACGAAGAAGTCTTTTCTGGTAGGCAAAGTTGCACTGTCTACCAAACGTGTCTTGCCGAACATCCGTTTTTGGAATCTAATTTATCTGCGATAGAGTAGTGTATATAAAAGCGTAGTCTATCTCTATTAAGATGTAATTTTTGGTAGGCAAAGTTGCACTGTCTACCAAACGCGTCTTGCTGAACATCCGTTTCTTGGAATATAATTTACCTGCGTTAGAGTAGTGTATGTATAGAAGCGTAGCCTATCTCTACCAAGATGTAATTTTTGGTAGGCAAAGTTGCACTGTCTACCAAACGCGTCTTGCCGAACGTCCATTTTTTAAATTATAATTTACCAATAATAGAATAGTATATACAGCAGCATAACCTATATCCACCAGGAAGTACCTTTTGATAGACAAAGTTGCACTGTCTACCAAACGTGTCTTGCCGAACATCCGTTTTTGGAATCTAATTTATCTGCGATAGAGTAGTGTATATAAAAGCGTAGTCTATCTCTATTAAGATGTAATTTTTGGTAGGCAAAGTTGCACTGTCTACCAAACGCGTCTTGCTGAACATCCGTTTTTGGAATCTAATTTATCTGCGATAGAGTAGTGTATATAAAAGCGTAGTCTATCTCTATTAAGATGTAATTTTTGGTAGGCAAAGTTGCACTGTCTACCAAACGCGTCTTGCCGAACGTCCATTTTTTAAATTATAATTTACCAATAATAGAATAGTATATACAGCAGCATAACCTATATCCACCAGGAAGTACCTTTTGATAGACAAAGTTGCACTGTCTACCAAACGTGTCTTGCCGAACATCCGTTTTTGGAATCTAATTTATCTGCGATAGAGTAGTGTATATAAAAGCGTAGTCTATCTCTATTAAGATGTAATTTTTGGTAGGCAAAGTTGCACTGTCTACCAAACGCGTCTTGCTGAACATCCGTTTCTTGGAATATAATTTACCTGCGTTAGAGTAGTGTATGTATAGAAGCGTAGCCTATCTCTACCAAGATGTAATTTTTGGTAGGCAAAGTTGCACTGTCTACCAAACGCGTCTTGCCGAACGTCCATTTTTTAAATTATAATTTACCAATAATAGAATAGTATATACAGCAGCATAACCTATATCCACCAGGAAGTACCTTTTGATAGACAAAGTTGCACTGTATACCAAACGCGTCTTGCTGAACATCCGTCTTTTGGAACATAATTTACCTGCAATAGAGTAGTGTATGCACTGTACTGACAAAAGTCATGTGACTCCTGAATTATAAACAGAACAGAACTTACTTTGGGGTATGACTATAAATTAAAATTTTCCATTTCAGAGTCCACATCCACATGAGTATCTACAGAGCTAACTACTAGTGAGTATAGACTGTAATTTAAGGAAGGAATGTTCTACAGAAACGAGCAAATGTTTTGTATCAAAAACTAAACACTGAATTAACAGTCAATTTATTATACCTAAATATACATAATTAGAATGATTAATACGTACCCCATCATGAGCACAGGTACTAGGAGACTGAACAATTTTTGTTAGTCAATAACTTTATGAAGGGTGATATATAAACGTCACACTTGAGCAGCACAACGGGCTATTGGTGACGGTCCGGGATCAACGCCCGAAATGAAAGATCCGAGCACAACACCACGTAATTTTGAACCATGGTCAGATGACGATGCAACACTGAGCTGGAACCCTACTCTACAAATTTCCACACCAAGCCAACTTGAGGACATTTGAGGCCCCGACAGATTTAACGTGCACCAGCCCCCTTTGTACACGACAGTCTTTGGTTGGATTCGAACTCGCAACCTTTCGGGTGCTAGTCCATTACTCTTCCAACTGGGCTATCGTGGTCCAATTTTTTGAAGGAACGCCAGCACAGTTCAGTCGTCTAGGACTTGTACTCATGATAGTACCTATTCAGCATTCTAAATATGGATATTTTGGGATTATAAAGTGACTGCTACTTCAGTGTTTAGATTTTGATGTAAAACATTTGCACATTTCGCTATAGAACATACCTTCTTTTATTTTCAGTCTATACTCACTAATAGTTAACTCTGTAGTTATCTTTGTGGACTCTGAAATTAAAAATTTAAATTTATAGTCGATCCCAAAATAAATGCCATGTTTGTTCCAGGTGTGCGGTGACTTTTGTCAGTACAGTGTATATAGCAGCGTAGCCTATCTCTACCAGGAAGTACTTCTTGATAGAAAACCTCTACCAGGAAGTACTTTTTGATAGACAACCTCTACCAGGAAGTACTTTTTGATAGATATCGTTGCACTGTCTACCAAACGTTTCTTTCTCGACATCCATGTTTTAAAATATAATTCTCCTGCTAGTTCGTCACTTTTAATTAGCGTCATGAAAGTTCCTTCAGAAACTTCATTTCGCTTGTTTTAAACAAAGTGAAATGAAGGAGAAGGAGCCGAAAAAGCAAATTACAATAGAAATTCATGATTAAATTAACCCACACAAAACGAAAAGAACAAAGAAAGTTTTTCCGTCTCTGACTCACAGCATGCCATCCTATAATTTTCAAGCTAATCAAATGAAGTTATCTCTTTCAAAAATGGACCAAACTTCCACTTTAACGACATTATACTTCGTAAGAATCTCAATTTCCAACTTTAATTAATAAGTTACTTGGGAAACTAATTTTCGGTTTCCAACTGGAGAATTTCACAGAATTCTGAGGCATAGTTCTAATTATAAGTAAAGGATATGTGATAAAATAAAAATGTAGCTTATAATAAAGAACTTGACTTTTAATTCGTTTGAGTCTTACTGAGTTTGAAAGTTTCATACAACTTTGACTCTGCTCTTGACAAAAGTGGAATTAATGAATGTTTCGAAGAATTATATTCTTGGATGGAGGAATAATCGATTCATTTTCGTAAATAGTTCAGTGAAATTGTGTTGTCATAGTTGGTGGTTCAGTCTGAATTTTAATTCACTCAAATCTGAATTTTTGTAGAAACATTCTATACTCACATACCACTGGATTTATGAATTTATATTAAAATTTTTCCACTTGCAAAACGAAATTCATTCTGCTATATCACAGGTGAGTTTCATTGACTTGGGTCACAGATCGAAAGAGATCGACAGTTTTTAACTCTCTGAGGGTCACTCGCGCATAATTCCATCATGCAACCTGCAGTTTTCCCTGCACAGCCCCTTTTAGTTTTCGATGTTTTGGCCAATAGAAACTCTCCTGCAAAACTTCCACTAAAAGTTTTGATGCTTTTGAAACTAAATGTCTTCAGCAAATTCTAACTCTTTTGGCCATTAGTTAACTTCAACGATAAGCTGTATGAAAAGACAAACACAATTTCTTTTTAAATAAAGCTTAAAAGAGGGGACTTAGATAGGACATGTATATGTCCAGTATGAAACATCCGAGAATAACACTAAATTGGGTCCCAGATGGAAAGATAGAGAGGTAGTTGTTTCACTATCTGAGGGTCTGCATGCACAATTATACCATACAACTTGTAGTTTTCTCTGCATGCCTTCTAACCAATTTTAGACTTCTTAGCCAATAGAAACTCACCTAGGACTACTTTAACCAATAGGTTTGGAAATTTTGTGGAGGTATCTGTGTTGTAGGCTAAAAGCAATGGTTATACTGCTCTGAAATCTCGCTCAAAGCGTATAAAATTTAAATCTTGTCACTTATAAGAACAGTTAAAATAATTTAGCTGTCAGAAAGCTGTTCCATGAAACTTTGTAGATGCTTTCTAAACTAAGTGTTTTCGACAAATTCTAAAACACTTTTAGCCACATGTTATATCCAATGATAAACTGTATGAAAAGACAAACTGAAATTCAATTTCTTTTCAAAATTGAATTTAAAATAGGGAACTTGGATCGGACATGTACTAAGAATGCCCACCATGAAACATCCAAGAACAGCACTAAATTGTGTCCCAGATGGAAAGAGATTGAGATGCAGACCAAAACTAACATGGAGGAGAATGGCCGAGAAAGAGAGATTGGTTGGATTTTGTGGCGCAAAGGGCCATGATCCGCCAAACACAAGTCAGACAACTTCAAGTAATGGACATACATACACAAAGAAAGTTTTACAAACTCTGAAGAGAGGAATACTCCCAGAGAGGAATCGAAACTTCCTCGCCTACAACTCGCAGGTTACTAGTGCACTGGGCAAACCCACTGAGTCACGACGGTCCCCAGGGAAGAGAGGAATAGAGCTGAATGGCGAAGCTGGGGACAAGCCAGAGATTCGGCTCTGTACAGTGTAAGAAATGGGGGTCAAGACTGAAGTCGCATACACCGACTTGCAGAAAATGATGATATAATAACCATAAAGATGATTATGATTTTAAACAGTGATTATTTTAAAAAAATAGTGTTAAATTTAAATGAATTAATGTGAACAAATTAAGTGCTCATTGCTTAATGGCCCACCAGAAAATTGGGAAATTTCAGAGAAGTTAGTACTTTTCGGATGCTGAATTTTTTTGGGGTATTATGGCGCAAGGGTCGTATGTAGCCATGCTGCGCCAGACACAAGACAGTCAAGTAACGGACATACAAAAACAAGGAAAGTTTTATTGACACAAAAAAGAGAGAAATACACTTAGGGATCTAGAAGGTTTAAAAGGTTTTCAATAGAAGAAAACGTAACGAGGCACTAGACAAGTAGGCAATCTGTTTTATACAGACATTTAACTGCTTTTTGAATTAGAATGACGGTAAATACTTTTACCGATATAAGATGAAAACAACTCGATAGACACTATAGCATTAATTCTTTGTTGAATTTCGAAACAAGGATGATCGTGGTTGAATTGAGCGTGCGGGCGATACTAGAGACCTAAGGTTATAGATCTAGAAAAAGAAAATGAACACTATAGTGATGTGAGAAATCACTCCTATATTGATAAAGAAGGGTGTAGTATGTCACTCGTCTTTTAATCCCAAATAAAAGGAGAAGCCGTCGTGACTCAGTGGGCTTTTAACTCTCAGGTAGCCCACTGCGCTAGCCACCTGAGAATTGCAGGAGGCTCAGCTTCGATTCCCTGCCAGATTCAATTCCTCCCTTTTGTGTTAGTTAAACTTTCCTTGTGTGCGTGTGTCCATCACTTGATGTTGTCTGCCTTGTGTTTGACCCAGCATAACCAAATATGGCCCTTGCGCCATAAGAACTCAAAAAACGTAATAAAAGGAGTATAAAGTAACCACTTAAAGCACGAGTTTTTTTCGGAAAAACTGGTAAAAAAATGATCGAGTTTTTTTTGACAGAAAATGAATATATATATAGGTATAGTGTAAGTTATTTTTTGCGATTTCAGTTGCGGGGGGTGGGGTAAAAGTTATAAAAAATTATTATACAAACAAAGTGTAAACGATTTGATTGCATGTTTATTTTGAATTTCAAAATATTAATAATAATAAAATATTAACTTCAGATTCACTTCCATCACTCAAGAAATCATCACTTTCATCGCTGAAACTTTCTGATAAATTGGCATATTCAAAATCGTCACAGTCACTCATTATCAGATAACTTTTTCTAAACAAGTTACAAAAACACTTAGTAAAAATTAATTTATGGTTAACTGTTTACTTTTATGATATTTAACGTAATAAAAATGGATATATTACCTTTTGGACACCTAACAACTGCTTTATAACAAAGAATTCCTAACAAACTTATAGCTAATCATCAAATTGCACCACTTGGTTTACACAAGAAAAATGGTGCATAGTGGTGCCATCTACGGCAAATAAGTTTAATATCCATCTATAAATAAGTAGTAAATCATCTATGATAAATAAGTTTATGCCATCTTTGGTATAAGTTTAATCTAGCCTATCTATTTTTATTACAACGGAAGAGCGCCCGTGTGAGACACGGGCATGTGCAAATTTGCCGGTAACTTTCGCCCATGTCAAACACGGGTAAATGCGTTAAGTGGTTAAGTATACAGTGGTAGTTGCTTGAATGAATTCTAGTTTCATAATTGCATTAATCTCAATTCTAACTTGAATTAATTTCGAATTGTCTTTTGATAATAAAGAATTAATATATTTGACTGAAACAAATTAACCCTCCTGGTGGTCGTCTGTACGCGGTATCTTGCCATTAGCAAAACTGGCCAGATCTTGATGGACGAGATATCTGTTATTAGAAGAAAACTGAAACTGGCCAGATCTTGATGGACGAGATATCTGTCGTTAGAAGAAAATTGACCAGATCTTGATGGACGAAATATCTGTCGTTAGAAGAAAATTGACCAAGTCTTGATGGACGAGATATCTGTTATTAGAAGAAAACTGAAACTGGCCAGATCTTGATGGACGAGATATCTGTCGTTAGAAGAAAATTGGCCAGGTCTTAATGGAAGAGATATCTGTCGTTAGAAGAAAACTGACCAAATCTTGATCTCGTCATCATAAAAATTTGGCAATATCTTGATGACATCTCGTCATTAGGAAATTGGTCAGATCTTGGTGGCGAAGATATCTCGTTGAAGCCACTTGGAGGCTTAAAACCTTTTCACACAAGATGACAATTGAAAAGTAGTTACGTACTTGAATTAATATTTCTACAATCATCACCTTATTTTTGAGTGGGGTAGGTATTTTAAGTAAAGTTGCTCTGGAGCAACACAACGGGCTATTGGCGACGGTCCGGGATCAATCCGCAAGGGAAAGATCCGAGGACCACGTAATTTCGAACCATGGTCAGATGAAGATTTTTATTCGGGAAATTGTTTATAATCATATATTTCTTTTAACGATTCGAAATTATTTTTTCACTCACGGTTTTTCTTCATAACTTATAAATATATAGAGTTACTTTTATAACATTATAGACTCATATTTCTGCTCACAACAAAATTCATTAAATTTTCTGGTTCCAATTATGCGAATCAGTACTGGTATAGCGATCGTATTAATGAAAATTCATCTTATTTGCCTGCATCTTCAATTCAACGACTGTAACCTAAAATATTTATCTAAATACGAAATTGCTTTCCTTGCATTAGCATTATTCCCATATTAATAATTCTCGAGTAGATTATGATATGAGTTAAAAGCTCTTTATTGATGTTATTATGCTTTGCAACATTATAATATATTTAATACATTGTTGACTTAAACAGGATTGCATTAACTGATATTTTAGGACACACGAAATGGTTATTTTCAGAATGAGAAATACATTTTCTTATTGACATCATCTTAAAGGAATATATAACACTGTCTAAATACTTATAATTATTATTTTTTGACCTAAAAGTTAATATTTAGTCTTTAAACAGCTTGCTGTACAGTTAAATTTTTTTATGAGTTTGTGTTCAGAGCTTCCCATGTAAACTAAATTATTCAAAGAGAAATGTTTTGTTGGTATAGTAATATAGTAATATATAAAAATTAATATTAGAGAAATATAATGGCATTATATTCTGTATTCCTTCGAAAAGTAGGACAAAAATAGTTTTCTAAAAAATAATATGTATTTCATTTTATTATCTAATGCCAATATAAGTATATATTGGTAGATTAACGTCGCACTGGAGCAACACAACGGGCTATTGGCTTACTGTCCGGTATCAAACCCGAAAGGAAAGATCCGAAGACGACACCACGTAATTTTGAACCACATTCAGACGACGAGGAAACCTGAGCTGGCACCCCATTCTGCAAACATCCACACCACGCCAACGTTAGGACATTTGAGGCCATGATAGATTTAACGTGCACCAGCCCCCTTTGTACATGACGGTCTTTGGTTGGATCCGAACTCGCAACCCTCCGGTTGCTAGTCCGATACTCTTCCAACCGGTCTACCGAGGCCCCTATGCAAATAAAGGATTGCTCTAATTATTAAGATATATGAGCAGAATTATGATTATATATGAGTAGAAATATGATTGCATATATGCAGAGTTATATGAATAGAAAATTGGTTGAGTAAATTCAGAGATATGTGAGTAGAAATAACAGATTCATTAGTAGAAATGGTGACGGCATATATTCTGAGATGTGCGAATAGAAACATGCTGTATGAATTCAGAGATATGCGAGTAGAAATAAGAGAGGCATTTGTAGAAATGGTGATGGCATATATTGAGAGCTGTGTGAATAAAAACATGCTGTATAAACTCAGAGATATGTGAGTAGAAATAAGAGACATTAGTAGAAATGGTGATGGCATATATTGAGAGCTGTGTGAATAAAATTGAATATATAGATTAATGAACCAATTGAATGCATAGATTATAACAGCTTTATACAAGACAACAAAAAACGCAACATACAATCATTGGAACAAGGTTAGAAGTAGTTGAAGTCCTTTTCACAATTCACATTCAACAAAGTTTTTAAACAGTTAAGGTCACAGTTAAGAACACAACAAATATTTTGCATGATATCTAACAAATACAAACATGGCTGTATAAATTCAGAGATATGTGAATAGAAATAAGACAGCATAAATTTAGAGAGATAAGAGGAGAAATATGACTGCAAATATTCAAAGGTATATGAATAGAAAAATACTGCGTTAACTCAGATATGTGTGAGTAGAAACATGACGGCTTATGATACATAAATTCAGAGGTATGTGAGTAGAAGTATGACTGCATAATGTTATAAACGTATCTGAATTTTTATATAATACGAAGAAAAAATAAAAATAAGACACAATAAAGAACTTGGCTCTTAAATGATTTGAGATTCTTAGTGAATTTAAAAGAATTTCGTGGGAGTTTAACTTTACTCTTGACAAAAATGGAGTTAATGAGGTTTAAAGAGTGATTTATTCTAAGATACAATAATAATAGATTCTTTATAGGAAACATAAGGATTGTATTCGATTTTATATTTGTTTTACTATATATTTTCTATGAATTCATTCTACTAAATCACTCAACTTTGAATAACAAACGATAGAAAATCATATTCTTTTAGTAAAAAGTTTTTCCTACTAGATTTGGAAAATACGTTTTTGAAAAGTAGTCATTAGTGACTAATGATATATTTAAAAAAAGAAATCCGATAAAAAAGAATCATTAGAAAAATACATTAAATTTTTTTATCATTGTTGTAAGTTGAAACACGTTTTTAATGTTCTACGTAAAATATTATAGAGATAATATAATTTGTGTAAGCATAAAAATGTATTATAATTTTGTATACATATGTTAGTAATATCATCTGATAAGTTAAAGATAATTGATTATCAGGGTTATATTAGTAAAAAATTATGATTGTAATTTTGCGACCAATGATATAAACTTTACTGTTATTCGTTGAATAGGAGAGAGAAATATGAAAGTTCATTATAATCTCAATGAAAGCTAAATTTATTACATAATTTAATTAATTTAACATTTTAGAAAAGTTTTTTCAGCTGTGGGAAATTGTCATTGCTTTCTGTATACTAAATAGACTTTAAATGTTTATATTTTATTTTTAAAAAATTCACATATTGCACCAAAAAAGAATGATTTTGTTTTATCGGATTATTTCATTTGCTTTCTTGCTAAGCGAATACCGTATTCATTCTTGGTACAAAATAGATTTTTATGAAATCAAAAATTGTGTTACACATTCCATTCTTAAAAGCTCTAATGTAAAAATTTTCTATTTACCTTTTTTCATTGAAATCGAAAAAATGACATGGTAATATTTAGGTTTAATTTTGCGTAGAACCGTTTGAATGTATTTCTTGCTGAACTTAGACTTCTTCAAATATTGAAAGCATTATTATTACACATAAATACTATATTCAAATCTGTAACACAACACAAATTCTGCTTTATATGATATATAAGGCTCGAATTAAAATTGGAAACAACATTCTGGAATTCCTATCTTAGAATTTACGACATAGTTATCACATCATCTCTAAAAAGAATAGGAAAATCTAGAAGATAAACATTCGAAACGGCATAGAAGAAACTCAGTCGTAACGATTTTCTCGCAAACGATCGAATAAGAACAATCTGTGTCGCAGTCCTCATGGCAATAAGGGGTGCGGAGAGAACAAAAAAGCTATAGGAAGCTTCCATAAGAGAAAACTTCCAGAAATAAGTACTATAGGAAGAACTATTGCTGAAAATTACTGCCCTAAGTTTTTCCAACTGTTGAGTTATGATTCTAGGCTTGCTGGGCGATAAAAAAACTTATTCCGAACGAAAAAAATGCACAGTCGAAATATTTTCCTTTATGTATGCGTTCATAAAACCCACCCTGAAATATAAATATATAATTTTTTATTCTAACGGTAGCGATCGTAGGGATTGAAATGAAAAAAAAAATATTTTTGAGTCTATCGTTTAAGGCAAGCCTACTTGACTGGTCACATTTATTTTTCTCATAAAATATAAGCTGTGCGAAGAGAATTTGTTCTTTCTTGGTTGTGAATTCT
Source organism: Meta bourneti (assembly GCA_933210815.1). Taxonomy (NCBI): domain Eukaryota; kingdom Metazoa; phylum Arthropoda; class Arachnida; order Araneae; family Tetragnathidae; genus Meta; species Meta bourneti. The sequence goes on along the minus strand of OW119932.1, from coordinate 69,173,978 downwards.
CTTTGGGAGGGGAATAAAAGAATAGCTACATTCTTCTGTTCTACATTTGTATTAAATTTGTTGTTGGAAAGAGAAAAGATTGTGGTTATAGTAAGGAACAAGGTTGATTTGTTTAACTTTCCTTTTGTAAGGAACAAATATTTGGAATTTTTCTGGCACTTGCAGGTATTGCTTGTAAGCAATATTATGATAACTTCAAAATTCATTTACGAGAGGTTTTTCTGTTCAATTATATATACGTAGGTGGCAGTAATGTTTCTGGGATGGAATGTGTTTTCTGTATGTGCTCCGAACGTAATCAATCGTCTTGATTTCGAATAAGATTTCATAGCTTAGCCAATTAAATTTTCCCAAAATGAATTCCGAATTGATGTACGATTATTCATTGGTCAATGCCAATTTGATTAAGCTTCAAATGTCGCCAAAACAATGATAAACTACATTTTTAGGTACTCTCAATATCTATCGCATGAAAAGCATTTGATAGCGGAAGTAAAATCTTCGCATCCCGGTAAAATCTGGTACGTTTGTTTACATTGAAAATTCCACTAATAAATGTTTGATACGTTTTTGGTACAGTTTATTAGACACAGTGATTGTATCATTTTTTGTAGCATCTTTGTTAGTATCTTTGAAGCTTTTACATAATTACTTTCAACAAACTATGGTAAGAAGAGCTCTGCCAATAACAATTCTAACGAATGAATTCAGAATTGATATGTGATAGTTATTGATTACGTAAATCAGATTAAACGCCAAACGTTACCAAAATGGCCATAAAATACATTTATAGTAACCCCAATATGTATCATGCAAGGTAGGTAGCACACTTTGATTTGGTCAACGACTTTGAATTGCCAATGAAATGCTTATCTTCTCCAACTGTCAGGTTGGTAGGTAGTTGAATTTACATTGTACTGGAGCAACGGGCTATTAACTGCAGTCCGGGATCAATCTCGAAGGGAAAGATCGAGAACACCTCGTAATTTTGCACCACATAAGACGAGGTTAACACCTCAGCTGACACCTCACTCTCCGAACTTCCACACCACCATGTATCATTTGTGCAACAAGAAGTACAACGAAAAGAACATCGAAAGAAGTACATGAAGAACATAGGAAATTTGAAATTTCGTTAAGCAGTGTTTTATCCCAATGTGTTCACTTAACACAGTTTGTCGTAGCTTCTGGAAATCGTACGTCAAATAGGAGATCTACATTGACTACTGCTCTGCTTTTAGCCAGTTCCCTTTCTTCTTCCCAAGTACTTAATCAAAACATCAAACGGAGACAGTTCTCATTTGAAGTGCTTTTCTTAGTGAACAAGGCCTGAAGATCCGTTCATTCAATAGTGTTTTACCCGAGTAGAATTGCCTGCGGATGTGAAAGAACAGTAGTCTGGGAAGACAAGATTTTCGCCCAGTTAGTGGAAATTGTCCTTATACGACAGTAAGGTTTAATTAGTGGTGTTTTATGTGAGACTACCATTCTCAATTTTAGTGGAACCTTTTAGTTTGTTACACTGTCTTGCTTTTAACGATAATGTAGCGTGAATACTAGTATATTTTACATAAAATAATATTTAACCTACTTTTAAGAGCATTAATGTATATTTCACATGCAAATACAAGTTGGGAAACTTGATCAAATGTGATATAAAATTTTTTACATAACTATCATATTTGCATTATTGCAATTTTTCTGAGATGAAGTAATTATGTTTAGTTTTTCTTATAGTGAATTACTTACATTAAGTAGACCCGAAAGAAGTTATTTGTCTGGAATTTAATATATACTAAGCTCTATGTATTTTATTCCGCATGGTCTCAATGTTTCTTTACAGAGCATGTGTTTACTCGCTTTACATGATTTTTACTATCAATTTTGAATAATTCAATCAATACACCATCCACAATAATTATAGAATAATTGTTATTTTAAAATGTAATAAATCTAAGGTCATACATCATTTTTCAAATAGAAGTTACTGTACCCATGAACTAAACGGAACGATAAAAATTCTTGCTAAGCTGGATGTTTTTCATTCAGTTTCATGTCAATTTTTCCTTGCAGTAAATGCTTATTGTGCTTTACTCGATTTTTAAAAATTATTTTTGAATGACTTGATCAGTACACAATCCACGATAAGTATAAAATAATTGCTATTGTAGAATGCAATGAATCTATCTCTTTCCAAGCAGTAGTGATAGTTACTTAATTTCCTATAGCTCTAGGGTACATCACTTTCCAAGTAGAAGTGATTGCTATAATGGACTAAGCAAATTAACCCTCCACGTGCTTTTGACGAGATATCTCGTCCATCAAGATCTGGCCAATTTTGTTAATGAGAGATACATCGTCAAGACATGCCTGCCTTATTAATCCAAGGGAATGAATATCCAAATAGATAAAGGTTTTGTATCTAATGCTGAGGCTGACCATTACAAGGCAGTTTTCGACTTGAAGATAAACCGCCAGGAGGGTTAATCAAAAATGTATTAACTATTTTCAACAACCACGGATAATACAACCAGCACTTGTTTCATTTCAAACAGACGTGGACTGACGCCAATTAACCTAACCATTTAATTTAATGTTCCCATAATAATATCGTGGGCATATTAAATTATAATAATAGCTTAATATCCCCATACACCGAATACAATTAGGGCCATCAGATTATTTAGTCCTGAATAATTTCTATTGCATTAGAATCCTGAAACACAGGATGCTCCAAATGCCTTCCTGGATTTCTTGGCTACCTCATAACTACAGGAAGTGTCACTTACATCTCGAGCTTCACCCACTCTATGAAATGTTATCTCCCATCTATTTTTATTTAATTGTAACAACAATATGTTGGTGACAATTACAGACTATGGAAAATCTAAGTCATAATTTTTTGCTGCTACAAAAAGAGAGTTAAACTTACGAATGTTGTTGTGCCTTGGTTTTAATATTTCTTATTCACGCACGATCTGCGATATTATTGAATATATTTTAATTATGCACGAACTATAGCCAGGATACGGAATTTGATGTAGAATAATTTAAAAGAGGAATGGGAGTGCGCAAAATGTGGTGATTGTGGGGATATTTAATGGTCCTACCGCTGTTACCATTCAATGTTCGGACTCAGTGTGGTGATCCTGAGTCAGTTTCCTTGGAGATGAAGACTCTCTATAGTTGCTTTCTTACTCATCTCGTAATTTTGAACCACAGACGACGAGGTTAACACCTGAGCTGACACCTCACTCTCCGAACTTCCACACCACGCATGTATCATTTGTGCAAGAAGAAGTACGACGAAAAGAACATCGAAAGAAGCACATGAAGAACATCGAAAATTTGAATTTAATATCAGCAAGATTACATTAAATAATAATAGATTAGCTTTTCGGTTGCACACAGAGAGAACCGAAAGCTTGTTAGAAAAATGTTGACATTTATTAATAAAATAAGGACGACACAAAACTACACTGAACACTCGTTCACACACCTTCTCCAATTCTTCCAGGGTCGCGGTAGCCCAGTTGGAAGAGCAACGGATTACCAACAGGAAGGTTGCGTGTTGGAAACTAGGCCCGGAAAAGACCGACCGTAGTGTACAAAGGGGGTTGGTGCACGTTAAATCTATCGTGGCCTCAAATGTCCTCACGTCGGCGTGGTGTGGAAGTTTGGAGAGTGGGGTACCAGTTCAGGTGTTGCCCTCGTCATCTGACCGTGGTTCAAAATTACGTGGTGTTGTCCTAGGATCTTGTGTGTTGCTCCAGTGAGACTTTAATGAGCTACCTACCCATAGGAATTGATCCCGTGCCGTCGCCAACAGCCCGCTCTGGTTGCTCTGGTCAATTAATTAATTACCTACTTCCAATATTCATCCATATACATTTTTCATCACATTCCATATCATTGTTATGGCCTGCAAGTATATAATTAAAAATACATTTACTAATATAATAGGCCCTCAGGGGCCCATATTTAGGTGTGACCGGCTTCACGGACCTAAGGTACTCTAGTGATCTCTTTCCCCATGGGGTTTACTGTCTTTCGTAAACACCTGGGTCGCGCTCTGGGGATACCTAAGCGATCTTTTTCTGCTGTCACCGCATTACTCTTTTCCCAAATCTCTTATTTCCCTCTTTCACGACATGTTTTACTTGATGTTGCCTTGTGTTTGTCCCAGATTGGCCCAAAACTGAATTCACGCGCGCAATAAATTTAATTCGCGGAGTGCTAGCTAGCGATAAGTGATAATCAGTGTGTTATTTGTGTTTGGTATTATCTTTAGATTAGTAATACATGTTAACATTTTTCTAATAAGTGTTTGTCTCCATGTGTGTAACTGAAAATGGGGCAATTTATATCCAGTCAAAGAAAGACTGGAAACTAGAGTCAAGTGAGACTTGCCTAGGTATCTAATTAGTAGTTGTTTTACCGTCTAATTTGCGAACCAAGAGGCAAAGTCCTCGTTTGATTGATATCGACCTTATAATAAAATAGGCAGAGCATGTGAGCTGAGTCGCAAGATCTAAGAAGGGTAAGTCTAAGATCTAAGAAGGGTAAGTCTAAGATCTAAGAAGGGTAAGTCTAAGATCTAAGAAGGGTAAGTCTAAGATCTAAGTAGGCTTAGAAATCAATGTGGGCAGATTTGCTACCGAAGCTCTGACTAGTGTTTTTATTCACGCTGGATAATCCCTTTAACCAATCTGCTGTGAACTAGTGGTTTAGTCTCTCAAAGTCCTATCCTATGGCCTCATTGTGAAACGGGTAGCACAGGCGAAGTACGTCGGGAATATATACTCCTGGTAGGGCCACCCAAGGCGGGAAGACTGCTTCTTTAACCGGCTAACATGGGAAGGTGAACGGGTGGTTAAGTCGGACTGCTACAGAGACGGCTCCCAGATCTTATGATCAATAGCAGACGCGCTCTACCCATATCATGGACTTGTGCACTTAAAAAGCAATTGTGCATATCATCTCCAGTACCTTTTCATCACTGATATCTCAGTAAAACACAAGGAGAACTGATTGCCTTAAATTTGCTCCGGACATTTTTAAGGACTCATCTGCCATTGCCCAAAAACTTTTTTGCAGACTCAATGCCTGTAATTTTTTTTACATGGGATAAGAAAGAAGAGTGGTTTGGCGACATTTGATGGTTTGGCGACTTATTCAGGTCTCCAAGAAAGAGCGTGAACGACGCAATATGATACTGAACTAAGAGCCTCCTTGTTGCTACTGCTCATAGTATGATCCGTAGCAAACGTCTTTGATGTATCCCGTTCATGATATGGTCCATAATGGACTTTCGTTTTGTTAACTTGCACCGGCCTATTTGTTATATTTCTATAATTATATAAAAAACAGATTAGATCTGGTTGACCATTATAAACAAAGTCAATTCATGCTTTTCCCCACAACCACGCGACATATCTTTAAACCAAGCAATTGGCATTAATAACGAAGCTGTGAGCACATGCTCCGTCTATTTCACTAGAAGGTCGATGCTGGTAGAAAATAGAACTTCTTTTGCCTACAAGCGGTTGCGAAGCAACAATTGTTCAAACGTAAACAAGTCATTTTGCAGTGAAATTTACCAAACACATCACAAACTGTTTTTGGTTACATAATTTGTTGAATGAGTGATCTTTCAACAAATAATGTGTTTCAAACAATCTCCTTCGAAAACTCGCGTGAATAAAAAAAAAAGTTCCGATTCGAAATCACATCCCTCACGTCTTTGAAGATCCAGAGTGAGTTTTCGTTATTTTTCGTCACAGAAAACAGCTAATTAATGAAACAAAGTGCGGAGATTTTCACAGTAAAAATTGTTCCCAGCCTACAAATCAAGCCTCTTAAATTAATGAAAATACTACCGAGGCAAGAAGTAAGGACACGGCATAATCACAAAATGCTAATCCTTTAAAACGAAGACCCAGACCTCTTAAGCCTCGTTAATTAGCCATGCAAATGGAAGCCGAGGATACCAGTACGTATGCTAGTACGGAGTACTTAAAGTTTTAAAGTTAATACTCACTGACTTAATGATAGAAAGCCGTTACCAGTGCTTAAGACCAGCTTGAGGAAATTTTTACGATGGCGGAAAATAAATTAATATATTTTATGCATGTCGCGAGATGAAAAAGGTATTGAAAGAACTGAAGGGATATTTTTAAAAGTAATTAAGTAAAGGCGAGGCACGAGTTCTGTAATTCTGGATGCATAATTAACAGGACAAGTTGTCTTTTACGTTTTGAATTAGCTGCCGATTAATGTGTCGTAAACTCTTCTTGAAGGAAGAAGTTATTTGTTCTTTTTATGTCTTCTGGCGTCTCGGAAATTTTTGTGACATGTTGATGTGTGTGTTTTGAAAGTCAGGCGTTGCTTATTTAGTTGAGGTTTATTGCTTGAATTTATATACTTCATTACAAAATTATGGACTATAACTTTTGATAGACGTTGTGTTTGATGTGCTTTGAACCATTCCTTTCTGCTTCAACCAAGATGAGGTCTTTTTAAGGCATAACTTCTAGGGTATGGCTGAATTCTAAGATTGTAACCCTCCTGGTGGTTGTCTCAACACTGTATCCTGTTATTGCCAAAATTGACCAGATAATGATTGACGAGATATATGGTCAATAGAAGAAAACTGACCAGATTTTGATCTCGTTATCATAAAAGAATCGATAATATCTTGGTGAAGAGATATCTCGCCATTAGCAAAACTAGTTAGATCTCGATGGACGAGATATCTCGTCGAAACCACTTGGAGGTTTAAAGTGTATACGAATTGATGGACGTTGTGTTTGGTGTGTTTTAAATTACTTCTGTCTGCTTCAACAAATATGAGTCTTTTTAAGACATAACTTCTTGAGTGATGGAACTCTGGTATTAACCCTCATGGCTGTTGTCTTGACCAGTTATCCAGTGATTATCAAAACTGACCAGATAATTATGAACGAGATATATCATCGATAGAAGAAAACTGACCAGATCGTGATATTGTTGTCCGACAAAATTCGGCCAAATATTGATGACGAGATATCTCGTCATTAACAAAATTTGTCAGATCTTGATGGACGAGATATCTCGTCATTAACAAAATTTGTCAGATCTTGATGGACGAGATATCTCGTCGAAACCCCTTGGAATGTTAAAGTTTATACAAATTGAATGCAAGCCTCAATCCGATCCTCACATTAGTACGTAGACCTCCACCTCCACATAACGGCTCCTTAGGAAATACAAATGTGTTCACTAAATCAATACACACGCACAGGCTTGGCCTCGAGATAAATCTCTATCATGCATACAAGTCTGTCCTTTTGGTTTCGGCTGCCGGTACTTGAGAATAGATCGAGACGAAAACCATGGAAACTTAGTGCCTTTCTGAAAGCGGACTCATCTAGTGTCCTATGTTTTCCTATTAGAGCCTCGTTGTAACTTAAACTAAAATGTGATAAATATTTTAGTGCGTAGATGTTGGTAAAATCTATCATGGTAACAAAGTAGGATAAAGTGAAGGCACTGGCGTGATCTTAACTCTCCTGGTGGTTATCTCGACGAGGTATCTGGTCAACAAAATCGACCAGATCTTGATCACGTCATTAAAAAATAGACAATACCTTGATGACCAGGTATCTTGCCTTTAGCAAAGTTGGTCAGATCTTGATGGACGAGATATCTCGTTGAAACCACTTGGAGGTTAAGGCACATATTTTAAAGTAAATGCATTTGTTCTTAATGATCAATTTTTGAGTTGATTGTGGATCTAACAAAAAATTAAATGTATAATTCCAAAGTTATCATTTTCTCAATGGAGGGTTGCAAGTTTGAGTCCAACCAAAGACCGTCGTGTACAAAGGGGGCTGCTGTACATTAAATCCATCGTGGTCTCAAATGTCCTCACGTTGGTGTGGTATTAAAGTTTGGAGAGTGGGGTGCCAGCTCAGGCGTGACTCGTCATCTGACCGTGGCTGAAAATTACATGGTGTTGTCCTCGGATTTTTCCATTTGGAATTGATCCCGGACCGTCACCAATAGCCCGTTGTGTTGCTCCAGTGTGACATTAATTAAAATGCATACAAATACATACATTTCTCAAGGTCTCTGCTAAAAGCGCTACTTCACGTTAAAACTTGTTTATATTGAATTTTAATTCATTGATGCGTACACAAGTTTTCTGTTTAAAAATTTGGAAATTTTTCTAACGCTCAAATATATTGGTGCGGTGTGGAAATTTGGAGAGTGGGGTGCCAGCTCAGATGTTGACCTCGTCAACTGACTATTGTTGAAAATTACGAGGTATGTCCTCGAACCTTTACCTTCAGGATTGATCCCGGGCCGTCATCAATAACCCACTGTGTTGCTCCAGTGAGACGTTAATTCAACTACCAACCAATGCCCAAACATAATTTTGAAACGAAAAATAATTAAAAAAAAAAATAAAATCCCTTTTATTTTGGGTTCACAATTTGGAAAGTAGTTGGTATTGCCATAGCAAAATCTCGCCGAATTAATTTAAAATTCTGAAATTTTATTTCACCAAAATATTCCAACGGGAAACATCGTTCTTTGCATATTTCCAACTGAAGCATTCCGAAAAACAGAACGACTACCATACTCAATATTTAGCGCAATTCTAAAAACAGACGGAATATTCAACAAAAATGTTTCTGCGAAAAAAATATATTCCACTTAGGAAAAAAACTTTTCTTCCTCGCGATTAGACTCCAGAGATTTCGCTAGAAGTGAAGCGAGATCATTTCTGGAGCTTATTTGTCCGTTAATCTCTCAGCAAGGGCAGCACGTTCAATATTACTTGCTGCAGACGATGTCTTAAAAAGTTCTAACAACTTCGAAGATTCCCATTTTCAAGAAGTTAAGTGCTAGCACATTCCCATAAATTTCCAGGAAAATTTCCTCTACTAAAGTTTTATACCGATCGTTAGTTTTTTCATGCGATTCTGTTTTTATATATTTTTAGATTAGTTTATTTCACAGATCGAATTCCAGATTTTCTATAGTGGTTTCTCAAAAATGCAGAAAGAGTTCACAAGCTAACTCGACTTAATTTCGAAAAGAAATTTTATTTTTCGAATGGGCTTTACTTGAAGGACGTTTATGGCATTCGGTCGAGATTGAAATTTTACGAAATATATAAACGCTTAGCCAATTAGAGTAATGTGTGAAATTTGTAAAAATAATGTTAACTCTCCAAGTGGTTTTGACAAGATATCTCGTTCATCGAGATTTGACTAATTTTGCTAACAACGAGATATCTAGACATCAAGATATTGATGAGATCAAGATCCGGTCAGTTTTCTTCTAATAACTAGATATATCGTACATCAAGATTTGGTCAGTTTTTCTAATGAAAGTCAAGACAAGATCGTCAAGACAACCACTAGGAGGGTTGAAACATATGCCACAGGGGTTAGGTTCTAATTGTTACTGCCCAGTGGATTCTAGGACTCTCCAGAAGGTTTACAGATTCCAATATACAAATATTATTTAATGCTCAATATTTATTTAATAGCTACCACATACAACACATTAACAATTACAATGGATATATCATGCCATCATGGTGACAGGTTGTGTTATTTTTAGGGACAGGCTCGTTCAAGTGCCATATATGACATATCTCCAAGCTGAGTGAACTTATTCGAACCAGCCAAAAAAGATGTGAGTTTTGGGCTACACCCTCGTGAATTCGATTGGTTAATTTAATAACCACGACAGTGCTACCATTCCATGATTGGATCAAGATCAAACGAAGTGATCGCATAAATCACCTTGTTTTGAAACTCCCAAGTGTTTTAAAGTGAACACATGTAAGCGCTTGCACAGATTTGTGCGTCAAGGCTGTAATAGTCCGATACATGACTATGTCCTTCACACTTTGAAGAGATAGTTTTGATGCTTTAATGGTTTTAGCTGTTCGTTTCATCACACACTCCCGTGCCTAGTGTCGTAAGATACTGTACCAATTGAAGTAAGTGTGGTTGGGATAAATAGAGCATGCCATCGTGGTAGCATATCTATTCAGAATGTTAGAGCATATTGCAACTATACTTTATCACATCTGTGCATTGTTACATCTATACAGCAATTACATATATATGTGGGACACAATGACCATAATCCAATAAATGATGATATGAATTAAAATTATGAGGAATTTAATATATGCTAAATGTACAAAGTATTTACAAAAATGAGATGAATTGACAGGGTTTTGGGCCGTCTTATACTCGAACAATTAGAGTTCACATATTTGCAGTCGTTTGCTGCAACGTTTATCTTCCTCATCCTCCAGTTGTGTTCGTCCTTCTGCTGATTTTGGCGGGAAACTGCTACTCTGGTGCACCATGCGTGGGTGTTTCGGGCTTGCATGGCATCTTTACATCCTAACATCTCCATTTACTGGGCGACGAGGGATTTCCTGCATTCTACATTTATCATCGTACTATATATAAAACGTGCAAAAAAGCTAATTTCTTGGGATAATCGAGTCCTGATGATTCTACTATGAACCTCACCATATCAATAACTTTGACCCTGGAGCCCTTGTTACCAGCAGTGTTTCTTAGTCAAGCGATTAAGGAGGTCGGCAGGTGTTCTCATATGCCATGATGTTGCAAGGCGACAGACTACGATGTAGAGCAGAGGTCTACCGATTTCACCACAGGAGCAATTTTCCGAATTTATTGAGCTATTTGTTTCAGGAAGCAATTTTTTTTCCAATTGAGTGTTTCCCTCACTTGATTGATATATACATATAAAATACAAGACCTCCCAGAAATAGTAAGATGCATCTAATACGTCACTTAAGATTCTTAAAACGTGACGTAAAAGTAAAGTTAGCCAATGTCTTTTAGAATTGTACTTTCGTTGATGAGTTTTTGATAATTCCTTTCTAAATTTAAATAAAGAATTCATACGAAAAGTATCAATTCAATTTATTTAATTAAAACGTGATTTAAAAATAAAGAACTACCTAATACAGTTTAAGAAATTTATTGTTGTTTTATGTGTTTTAACTAACATAACTCTTACAAATTCATTCAAAAAGTTGCCTTCAGCACATCTTCTCACTACTGTGTTCACTAAACACTCTTTCCTCCGCTTTCACACCTTTTACTTAACGATATCCTGTGTTTGCCGCAGCTTAACCAAATATGGTTCTTGCGCCATATAACTCCAAAACAACTAATCATACAAAAGGTTTACAAGAAACGAATGGATTAAAAGAACCTGAAGTCGAATTCTATGTAGAGATGAGACATTTAAAGAATGTAACTAATGTGACAAAAAGTTAGTGCTACAATTTGTTTTCAAATATTAGTTGCTTTCCCCTTTTCTTGGAGAACACATTGCATTTTTCTTTGGTTCTGTTTCAACTTCGTGACTGATTGGTTCTGTTATTTTAGTTTCAATTCTTTCCACTTGAGACAGCAAATTTCAACTTTCTTTTGACGATGTACCATGTACTCCAGTTCTTGACAAATCCAGTAAAATAAAAGTAAGATATTTATTACTCTTTCGAGTTTATTAAAAAGTTCCATTTAGTTAAAATTTCAAGGGAAATGACTTTCTCACAAGGTAAAAGAGTGCTTAATCACACACAAAAAATTTAGTTCTATTCGTCAAAATTCTATTTCGTTTATCAAGGCCAGCAACTAATTACGTTCAAGCTGACTTGACGAACACGTCCTTTAAAAACATCTGCGCTTTCTCAGATTTTAACGCTTCAAATAACCATAAAAATATTAATTAGCCGTCCATGTCCGGCACGAGAAAATGACTAACCGGCTCTGTCGTGATGGACCGTCCCTGTAAAGAAGAATCGTCCATCATTTCCTTCTATATGGAAGCTGTCAAGGGAGAGAATAATAGTACTTCCGGTGAGTGATGGCGGAAGTGACGCCATGACGTGCCGCCATGTTGACTCGCTGAAGAAACATCTGTTTTGATTAATCGTTCGACACATAAAATGGGAGATTGTTACGGGAGCATTAATATGGATCCATTGGCGGTTGGTTCCGAAACCTGAAATTATCTCAGGAACTGCTTGAGATGTACACAGTCTGTTGAAAAAGTGACTGTCTCGGACCCATACATCATTTAGTGTATTTCTGAGGAATATAAATTGTATTCGTATGGGGCATTTACATATTCTTGAGGAATACCTCGAATGCTTTACGGATTTGGTTAGGTTTATCGCTCTACGGTCATGTTTCTCTACACGAGAACAAAGTTGAAATTCTGACAGATCTTTCTGTTGAACGCGAGTTTGATGTGTGGTTGATATGAAGAAGACTGATATTTTAACACTCCAACTGGTTTTGACGTGATATATCTAGTCCGTAAAGATCTGACCAATTTTGCTAATACTTGAAGAGATATCTCGTCATTAAATATTGCCGATTTTTGATGATGACGAGATCAAAATCTAGTCAATTTTCGTCTAATGACGAGGTATCTAGTCCATCCAGATGTGGTCAGTTTTCTTCTAATGACGAGATATCTGGTCCGTCAGGCTATAGTCAGTTTTGTTAATGAAGAGATACCTCGTTGCGACTACCACTAGGAAGTTTAAATGATGTGGGACAAAACAAATGATCTAGATATTCGAGACCGGATTTTAAATCGAATGAGTGTTGTTGGCTGTTGGTTGATTTGTGGCACAAGGCCCTTATCTGGCTGTGTTACTGATATGGTTAGGTTTATCTCTCTGCGGTTATGTTTTTCTACATGAGAACTAAGTTTGAATTCTAACAGATTTTTCTGTTGACCCTCGTGTTTGATATGTGGTGGATGTGAAGACTGGTATTTTATGTGAGGTGGGATGAACAGTATGATTTGGATGTTCTACTGGATTTTAAATCAAATGGATATTGGTTAGTTTATGGCACAAGGGTGGCACATCTGGATTACTCATTTTATTAGGTTAATAGCTCTACTGTCATGTTTATCTACGCGAGAACTAAGTTGGAATTCTGTCAGATATTTCAGTTGACCTGTGTATTTGAACTGTGGTGGATGTGAAAAAGACTGGTGTATTATATGATGTGGGATGAAATGAATGATTTGGATATTTTATTGGATTTTAAATCGAATGGATGCTGGTTGGCTTATGGTGTAAGGGCTTTGTTTGGCTAAGCTTAATTGATTTAGTTAGCTTTGTCGCTGAACGCTTATAGTTTGCTATAAGAGAACTAATTTGGCACCGTAAATTTTTCTGCCAATGGCAAGTCTGATCTGGTGGTGGTAAAAACTCGTATTTTAGATGACTTGAGGGGATAAACCGATTGATTTGGATGTTGGACTGGTTTTCAAATCGAATAGCTTTTTTCATTGACTGTTGGCTATTTTATGACGCAAGGGTCAGATCAGTTCAGCAATGTTTTACCTGTCAAGTAAATTGACACATACACACAAGAAAGCTTTAATTGTACAGAAGAGAGATATACACCAGTAGTAGTTATTGGTAACCAACCTTCTCAGCTTACAGCACTTAAATAAAATAGATTGAGGGATATAATACTTTTTGAATCTACTATGAATCTACTATCGAATGAGTGTTGTTGGCTGTTGGTTGATTTGTGGCACAAGGCCCTTATCTGGCTGTGTTACTGATATGGTTAGGTTTATCTCTCTGCGGTTATGTTTTTCTACATGAGAACTAAGTTTGAATAGTAGTAGTAGACACAAGCAAAGAATTTTGGGAACAGAATGAAAATTGAAGCATAAAAATGCAAAATCTTGAATAGCTTCAAAAATATTTATTTTCGAAAATCATGAATTGATACGATATCAGTAATTTAAAATTTCTCTCGCATCCTCTCACATAATTACAGATTCCTAAGAGAGGATTTTTCTGTAAAATAAAGCGGCTAGTGTCTTGTGTGTTAGCGCAACTTTTCTATTCCGAAAAATATTTCATACTTTTTAACAGTTTTATTCTTGTCACAAGTTTTTTCTAGCGCTACGCCGTGTGAGTGAATTATTTCATGCACTCTATCTGTAGAATACACCGTTTAAAAGTTAATCCTTCCATGTAATTATCACAATCGTATTACTATTTACGGAAAAAGCAACGAAGAATTTAAATTATCGTCTGACAAACGACTGGAGAGCACAAAACACCCATTAACACCCATCTGGTCACCCATTAACCCTTCTGATGGTTGTCTCTACCTGGTATCCCGCCATTATCAAAACTAACTAGATCTTGATGGATGACATAGCTCGTCGTTAGAAAAAAGTGACACAATCTTGATCTCGCCATAATAAAAAAGTAAATACCTTCATCATTGGGAATTCAATCGGCATTCTTGATGATGAGGTATCTTGTCATTAGCAAAATTGGTCAGATAGATATGGACGAGTTATTTCGTTAAAACCATTTGGAGAGTTAATAGGATCCTTTAGGGAAGAATAGTGCCAGCTTTTATGTCTAGCCATTGAAAAAATTGCAATCATAAATTAATATTGTGAACAATAGAAATAACAAATTAATATGATACTGGTTAGAATATTTCAATATAATTATTTAAATAATATAATTTATCATCCTGTAAAATACGTACATTTTATTTTGGACAGAGGGTGGCATTAGGCTCATTTGCCCTAGGTCCCAGAAAGTCCAACTCCACCCCTGAGTTGAAAACAAAACACCTCAAGTACGAGGGATGAATATAGAAGTACAATCATAATTCCAGAATTAAATGGGCCGCAATAGCCAAGTTGGAAGAGCAACAGATCAGCAATCGGAGGGTTTTGAGTTCAAAACTCGGTCTAGCCAAAGACCGACGTGTACACGGGGATTGGTGCACGTTTAATCTGTCATGGCCTAAAATGTCCTCACGTTGGCGTGGTGTGGAAGTTTGGAGAGGGGAGTGCCAGCTCAGGTGTTGTTCTCGTTATCTGTCCTTGGTTCAAAATTACATGGTGTTACTTGGATCTTTTCATTCGGGATTGGTACCGAACCGTCGCCAATAGCCAGTTTTATTGCTCGAGTGTGACGTTAATTAACTACCTACCAATAGAGAATTAAATTTTATCTCAAAAAGTAAAATCTTATTTATATAGATCTTCTCTCCAGCAGAAAATCTGCAACAAGTCTTCCACACGCCCATCCTAAGCCAGCCCGAAAACTTTCCTCGTAAAACCACCTCTGCTTTTCCACCCTTCCCTACTCCCCTGGAAACGGGAAATCCACCCCGTATAATTCGATTAAAACTCCAGGACACGCGTCGTGAGTATCCCAGAATGCACTCCTTTCGAATCACCCCCAATGGGTATCGAATAATTTATTCCCAATGAGCCATTGAGGGTAAGGGCCGGATTGAGCTTAATCAGATTAAGAGTTTCTTTGGTAGGTTCTCTTCCTGTGCTGTTCACGGTCCAAGTCGCTTGCTTGGGCTGCTTAATAGAGCGGAGAGTGGTAGTTAAGGGAGTGGAATTGGGATTGGAGGTGCAAGGAAGCGGTTTGAGATTGTGTATACGGAGTGTAAGGGCTCTACTTGTTTACTGAGATGGACTTTGAGTTGTGGTAGAAACATACCTGACAACTAGCAACAAAAAAAATCCATTCAGAAAATTTACAGTGGCGTAAAAATCAATGTCCTAATTCAAAATGATAAAACCAAAAATTATTTAGTTTTGTTGATACCGTACTAAAAATTAAAAAGATGTTAACTCTCCTGGTGGTTATCTCGATGAAGTATCTCGTCATTGTATGAACTGAAAAGATCCTGATGATTGAAATATCTCGCCATTGAATTGATTGACAAGATCGTGATGCGTGAGATATCTTGTCATTTGAAGAAAACTGACCAGATATTGATCTATTCACCATAAAAGAATCTGCAATATCTTGATAGGGAGATAACTCATCATCAGCAAAATTGACCAGATCTTGATGGAAGAGATATCTCGTCGAAACCACTTAGAGGGTTAAGCAAATTCGTCAATGAGGGGAAGAACCGGATTGAGTCTAATCAGGTTAAGGGCTTTTTGGGTGAGTTCTCAGCCTGCGCTGTTCATGAACCAAGTCGCTTGCTTGAGCTGCTTAATAGAGCGAAGAGTGGTTGTTAAACCTCCTGGGTGGTTGTCTCGATGATACATCTTGTCATTAGCAAAACTGACTAGATCTTGATGGACAAGATATATCGTCATTAGACGAAAACTGACCACTTCTTGATTTTGCCATAAAGAATCGGCAACATTTTGATGACGAGGTATCTCCTCAGGAGCCAAAATTGGTCAGATCCTGGATCCTGATGGACGATATATCTCGTAGAAACCACTAGGAAGGTTAAGAGAGTGGAATTGGGATTGGAGGTGCAAGAGAAGCAGTTTAGAATTGCGTATACCAAGTGTGAGGGCTTTGCTTACTTACTGAGATGTTATACTTTGGATTGTGGTTAAAATATACCTGCCAACCTACAAGAAAAACAAAATACGGAAGATTTTTAGCTGAGTAAAAACCAATAGTGAAGTTCAGAACGAAAGGAACACATTTTTGAAGTTATAATAAATACTGTCTGCCTACCATGAGCATTGCTCAAGACATTAAGTCTGCCCCTATCTTTTGCCACAAAAACGAACATTATCCTATTTTCCAAATGGGGATGTTTGAAGAAATATATTCAAGATTACCACATTGGCGCACTTAATGACAGTTTGGAAATATATTTGTTAAGAATTTTTCTAGTCGCCTAGAAGATATGCAGAAGTCATCTACCTCTTTTCGACGCCAACATTCGCGACAATCAAAATGAAATTACCTCATCCTCAACAGTCATCCCTACGCAAAATGAACGATACCTGTTTCTGTAGCAACCGTTACCACCCAGGAATAGTGTTGAAAGCAGTTCTCTGTTTGCAGACAGTACATTATCCTCTGTCTACAAGAACTGCTCGCAACATAAAGTCTGGGTGGTGGGGGTCGCTATAGAAACAGGGATTGGATCATTTTTAGTAGGTGTGACTCTCGTGGATGATGTTGTTTTATTTTGCTTTTCGTTAGTGTTGACAGTGTAAAGCGGTAGTTTAGATCTCGGCGACAAATAAAAATCTTGAATTTTTTTTTCATCTTGTCACAAAGTACGCCTATGTGACAAATTAAATACATTTTTCAAGCATTCCCAATGGAAAATAGAAAAAGGTTTGTTTCTATGGCAACAGGACAGGGACAGACTTCGTATCTAGAGCAGTTCACTTGGTAGACAGACAGTACCAACAATAAGAAAATGCTAGACAAAATAAACTACGTTAAGTAGTTAGCTAAATGTGTTCTTTAGTTTGAATAGATATTGGGTGGTTAACTGTTATCAAGTTTACCGTATGAGGGCAAAGCACTATAATGTCAGGAAATTTGGCTAGATAAGTTCCTAATGAATTTTCAATCATCGAGGCAGCTCATTATGGCCTTCATTACATTCTCTGCATTCCGATATTTTAACTCGACATCGCATCGACCACATATTTTACTCACAGGCATCTTTTATTAGGAGAGTGCCCTTATGTGTAACATGCGTGTGATTCAATTTACCGTTCATCACATTTTAATTAATGACCCATCTTTTAAGCATCACCGTCGAAACTTCTTTAACATTACAATTTTAAACTTGCAAGATTTAGTGGGAGAAATTCCCGCTTCAACTGTATTTAAAACTTTACGTTGTAGTTATTACCTTTTTATTTTCATGTATGTAAGGTTTTATGTACCATACCTTTCAAACCTCACCACATTTCATCTGCTGTAAATAAAAATTACCACCATTTTGATACTATATTTTTTATGTTCTTAGAGTCATATTTCTTCATATTTTAACATCGTACTGTTTTTACATTATTAGTATTTAAATTTTAGTTTTATTTTATGTAGTGTGCCTACATGCTTTAAATCTAACTTTTATTGTTGGTCTGACTACAATTTTGAATATGTTATCTGCTTTTATTGGGTTGTATTTTATCTTGTGCTTGGCTCGGCCTATCCTATTTTGGACTTGCGCCATCAAAACCAAAATCAACCAAACAACTCAATGATCACTGCTATAAGCACTCAAAATAGGACATAGATTATACTTAGCCATACTAAAAACATACATGTTAATGCGCAAATTGCATACTGGGTGCAATAAAATAATTTGCACACTCTGGAGACATTTGTAGTTAAATGGAATAAGCGAAATGGAACCAGAATTTGTATTGAGACTTTTAAAGATACGAGGAAAGGAATTAAAAAAAATCGGTATCGAAAGTCACCGATAGGTTGAAATTTGACGCTGTTGGAGTCAAAAACAGTCGCATTCGTCTCCAGAAAGTCGTAACTTTCTATTAAACATAGATGATGAAATGGGTTATACAAAGTTTCGTCTGCGTACATAACAGCATTTCAGTAATAAGAGAGTTATCAGTCAATTCTTTCCGACGGTTCGCTACCAGGACATTACTTCCAATTGACTTTTGGCTGTAGGAAGTCCTTTGGCATTTTGCTAGCTTTCCGAATTTGAATGTCTTGAAAGAGAACGTAAAACGGGCTTCCAACCCGACTCATTACGCTCAGCTATAGAGATGCAATTTGATGTACGCAAGAAGGGTCAGCACATTTAAATTTGTCTATGTAATCAAGAGGAACCTAATTCTAGTCAGTAAAATATTACTTCCTGTAAGTTGAATCTTAATATTAATAAAGTGTGTCTGTTGCCATTTTTTTAAACTACACCGCGCACCTATCCAGCTGGAATTCGTTGCGTGATTCTTTCTTAAGAAGTCGAAATTTTCATAACCCATTTTATTTGTGTTTAATGCAGATGTTGACTATTTTGGACTCCAACAGCACCACATTTCCCCCATCGGTGATGTTTGGTACTAAAATATTCTTTTCATGGAATACATCTCCCCATGGCTTCGAAACTCAAAACCAAATTTGGTTCCATTCCGTTTATTCGATTTAGTTACAGAGCCTCCACAGAGCAAACGCTATTTTATACCCACCTTGTATATTCGATTCTCGCAATAAATCCAGTCCACTGTATTCGAACATAGTATTCCTTTTCCCATGACGAATGCTTCCGAATTTCAAAATGATTGGTTAATGACAACTAATACTATCAACCACACCTGTACCTCAAGCCCTTCTCTCGAGAGACCATTGCTAACACAGCTCCGATCAAACCGTAGAAATTAAACTGGCGAGCGTACGATCTTGGAAGCAAAAGTTTGACACTAATTAAAGGTCTTCGAGGCGGAGTCAGAATCCATTAATTATGCTTCCTCCATCGAATATCGGAAACTTTTCTTTGGGGAGAAATACTCTTAACTTAACCCCTAATGCGAGAATGATTGATTAATAGTATTTGAAAAGCCAGAGAGCTTTAATTACTTGCTATTGGATGCTCTGAGATTAAGTCGGGAAGGAAGCGTGGAGGATGCGGGAAAGCGCCAAGGAAAATAAATAAAGCATTTGAGCAAAAAGAAGTAATCGAAGACGGAATAGCAGAAAAACACGTTCACAGCAATTTCTGTCAAGCGAAATGCAGGTGGTGGTTGTGCTTCCGCGGCGAAACGTGTTTCCTGTACGTATTGTGGACGTGGTTTTCGAATTCGATTTCAGCACCATTAACAAAATTTCCAAGAACGAATTTCGAAGTGATGTATGATAGTTGATTGTCCAACAGCAGCTAGATTAAACGCCAAAAACATCGCCACGACGACGATAAGTAACATTTTAAGGTAACTCTGATGTGTATCACGAGATAGTACTTGGACAGTAGAAGTAAAATCTTTTCTTAACATTTGGTCTGTTTATTTGCACTGAAAATCCCGCTTTTACGTACTACAGGAATTTCCAGCAAAAGCAACCAGGACGGTAGGTAGCTAGACAGTTGAAATACCCTCGCACTGCGGCAACACAATGGATGGTATTATTAGTGATGGTCCGGGATTCATCCCGAAGGGAAAGAATCGAGGACAACACAGCTCAGGTATTTTCTCGTGATCTGACCGTGATTCAAAATTACGTAGTGTTGTCCTGGGGTCTTTCCCTTTGGGATTGATCCCGGACCGTCATCAATAGCCCGTTGGGTTGCTCCAGTGTGTCGTTAATTAAAATACCTACCTACCGAGGACACCTCGTAATTTTGATTTACATTCAGATGAAGAGGTCAACACCTGAGCTGGCACCCCACTCATCAAACTTCCACACTACACCAACGTGGGGACATTTGAGACAATGATAGATTTAAGGTGCAATAGTCTCCACGTCAAAGACGGTCTTTGGTTGGATCGAGTTTTGAACTCACAACTAATCTGTTGCTATTTAGTTACTCTTCCAACCGGCCACGGGGATCTAATCTCTCGGCTTTTGTCTATGCTGTCTCGGCTTTTGTCTATGCTGTCTCGGCTTTTGTCTATGCGGCTTTTGTCTAATCTCTCGGCTTTTGTCTAATAGTTGGAAGGAATGAAATAATGAATACGTTTCTATCTATGTCATTAAACTGACTGTAAATAACCAACAGGGACCGAATAAGTATAAAATTAATACTGTCGGAAAATTCATGTTTATTTAAAATTTGAGGTATACAATTTTTTTCTGATAGCTGGAAGTGCACGCCCATCACACTACTCAGGATTGGCCCAGAATAACACACTAATGAAGTACTCACGAAACCCTAGTAAGTCACCTGTTCGTTCTGTGTAACTCCTACTCAAATAAACAGAACTGTTATATTACTAATGAAAGCACGTACGTGCGTAAGCAGTCGTGGCCGAGTGGTTAAGGCGATGGACTAGAAATCCATTGGGATCTTCCCGCGTAGGTTCGAATCCTACCGACTGCGTAGAAGTTATTTTACATCATGTTAACCTTCCAATAAGTTTCGACGAGATATCGCGTCAATAAAGTTCTGGATAATTTAGCTATTGACGAAATATCACGATATTGTCGATTTGATGATGACGAGATCAAGATCTGGTTAGTTCTTTCTAAGACAACCAGCGGGATTGTTAATCTTTTATGTATTCACTAACTGTGGATCTTGCTGATATGTGTCTGACTAAGAGACAATCAAACAAGTTCACGTCCAATTACTTTTCTCAGCCACAAACACATGGACTAACTGCAAATACTTCTCCAAAATGGCCTCTCAAGTATAATACTAATTTAACTTGGCCTTCTTACAGAAAAATAGACGTGTGACATATAGACTAAGTAAAAACGCTGCTGACAAGCTTGTTAAATAAATTAGTTTGGTTGTTTTTGGAGTTCGTGGTATAACGGGCCATATTTGGCCAATCTACGCTAAACACAAGACAGCAACGAGTTAGGAAAAGAGCAAAAAGTATTATAGAAGAGCAGGCCAAAGTAAAACAGAAGGGAGAACAGATCACTGAGGTACCTCGGGGTTGTGAAATTCAAGAAGTCTCTCTTTCAAGAGTAGTTTGTGGTGATGTTCGAAGGTTGGCTGTGTGACAGAGGCCAATGTAGAAGATCAAAGATTCATTTAATTGAACCCAAGAGGCTAAACACGACGAATGTGATTTTGTGTTGCAACAACCACAATAACCTAGAAACATAAGAGTTATCCAAAGCTCTCTGTCGTCGTATATCATTGTGCATTTATTCACAACTGTGGAAATATTTGACAAGATTCATCAGATTGCAAAATTGATGATTATTACCCCAATTTATATATTAATAAATTTTCAAAAAATGCTTAAGAAGTCTTTCACAGAAATATAAATCACAAGTTTCATTTGCAGTTAACAGTAACAATGATGAATAGAAAAAGAACACAAATATAAAAAGTTTCTTTCCCAAGCAAATATACACTATGAAACATCACAAAGACGGCCTGGACATTGAACTCTTGTGTAAAATGGTCCAGTAGGACACTGACAGGCACACCGTGGAAGAAGGCATAAGTTGGTGTTCAACTGTGAAGTTTCAAAGACATCACGATGCTGTCCTATAGCCAATATAATTATGCTTAAAATAACCACATTTAAATAATACAAACCAAGAAATGCATTTTCCTTGCAAGCACTGCGTCTCTAATTTCTTGTGTATTTTCCTTTGTGGATTCAGGAGGCTCGATTGTTCTGTTAATAATGTACTTCCTCGAAAGTGATTGGTGTAACGTAGGAACAGACGTCAGATTAAAGGATAAAAGTATAATATACTTCTAACTGGCTATTGGTTTTTATTTCTGCTATTAATGTTTAGAATTTATGGTGGAATCCTTACCAGTATAAAAGCAAATTGAATAATAACTTTTATACTCGTATACAGTTTATGGCCGTAAAGCAATGATTTTTTTTCCATTTTTTTTAGTTTCTGTTGTCAAACAATTAGATCTTATCTACACTACTCGTCCAGTGCCAAGGGAGATTATTTCTCCCCTTGAATATCAAAACTGCACTAAGTACAATGTTTAACTTACTGATATATATATATATATATATATATATATATATGTATATATATATATATATATATATATATATATATATATATATATATATATATATATATATATATATATATATATATATATATATACAGTAGCCAAAAAAAACCGTACCACCTCCCTTTATTTCCATCACTATTCATAGCAGGGCAAAAAAGTATCATTCCATAGGAAATAACGTCCTCTACAAATTCAAATGCAAAAAAATTGAATAAGGGGCCTTCCTGATATCAAATTTTGCTTGAACAACAAAATTTCCAATGGCAACACCATGTTTTGCTTCCTTAATCAAGTTCTACATAATCCAACTGGTCTATGAAATTTCAAGAATTTACTATCGTTTTATCCAGAGATATTCAATATTAAATCCGTTGTCCATTTCAGGGATTATCTCTACATTGAAAGTCTATATTCTTAGATCCAGATTATTTGGGGTTAATCAGGAACTATTTATTTATTGGTTGACTAAATAAAGATTACAAAGACCTTAACTCTTCTAGTGGTTATCTCGACAAGGTATCTTATTGTTGTATTATCAAAGTATCTTATCGTCATTAGCAAAATTGACCAGATCTTTATGGACGAGAAATTTGGAAAGAATGACAATCAATATTACCAGTTTAATTTTATCGTCAACTTCAATTTTCAACAGATAAGCTTATTCATTAACTATTAAATAATCTTTTCATGATAACAGCTAATAACTGATATCGCAAGTAAGCAATAGCCGTTAAGACTGCTATCATAAACAAAAGTTTTGCCTATCTCTACAATCAGATTGATCAATGTTTAGCTGTACCACACATCAAAGGTAAGAAGCCAATGTCCGTAAGATTACATAAATGATATTTCCAAACATTTTTTAAAAATTTACGCATTCCTCAGGTTTTGGTCATATTTTTTTGACACTTTTGGTTGCCCCCTAAAATCACCGTAGTGACTAAAATTTAAGTGTAGCGCTAAAACTATTCAGAGGAAAGAGATGAAATTTTTTATTGTAATATTAAACCTTCTGAAAATTGATTTTTGTCAAAATATATCAAGGTTCTTATTCATGACTTTTCAAATATTAATTTAATAACTAATATTGCAAACAAAAAATTATTTCGAAACTAAAACCTTATTCATATTTTGTTTAGGTACCTTAATAAGGCACCATGCTACTAAATATCAGGGGCTTACGAATATTATTTAGGAAGATACCCATAAAAGTCTGGGAAACTGGGATTTAATGTTAGAAGCTCCAAACTTTCTGTATTCATGAATGACATGAAACTCTTGGTATCTGAAGTTAATATGATATAGATTCGAAATCTTGTGTGAAAATAGGGGATGGCTATTGGAAATTATGAAGTTGGTGCTGAATTTAATATGAAGACGGTCCCTTAAGCAAATGTTATGTATATGAATTAATAGAAGACTTTATTCCCTGTCGAATGCCCTGTTGGAAGCGTAACGGACTAGCAACCGGAGGGTTGCGAGTTCGAATCCAAACAAAGACCGCCGTGTACAAAGGGGGCTGGGTCACGTCAAATTTGTCATGGCCTCAAATGTCCTCATGTTGGCGTGGTGTAGAAGTTTGGAGAGTGGGGTGTCATCTCAGGTGTGACCTCGGCAGACAGTGATTCAAAATTACGGCGTGTTGTCCTCGAATCTTTCCTTCGGGGATTGATCCCAGACTGTCGCCAATAGCCCGTTGTGTTGAGCTAGTGCGACGTTAATTAAAATACTTACCTACCTGCCCTGTCGAATGCCATCTTTGAATTTGCTCTAATGATAAATTTTTTTGAGATGAAGAGGGCTGTTTTTTTTCTCCGCGATTAAATGCGAGATAAATTAATAAAACCCTATTGAGATATAACAACAGCGAGCTCTCGATATTACTTATTGTTAGTCAAGAGCTTATTAGTAACTTTTTCGGGGTAATAATCAAGGAGTGCGTATTGAAACTCAGCTGAAAACGACATCTCAATTAATAATTCTAAATAGAATTAAACAATTAAACTTATTCTGGCCGTGTTGCCAGACATAGAAATTACACACTTATTAATAATTTAATTATATTATCGCCTGGGAGTTTTCACGAACTTTCTGAATAAATAGCGCTTGCATTTTCCATTTTAACATGAATATTATCACACGCATTACTCGTTTCTTTCTTCTATGTCATGACAATATTTATTGTGAGCCAGCAAATTCGCGTGAAAGTTTCTAAATATTTGATTTAACTTTAAAAAAAAAACCATGGTAGAGGATAAAAAGTGATATATATCGTTCCAAGTCCTTTTATATATTATGTAGGTAAGTAGTTAATTAACGTCGCACTAGAGCAGCACAACGGGTTATTGGCGACGGTCCGGGATCAATCTCGAAGGGAAAGATCCTATGATAAAGCCTCGTAATTTTAAATCACGGTCAGATGACGATGTCAACACCTAAGCTGGCTCCCCATTCTCCAAACGTCCACACCATGCCAACGTGAGGACATTTGAGGCCACGGCATATTTAATGTGCACTAGGCCCGACTCACACGACGGTCTGTGATTGGATAGAGTTTGGAACTCTGAAACCCTCAAGCAGCTAATACACGACTCTACCAACTGAGCCACCGCGGCCCTGTAAAAGGCACGACAGTGATGAATAGTATAAATGCCAAAATAGCCCATTGTGTTGCTCCAGTGCCACGTTAATTAACTACCTTCCTACATAGCACAGATGCTAATGATTAATGAAACAAGTAGCATTTAGAAATGGGAACAGATTGGAATGGGGACAACACACACAATGAATCTATCTATATAAAGCAGAGTTGGCGTCTGTCTGTCTGATCTCGATACAAATCAACACCGTTTGACCAATTCATACCATATTTAGCATATTTATACTTTGGAACCGTGCGGGTAACGTAGGCTACATATTAACTCCCGTTCTCTTTAACCTAGGTATGCAGAAGGGGCTAAAACAATTCGAAATTGCCATAGGAAAAACATTTAGCATAAAATGATTGCGGTACACAGCTCAGTTTGTTTTACCAGTATTGATCGAAAATGAATTTTCCAATAAAATTGCTCTAACAGTATTGCTCGAAAAACAATTTTTTCTAAAATATTATATTTAAACAATTTAAAATTACAATTATGTTTGAACCAATTTTTTATTTCTTTCCATAATATAAATAATTTAAGAATATTTGATTGATGAAAAATGGATAGTTAAAATACTTAATTTGACACAATTTATATTTTTAATGGAACACGAATAGTCCAAACCAAAAACTCATTGATCATAAAAGCCTAATTTTGCACTTCGGTATCTAGCAACGCCAGAATCAATGTTTTATTTTATAAATTAGAATTAGAATTCCGTGTTTGTGTATTTGATTTATGACAGCGAAATGTTGCGGTGATATTTGAGCAGTTCTAAGTTTTGTAAATTTGTGATCTTTTGAAAATAATTCATTATCTACTTTTGAAACGACTTTTTTCGATTTTCTCTATTTCAGAATATTCCCAGGTCGAAATTCGGCACGCTTGCTCATATCTGTCATATTTCAGAATTTTACATTTTTCAATTACCACAATTTCGTTCTGTGTGTATTTATGCTTTTCAGTTGCTAGTTCTTTTCATATTACAGATATATTATTTAGGAGTTAAATTTTAAAGAATTATTTTTTATGCAAAATATCAGTAGACATGTGTAATTTTTTGATGGTATATGTATATTTCGACCAACTTTGCTTGAGTCTTTGGTTAAATATGTGTATGTTATGGTTTGTATAATCATGTTTCATAAAAATAAATGGAAGCTATTATACGTAAGGTGTGTAACTTCTTAGATCGACGGTGGATCAGTTATTTTGCATAAGAAACATCATGGAAAAATATGGTGAAGAGAATATAAACATATATCAGTTATATAACTGATCTTAAATAAGCTTATGACTCTATAAACAGAGAAGAAATGATCAGGGCTTTGTGTGAATTTAGTATTCCAAAAAAACTGATTAGACTGGTAAAAATGACTCTTGCATCGACAAAGGCAAAAGTGAAGTTACAAAATAGATTATCAAGAAAATTCAAAATAATAACTAGGTTAAGATAGGGAGATGCATTATTTACAATTTTGTTTAACATATGCCTAGAAAAAGTGACGCGAAACATATTATGAAATGTAAATGGTACAATTTTCAATAGATATACACAAATTTTGGCATTTGCCGATGATGTCCTTTTAATAGGTAGGAGTAAATTCGCGTTGACTGAATTATTTAAGAAACTAGTAATGGAAACCAAAGTTTTCAGATTAGAAATTAATGTAGTAAAGACTAAATACATGGTTAGTTATAGATTGCAAGAAAAGTCAGGAAGATACTGTACTTAAGATAAATGATACAGTTAAGTTTCAAAGAGTTAAAGATTTTAGGTATCTACGCTCAATTTTTACTGAAAATAATGACATTATGCCTGAAATAAAACAGAGGCTTAATGCAGGAAATCGGAGCTTTTTTGCGCTACAAAAATAATAAGATCTAAAGCAATTGCGAGGAAGACAAAGCTAACATTGTATAAAACTATCATTTTAAACCAACAGTAGAATATGGATTGGAGACATGGACTTTGACCCAAAAACATGAAAAAATGTTGATAACGGGAGAGAAAGATCTTAGCCATATTTGAACCAATCAAAGAAAGCGATGTATAGAGAAGGAGATACAATCATGAAATCCAAAAATTATATATAGAAAAAAAGATATAATAAATTTGATAAAATCGAAAAGAATCCAATGGTTGGACACATGGAGAGAATGGATAACAACCGAGGCACAAAAAAGATATTTAAGAATCAGTGTCAAGGCCAGAGAAAACCGGAAAGGCCGAGGAAAGATGGCGTGAGGAGGACGAAAAAGACCTCAAAAACATGAAAATAAAAAATTGGTGGACTAAGGCCCAAGACAGGAAGCTTTGGAGTCGTATCGTTAGGGAGGCCAAGGTTCAACATGAACTGGAGTGAGTTAGTGTAACTTCTTATTTTGAAATGACCGGTAAATTTTAAATAAAGTTATTCTAAAATAAGATAGGTTACTTTAAATCAAACGGAAAGCCATACGTTCAAAGATATTTCTAAATTTTGACATATTTTCATTACAAGACGATTAAAATCAATTTAATTTGTTTTTCATGTTTCATGGGTATTATTGAAAGCTGTACTCCATAGTCAACTGCATCTATTAATCTAAATATGTACGTGGTTTCCATATAGAAACTGAATCTCAATTGAAAAATCTACTATAAGGTTTCGATTTTAAACTGAATTTCTGTTGAGTAAAGCGAATTTTAAATACGACTTTGCTGATCTTGGAATAATATCATCGTAAGGAAGTATGTAAATTAGGACTGTTGAAAAATATATTTTTTGTCTTAAGTGGCAGAAAGTCGAGGTTGCTTACTTGAAGTTGAAACTGATCGTATACAACTTAGGTACCTGTGAAACATTCATTGAAGGCAGTGATTTTGTAGAAAATGTAATCGATTGAGCTTGGTTTGTCTACACAGATGACATTTGTTTTAAAAACAAGCTCCGTTATTCCACGTGCGGCTGAATAGAATTTTCAAGAAAAAAGTGTGTGATTCAAAATAAATTAACCACGAATGCCGTAACAGTTTAATTTGCCATCCTCTCACAATGATAATGTAATTCAAAATCATGGTGCAAGGGTACCACAAATAATTAATATCGTTATGAAAACCGAATTCAAGAGTATACTCTGAAAGTTCCTCATTTTTACTGAAAATGAACTTAATTGGCATTCATAATCACTCCAAAACTCAAAATCGACTTCTGAAGTCATCTCAGAAAAAGCTTTTGTAGTTTGTTTTACAGTAAGAATGTGATGAATATGAAATGGATTATATGGATGGATATATTATGTATACATTTTTGCGTCCTAAGTAAATTGTAGAAGCTATGAAAAAGTTAAAACGATGTTAAAAAATATTTTCTGTGTACTTAAATCATGCTTGCATTTTCTATGAAATGGAAGTGTGATTAATCTGATTACTTTCCAATCAACATTTAACTAATTCAACCCAGCAATTCCCGGTAATTCTGCTAGTTGCTAGTATAAATACGGCACAAATGAAATACATAAAAGCATTGGGAATATAAAAAAGCTTCGCAGTCGGCAGGATTCGAACCTACGCGGGAAGACCCCAATGGATTTCAAGTCCATCGCCTTAACCGCTCGGCCACGACTGCTCACACGTGAAGTACTTTTATAGCCTACTTCATATCAACATCACCTGTTCACTAAGTAAACGTATGTTTATATCTCTGAATATTTGCATTTAGAAAGCGAATTCATCTGCTCACAAAGAAAACAAGATAACAACCCGTAGCACAATAAAGTGCTGCCTATTCTTTCAGTTTAAATGACTTACTTTTGTTGGCTCAACCATAGTCAACAAACTTATTTTTTTTAATATTACCCGAACAATTTATCGCGATAAAAAAATCAATAAAATGCGGTTGGATGGTTTGGGGTTTCATGGTGCAAGGGCCATATTTGGCCAATCTGCTCCAAATGTAAGACAGACAACGTCAAGTAAAAAAAAAAAATTCATGAAAGGGAGAAAAGGGATTGGGGAATAGAAGAACAGGATGAAAGCAGGAAAAGATCGTTCGTTTGGGTATCCCAGGAGCGTGACTACCGAGTTTACTGCAGCTTTCGTTCCATTACAGCAAGCCGTTGTCTTAGTGGCATCAAGATGTCCACAAAGGAGTTCGTAGCTTCCTTGTGGAGAGAGTTGTGGAACCTGCAAGTCACCAACAAATTGAACTCTATAAAACCAATCATACATCAGTGGACAGTGTCTCCGTTGCGAAGGATTGATGTCAAACTGACCCACTTTTGAATTGGATACTCACGATTCACCATTGTCATCTTTTACTAGGAGAGGACCCATTTTCAATTGATGCTCTACTGCATTTTCTGTTTATCACATTTTAATTGTCTGTCCTTATTATCATCAACGTATCAAATTTTTTTAAAGTATAATTTTAAATTTTCTAAACATTTCTAAACAATTCTTCTAACAATTTTAAATTAAAACATTCTAAAAGGTCATTTTAAAGCTTATTCTAAAAGGTTATTAAAAAAACTTATTTTAAAAGGTCAATTTAAAATTTATTCTAAAATTTTTTTTAAAACTTACTCAAAAAGGTCATTTTAAAACTTATTCAAAAAAAGGTCATCTTGAAAAGTATTTAAAAAATCATTCGAAAATTTATTTTATGAGGTCATCTTAAAACGTATTTTAAGTCATTTTAAAACTTATTCTTACAAACGCATTAATTTTGGGATGACCTAAAACTAAAGGGAATTTATTTAATTGCGCTATAAATTTCCCTTTATACACATTTATAAGTTAACTGTCGTAGTGATGAGCAATTTACCCACAGATCTATAAATAAAATTGTAAATCGAAAACCCTTTAAGTAAAATTTAGTGTTCCAGATTTCGTTCATACTTTACCTGCCTTGTTTGGCTTATCTTCAATCACGAAACACATTTATAAGCTCGAAGTTTCGATCTTCGATCAAAACTGAACAATGCTCATTAAAGGACAGAAGCTTCATTTCTGAAGAAAAATCTCAGTAACTTTTTCGATATCCGGCAAAGAGGATCCTGTTACGAGATATACACACATCACTCCTTAATTTGGAGCCCCGTTGAAATATCTCCTTCTCCAAGCTGTTACCTCAGATAACTCATTGTAAACTAAAACTGAAAAAAGGACCAAAGAGAAAGAAATAAATGTCGAAAGGTTCATTAAAAATAAATTTCACCCAAAAAGTTT
Source organism: Meta bourneti (assembly GCA_933210815.1). NCBI lineage: Eukaryota > Metazoa > Arthropoda > Arachnida > Araneae > Tetragnathidae > Meta > Meta bourneti. The sequence continues at coordinate 69,143,631 of OW119932.1, read as the reverse complement.
AATGCGATATCTTATTTCATTTTGGAGTCTCTCAGAGTTTGACTTTTTTGAAGGTTATCCTTTTTTCTTTTATTACTCACAGGAAAAGTAATTACGTTGATTTTAAATAATGTTCCCCTTTGCTTGTTTCTTTTCTCTCTGAGCGTGTGTATTTTAAATTTTATTTTCCGTCAACTTAATTATGTACGATACCCTTTTATGTTTGTTTCGTTCTCGTAACTGTGGAACTAGGTAGGGTGCCTTAATGATTTATTATGAGTTGGAAATTTTTGACAATGTGGCCAATTTTATGAAAAGATTTAACCATCTGAGGTTCACGAGATTTCCGAGTTGTGTATTGCTTTTACCCAACAGCCCACATAATGACTTAATAACCGCATTGATAGGTTTGAAAGAATACCAGAGAATACTTTATTGGTCAAAAACATCAAAACGGGTTAGAAGTGATGTAGGGCAGACTGCAGGTTGCAGTATATACCATAGAGGAAATATAAAAGTAGAGTGAGCAATGGTAACCTTTTATGTGTCCATGAGATATGACCCAAACTAGTAGTAACGTGACCCTTAGATTGCTTTGATCTGCTGGGTGGAACCCAACATTCATTATTTAATTGGTCACGAGACAAGAAAATACGTCCGTTCATTGATTCATCATCTGATTGATCCGTTGATTGGTCATCTGATAGTAATAGACTTTGGCGATTTCACCACTTTTTCACCGCCACTCTAAAGAAATGCGGATTCACACACCTACTCTTAATAAGATGTTACTTCACTAAACAGGGCGATAAGATACCAAATCGGCCAAGTCCATAGAGCAGTCACGTGACTACTAGTCGACACGTTGGTCCCACTTTTTGAAGCTCTTTTCAATAACAATTACTCAACGTCTACTTATATTTCACGTCTATGGTTAATGAGTGTGAATCCTTCAGAGGGTTAAACTGTGTATTTTCATCTATGATGTACAACTCTGTAGACTGCATTAATGATTCATTATGAGTTGAAAATGGTTGATCACATGGCTTAGTTTTATGAAAAGATTTAACCCTCGTAGGATCACAAGATCTCTGAGTAGAGTATTGCTTTCATCCCACAACACACATAATGATTAAATAACCGTATTGATTTGTTTCAAAGAATCCTAGGAAACATTCTATTGGTCAAGAAAGTCCAAAAAGAAAGGATGGATACACTAAAGTATTGCATAATGATCAATGGTTGGTAGTAATGAGAAATTCAATTCGTTTGTCTCTTTAGAGTAGGTTAGATATACTTTTAGAGCATGGTATTAAATTTAATTGTAAATAGTGTTCAATTTTGATTGTTGTCAGAAAAAGGTGAGAAATAACGAGAGATGTGATTATTTTCTGTGTTTAATTATAAGTAAGTATAATTTTTTATACCACGCCATTAGGCTCTATTGTGTCTGAATAGAAACTTGCATTACATTTTTCGCATTAATGGGTAGCATTGAGAAGTGCAATTAGTTTCCGTAGTTTTGGTAGGCAAGTTGCACTTTCAAGGGTATTTGTGTGTGGCTTTAAATTATATTGTAAATGTGATAACTACTTTGGCGTGGTTTCAAAAGCAACGATGGAAGACAAGAAGATAATAAAGACAAGTGCAGTTGACTTTTACAGTAAGAAAAGAGCCTTCCAGACCATTTTGTCCTATACACATATCCACAAATTAAGGATTCCACTGAGTTCGTATCAAGCAAGGTCATCTGATCTTTTTTCAAAAGGTATTCTTGTGCGTGAATGTTATTCCTTGCCAGAGGAACACCTAAACAACCTTGTGGAAAACAAGTCTGCATGTTGTTGGTGCACCGGTATTTGAGTCAGAGGACAGCACATTCCCCATTATGTTACTTTTAACAGAGCAAAAAATGTATTTTTTCGCAGTACCGAAGCATTTTTTTCATTTCTTCAGTTCCAGTAGCATCACGAGGTAAGTGAGTATTCTTATTTTATTCCACATAGTTTGTGGAATATTCATTTTTATTTGAGGTACTTTGTTCCAGGTACTAGTCATGGGATTCATCGCTGATTGAATTACCCCTTAGTTTTTGGACGTGTATGCAGTTGGTGAGTATTATCGATTATTATTGCATCTCTGATTTACGAAAGGTTATTTAAGTTACATAATGCTTATGGGCTCTTAACGGCTTACTTATTAATCATCTCAACCCCTGAGAGGTTCACATGCAAATATCCATTCTACAACTTGCATGCCTTCTAACTAATTTTGAACTTCGACACTAATATAATCTTTCCTAGAGTTCTCTCCTTTCAACCAATAGATGCAGTAGTTTAATCGTTATATATGAGCATAACTCGTGACCAGATACTTCTGGTCACTCTGAGGATTAATTAAATAATGGATAGGTAGTTAATTAACGTCTCACTGGAGAAACACAAAGGCTATTGGCGACGGTCCGGGATCAATCCCAAAGGGAAAGATCTGAATAATAAGCAATACTAATAACAAATGCTGCAATTATTTGGGTGAATTTTATTTTATTATAACACATCGTATGGCTGACGAAGTTCTCGTTTCACTCCTACTTAGAACTTATTTATAGATAGTCCACCTTTAAGCATTAAAAACGGGAAAAAATGTATTTTAATTGAAACTTAAACATGCAAAACCTACATACTAAGGGTTACCAGCAACAAAACGATGCATTCAAGAACAAAGTGTTCAAGAATATCTTTTCCACGCGTAACGATTTTATACCGTGATTTGTTTTTTCCAACCCCCCTCCCATAAAATCTTCAGCTCAGATGCACGTGACATGAAGGTAATTACTTCCTTTACAAGAAAAATGAGGCTCACGCCTCTTCAAACAGAATGCTTCAAGAAAATGCCAGCTTCAAGTGTCTGTGCAGAAAATTAACATAGCGCCATTTTTAGCAGAAAATGAAGAGATGGAACGGAAGGAAATAACCATGTTCTTGAAGGACTCGTGTATTTTATTCTCGGCTAGATCGGATGTTTTTTAAGAACTGGAAAACGTTTCTCACACTTTTGCATCCTGGATCATTTAGTGTCTGAAGAACTTGCAGTTTTTATTTTGGTGAAGGGGTTTTTGGAATTGATTTTCTCTTCTTTTATTTTGGGAATGTAAATGTTTAGAAGCGTTAAAGATTTGAAAAATCGTGTATTTCTCCATCGACAACTAGATTTCAATTGATTTTTTCTTGCTTTACTTTGCGAATGTAAACTTTTAGAAGCGTTAAAGATTTCAAATACCATGTATTTTCCATCGACATGTATGTATTTTAATTGATTTTCTATTGTTTTATTTCGGGAATGTTGGTGTTTTTAGAAACGTTAAAGATTTGAAAAATAATCTATTTTCTTTCGACATCTATAGATTTTTTCTTGTTTTAGTTTGGGAACATAATTGTTTAGAAGCGTTAAATATTTGGAAAACCATCTACTTTCCATCGACATCTATTCATTTCAATTGATTCTTTTGTTTTAGTTTTTAAATGTATGTTTCAAAGTGTTAAAACACTGAAAAAAACATTCATGGTCCATTTACAACTATTCTATTCAAAAGTTTCAAGCTTGACTACAAATAATTTTTATTTGAAAAGTTGTTTTGTTTTAGAGATATGCATTTTCTCATATTTAACTGAATTTTTGAATAATTTCTCAAGAAATGGATTTTTAATGATTAATTTATCCAAAAGAAAGCATCTCAGGAATTATTCTTCATGGTAGGTATTGAATTAACGTCGCACTGTAGCAACACAATGGGCTATTGGAGCCATAAGGGAAAGATCCGAGGAAAACACCACATAATTTAGAACCACGGTCAGGTGAAAAGGTCAATACCTCAGCTGTCTCCTACTCTACAAACTTTCACACCATGCCAACGTGAAGAAATTTGAGGCAAGACAGAGTTAACGTGAATTTTGGCTGGACTGAATTTCGGACTAGCAACCTTGCTGTTGCTAATCCGTTGCTCTTCCAATTGGACTACCGCATCCCCTTACTCCTCATGGATGAGTGACTTTTGGATATGGAAGGAGGACTTAAACAGAAATTCAAATTAGTGAACATGGCTGCTAAGGTATTAAAACTGGAGACAAACGGACCAGAAAACTTTTCTTACACTTTTGCATGCAAGAATTGATGATTCTCCATGGTTGATTTATCCACACGAAGTTCCTTCATATATGTGTGACTGTTTAACACAGAAGGAAACATTAAAAAAATACAAGAGAATGAATCAAGCGGTCGGTAAGATATCAACACTTCTGGTGTTTGTCTCTACAAGATATCTCGTTATTAGCAAAACCGACCAGATCTTGATGGACGAGATATCTCGTCATTAGCAAAATTTGTCAGATCTTGATGGACGAGATATCTCGTCATTAGCAAAATTGGTCAGATCTTGATGGACTGAATATCTCATCGAAACCACTTGGAGGGTTAAAAACGTGGAATAATAGCACTTGAAAACGGTTTTACACTTTCAATTTTTTCTAGTGTTTTAGGAACTTCCATTTTTATTAAGACGTGGTTTCTGGAAACGTGATTTTTTCGCGTTTTATTTCGGGAATGCAACTCTTTCAAAGTTTTGAAAAATCACCGTTGTTCCATAATCACAAAGGGGTATCAATTTTTAAGCTGAATGCAGAGTTCTTTTCAAAAACTAAACTAATTTTAGTTATAAGTAATTTATTTTATCATATATCCCGGTCCGTCGTCGTCCTCTGACCGTGGATCAAAATGACGTCCTCAAATTTTTTCCTTGGGTATTGAACCCGGACCGTCGTCAATAGCCCTTTGTATTGCTCCAGTGCGACTTTAATTAATTACCTATCTACCTACCCTGTCCGCCTTAGATTCTACGTAAAGACCCAAATGTCATATAATTTTCTAAAGTGCACTGTATTGAGAAATAGATCATGAATAAACCACCCTGGAATTCAAAACTACAAAACCAAACAAGACATTTATTGAAACTATATATTTACACTGCTGGCCACCGTAAATGCAACACCCTGAAGGAAGCATGCAAATAATATGAAATTTACAACATGCATTAGCGGAGGTGAGATATGCAAATGATTAGAATTTCAGCGCAGACGCACATCACGCGCGCCTGTGGCGCCACTTCAAAGCGCTATTTAAGGCTTGGAGATTTCGACGATTTCAAGTACGGCAATTGCGTTTTTCTTGTGTTTTTTTCAAAAAAACGATCAATTATGCCTCGTAGAAAACAGCGATCATCTTTTGATCAAGTATCCGAGTTCGACAGAGGAAGGATAGTGACCTACCGAGATTGTGGATTATCTTTCAGGGAAATCGGTAGTCGTGTTGCACGAAACCAAACAACTGTAATGCGGATATGTGATCGTTGGATGCAGGAGGGTACGACGGACCGACGTGTTCGATCGCATCCACCTCAGTGCACCACTTCACGTGATGACAGGCATATTGTGCGTATGGCAGTGACGGATCGCTCAGCCACATCACGAACCATAGCACAGCACATTCAGTCTGTACCGCATCATCCAGTGTCTGCGCGTACCATTCGACGCCGTTTACAGCAGAGTTGTCTGTCCGCAAGACGTCCATTGCTTCGTCTACCCTTGACGCAGAACCACAGACGTTTCCGCCGCCAATGGTGCGATGAAAGAAGGATGTGGACGGCAGAATGGAATGAAATTGTCTTTACTGACGAGTCACGCTTCTGTCTGCAACACCACGATGGTCGGATTCGAGTCTGGAGACACCGTGGAGAGAGGATGCTGAACAGCTGCGTTATGCACCGCCACACTGGTCCTGCACCGGGTATTACGGTATGGGGCGGTATTGGATATCACTTTCGCACTCCTCTAGTACGCATTGCCGGTACTTTAAACAGCCAGCGCTACATCTCCGAGGTGTTGGAGCCAGTTGTCCTTCCTTACCTTCAGGGCTTGCCCACAGCCATATTTCAACAGGATAATGCGCGACCACACGTGGCACGCATTGTCCAAGGGTTCTTCGTCAAACGCCAGATTGAATTGCTTCCCTGGCCAGCTCGCTCTCAGGATCTTTCGCTGATAGAACACATGTGGTCCATGGTTGCTCAACGATTGACGCAGAATACATCCCCAGCTGCCACACCAGATCAACTTTGGCAACGTGTGGAAGCTGCTTGGTCTGCTGTACCCCAAGAACACATCCAAAGTATCTTTGAATCAATGCCGAGGCGTGTGGCATCGGTGATCTCCAACAATGGCGGTTTTTCTGGCTACTGATTTTGGCAGGAACCACACTTCACAGAAGTCTATAAATTTAATCATTTGATACTTGGTCAACATGTTGTCTACAAAATAAATTTTGTTGTGATATCTCTTGTCTTTCTTGGTGTTGCAATTTGGGTGGCCAGCAGTGTATTTATACATGACACCGACTGTGAGTTCGAAAGTGTCCAGCGAAGACCATAGTGTTCACAGGGGCTGCTGGTGCACGTGAAATCTGTCATGGCCTCAAATGTCCTCACTTTAGCGTGGTTTGGAGAGTGGGGTGCCAGATGAGGTGTTGTTCTCGTCATCTGACCATGGCTCAAAATTACGAGTCTTTGTCCTTGATCTTTCCCTTCGGGATGGATCCCAGTACATCGCTAATAGCCTGTTGTGTTGCTCCAGTGCGACGTTAATTAACTACCTACCTAGATCGAAAATTCAAATAACGATTACAAACGAAACACCATACAAAGTGCTTAAATTATAAACAAAGTAATAGATAATGAAAAACAATAAATGCAATATAATATACAGCACAAAATTCAAAGCACATGAAACAAATACATTATTTGAATTAATCTACAGCTGAAATGACAGAATAATGTTGGACGACAAAGAAAGATGTGATGTGTGTTAGAGGTGAAGTTCGAAAATATATTGAAACATCAATCGGGAGCTCGAACTCGCACGTTCTAACAGTATCCTTGACGTTTAAAATAATTTATCCATAAATTGATTCTACTTGGAATTAATCCACCCATTAGGGTTTGAATGATTCATCATAGATAAGTGACTTTTAGGTATCATAGTCAAATAAAGCAAAACATGTGCAATTAGGCAAGACAGTCAGTAAAATATTAATATACTTCACAATTGAATAAAATTTTGCTCTCTTCAAATATAATTCAGTTATAGAAGTTTTAAAATTACCTTATTAAAACTTTCACAGAATTTTTAAATATCCATATATAATTTCTAGCTTACAGCATAGCGGATTTTTTCAATTGAATCTATTCATCGTTTTGACATTAACAACCTAGGTTGTAATCATAGACGTGAAATATAAGTAGACTGAACACATTGCTTTAGAGAGAAACTTGAAAAAGTGTAACGAACATGTCGACTAGTAGTCACGTGAATGTTCTGTGAAAAATTGACTCCATTGTCTGATTTGGCACCTTATTGCCTCGTTTGGAGATATAGCAACTTATGACAGTGTATATGTGCGAACGCGCTTTTCCATAGAATGGCGATCAAAATGGTGAAATCCCCAAAGTCTACTATTATGTCGAGCGCACCAATAACATGATGAATCAATGGATGGGCTACTTCTCCCTTCCCGTGGATCGTGATATCACCTCGTTTGCCAATGTAACATCATACGACAGAGTAGATGTGTCAACGTGCATTTCTGTAAACGAAATTAACGAAATCGCTTAAGTCTACCACTAAGTAGCGAAGACCAATCAGATGATGAATGTTCAGTTCTAACCAGGTGACGAAGGCAGTCTAAGGATCACGTTACTACTAGTTTTGGTCACTTGATCCTGGACTCATAAAAATGTTACCATTGCTCACTCTACTTTTACATTTACTCTATGGTTGTCATACGGCAAGAAGTTGAGGAACTTAGTCCCAAAATAAAAAAATAAGGCGTTTGGAGTGTTTTCTTGCTCTATGATCACTTTTCGCTATACGTGGGCTAATTAAACTGCAAATTAACGCATCCGATAATATTAAAAAAAATTCTAGGTACTTTTAATAACGATCTTGAAACGGAAAAAATTGGCCAACCTAAACAATCTGAGGAAATTAAACTATAGAGAAAAATAATTGTAAATAAATGTATTTCTATTAGTTGCCATTATCGAAAAACTAACTGGTTTATGTAATGCAGTGGCTCCAAACCTGTGCCAGTGGTTCAAAATTACGTGGTATTGTCCTCTGACCTTTCCCTTGGGGATGATCCCGGACCGACGCTAAGTTGTGTTGCTCCAGTGCGACGTTAATTAAAATACCTACCCAACCTGTGTTCAGCGGTGCCCCAAAGGTCCCGCCGAATGGCCACCCAAGGAAAATAAAATAAATAAAAATTAAATGAAATAAAGAATAAGAAACAAAAAGTAGGATCAAAATAAGAATAGAAATTATACTCTGAACGGAAATTTGATTTACTGAAATTTGGAAGAACTTTTATGTATGGACAAAGTTTGACAATATGATGTGTATTGGTGGTAGTTGAGAATAAATTGAGATATTATGGTAAATTTCAGTTTGTAACGCTCTGGATACGGGGACCGACCCAAACGGTCGAAAGTTTCGAGTCCCCTCATTACGAAAGGCTCGGATTCTTTCAGACCTCAAACTCCTGAAGAATCGCTGAAGACCATTACGATTTCCATCCCCTATTTTCTGTGCTACAAAAAGACCAGCGCGTGAATAGCCTTATCTCACCGTTGCTTAGATATCAGGTTATAGACGGGGATCCTCGCAAATTGTTTGTCTTCGAGCATCTAGTCTGTGAGAGATTGAGTAAATGAAAAGAGATAGACTTAAAAAGTCACCGCCGCCCTTTCAGTTTACCGGGAAGAACCTGTCCCTTCTAGGCATACCCACGACCCGACAATAGAAACCGGCACATTAGGTGATAATGGAACGACATATCTTCCCTCTCCTCCTGGGGGAAAGCATTGTAAAGGCCGTTTCGGCCGGTTTCAGAAAGTTACCTGTAAAGCCGTTGGACCGGCCGCCGTAACCAAAGAAGGAAACGATATTTCACCCCGACGTATGCATATGGTTAAAACATAATTTCATTGCATTGACATTGCTTAATTGTTTAAATACCTCTTTACTATCTATTCCTTCTTCCTACCCCCTGTAACTCTACTCCTAAACCCCACTAACTTGTAAATCATAGGGTTGGTTTAAGGGCTCCGTCATAGAAATTGATTCTAAAAAGGCCTCCACGAGTCACAAAGGTTGAGAACATCTACTCTAATGTATTGAACTTTCTGTTCTTATTGTGTTTTGTATATTTGACATCGACCTTCTAAAATGAAATAGAAGGAGCATGTAGGCGGAGTCTCTGTCGTAAGATCTCTGAAGGGTAAATACCTTACATGAATTACCTTAGCCGATTGGGTGTCGAAGCTCAGACTAGTGTTTTTGATCATGGTGGATAATCACTTTAACCAACCAATAATTTAGGATTCATGTTTTCACCCACAACCACATGATAGATCTTCAAACCGAGCAACGAAGTAACATGAAGCTGCGGCCATGTGCTCCTTCTATTTAATTTTAAGGTCTATGATACTTAAATCGTGACGTTGAGATGACGTCACTATATTGTAAGTATATATTTATGTTACCTGTCGAGTATCGATTTCTGTTCATGTTCCATCAGTGTTGCTCTGTTCAAGGTCACCGAATAAATATATTTAGTTAAGCAGATTCAGCTAGCTCAGTCATGGTAATTAGGTCATTACAGTTTCTTTTAGAATTTTTTACTGGGTCTTGAAAAGTGCAATTAACAAGGTTTCTTAGACCATTTGTGAAAAGAGAAAACCCTTTTCGTATGAATAATCCCACTTTACGAGATATACTTCTGGACAAAATCCTCTCTACCACTTTATTTTATAAGCACTGAGGAATGTTGGTGTTTGTTTCTCAAACAATTTAGTGCATCAGTGCTTTCATACTTTTAACCAATGTTATTTTTTGTTTAGAAGTAGAGCATGGAATACAAAAGGAGGCGGTTGGTTCGCCGTAAAGTCATCTACGATTTTGTTTGCTAAGATGCTGACTTTGTCAGTAGAAATAGATGTTTTGAGAAAGATAAAGCTGATGCACAAATGAGATGGTTGATGATAGAACAGATGTAATGAAGTAGTTGATAAATCCAAATTTTTCTAAAAGATTTTCATTATTTAATATTTATGTATCAAATATTCTGTTGCGGAAAATATCGTACCCCTGCAATATACCGCCATAACTTAAAAAGTGTATATCTAATTTTATATGTAGAAATTGTTCGTACCATGCGTATCTGCATGACAGAGTAGGCGATGCTCCTTAATTGGTGTAACTTTTCATGTACTTGGCGAGCGCCAAGAATGTTGCCAACTTCTCAGTTAGTGCTTGATCATCTCAATGCGATAAAACGATATCGCCAGCGCTCCGTTCCAGTAATCTTTCTTTGTTTTTGTCCGAGGCATTTGACGAAACCTTCTCTACTAAACTACTCTCATTGGTGCCAAAGTACTGCCAAGAATAGACACTGACACCACAAAATCCTTAAAATGATGGAATTTCTCAGCTCCAACATTGATTATATCTGTGAGAGGTGTGAGAAGCCGAAATTTCTTGAAATAACAGCTTTTCTTACAAAATTAGCATATCTGTATTTTATAGTTTCCTTTTAGACGTTTTGTTCTTAGAAATCCTTTTTCTTCTGAATGCGTATCCTTGTTCATTGTGTATTGTTTCCATTTAGTGATTATGGATTACATTATTATTATCATTATCATTTTGTTCTCTGTAAATTTAACAAATTTTGTAATCCTTTTCTTACGTCATATTGTATTTTTGTGCTAACATGTTTTGCCCTGCACTCACCCTTTTTTATGTACTATCTTTAATGTTATTTATGTACAGTGGATTGCTCGGCTCTCCTTAATCCCCGTAATTCCTCATTAAGACACTTCTACAGATGCATATGCTGATGCAACAGCATCAGGTTACTTATTAATCCATAGATTACTTATTGATAAAAAGCGATGTAGCTTATAGTTTGTTTCACCCTTCAAGTAGTTTCGACGAGATATCTCGTCCATCAAGATCTGACCAATTTTGCTATTGACGAGATAACTCTTCATCAAGATGCCATTATTGCCATTTTTTATGATGGAGAGATCAAGATATAGGTCAGTTTTGCTAATGACGAGGTACTTCGTTGAGACAGCCACCATAACCTCTTCACTACCGACTATATAAAAATTGCTTCAAATTGGGGTTTGATTCTTAAAAATGCCTTTAAATACTTCAAAGTTCTCAAGTATACTTCCTTTTTGACAGTCACATCATTAGGGGGCTTAAAATTTTAGGTACACATATGTGTACCGTAGGTCTTAACTATGTTGAAAGTGATATTTTTTTTAAATGATCAAGTACTGATTAAGAACATATATATTGATACAAATTGCATTGTCATAACTTTTTAAGTGCAATAATATATTATAGAGAAGTTTAGAGAGACAAAAACAAATTTTATGAATTTAATTTTTTTATTATGTGGTAACAACAAATTTTATGAATTTAATTTTTTTATTATGTGGTAACAACAAATTTTATGAATTTAATTTTTTTATTATGTGGAGTGATACACTTCAAAACAGTTGTTCTTCATTACACAAAGGTACATTTTGCATTTTACGCACATAATTCTTGTTCTAGATTTGCATCCAGGGAACCTGCACTTTGAAGCATTCTTACCATCCATGAATTTAGGCAAATGGCCCACATTATCCAATCTTACATCTTAGTTCGAACATCCTGTTTCTTGACATTGCCTCTTTAATGCAGGTAATTGATAGGTCTCGTGACCAATACAGTTTGGCTTGAGAAAACTTCAATGTTCCCGTCAAAATATGTATTCCCACCAACTGCATAATTTCATTAACATTTGTGTTCACTGTCTTATGACTTCTTTTTTGTACAGCATACAAATTAGTCTGGGAGGCTACTTCCTCAAAAAACTTAACATTTAAATATTCAAAGAAAGCATTCAATGGTGAAGGTGGTTCAGGTACATCATCAAATATGTCTTCATCACATGTACCTTTCTGAATCATTCTAAAATTGAAAAGATAAAATGATTGAAAGGAAATCGATATATTTGGTATATATTAAGACAGGATTTAGATATAATGGTAATTAAATATAAGTAGGTAATTTAAATATTAGAAACGAATAAAACAGTTTCATATCAAAGAAAAAAGTATACAGCCTGATTAAATATGAATTATATTTACAATAAATGTGCAGTAAATCTACAAACACGAAAACATCTAATGTTACAAACCAAATGAGGATAAAACTATGAAGGAAAAAACACTAGCACTTAATAAATTTCTTATTTGAATACACATTATGAATAGACTACCTCTTGGATTTCCAAGTAACACCAGTTTTCCTAGGAGTGGATCCAGAGGTACCTGTGGACAGTCCTTTTGATTCATTCAGTGCATAATATTCCTCTTCTGAGTCACTTTCACCATCGTCTGACTATCACTGGCCATCCATCATCACTTTCTTCAGATGCATCAGATAAATCACTCTGTTGCAATAAAGCTTCAATTTCTTCAGTCAAGATTTCTGTTAAAAAACTCCACTTTATATTGCAGGCATTCATACATAGTTTATACAGATAATTCAATCTAAATCACATCAAGAAGGTAAAAACGAAATCTTTACATTTTTTGAAATAAAATAAGTTTCTCATAAAAATATTATTCTTTGCTTATAAGCCCTCTAGGTTAAAAATCACTCTAAAAAGTTTATTACGTAAAACTCTACGGAGCAGAGCACATGATAAACGAGTACATATTTTCGACCGCTACGTACCCACGTACACACACTTGGACCTGCATAAAAATCTCAATCATATGTGCTAAAATTAAATTTAATCCTAACAAAACATTCCAATAGATACCTTTAGTAATGATTGTTAAAAAATGATAATCATTAAGCCTTAAAAATATTTAAAACAAATAAAAATAATTTACTTTTATGAGCACGCTGAGACGCCGCCATTTCTTCAAAATCTCTTCCGAATAACAAACATTCCACTGGAACTGGAGATTTATACTGCCATTTATTGGTGTCAATCGAAAGCTTGGACATCCACGCATGTGTACCTGAGTTTTTAACTACCAATTTTTTCAGAAAGATTATTTTTAAGTTGAAAGAGTCGAGGTCCACATATGTGGACCTACGCAGCGAAGAGGATAAGGGTTAAACGAAATTACGGCATTCACCAAATTTAACAATTAAGTCTAAAGGCTCCCTTAAGGTAAATGCCAGTGAAAGATTATAATTGGCTTTAGTATGAAACGGTTTTTTCATAAGCCGATTGCCATTTACACATCCTTAACGCAATACCCCACCTTATCAAGATTTAAAAAAACCTCAACAAGCAGCAATCCAGGAAACCTATTTACAAAGTGCAGAAACAACCTTTGGGTACATTTCACGTTTAATCATGTGCTATATTTCACAATACGGTATAGAACAAACAAGATGTCTCTACCGCCCGCTTTCAAACCGGATCGCATAAACGGACAAGCAAGGAGTTAAAATCTTTTAATTACATCAGTTTGGATTTCCGCAATTCTAATGACGAGATATCTCGTCCATGAAGATCCGGTCAGTTTTACAAATGACGAGATACCTCGTCGAGACAACCACCAGGAGTGATATACGATTCTACGGCTTTCACAAAATTTTGCAATAATTATGATCAGCTCGTAAACCTTGTTGTAAAAGGTTTAAAGCCTTCCTTAGTGGAAGATTAGAACTGGTTTTGGTATGAAACGGTTTTGCTTCAGCCTCTTACCACTTTCGAAATCATGCACTCAATACCTTTGCTCATACCTTTTAAAAAACCTCAACAAACAGCAATCCAGGAAACCTAATTACAAAAGTGCAGAAGCAATCTTTGCGTACACTTTCCGTTTAATCATGTACTATTCCGCAATACAATCTAACACTAGAACAAACAAGATGTCCACAGCCGCCCGCTTTCAAACCGGATCGCCTAAATGAACAAACGAGGAGTTAAAATCTTTTAATTACATCAGCCTGGATTTCCGCGTCAATACTAAAGTCAGTTTTTTTTGTTGCCCAGACTTCAGATCCCTAATGAAGTAATTAAAGGGATAAGATCGGTTTTTTATTTGAAGAGGAAATCGGCCTCGAAGATGGTGAAAGAAAAACCTGAGCTTGGAGACAGGGGTATAAATCTTTAAAGGGCGGATCTTTGTAAAGTATGTATACCTTGAGATTGAAGTAATTGCTTTAGAAGCCTTCCGATCCGGGCTTTAAATAATAGACTGACGAGGGAGAGGTTTTTTCCTATTATAAATCACTGATGGAAAGGAATTGTTGTGTTGAATTGGGATGGTTAGTTCATGGAGAAAGGTATACTGTAGGAATCTCCCAAAGCGAGTCTCCTAATTTTTTTACTGGAAGGGTAATGGACGCAAGGGAAATAGGGGCGTTGAGGCACAAGAGAGGGTAATAAGACGATAAAAATATTTGTAGCTTAAAAATGCTTTAAGCGAACACTTATCACTTGACCATACAGATATACTCATTAAGGTGATGCATTGTCGATGATTACTTTAGCTAAAAAGAGAAATGACTGAAAATAGTTGTCTGAAGATGTGCCCTCCTGGGTGGTTGTTTAGACGAACCATCTCTCTCTCGTCATTAGCAAAAGTGACCAGATCTTTATGGACGAGATATCTCGTTATCAGAAGAAAACTGACCAGATCTTGATCTCGTCGTCATAAAAGAATTGGCAATATCTTGATGACGAGTTACCTCGTCAATCATTCAATAAGCCAGATCTTAATGGATGAGATATCTCGTCGAAACCACTTGATGGATTGAAGTGCATGGTATGTATGTGATGCGTAATGTGAAATCAGGGTGTGTAAAGTTGTTTAGAAATCCACCCTTGTATTGCTATAATTTTGACCGGGCATGAGAAAAAATACATTCCACAGAATGAGATAAATTAGTAGGGGTTCTACAGAAAAGTAGTAATTTGAGAAAACTTAAAGAACAACAAAAAAATCTGGTTAAGCCATAATAATAACTAAATCGTCAATTTATCAAAAGGTATTTGAATTCGTAACCATTACTTCTCCATTATAAGGACAGATCAATGCACTTAGTATCAGTCATTCAAATACAATACATATAACTCCGTGCGTTGTTTTTCCTATCTCCAAACCTGAGCATATTCCTGGCCATATACAATAACCCAAGTATCCAATTCACCTACCCATTGGTGACCTATCAGACTACTTTGAACGTAATTACGTAAGCCCTTCATCTCCAATTTCCCTCAATCACCGATCAGCCCTTTTCCAACCATCCGGACTGAGCCGGATACAGGAGGTGCTGGATCAATCCACTTATCCAATATGCCGGATGGGAAGGAAACTGAGTTTGGAGTCGGTGTCCGGCGACCTCCGGTTGGATTTGCGTGTTTGTGTTGGAGATAGGAAGGGACTGGAGCGATAGGGGCTTGAACTTGTTGTCTGCCTATTATCCGGAGTGTCAGATTGATTCTGATCGTGGCAAGTTTGATGCAGATGAGTTTGGCGGAAGGCGATTACTTGTGGTGGAATATGGTATGAAAGGCCTCTTTGAAGCTTAATTCTGGTGGTGGTATAGACGTGAAATACAAGTAGACTGAGCATTGCTATTAAGAGGAGCTTCAAAAAGTATGAACGACATGTCGACTAGTAATCACGTGACTTATAGATGAAAAATTAATTGGTTGGCCGATTTGGTATCTGATCACCTCCTTTGGCGATATAACATCTTATAACAGGATAGGTGTGTGTACGCGCATTTCTATAAAGTAGCGACAAAATTGGTGAAATCGCTAATGTCTACTGCTATCAGATGATGAATCAAACAATGAGAGGATCAATCAATAAAACAATGGACGAATTACATGACGAATGTTAGGTTCTATTCAGCAAACGATGTAATCTAAGTGTTACGTTACTACTAGCTTTGGTCACACAATCCTGGGCGCATAAAAAGGCTGCCATTGCTTTCTTGCATTGGCTTTCTGTATAGGTGGTGGTACCGTTTTTGTGGTTTACCGTACTTTCTGTACGTATTTCTGTTCGTGACATCGATAGAAGGTGATCACTTTTGGTGGGATATAGTATGAAAGGCTTCTTCTGTGAAGCGAACGAGTGGAAGTACTGTTTTTGAGGCTTATTAATTATCAGAGTCTTATAAATTTTTTAGTTAGGAATGTCTTAAAATGTGTTTTCGATATGTCCTTATATTTTTCTTGCATGTGCAATTACATGCTTCTTGCATGTGTTGGCATCCACTGAGATCGCATCCCTTCGAGATGAAAGATACAATGGTAGATAGCTGAAGCAATGGGCGCCTACCAAAGTCTCGGTGATGCAGATGATGTCTAACTGGAAATGCGGATACTAGTTGATACACATGTTTATGCTTCTGTTAATTAGGGTGATTTATGGAATGATTGTCCTTACCACCAAAGATCTTCACCTTGAAGTTCGGAAGGCATCATGCCTCGTGACGCGCAGTCTGCTGGGTTATCTTGACTTGTACCATGCATCTGTCGATGTGAACTTGTGAATTTTCATAACTGTTGAAGATGAATATTTTCCACTTGTAGCAATCAGATCTTATCCATCTCAGAGTTATTTATAATATATTATATTATCCAAATGTTCCTTGTCAAACTGCAAACATCAAATATACTTGTCCAAATATTCCTTGTCAAACTGCGAACATCAAATATACTTGTCCAAATGTTCCTTGCCAAACTATAAACCCCAAATATACTTGTCCAAATGTTCTTTGTTAAACTACGAACATCAAATATGTTTGTAAATGTTCCTGTGAACATCAAATATGCTTGTCCAAATGTTCTTTCAAACTGTGAACATCAAATATACTTGTACAAATGTTCCTTGTAAAACCATCCAAACCCAGGTCTTCATCCTTCTCAACTCACATCTCTGGATACTTCGAAATTTCCGATTTAATAACACCGCAACTGCCACTTTAAACGCCGCACAATCTCCAACTCACCCTTCACATCCATTCAATGGGGTGCCTTCTTTTTCCACTTCACTCCCTTCGACCACCCCTTCCCGATCGTCCACCGGAATCGCGTTCGATGTATCCTTCGTTCTCCAATGAGTGTTTACCAAGAAGCCACAATTGTGGAAAATTGGCTGCAATTTGGCTTCTTTTTATCGGTGGAAAGCTTCACGGAAAGAAATTTCCAGGAAATATTGAACTTCTCGTATCCAGGATAATGACCCTAATCGGCCGGTGGGGGAGGGTGAAGGGAAGTGAAGTAAATTACCTCCCTCCTGGAGCCGAATTCCAAGTGAGAATTTGGTTTTTGGAAAAGTAGTGGGGCTAAGAATTCCATGGATGGGGAACATGTGTTCCTTTGTTTCGGTGAGAAAGTAGCTGAATCAACCGGTGTTGCTCGGGATGGATTAATTTAAACTGAAACTAACAATCCATATTATTAACAATTTTAATTGTTTCGGGTGGAATGGAACATGCAAACTGGTTTGCTGTGTACCGATCTTTAAACCTACAAGTGATTTCGATGAGGTATCTCGTCCATCATGATCTGAAGGGCCGTGGTAGCCCAGTTGGAAGAGAAACGGATTAGCAACCAGAGGATTGCGAGTTCGAAACTCTATCCAGCCAGAGACCGTCGTATGCATGGAAGCTGGTACACATTAAATCTCTCGTGGCCCCAAATTTCTTCACGTTGGCGTGATGTGGAAGTGTGGAGAGAGGAGTGCCAGCTCAGGTATGATCTCGTCATCTGACCGTGGTTCAAAATTACGTGGTGTTGTCCTCGATCTTTCCCTTCGGGTTTGGTCCCGGACCGTCGATAATAGCTCGTTGTGTTGCTCCAGTGCGATGCTAATTAAAATACCTACCTATCTACCATCAAGATTTGATCAATTTTTCTTCTGACGTGATACCTCGTCATCAAAGTATTGCCGTTTGTTTAATACGATGAGATTAAGATCTTGTCACTTTTCTTCTAATGACGAGATATCTCGTCCATCAACATATGATTAGATTTGCTAATGGCGAGATACCGCGTCTGGACAATCAACAGGTAGATTAAAATCGATTTCAAAACAATGAAAGTGTAAAAAAACTTAAATCTTTACCTCGTATACTTTCTTCATTCTGTATCTATAAGATTTTTCAGTAGAACTAAACTTCTATGGCGCTGGTGTTTTTGTGTTTGGATGTGCTTTCTGTATTTGTGTATTCAAATATGGAATACGTAAAGGTAGGTTAGATGAGTTTTATGGGAGCAAGGGCCATATTTGGCCATGCTGTGCCAAGAAAAAGACAGACAACTTCGCAAGTAAAGGACATACACATACTATATACCTGAACCAGGCTTGTTGTATCGGTCTTAAACATCGGTTTCACAAAGTGCTTAAAAAGAATGAATTCCAAATTGATATATGTGATAGTTAATTGGTTCAAAAACAATTAGATTAAACACCAAAACTTTACCCAAACGGCAATGGACTACAATGTATGGTATCCCCGAAGTAAACTCCCCTTCTCAAAATCTTCTAAAATCTTTACACTGGAAATCTCTCTCACTAGATCTAGTACTAGACTCATACTTTAGAATAATTATTCAAACAGAAGTAAAAACCAGTCCCGAATAATCGAAGGTAGGTAGGTAGTTAATTAACGACGCACTAGTGTAACACAACGGGCTATTAGCGAAGGTACGAGATCAATTCCAAAGTGAAAGATTCGAGAGGAACACCACGTAATTTTGAATCACGGTCAGATGACGACATCACACCTCAAGTGTCACCCCACTCTCCAAACTTCCACACCGCGCAAATGTGAGGACATTTGAGACCGCGTGAGATTTAATGCGCACCAGCCCCCACGAACATGACGGTCTTTGGTTAGATTGAGTTTCGAATTCGCAACCTTTCGCTTATTAATCCGCTATTCTTCCGCTTCCCTTTAATAGAATGAACATCGAATTGATATACGATATCTGATTAGTCTCAACACCAATTACATGAAAACGTTGCCAAAACAGCGATAAACTACAATGTATGGTAACCCCGCTGTACATCATACGAGAGCATATGGATAGTAGAAGTAAAATCTTATCAGATCGCTTGGTTTGTTTACACTGAAAATCTCTCTGCGTGTCCTAGTTTCACGTTTTGAATAATTATTCAATACAGAAATGAAAACAATCCAGAATATACATGAAAAAACAAATAGAAGCACCTCATGATAATTCAGTCTTGTTCAAATTCGATCAATAAAGTTGAATGAGTCGTTACTACTCCCTCAAAACTATCTCAAATAATAGTTAAACGAAGAACTTTATTCTTCGAAAACTAGTTATTTAAAGAAACGCTGCACAAAAACAGACATTACCCTTTCCGATTTTATATCCGATTCCACTTTACCTGAACAGAATGGGAATTTTTTCCAGAAACAAACTTCGAGATGGAAGCATTTTAAACGAAAACTTCTGTCGAAAATCACGGCAATTTCACGAAAATGCGAATGAAATATTTTACCGCACCGTGCAATTTATTCTTACCCGTTTATTTCTCCTTTTCTTTACGTTGTTTTACGGTAACAACGTTCCTCCATTCTTTTATACCTATAACACTTGTATTTATTTCTCGGGAAAAGTAAGTTTCGGTTTTCTTTATTTTTACAGTTACGATTGCAGCGACAGTGGCTGGCCCTGTTGTGAAAAACGATTTAAGGTTTTTGTGCGGGTAGCATGGAAAACGATTGACTATTTTCGTGTTAAATGTAATCGATTTTGGAAACATGTGGATTTGTTTCATTTTTTCCTTCGTTTGGTGTAAGATATTTTAAAGAAATCCTTATTGTAGTTAATTGTATTCGCCGACTTGAAATATGAATTTGGAATAGGTAATACAAAAGAATTAACTCTTAAATACTATGATGAATCTGAGGTTTTTAGATGTTCGTTTTAAGGGGACACAGTACCCTTTGAACATTTTTTTTTGTTTTCATATTCACAACAAAATGTTTTTGTGTACCTTGTTCCAATACACACATTAAATGTACATTACAAAAGAAAAAAAATCATTTTTACATTTACAATAATTAAAAAATTAAATTTTTATAAAAATATGTCAATATTTTAAAATTTCTACTCCGTCTTCAAATTTGAATTTTTTTCAAATATTTTTATTTACTTACCTTCCATGAAGTGTTCCCTACAATTTTGTGCATGGGATTATGGGTATCACTGTTATTTACTTTTTTACAGATATTTTTGTAACAAACACTGTGAAAAACAGCCACAGTTGATTTCATCAATTTTTGAAATTATAACTATTCTTCCAAATCCTTATTCCATGCACAAAGTTATTAAATATATCATAATAAACAACCACAAAAAGTTTCAAAACTCTACATCAATTAGAAGAAAAGCCTTAGCATTTTAAATACACTGTAGTCATGAAAAATAAAAAGCTGAGAAAATGCACTTTAAAGTTTCAAATGGCAGTTAAATAAATGAAAGAATTAACATATAAAAATTCATAACTCGCTAAATATTGCAGCTACAGCTATAAAATTTTGCACACATATTCTTAAAAGTAGTATAATTAATGTAAGATAATAAAAAAAATTCGACTTTTTAGTCATTTTTAGGGTACTGTGTCCCCTTAAGTATAATAAACTTGTGGCTATGTAATGCAAAAGTTCGTCCCGTTTTTTTTGACAAAAATGGAAGGCAAATTTCATTTACTAAAAATTAAATCTAATCAATATAGTACATGCCGTTCTGTTCGATGACCTTTTTCCATCTCTCCAATAGCTGCATAATCCTGCGCTCATAGAAGTTCTGAGGTTTCTGGCTAAAGAACTGATCCAGGTGACGAAACTTTCTGAACCACTTACGGCACGTGCAATTGTCAACAGCACCCTAACTCTACACGACACATATCTTCTTTTGCGTCTGCGAAGCATTCGTGCCTTTATGCCTCATGGAAATAAAAAAGCATAATATGTCGAAAATTCTCCTTATTTTCTGCCATTTTTAATGCTTAACAAAAATAAAAGAAACACCAACCCAATAACACATTTTCCCCCAAGTACTCTCGAAAATTCCTTCTTTCAAACATCAAAACTTCGCGTGTGAAGTAGATAACACTTCGGTTTTGCGATGCAGTGCCATCTAGTGCCAAAAACGAGACGAACTTTTGCATCAACGTAATAGATCGGTTGCAGTTAGCACTTTTTAAAAGATTCGTTGGTACCTACGTATTAACCGCATGCCAGCGATTAATCACCAAATCTGTTGGAAGGGGTATAAGATGGAAGAACTGGAACAATCTGGTTATATTCACTGCCAAATGAACCAAAAATACAATTTCATTGATTCTGAAACTGGCACGCACACACAGAATATATAGAACGCATCTGGGAAAGTGAAAAATGGCGAAATAAAAAACATCGAGGAACATCTCGCCACCACCTCGAGTCCCTACTTCGCAGAGTTTATATGTTTGATGCCATCCTTAAGGGCAATTGCTAAACATTTTCCGCCCGAAACAAAACTTGGCTGATATTCGCCAATGGCATGCGGTCAATACGTAAGTACCGATTCGTTTTGTATCGTTTGTCGTTTTATTTAATTGGCTTAAATCGATTAACATTAGACACCTATTAGATAACTATCGCATACGAATGCAGAATTTATTCTTTGGAATTTTTATTGTCGAAATGATGAAATCGTATTCCGAAAACAAGCCAAGTGACGTCACGCCCGGAATATATACAGAAAACATGTTCCACCGCAGAAACACTGCTGCCACCTACATTTTGACGGAAAAGTCTCTCCACTATTATATTATAAGTTAATTTCAATAGTGGTGACTGTGTTCGCCACAGTACTCTAGAATTTAGCAGTGGCTGAATTCGATAGATGACAACCTTAAGACACTGATTACCAGTTACGTGAGATGAAGAGTAAGATCATGGGTGTACTTCTGTATGCGTGGTCGTGCCATGGATGATTGCGACCGTTTTGGCAGTCATGTGTTGCCTTCGGTATCCAAGTGTGAATGTAGGCCGGCAGTTTTCAAATAAAGTTCAGCGACAACGAATAGTGAAGCTGTGATAGGCGAAGAAGCAATGTTTGTTATTGCATAGCTTCAGAGAGTTGTTGGAAATTATATGTATCGAATTGGTAATTCAACTCTTTCTCTTGGACCATCAATGGAATCCACAACGAGTGGTCCTAGCATTATCTGAAATTTGTTGGTATTACCAACTAACTAGTTGGTAAACGCGCGTAAAGACGTCTTCAGTCATCAATGTAGCAGATTATGAGAAGAGAATGCTGTATAGGTCTACCAAAATTACATCATGGATGAGATTGCTTGCACTGTTATATAAACTACAGAACTGTAAGTTAATTTTTTCACTGGTGGAACAGGTTGATTACAAAGTTATTTGCTTAGATAGCCACACGATTTAGAGATTCATTGATTTAACGAGTACTTATATATAGCACATCCAAGTGGCAGAACTAAAAGAAATAAACTTCAGTTTCGCCAAAACAAAGGAGAGATTGAAAATAATTAAACGTGTTTTACTTTTTAACTTAAAATTTGAAGAATTCCCCATTCATGTCCTTATTAAACATTCGTAGGAGTTCCCTGATTTTATTTCCTTGATTTGTTTGAGCTTAATATATTTTATTAGAGTCATATTTTTTTTAAATTTTCTGTCATTTTATTAGAGCCCAAAAATGAAATTTTAAAATTTAAAATCCACTTTAATGCTATCCAATAAAGGGGATTGATACTATTTCTTATTAAATTTGTTGTTAGTTTTATTTGTTACGTTTCGAAAAATCAGAATTTATTATATCAGAAATTGAAAATATTTCAAAATCAGAAAATTTTGCAAAGAAAAATATTATTTATGTAAAATTTTTATAAGAATATATATTATTTATATGCAAAGTTTACAAAGAAAAACATTATTTATATACAAGTTTCGTAAAGAAAATTTTATAAAGAAAAAATCGGAAATCCTGTTCAATCAAAACCGGAATTCATTTAATATATAATATTTAAAACATCTAATATAAATTGTTTTAATGGATTCTTCGTTCAAAATTAAGGTCACTTATTGTAGCTTTAATAACATAATTTTAGGGAATGTTGAAGGAACTTTTACGGGTCGAATTTCGGTCTTAGAAGTAATTCTAGTAAATAATTATTTTCTAGTAAATAAGTTTTCTAAACTACTCACACAGATATACTCCATTTTTTTCATCTCCCCAAACGTGATACATCAATGAGTAACTTCTTTCCTAGCTCAAACTTTCAAACTGAGTGATTTGTAAATCAGTCGAAACAAATAAGCGGTAACCGAATTTAGCTTCTGACAAAAACCCTTTTCCAAACGGATTTCTTATGATTAATGTTCTTAAGTTTGGAAAGCATTTGTTACGTCGCATGAGAGAACCACGATTACATTTATTCCAGAAAATCGAACAAGAGCTTCCAGGTTGTTTTGATGTAACAAATGGATTCTACTCTCTTGCCTACGGCTTTCAGTCCTTATTTGTTTTTTAGTAGTTGTCACAAACCTTAATTCAAGAAACAGCCCGTTGGAATGTTTATCCAATTCTTCCACATCCGCCAATTCGGACGGGTCGTTAAAAAACTTTTTTTATTTATTATTTTGAATTTAGAAATTTTTTATTACTTTATATTATCTTGAATTTTTTTAGTATATTTAAATAATTAGTTAACAAAAGTAACTTTCAGTTACAAAGGTTTAAGTACTTCACACTTACTTTTTCATTCTTGAAATAAAGGGCCGTGGTATTCCGGTTGATAGAGCAGTGGATTAGCAACAGGAGGGTTACGAGTTCGAAACTCGATTCAATCAAAGATAGTCATATACGTGAGGGCTGGTGAAGGTTAAGTCTGTCGTTGCCTCAAATGTCTTCATGTTGGCTTGGTGTGGACGTTTGGAGAGTGGGGTGCCAGCATATATGTTTTCGTCATCTCACCGTGGTTGAACGATGATCTTTTGGTTGGATCGAATATTGAGCTTGCAGTCTTTCTGGTTGCAAATTCGTGACTCTCTCGCCACTCCAGCGACTGTTCGGATTTTATATTTGACCAAGGGCTCTGTGTTAACAAGTGCTGTAAGAAAAAATTTCCGAATCCGGAGAGCCGCCATGCTGCCGCCAATGGACACAAAGTTTAGAAACTTTAAACGCAGATGTTATCATCACAACCTTCTAAAACAGTCGAGAGGATAGGCTGAGTCGCAGCCGTAAGATCTCAGACTGGTAAGTCACTTGGACTTACGAATAGCCACAGGCCAATTGGCTATTGAAGCACAGACTAGTGACTTTAATTGACTTCACGCAGGTTGATCACTTTAACCAAGCAAGTCTTTCGTAAGGATTCATGCTTTTTCCCACATCGTAGTGACAGATCGTTCAAATCGAGTTACCGGCAGAAATAGCATGGAGTTGCGCGTACATACGAGTACTCCGTCTATTTCATTAGAAGATTGACGAGTCTTAGTTTTGTAAGAACTCAAAAGGGTAAGCCACGAGGGGGCTTGCATATCGGCTTAAACCGATTGGCTATCAAAGCACAGACTAATGTTTTTAAGCGCGCTAGATAATCACTTTAATTCGTTCAATAATTTGCTCCATATTAGGATTCATGCTTTTACCCACAAACACCTGGTAGAGCTTCAAACCTAGTGACTCGAAGGAATAACAAGAAACTGTACTCCATCTATTTCATCAGAAGGTCGATAGATGCTTTGCATGGATCTACTAGTTTACAATATTTACAAAAGAGACATTCTCTTCTACTCTTGGGAATGTGTTTTCCCTTCCTTCCGTGACTGTCATCTGGTGCCGAAAACGCTCTCTACACATCTCCACCGCAACACCATCCCAGAAACAAAGAATAATCACATTCCTATATTTGTACGCTCCATTCGCCTCTGTGACACGTAGGCTAACGAATAGGCTTGTGCCCATTGGCTATCGAAGCGCAGACTAGTGTTTTTAATCACTATATATAATCCTTTTATACAATCAATAATTTGTATCACATTCGGATTCATGCTTTTCCCACAACCACGTGACATATCTTCAAACCGATCTACCGGAAGAAATATCACGAAGCTTCAAGCACATACTCCGTCTATTTCACTAGAAGGTCTATGTAACGGAATTGTTGTAAGACTTCAGAAGGGTGTCGCCTGGGCTTATGAATAGCCTTGGACAGATTAGCTTTTTTAATCACGCAGGTTAATCACTTTAATCAATCAATAACTTGTCCCACCTAAGGATTCCTACTTTTTCCCATAACCACGCGAAAGATCTTGGAATTGATCTACCAAACTAAACAGAATGAAACTGAGAGGGTAGATTCCGTCTATTTCACCAGAAGGTCGATGGATGCTATGCGTGGGTCTACCAGTATGAAATATTTACAACTGAGACATTCTCATCTACTCGCGGAAAGGTAGTCTCCCTTCCTTCCGTGACTGGTGTCTCGTGGCGAAATCGATCTCTCCACATAAATAACTCCATCGCCACACCATCCCAGAAACAAACAAGAATCACATTCCAATATTTGTACGCTCCATTCACCTCTGCTTCGCGGCGTCCGTGACAAATGCGGCTTCGCCCACATCTCAATGGAAAGAACGATCGGCAAAAAGCATCGACGCCATTCCTAGAATATGAAATCTCACAGTTCGCCATCGGAGTATTCCTCTGACGAACAGTCCTCTTCGAAACTGGCGCAGTTCCCCCGGATTGTTCTGGGAACTGCTCCGGGACATTGAAGAATTTTTCCTCGCATTCCGAGTTATGTGCAACATGCGGGTGAGACTATGAAGCGGTCATTAGGTTATGTCGGTCACGTTGTGGTCGGTTGTATTGCTTTTCGTCGTGGCTTGCGATGTATTGGAATTCTCCCGCTGGAATTGCTGAGATTGGATAAGATGTATCAGAAGTATCTTCTAGCCTCTTTCACCTAAGGTATTAATGAACGTGAAGTGAATGTGGAGAAGTGTCTTATAAATATTCTAGATAAAGGGCTGTGTAATGCTAGAAATGTTTTCTGTTTGGGTGGTACGAACTTTGGGGTGGATTCTGCTAAAGTATTTCTGAGATTTTGTTGTTGTCTAACCTGTACGTACAGACTTCGTAGACGTGGAGTCAAAATGACATCGTTGATTTATTTCTAATATGACTCTTAACCTTTATTCGAAGTAATTTCCTTAAACTATGTTTTAAGCTAATTAATGATCTAATTTTAATATAATTACAGTAATATTTCAGATTCTAATTAATTTGAAAAGATAATAACTATTGGAAACTGTTCCGAATATTATTCTTCATGTTCAGACCCCCAATAAAGTTGCTAGAGGGAAGATAATTGTTTGAAATTTTTTCACTAGAAAGCATTAAAAAACAAGATTTTTTCAGGAATTTTAACATCAAAACATCCTTTGTATTATATTGATTATAATATTAAAATTATTATAATAGATAAATTGGATGTTGAGTTATCAGCGTTTGAACAAAGCATCATATTGCAAAAACAGTTCTTCAGAAATTGAGTTTAGAGTTTTGGAAACATGCTTGTACAGGTACCTAACGAAAGACCCTTTTAACTAAAAACAAATTTTGAATATTCACAAGAGCTTGGTATAGATTGAGGGGGGGGGGTATTTCAATTAACGTCACACTGGAGCAACACAACGGGCTATTGGTGACGGTCCGGGATCAATCCCAAAGGGAAAGATCCGGGTATAGATTGAAACCTAAGGAGTTGGGAAATGTTTTGAAGCAATGAAAAATCTATATTTTGGTTAATTTTCTTGATTTCTGGTGTAAATATACACCTTAAACCAGGGGCCGCAAAACTTCTTTGACCGCCGACAACTTCAAGAGTTTCTTGAATTTTTATCGATACCCTCTATTCTATTATTACGTAATTATAAGAGGACGAGCGAAATAAAGCACTTATGTGAAATTTTAGATTGTTTATTTTATAGTTAGTGTTTATTGAATGCATAATATACACTCATGTCCAAAAAAAGTTAAGCATAGTTGCTGTTTATGTGAATATTTCAGAAAATCTACATCGGAATGGAAGGAAACGTGGTATGTGGGTTTAATAGGGTTATAGAAGAAGAAAACAATGTGAAAAACAAGGATAATAATGACTTTCATTATCCAAAGAAAAGAGCCGAAAGAAAAAGTTTCACAATACGAATGTTAACTTTAGTGAAACAGGATGATTAAAACAATGTGATGCTGAAGTTTAAAACGATATGTGGGAAACTCTGGTAGACACGTATGCTGCACTAAAATTTCCCATACTTTCGATTAGGGCATGGATGAATTGTGTGCACAAAGAGTTACAATCCTTACGGAGAACAGTTTTAAATTCCGGAACGGAGCTTGGTGGAGGGCTGCAATATGTCTCCCGAGCATATCCCACACATGCTCTATACGATTCAGACCAGGAGAGTTGGCAGGCCACTGCATGCGGTGGATATATTCACTTTGAAGGAAGGCGTCGACCAGGGCTGTACGGTGAGGAGGCACGTTATCATCCATGAACATGAAACCAGGACCGACAGCACCTTGAAACAGACGAACGGTAGGCTTAAGGACTTCGTCTCTGTATTTTTGACTGATAACAGACCCCGTGTCAAAGATGTGGAAGTCTGTGCGGCCGTCCAGCATGCCTTCCCAGACCATGACACCCCTGAACGAAAACGATCTTTCCGTGATGTTTCCCGTGTGAAAACGCATTCCTCGTTCTCTCCATATCGTGGTACGACGAGAATCAGTTTGTAGAATACAGCTGGGCTCGTCACTGAACATGACATTGCCCCACTGTTGGTGACTCCACTGCCGATGTTCCAAACTCCACTGTAAACGCGGGCGTTTCTGTGCAAACGCCAGGGGGATGCAAACTGCTGGTCGTCTGGCATAGAAAGCAACGTGTCTGAATCTCCTGTGAACAGTTTGTCTTGAAACTATGACTCCTGTGGCGGATGTCATGGCAGGACGGCTCCTCTGACATCGCGCAGTTAACGCCAAATATCGGTCTTGCCAAGCGGTTGTTACCCTTTGCCGACCTGGTACTGGTCGTCGGGTAAAACCTCCAGCGGTTTGAAACCTCTGCCAGTCTGGAGATCACACACTGAGACACATTCAGAATTCGTGACTCTTCGGTTTGGGATCGACCGGATTCTAGCATTCCAAAATTCGTCCCATCACAAACATGTCCAGTGACATCTTTCGTCCTTATTGATTGTTAACAACACTTCGTACCACACAGTAATTGTGACAGTAATTGTGAACCATTCACAGTAATACCATTTCACAGTAATTGTGAAATTTCTGTCTAAACTGACCATGTCTTTCGAGGCCGTTTTATACTCGTTCCGAAGTGTGCCGGCTTTGCGCATGTCGACTGAAATGTTTTGCATATGCACAATATTTTATCTTCTATCCACGATTCTCCACAAGTGATTTTGAACCATTGTATCCATATTTACTCCGAATCTCGCATTTTACGAATTATGCTTAACTTTTGGACATGAGTGTAGTATATATTATTATATTATCTTCGTCAAAGTGATACGGTTTTGTTTTTACCGTCCTTCTTAAAATTACATATTGGATAGGAGGGATAAATAATGCATAAAATTTAATTTAGATAACAAAATAACAATAACACAATCTTCCTTATATATAAGAAAATTAGACTTATTAACTTAGTATTCAATTTACTAACGTTTTCAACGTAAACTCGTGACTTTTGACAAGATTAGCAATGTGGGGCTCAAAATTAGTTAAGTTTCAGCCATAAATCGCCACGGAATTCTATATTCACTCTAAATTGCGTTGTCATTCAGGATGGAGGTAATTTAAGTTAAACGAATTAAATATTACCCGTACAATGATGTATTATATATTTCTATCGACCCCTGAGCCTGAATCGACCAATAAGAATGTTATATCGATCCTTGAGCCTGAATCGACCCTTAACAACGCTATATCGAACCCTGGGGTCGATATCGACCACTTTGGCGACCACTGCCTTAAACTATTGTTTTCTTAAACGATTCATAAATGAATTCCTATTGGTGAATATCCAAGAACTAACACACGTGCGAATGTTTTTGAATAAAGCATTTTCCAAATAATTAATCCACAAATAGATGGCGCTATGAGCAACCGCTGAGGTAAAAAGAATCAGCAGTTAAGTTTCAATCGATAATATTCCACAAAGAGAAAGCGCTCAAGAAAACAACGCTTTCAAGCGAAACTGAATCCATATTACTAACTATAAACCATTTACTAAATATAAAGTAAACGGAAATTGTAGCTCTTAATCTAATCCAGATACTGCTATGTAGTTATCCGAAAATGAAGTAGAAGATGCCTAATATGGATATTTCTATTTCTTCCTAAATAAAACACTCGACTCTCTTTCCTCTCTATAAAGTAACAAATTGCTCTCACAGACAACTTCCTAGACAAGACATAATTGAATCTCCATTGATGAATATCCCAACGCTACCTCAAACACTCGGAAATTTTTTTAAAATGATTATTTAGCTTAAAGATGGCTCTATGAGAAAGCGCTCATGAACAGAACCAGAAATAAAGTATTAAAATGAAACTGAAAATCCAAATTACTAAACATAAGCAATTAAAGGAAACATGAATTGTAGCTCTTAATCTAATCTAAATACTGTTGCTTGTATATCTGAAAATGAAATAAGAGATGACTGATACGGATATTTCCATTTCATAAATCAACACACGACTAGCTACCTTCTCTACAGAGTAACAAATTGCTCTCGCAGATAACTTCTTCGATGGGATATAATTGAACGCGCATTAATGATTATCCCTATAATTAATGATATTTCCACTATGAGCACGCAACTCAATAATAAACTAATGTTATTAGCTTATTTCTGTTGCTCTTAAACTTTCCAAACTAACACCCCGCAACATAGGATAGAACAAAATTCCATGAAGGAAACAAAAACCTTCATTCATTCCTGATATCAGGTAACAAAAAAATATATTCAGCATAACTTCAAATTTCGGGTGCACCACACATATTCCTATTGAAATATAAATTATAATAAGTATTGTACAAAGTATACCACACGTATTTTCCTATACTGTTCTAATCGCCTGTCTACCTCGACCGATTAAATTCGGATAGATTAAAAACCCAGAGTCAAAGCACTATTGTACGTTTCTGTTACTTAGAAAAAAGTCTAAATAATTGTTCCACAGATTGATGGCGCCATGAGCGAACGCTTAGGTGAAAAGGATCAGTTCAAAAGTTTAATCAAATCCTCCTTCCAGTCCCAGTTTTAGGTAACAACACAAAACATACTTTTAATTCCTTCCCTCAGCACAAATTCAAATTTCGGGTGCATTCCTTTTGAAACGCATTCCTTTTGAAATATGAATTACCATAAGTAATGTACAAAGTACACTCATCGTACTTTCACTCGTACTACACTCATCGTACTTTCACTCGTAGTACACTCAAAGTACTTCCTTCGAAGCGTCATAATTGAATTCTAATTTACGAATATCAAGTACTTACTTTTCTGTTGCTCACAATGATTTCTAAATAATTATTCCGCCGATAGATGGCACCATGAGCGAATGCCCAGGTGAAAAGAATCAGTTCAAAACTTTAATCATGAAACGTTTTCAACCCATGCTGAAAATCCGAATAATTAACTATAAACAATTTACTAAATGTAGAGGAAACGGAAATTGTAGTTCCTAATGTAACACAGATACTGTTATCTACATATCCGAAAATGAAATAAGAGGAATACGAGGATATCTCTACTTCTTAAACCACCACACGACTAAGTACCACTCCACAAAGTAACAAATTGCTCTCCCAGATAACTTCCTCGACGAGACATAATTGAATTCTCATTGATGAACATCCCAGCGCTAGTACAGGCGAGTACATTTCTGTTACCCATAAACTTTCAAAACGAACGCCCCGCCGCATAGGACCGCATAAAACAAAAGCAAAAAACCTCCCTCCAGTCCCGGTATCAGGTAACAAGATAAAACATACTTTAAATTCTCTCCATCAGCATAAATTCAAATTTCGGGTACACCGCAAATATTCCCTTTGAAATATAAATTACGACACGTTTTGCGTTCTGCCGGCGGAATTTGTTTCCATATTTAAATGAATTATTGCTCTCTGCTAGAGACTCTGAGATGAGTAACAGAGGAGCGTAATTAAAATTGCAAATTAGAGGCAAATAGTTTCTTTTGGGGGAGCGTCCCAAGAAAGACGGAGCTCCAGTCATTCGTTGGAGCGCAATCTCTCAAACAGAGTCTCATAAATTTTAATGCGGCCCACGCCCCCTCTTCCCGACGTCATCGGATTCGGTTGCAGTTAACACGGCTTTTAGTGGAAAAATGGCCGCTCCTGAAAAGTCATCCAGACCGACGCCGGATTCTAGAAGAGCGAATCGATGTATTTTTGTGCAGTAGAATACCGTGCTTTCTTTAAGAAGGGACGGGTGAGAGATTTTTGAAACTTTGTGTCGCCCAAGTAGGCAACTAAATAGGGTTTTGAATATGGTGCTCAATATGGTTCGAAATATAGTACTAAATATGAGTCTAAATATAGTACTAAATATTGTATTAAATATGGTACTAAATGTGGTATTAAAAATGGCACTAAACTTTGTGTCGCCTAAGCCGGTGACTAGACATGGTACTAAATATGTATATGTCCGGCTGCAATACCGCCATAAGTCAAAAATAAATTTCATTGAAATAATGATGAGAGATCCCTGATTTAGACTTTTCAATATCATGTTAAAACTTTTACAAGCTCTCCTGTAAAATTATACATTTTTGACTTATGGCGGTATTGCAGCCGGGGTGCGATATGGTACTAAATATGATAATAAATATGTCGTTAAATATGATACTAAATATGATAATAAATGTCGTTTTATGGTATTAAATTTTGTGTCACCGAAATCGAAAACTAAACATGGAACTAAGTATAGTATTAAATTTTGTGTCACCGAATCGAAAACTAAACATGGAACTAAGTATGGTATTAAATATGGTTGTAAATGACATTAATATGGTTGTAAATATGGTATTAAATATAGTACTGAATATGATATTAAATACGGTATTAAATATGGTGCTATGATACTAAATATAGGATTAGATACGGTATTAAATATGGTGCTATGATACTAAATATAGGATTAAATTTGGTACTAAATATAATATTAAATTTGGTAATAAATACTATGCAAAATACGGTATTAAATATTTTACTAAATTTTATATTAAACGTGGTACAAAATATGGCATTAAATATGGTACTAAATATAGTGCTAAATGAGGTACTAAATACAATGCTTGTTTGGTATTAAATATTGTACTAAATGTATGGTATTAAATTTAGCATTAAATATGGCATTAAATATGGTACTAAATATTGTCTTAAATATGGTATTAAATATGATAATAAATACTGCACTAAGATTGGTTAAAGGAATACGTGGTTAAAAATGTCTGAAAAATGCTGCATGTTGGTAAGGTTAAATTTTCATTGTTCACAGAAAATGTGATGTCTTGCAAGGTTGGATTTACTTTTAAATTGCCTTAAAAGCATTCACTAAAAAATGAAACTGTCCAAGAATTTTTATAAAAATGACAGTTGGTGAAATTTTGAAAAATCACTTTTATCGTACTCAATTTTCAAATCTAATTTTTGACATATATTCCTATAAGACGTCTATACGAATGGGGGTAATGGTGAAATTCCCATTATTCATAGAAATCACAGATTAATGTACTATACAAGATTAATTGGATGTTATGTTGATTTTCTTTTTAACTGTTATAGATGTATGTTTTCAATGTGCGAAAACCTAGTTCAAGTCAAGCATCTATCATGGAAATTGTGGAGTTATACAAAAGAATATAAACAGAACTGTTTAATAAAACATTAATTGTTGAATGATATACTGGGGATCAGTTATTAATAATCTCAGATGGATATGGCTATAAATTTAATATAAACTATAATAGACCTCCACAATAACAACATTTTTCAATATTAGTTCCTTTGCTTTTTCGGGACCGTGGTGGCCCGGTTGGAAGAGTAACGAATTATTAACGGAGAAACGAATCAAACCAAAAGACCGTCGTGTACAAAAAGGGGCTGGTGCTCGTTAAATCCGTCGTGGCCTCAAATATCTTAACATTGGCGTGGTGTGGAAGTTTGGTGAGTTGGGTGCCAGCTCAGGTGTTGCATCTGTCATCTGACCGTGATTCAAAATTACGTGGTGTTGTCCTCTGATCTTTCCCTTTGGGATTGATCCAGGACCGTCACCAATAGCCCATTGTGTTGCTCCAGTGTGACGTTAGTTAATATACCTACCTACCTTTGCTTTTCGATGCACTTGTGCTATCGCTGCACCGCAATAAAATGGTTTTCGGTTAAGAGAACCATACATGCACTTGGTCTGTGATGAATGACTAATTTCCCACTTCAGCAAATATACTCGTTCTTCTGTATAATAGAACTATGTTGCGTGCACAATTAATCGCTGTTATAATAGAGAAGAGAGCCATACGTGCACTTGGTCTGTGATGAATGGCTAATTTCCCACTTCAGCAAATATAATCGTTCTGTATAATACAAAGGCTGTTCGGAAATTTTTTGAACGATTTTAATGGGCTGAAGCTAAATTTTTTACATGAAATTTTTGTGTTTAAAATGTTCCATTTGATAGCCCTTATTGTTAACTATCTTTCTACACCTTAATTTCCATGATAATAAAGACTTTTGTAGTATCGACAGTGGTATTTTGTCCCATTCTTGCTCCACAGTTTTCCAGTCCTTGAATGGAAAATTTGACTGAATTTTACTTTGGTCTAATGTTTGGCGCAGTTTGTCTGTTGTTGGACACAGCACCCTTACATATCAAAGGAAGTTGTTATGTAAAACACACAGAACTGTTTCGTCATAGCAGGATACTTTATTCGTATGAGGTTTTTTCACATCGAAGACTCAGTTCTAGTATCTCGAAGGTTCCTCTATATCTTCTGTAAGGCTTTTACTGTTCAATTTTTTACTATACCAATAAAAAAGAACGTAAAAGACGTGGTATCAGCTTATTTAAAACATCCCTAGGCCTTTCAATACAGGGCAGAAATCAAACCACCGCATTCGAAAACTACTCCAATCCCAATCTCACCTCTTCAGTTCACTTCCCATCCTTATTTAATCAAATAGATCCTGAGAAATATTTTTGTTCCCTTACCTGGTATCGATAGAGGTTCGTGTCTCATCAATATCGCTCTTTTACGACTTGAGAAAAAGGGGCTTTTAAAACTTTTATTCGAACGTTCCCTGTAGAAATCGGATTTTTTTCTGCCATTCAGTCTGTTACTCTTAGATATTTCCACGTTCAACAAGAAGAGTTAAAAAATCGAGAGGATTCGAAAAAAATCGAAAATAAAAAGATTTGAAGGGAAAGAAAAAAAATTCGTTCGACCTTTCCATTAATGTAGAATAAATGATAAACCTGTGAATATATTTTTATTAGGAATTTTAAAAAGAGAAGTGCGAATTTATAGTTTTATACCAACCAATTTCATTACGTTGTAAAATTTTGGAAGGGTTTTAAGCTAATTCGATTTAAATGTATATGTATACCTGAATTTAACATTGAATAAGGTAGTGTATATTTTTAAGACTGGCTGCATATCGTAATATATTATTTATAATTTTTAATCAGATGGAATAGGCAAGGTTTTAAAATAAAGTTTATTAATGGAGAGCGTGAATTTCAAAGTTTTTTACATTCGTTCTGAAATTTTAAAATTTAGAACGACTTAGGTGATTGATTTTTAATCTTAGGAAACAATTTGTAGAAAATTAGTTCAATAAATATACAGGGTGAGTCTAAACTATTAATACAAACTTCAGGGGGTTATAGAACACAATGAAACAAACACTTTTCACCGTAGAATGTATGGTCGCAAGTGCAGCGGTTGGCCGCTACAGAGCGCTTTTCATTTCGGCACAAACACACGGTCTGAAGCAAGTTCGAAAGGAGAAGAGGCATGAAATATGGAAACACCGCTTTAATGTCAAATAAACATTAATAACTGCTTGACAAAACGAAATAATACAGTTGGATTTGCATAAATTAAAGATAAGTACAAGGAACAACGGGTAAGAAAGAAATGACATGTACAAAACATGAGAAACTTTTCCCATGGAAATGAAACATGTACAAACATCAGTCGGTAAGTACAACGCAAATGCACAATTACAGAAGCTGTTCAAAATGTCGACCACCATACCTGATATATATGCAGGCCTCATAACGCTTTTATACAAGCGTTTGACTGCGCTCTCTAGCGGCCAACCGCTGCACTTGCGACCCTACATTCTATGGAGAAAAGTGTTTATTTCGTTGTGTTCTATCACCCCCTGAAGTTTGTATTATTAGTTTAGACTCACCCTGTATAGAAAGACAAACGGAGTAAGGAATTAAATAATAGTTGTTCAAAAGAAAAAGCATTTAACCCTTTTGAGTGTGCAATATTTCCTAGTTGTGCTTTTGTTCAGTAATACACATGACGACTAAATAATCACATCGATTGGTTGAAATAATTCTAGGAGAGATTATATTCGTCAAAAATCGAAACTGGTTAGAAGTTATGCAGAGAACGCTTCATGTTGCAGGATGAATAAATGCATGGTAACCCCTCAGAAGGTTAACCCTCCAAAGGAGTTTGAAGAGATATCTCGTCAATCAAGTTTTCGAGCTCATCGTTGGGTGATGTTATCTGTCTTACCACTGCTTCCAAGGTTTGAAGTTACTCGCACTGTCCCGTTGTCACTGCAATGGCGTTAACCATGGTCGGTCATATTTCTGCTTGCACTAAGAAAAACAACCTTTTGCGATCCGTTTTTCTTGTTGCAAAGTATATCAGGAGCCAAAAGTCATTGATGACTTAGCATAGTATGATACCAGCGTTTGGTCACAACGGAGAGTCAACGAATATATTAAAAAGTTCACAAAATGTCGCGGAGATGTTGCACATGAAGAAGCCAGACGGAATCCGCTAGGACAACAGCATCAACATGAATAAAAATTTAACTGTATCAATAAAGTTGATAAATGACGAGCGTTCGACTGTGATGCCGTTAACTCGTGGGTTCTGCAGAACTTTAGCACAAATCCGTTACATTCCAGCTCTGTGCATCCATTCAAATGATGACCATTGAAAATAACTTGCCTGAAGTCACACAATAAACAGAGGAGAGTCGGTTACGCCTATCAGAAAGGGATAGGCAGGCAAACAGACATGGCCTTTTGAAAGTCAGAAATAGGCAAACAGTCGTTAGCTGTCGATTTTAGACTTTCACTCGTCACATCACTCGAATAATGACAACACAACTCGCTGAAAGTCTGAAGTGGGCAAACCGACAATCGTGACCCAGTGGAAGTATAAAATAGGTAGACAAATAGTCATGATGCATTGAAAGTCTGAAATGGGCAGACAAACACTTATGATGCATCGAAAGTCTGAAATAAGCAGACAAACAGTCATGATGTATTGAAAGTCTGAAATGGGCAACTGCCTCAGATCTTGGAGAGTCCTGAACGAGATTTCTCCTGTTAACGAGTGGTCTTCATCTCCTACCATCTGCGACTTGGAAAAGACCAAATTTAGCTCTTAGGTTTCAAATCCTGATGGGACATGAGAAAGGCAA
This sequence comes from Meta bourneti, assembly GCA_933210815.1. Classification (NCBI taxonomy): domain Eukaryota; kingdom Metazoa; phylum Arthropoda; class Arachnida; order Araneae; family Tetragnathidae; genus Meta; species Meta bourneti. The sequence continues at coordinate 69,106,643 of OW119932.1, read as the reverse complement.
ACCTGTTACAGATTTATCGTTAACCACGGTTCACCACAAAGTGGCCTGATACGTTACTGTACAAGACCATACAAATAAGGTATTTGATTATTACTCTTGATCAAATATCAAATCATAAAAAATACAATGCAATTAGGTAGGTAGTTAATTAACGTCACAATGGAACAACACAACGGGGTATTGGCGACTGTCAGGGATCAAATCCTAAGGGGAAATCCGATGAAAACACCACGTAATCTTGAACCCCGGTCAGATGACGAGGCAACACCTCAGCTGGCACTCCACTCTTCAAACTTCCACATCATGACAACGTGAGGAAATTTGAGGCCCCGATAGATTTAATGCATACCAGCTCCCGTTACACGACGGTCTTAGGTTGTAACGAGTTTCGAACTCGCAACCCTTGGCTGGTAATTCTATGCTTTTCTAACAGACTACCATGGCCCTCTGCGTCTTAGGAAAGAGCAAATTTAGATCTTAGGTTTCAAATCCTGATGGGTCAGGAGAACGGTGAAGCTGCAACGGATTTATCAATAACCTGGATTTACAATAAGGTGTCCTGATACATTGCAACACAAGATCACACAAATAAGGTATTTGCTTATTATTCTTGATCAGAATCTCAAATCTTAAAAAAACACAATCTAATTAGAAAAAAAACAGAACATATTTTAGAAACATCTCCAGGAATATTCGATTATATACGGAACTTTTAACCCAGAACTAGATATAAAAACACCAGTCGTGAAGCAAGAAATACACGTCTCCTAAATTGTACTGTGTTTGTATTGCAGCGGGTAACATAAATTTCAACTTTACCCATTAAATAATACGAGCTTTCTGTTACACTTTTTCTGCTCACGAAATGCCTCAGTAAGATTACTCCAGATAGGAAATTTCCATTTTAAACGCGCCAAAACAATGAAAGAGAGCAGTGTAGAAAAACAATAATAGTCGAAAAGGAATTCTAAATTAATTTAAGCCTGATGGTAGTGTCCGAAGTTTTTGCAGTGGGTATGAGATCTGTCGGGAAATCGGCGTTGTTTTATCTCATTAAACAAAAGAAAAATCTACTCTTCCAGCGTTTTTTCCTTCATATATTCGCAAGTTTTACCATTTCGGAAAAGTTTTCACGGGGAAATGTCGCCAAGCTTGGCATGTTTACGAGTCATTTGTAGGTTTTGTTTTGAGGGGCTGAATTGTGTTTCTTTTCTTCTGGTTCGTAGTAAATTTTAATTTGCGTCGGTACAGAGGAGCAAGGAATGAAAAAGCGGAATTAGGAAGCTTTTTTTAATTTAGGGAGATGCGTTTTGGCGTTTGTTTTCGTTTAGTTTTAGAGGGAGTTGGAAGTCCAGAATGACAACTGAACGGGGATTTATTTTATCACCAGAACCAACGGTGTGCTTGAAATTGTAATAACGAAGATATAGATTCTGGGTTGGATGGTAAAAAAATGTAAATAATAAAGTTTACGATTGAAACTTGGAAATTTTTATCCGTTCTAAAAGCAAAGCCAATAGTCCATTGTGTTGCTTCTGTGCGATGTTAATCCTACTTACCGAAGCACATCTTTAGGCGTGTACGGAATCACAATCCCGAGTGATCTTTCATCTCTTTCAATCTTACCCTTGCCTACCCTTCTGATTTTTGCTTTTCTTTCTCCCTCACTGTGTTGTGTCTTGTGATTGCCAAATATGACCCTTGTGCCATTAAATTCGTAAGCAACCAATCAACCTGCCAACGTTAACTTACCTACTTAAACCTCCGAGTGGTTATGACAAGACACCTTGTCCATCAAGATCTAACCAATTTTGCGAATGACGAGATATCTCGTCATCAAAATGTTGCCGCTTTTTGATGATGGCGGGATCAAGATCTGGTCAGTTTCTTCTACTGATTTATAATGTCTCATATTAAGTATGAAACATCTCATACATCAAGATCTGGTCAGTTTTTCTGAATACTACGAGAAGCCTCGTCAAAATAACCACCAGGAGCGTTAAAAGTAGAAATGATATCAATTTCGTGTGTATTATATATTTCTACTATTCTATAAAGCTTGTAAATTCAAGCAGAACATCGACGTTTCAGGGATAATTAATGACCGTATTAAGAGTTCATCTCATATTAGAGCAATGGTAGTCTAGCTGATATATTGACGGATTAGGAACCAGAAGGTTTCGAGTACAGAACTCTATCCAACCAAAGACCATCGTGTACATGGAGGTTGGTGCACGTTAAATCAATCGTGACCTCGAATTTTCTCAAGTTGCCGTGGTTGGATGTTTGGAGAGTGGTGTGCCAGCTCATGTGTTGACCTTGTCATCTGACTGTGATTCAAAATTAGGTGTTGTCGTCGGTTCTTTCCCTTCGGAATTGGTCCCGGACACTCGTCAATAGTCCGTTGTTTTCCAAGTGTGACGTTGGGCCGTGGTAGGCCAATTGGAGGAGTAACGGATTAGAAATCGGAGGGTTTCGAGTTCGAAACTAGGTCGAACCAAAACTGTCGTGTACATGGGAGCTAGAGAACATTAAATCAGGTATCCTCAAATGTCCTCACTTTGGCGTGGTGTGGAAGATTCTAGAGTGGGGTGCAAGCTCAGGCATTGACCTTGTCATCTGACATGGTGTCCTGCGATCTTTCTAATCGGGATTGATCCCCGACTGTCACCAATAACCCGTTTTGTTGTTCCAGTGCGAAGTTAATTAATTACCATTACCACTATATGTGACGTTAATTCTACTACCTACCTCTTTTATACGTCAGTTTTGGATTTAGTTGAAATAGAAAGGAAAATTAATAGCTGTAGCCTTATAATTTTGTTTTTATTATCTTAGTAACGCTTTAAAAACAATTTTTCCTGATTGATGATTTATGGAACAATTTTCCACAATTTGGAGGCAAAGTACTAACATTAAAATGACTAAATAAAATTGGATTTGTTTTAGTCAAGAATGTCAATTGAGAGAACGAAGGAATACGTTTTTATCACTAGGCACTGGAAAAAAATGGTCTATATTTTGATTAGGACGTGATAGATTCTAGTTTGGATGGTTTAAAAAAGGTTTATTATAACGAAGTTAAGGCTTGAAACTAGATATTTTGAGCGATGTCGAAAGCAGTTGTCATCAAATTCATAACTACATGTTTCTACTTTTCTAAAAACCTAGTAGACTCACGCAAATCATCTGCGCTGTAGGGTCCATTGATGTCAGTGTGAAGATTATTTCTCCTCTCTTATATGTGTTAATTTTGGTTGATGGATGGGATAGAGTTTTATGGCGCAAGGGTCATATTTGGCATAGTTATGCCAAACACAAGACGACGCGAAGTAATGGACATACAAACAAAGTTTTACTGACGCAGAATTGATTCATGCTACCGGAGTAAGTTACGGGAATAAAACCTGCGTCACCTATAACTCGCAGGTGGCTAGCGCAATGGGCAAACCCACTAAGCTACGAGTCAGTTTTGAATTTAATAAGAAAAAGAGCTTAATAAAAATGTTTCAGCAGAGTACTTTACTTTAAAAAATACTTTAGCAGTCTTTTAGCTTCTCGAATTTCCTTTCGAAAACATTCCCCGTTATAAAAAACAATAATTTATATTCAATTAAAATCTACTTGGCATTTAATAAGGTGAAAAGGTAAATAAAAAATATCAGTCAAACCTAGCACGTTTGCAAATCGTGTATTTATCAATTAATTACAATTACTACAAACAAGAAGTGTTACACTTGTTATTTTGCATTATAGAAATTAATATCTGCAGTGATGACATTTATTTTTTAAACAAGTTATTCTACGTTCAGCTATGGAGTTTTCAAGAAGAAATGCATTTTCTTCAAAATAAATTAATCAAGAATAGAGTAAAAATTTAATATATGCAATCTTCTCATAATGATGAAAATTCGAAACATCACATCCCTAGTGCAAGAGTGCAATAAGTCAAAAAATATTGATAGTGAAATAAAGTGCACGATTATACACGAAAAGATTTAATCATTTTTACTGAAAATGAGCCTACGGGGCATTCGTAATCACTCCAAAACTCAAAATCGACTCCTGTAGTTGTCACCTTAATATAAATTTCTGTAGTGTCATCTTAATATAAACTTTTGTAGTTGTCACCTTAGTATAAACTTCTGTAGTTTGTCTCTTACGGAAGGACTGCTATGAATGTGAAATGGATTACATGGATGGATGTATCATGTATATATATATATATGTATACGTCCGAAGTAAATTGTAGAAGCTATGAAAAAGTTAAAACGATGTCAAGGGGGCACATTACCATTAATCATACAAATCAACAGGTAAAATAGACTAATTTCGGTAAACTGTATCACCAAAAGTTTTATGTGTATCATAATGAAATTTCTTGCAGGGTTTATTTATACTTTATACTACACGATGCAGAAAAATTGGTTTGATTTCTAAAAATTAAATAATATTTTACTAGAATTTACATAAGGTCATTTTTAACATACTTTTTTACAAGCATAACTTGTGCGCAACATTCTGAGGCATCCTGTGCATTTCTATAAAACTAATGGCTGATATGAGTAACACAATGCTTTTATTTTAAATTAGAACAAAAATAGTAGTTAAGTAATACATAAATATAACAATAAATTAATATTTCACTTCATTAATTTTTTCCAAATTTTCGTTCATACTATATTAGAATCTTTTAATGCATTTTTAGCTTTTGAGTAAAATTTTGGCTTCATTTGAAGCCCTTTTGATAATCTATTTTCATACAAAATTTCAGGAGTCTACGTTCATTAGTTGCAGAGTTATAGTGCGCGCAAGCTTGAAAATTTCCATTCTGAAATAAATGCAATTAAAGTTGAAATAGTTATTTTTAGCATTCTCGTGCTTCAAGTAAACAAATAAATTTGTGAAATGAAAGAGTTGAGTAGTACATATTCTGCTTATATTTGTTACTGTAAAAATATTATTATTAAAACTTTCGAAACAAATAAATAGCATAATTCCAAAAATAAATAGCATAATTCCAAACCAAAACTAAGAAACGTAAACAAACGAACAGATGAAAATAAAAATAGGTGTGTTCGAAAAATCCTCATTACGACGAACAAACGAACGTAAACAAACGAATGCGAATTTTTTAATGCTGTTTTTTTTACCAGAATCAGAACATTTCAAACTATCTAAATAGATCAAAATTGGAAAATGAATTCTTTTAAGGTTTTAAAGGTACTGTGCCCCTTTAAATAATTATTATCTATGCACTTAAATGATGCTTGCACTTTTCTGTGAAAGAGAAGTGATTAGTCCGATCACTTTTCAATCAACATTTAATCAGTTCAATCCCAGCAACGTGGGTAATTCTGCTAGTTATCCTACATTTGAGGTATTCAACTAACTTATACCCAGGACCATTTTCTGTATAACTAACGAGTTTCCTCTTTGAAATAAAGGCTTATGAAATGAATTACCTTCAAGCAACCAAACATTTTCCAAGTAAGTCTTCGATTGAATCCTCCCTCGTTGTATATAGCCTTACATAAATGAACACCAAGAGAGAATCTCGAGTATTTAAATAAATGACATTGCCGTTAATGTATAAACACAGACCCACAACAGTTTAAAAAAAGCTCTGCATGGAACTTTAAGATGGGGTTCCTGGCGAACTTTCTTTCGAAAATGTTCCCCGTCATACAAAATTAATCGTCTCTCCTCATAAGTCAGGAAAAGATTTAAAAAACTCCTTCTGAAACTCGGACTTCATTTTTTGAAGCGCGGATTCAGAGTTTGGCAGCTAATATAAAAAATTCATCGTCAGATAAATTGAAGTACATTTTTCATTTTGTCAGGTTGGCTGTTATTTATTTTTTCCCTTCCTGAACCGTCGATGGTAGGACCCGTTCAACTTCAATAGACGAATCGGTGGGTACTCTAGCGCTGGAGAAAGTATTCTGGAAACGAGTTATTTATTAACGGGCTAACCGTGAAAGGGGGTGGGTGGTAGACGGTAGTCAAGGTGTAGATAGGTTTTGTCAATAGCTAGCTACCTAGTTGAGATGGTTTTTGTTGAGAGTTACTACATTGGATTTTGGAAAGTTGTATTGGATGTTTTTTGAAAGCGTGTATCTGTGGCTTAATTTACGTTGAAGTAGAGTCCTAGTTTTGATATTTCTCCACGTATTTGGTACATATATTAACTATATATATATCCCATAGACCTAGGTGCTTAGATAAGATAAAATGTTTGGTCTTCGCTATTGTACAATGTACTTAATTGTATTGAAGTATATTTTTCATTTTGTGAAGCTGGCTGTTATTTATTTTTTCCTTTCCTGATAGATGATAGATGGTAGGACGCGTTCAACTTCAATAAAGGCATTGGGGGTATTCTAGTTCTGGAGAATATGAATTCTGGGAACGAGTTATTTATTGGCAGACTAACTGGGGTTGGTAGATTGTAATCAAGGTGTAGATAAGTTCTGTCAATAGCTAGCTTCCAATTTGTGTTGGATTTTGTTTTATTTATTTTTCCCATCCTGATCCTTTGATGGTAGAATCCGTTCAACTTCAATAGACGAATCAGTGGGTACTCAGCGCTGGAGAATGTACTCTGTGAACGAGTTATTTATTAAGGTGCAAACCATGAAAATGTGACAGACTATTCAAGGTATATAGATATGTTTTGTCAATAGCTAGTTACCTAGTTGAATTGGTTTGTTGTTGAGAGCTAGTGTATGGGGTTTTTGGGAAAATTGTACTGGTTTTGTTATTGAAAAGCATTTTGATTGAAAAGTCTTGATTGACGTTGAAATAAATTTCTAGTTTGTGATTTCCACGTATCTGGAACTTTAATGTTTTAGCAAATAAGACAAATTAGTTTTAAGTGAAACATTTTATTGGAGAAATTAGTTTTGCAATCGTGAGTTAGAAACTGAAATTATATGTCCACTCCTCGTTCCAAAGGGCACCTCGTCTCTGAACTCCCCACATGATGGTGGTCAAGACCAGAATGTACACAATGTATGGTGGTCAAGACCAGAATGTATACGATATGCCTACGGGGTTTAAATGTTATGCCTACTGGCCTGTCCACGGATCACGATCGACCTACTGGGCTGGAAGAGAGCCAGGAAAAATATTTGTGGTATGGATTTGATATCATGGAGAAGTGACAATTATATTTGAATTCAAATGAAGAGATTGAAATGGAGTGTGGTTAATTGGTTGATCAAATATGACACGAGAGCCAAGTTTGGCCAAGCTGTACCAAACACAAGACAAACAACATCAAGTAATGGACATACACACGGATTTTATTGATACAGATGAGAGAAATACAACCATGATAGTTACATGTATCAAACCTGCTCAGCCTACAGCTAAGTTGTTAGGAGGAAGATGCTAACAATAATGGCCAAGAAAAAGTTTAGGATTTGCAAATGTATGCCTTTCTTTGACTTTTCATGCACATTTAAATAAGTCATAGAGGGCGATTAATTTCTATATATCCAAAATTGCTGGTATACGTTTTATTTAATTGTTAGAGGTCCGTTAAGGTATGACAAATTTTTACAGGGCTATGTAACTTTGTTCTCGTTCATTTTGGCTGCAGAACAGACTTTTGAATGGGATTTTAACTCTACATCAAAGATTTTATGAGAAAATTATGCAGGAACAATGCATAAAATAAGGTGAGCCTGAAGTATCAGTGGACGGTACAAAGTCATTGTGTTTCTACGTTAGCTAGAGTCGTCTGGTTATGGTAATTGCTTTGCTTGTCTTGCTTCGAATTACATTATTGTTGTGTTCTCCTTGTTTTAAATAATGTTTCAATCAAGTATACATTATCATTTGAATATACATGATTTTAAGGTAGATCGGATTCTTTTCTGTTTCGGATTAATTAACCCTCTTGGTGGTTTATTTTCGCATGGAAAATTGCCCTTTAGTGTCCAGTCTCTAGTGCAAAAACCTGTTTCAAATTGTAACCAGTTCTGGGCCATGGGCAATTTCTTTCTCCTACTTGGATCCTCATTCCCTTGGAGTATTAGGGCAATTTTAACTCGGGAAGATATATCGTCCATAGCAAAAATGCCCATATCTTGTACGAAATATCTAGTTACTAGGCTAAAACTGATATAAAGCTGATAAAACTGATAAATGAGGATCCAAGTAGGAGAAAGAAATTGTCCATTGCCCAGAACTGGTTACAATTTGAAACAGGTTTTCGCACTAGAGACTGAACACTTAAGGGCAATTTTCGATGCGAAAATAAACCACCAAGAGGGTTAATGAATCCGAAACACAAAAGAATCCGATCTACCCTAAAATCATGTATATTCAAATGATAATATATACTTGATTGAAACATTATTTAAAACAAGGAGAACACAACAATAATGTAATTCGAAGCAAGACAGGCAAAGCAATTACCATAACCAGACGACTCTCGCTAATGTCGAACCCAATGATTTTGTACCGTCCACTGATACTTCTAGCTCACCTTATTTTATGCATTGATCCTGCATAATTTTCTCATAAATTCTTTGATATAGAATTAAAATCCCATTCAAAAGTCTGTTCTACTAAAACTGATCAGATCTTGAACGAGATAACTCGTCGAAACACTTGGAGGCTAATACCTGCCTACATCAGGACGTACGTATTAACGTTAAATAGTTAAAACATTTTGTAAATAACGAGACCTTTTTTAACCACTTAACGCATTTGCCCGTGTTTGACACGGGCGAAAGTTACCGGCAAATTTGCACATGCCCGTGTCTGACCGGGCGCTCTTGTATCTCGCGTTATTTTATTTCTAATGCTTGTCTGAGATCCGTTCTAGTAAAAATAGATATAGGCTAGATTATAATTAAACTTATTGACCATAGATGGCACCCTATGCAGCAATTTGTTTTGTGTAAACCACGTGGTGCATTTTGATGATTAGCTATAAGTTTGTTAGGAATTCTTTGTTATGAAGCAGTTGTTTGGTGTGGAAAAGGTAATATATCCATTTTTATTACGTTAAATATCATAAAAGTAAACAGTTAACCATAAATTAATTTTTACTAAGTGTTTTTGTAACTTGTTTAGAAAAAGTTATCTGATAATGAGCTACTCTGACGATTTTGAATATGCCAATTTATCAGAAAGTTTCAGCGATGAAAGTGATGATCTCTTGAGTGATGGAAGTGAATCTGAAGATAATATGAAATTCAAAATAAACATGTAATCAAATAGTTTACCCTTTGTTTGTATAAAATTTTTTTATAACTTTTACTCCACCCCCCGCAACTGAAATTGCAAAACATAACTTACACTATACCTATATATTCATTTTCTGTCAAAAAAAACCTCGATAATTTTTTACCAGCTTTTCCGAAAAAAAATTCGTGCTTTAAGTGGTTAAACAACGACAGATGAGGTGATCTTTCACCAGTCAGGTGTTGTCTAAGGCTCCGATTTAGAGCATTTTTAGTTCACACGCACATATAAACTTATTACTAACCCTCCTGGTGATTTATCTTCGCTTCGAAAACCACCCTTTAAGCTGTTTCATCATCCGAAAAGCATACAAGTGTATCGACTTTCCAATGAAATATACAGAGTATATGGACGGAGTCGCTGTCTTAAGATCTCTGAAGGGTAAATCACTTAGGCTTACGAATCGAAAACCAATTGGCTATCGAAGCGCATACTAGTGTTTTTGATTACGGTGGATAATCAAATTACTGACAAATCACTAATTTAGGATTCGTGCTTTTTCCACACGTGATAGATCTTCAAACCGAGCGACTGGAAGACATAGCTCAAAGCTGTGTGCACGTGATCGGTCTATTTCATTAGAAGGTCTATGCATAAGCCGTTCCTTTGCATACCGGTTGTTGCATACTGGGCATGAATCGCTCTCTTGGTGTTGATGTCCTCACTGTAACGTCCATTGAAAAAATTGGTTTCCGCTATTTTCGTAGTAGTAAATAAATCTAACGGAACGTAACTATTACTCCTAATGCAATTTTGGGAACTCTAATTTAGAATGTGCACTTTTTTATTACGTTAAATATCATAAAAGTAAACAGTTAACCATAAATTAATTTTTACTAAGTGTTTTTGTAACTTGTTTAGAAAAAGTTATCTGATAATGAGCTACTCTGACGATTTTGAATATGCCAATTAGAACTCAAATGAACACACTAAGTATTCAATGCAACATTAAATATAAAATACAAGACACTCCGATTGAAATTGATAATTGCTAAGGCAATTCTTGTTTGATAAAAAACAGTAAATGTGAAGATTATTCATTAATTAAAAAACCGCAAGTATAATTTCTATAAAGAAATTTCTTTTTTAATTATTCTTTATTGATTACCTTTTTGAATCAAATAAACGTGGCGAATTAAAAACACACATACGTATTTAGCATAAATAGATCGTATTCCTTAAATAATCCTAGTTAGGCAATTTACAACAAGAAAACGAAAATACTTTCAATGCAAACTTGTAATTTTATTTTGAATACATATAAAAGTGCTTTTGAGCTTAATGCACATCATGATTTGTGTATTTTAAAAAGAAATAAATATTTCGCGTTTTCATTTTAAAAAAATTAGGATAAATAACTTTGGTAATAAATAATACTTATTATCGCATTAAAATAATTATTTTTGCATTACAATTTTTTGTAATAGTAAAACAAAACGTTTTATACGACAAAGAAATTTTCATGATAGAAATATAACAGATTTAAAAAATGTAGGAAATAGAACATATTTCTAAATTAGGTGAAGACGACAATTTGTTTTTTTAAAATTATTAGATTGTAGTATTCTAGGATTCTTTCAACCAATAGATGTGGTTATTTAGTCATTAATCCCCTGAGGGGTTACGAAGTATATTTTTTTTTCGGAAACCTGCAGTCTTCCCTGCATGACTTTTAACCGATTTGCAACTCCTTCATCAATATAATGTTTCTCAAAATTCTTTCAACCAATAGATGTCTTCATTTAAGCATTAAACCTCTGAGGCGCTAAAACACACACCAGATTGCAGTATTCTCTGCATGACATCTAACCAAGTTTGACCTTTTCTAGGATTCTTTCAACCTCAGAGGGTTTTTGAAAATGGTAAACTCCTCGAAACTTCCAAAATCAAACACAGCGCAATTGAAATACTTCCCTTATCTTTAAATAAAATAAGTTCTTAACCCTCAAAGTAGTTTCGACAACATGTCTCGTCCATCAAGATCTGACCAATTTTTTTAATGACGAGTTATCTCGCCATTAGGAAATTATCTAATGACGAGATATCTCTTAATTAAGATATTGAGAATTTTTTATGAGAACGAGATGAAGATCTGGTTAGTTTTATTTTCATGACGAGATATCTCTTCCATCAAGATCTGGTTAGTTTTATTAATAATGAAGCACCTCTTTGAGACCGCCACCAGGAATACCATAGAAGTATAAAAGTAGAGTGAGCAACGGTAACCTTTTTAAGTTCCCAGGATCATGTGACCAAAACTAGTAGTAACGTGACTTTTAGACTACTTCATCTGCTGGGTGAATACTGTTATTAATAATCTGATTTGTCCACCGGGAGAAGAGCCCATCTTTTGATTCATCATCTGATTGAACCGTGGCATATAGTAGTGGACTTCGGCAATTTCACCACTGTAGTCGCAATTATAGAAATGTACATTCACACACCTACTCTTTCAAAAGATGTTATATCGGGAAACGAGGCGACAAGGTTCCAAATCGTCCAAACAAGTCAATTTTTCACAGAACAATCACATGTCTACTAGTCGACATGTTGGTCTCACTTCTTAAAGCATCTCTCAATTGCAAAGCTCACTCTACTTATAGTTCTCGTCTATGGGTTAAACCTGTGTAATGTACTCTTAGATTAAATAATCACAAACCAAGCTCTACCGATTGAGGTTCATATCTGAAAGATTGATTTAAAACTTCATCCCAAGAAGTTTTAAAGATAAAACAGAACTAATAAAACAGGTACGTTCTTACTACTAAAACCCCCTTCCAACTTTCCAAAGGATATTGCCCTTTCAACTGAATCGAACAGCAGGAGAAAGACCGAGACCTTTTCCACTCAGACTTATGCCCATAAAATCCAATGATTTACGAAGCTAAAAAAAGTTCTGATACATTAAACCGACTAAACGTAACTCATCTATGACGATTAAGTAATCGATACCAGCAAGCTTCGATCGATAGGAGCCACATCTTAAAGAAAGTATTAGGAAAGCTTCCATCGTCTATCGGAAGATAAGTTTCGGCCCATAAAACTGAAGAATGCATAAAACCGTTACTTTTGGAGGGGATTTGTCTTCGAGCGTCGAAAGTAGGAATGGGAGAATAGTATTTGTGCTTTTTTATGGGATGGGTTTAACGGTGCCACAACTATAGGAAGCATTCATGCAGAGAAGATATCATCACTTTTAGTGTTTATTGGTGGGGGAATAAATGATGAAATTATTTTGCGGAAAAAATTGTATCGTGTATCATGGATACGATCTGATTTTTGGTAAGTTTGAAGGTGAGCCATTTGAAATTATTTCTGGTATTATCAGTGAAATCTCACTCTTGATAGGTTTGAAGTTAGTTTTCCTGATGCATTATCATAGATGAGATCTAATTCGTGGTAAGTTTGAAGGTGTGACCATTTAAAATTGTAGCATGTATCTTGAACTAGATCAGATTCTTAGAAAGTTTGAATGTGTACCCATTTGCAATTGTAACATGTATCATGAACGATATCAAATTATAAGTCAGTTTGAATGTGTAGCCATATGAAACTGATCGTGAATCATCGATAAGATCTGATTCTTGATGAGTTTGAAGATGTAGCCGTTTGAAATTGAATCGTGTATCATGGATGAGATCTAATTCTTGATATGATTGAAAGTGTAGCCAGTTGAAATCGTGTCATGTATCATGGATGAGATTTGATTTGTGTTAGGTTGAAGGTATAGCCATTTGAAACGGATTGTGTATTATTGATAGGATCTTATTCTTGATATGTTTGAAGATGTAACCCTTTGAAATTGTATCGCGTATCATCGGTATCTGATTCTTGGTAAGTTTGAAAGTGTAGCCGCTTAAAATTGTAAATAAAGGTGTAGTAATTTACAATTAGCTGCCTAGTTAAGTCTGTGAGTACAGAAAGTACTCATAGAGTGCTGATATTTCCTAATACTAAAAAGATTTATTAGTTTTAATAAGGACAAACTATCTTGAAAAAATGAAAAGTGTTAGAATATTCTCTTACAAACAGCTTTTGTACGTAACACGGATAATAATAAACGTATTTGTTTAAATTATGAAAAGCTCAAAAGACATTTTTGCCACAAAAGGTATCCATGAGATCGTGAAGAAATAAATTCGTTCTAGTAATTCAGGATTGGTTTCGAAGTATTAATTTATCAGATGAGCCTGAACATCTTACAATATATATGCACAATAAACTGATATCCAGAATACCACATAAAGGTATAAATTGTTGGAAACTGGCCGTAAAGAAAAATAGACTAGATTCTATGAATACAAGATGATTTTAAAACCTCGGAATGAAACAAAAACTTTTAACCCTGTAATTCACTAGCGAACTATTTGATCTGCAATGTGTAGTCTTCATTGTATAACTCCAAATCAGTTTTGAACTTGTTGATTTACTGAGTCTTTACTAGGATACTTCCAACCAATCGATGTGGTTATTTAATCATTATACTTCCTGTGGGGTAAGGGCAACACTACACAACTCGGAAATTTCATGACACTTTGAGGGTTAATTAAATTTAATTTAGTCGGAGGACCATGTCTTATCGTTATGTTGGATAGGGTCCCAAGAAATATCACAACTATCCAAACCAGCATCATAACAATACACGTTTTTAAAATAAACTTTAAAGTAAATGTAAAAGAGGCAAAATAGAAAATACATTGATTAAGCCATTTTTACTTGTACGTCATCAACCCTCTGACGTCATGAGATTTCTGAGTAAAATAGTATTGCTTTTCCTCGCAACGCAATCATAATGATAAAATAAACACATCTATTGGTTGAAAAATAATGGGAAAGATTCTATTGGTGGTCAAATCAAGTTGAAGTCATGCACTGAAGACTTACCACTGAAGTACTATTCTTGGAGACCGCTTATCACTGTGATAAATTTATTTCTACACATCATCCAACAAATAGGATTCAGTTCTCAATAAAGTCGATTAAAGCGACAATTTCGTCCAGAAAGACCTGCGCAAGTGAACCCAAAGAAACTCAGAATCGATATCCCATTCAAAAGAATCGATCCTCCAACTATAATATCAAGCGATACATTTCCGGCTTTAATAGCGCAGTCGTACAAAAGAATGGCTTCTTCAAACAGCCCGAAGCAGACATTGGAGTGAAAGTTTCGAATGGCTGTCAGCTGAGGTGGTTAATTACGAATGAGGCCCAAATGGCGCATGGTACCGCGTGATTACGGCATTCGGAACTAAACTCAATTTGAATGTTTCTCGCAATTTGAGAAGGAGGTGGCTGAAAGGAGGGCAGCCTAGGTTTCGGGAATAGTTTCTGAGGAATGTTCATGGCTGGATGCGTACGTATAAGGAGGTTGTGATCGCGAAATAATAGTTTAGAGGAGTGTATGGTGACATTTAAAATGATCAGGAAAGGACCTTGAGGAGATTTTAGAGAAACAGACCTGCGCATTTAAAACTTAGGGAGTACCTTAATGATTTTTGTTTTCTTCTTGCAGACTTAGAGAAAACGTAGTGGTGGTTCAATTCCACTTGACTTCTGGTATATCCTAATGATGGTTCAAATCTAGTCGACTTAGGGAATATCGTAATGAATGTTCTATTCTGTTGCCATAGTGAATATCGTAATGATGGTTCTATTCAAGTCCTAGTCGACTTAGGGAACACCGTAATGATTGTTCTTTTGAAGTTGCCTTAGATTATACAGTAACGATGGTTCTATTCTAGCCGATAAAGGCTACTTTCATCGAATGATCCAGACAACATAGGGAATACCGAATGCGTAGATGTGTGTAAGTTGTAACGTGATCCCATCGCCCGTGGTGGACCAGGGTAATGCTGAGTGGTTAAAAAGTTGTCCTTGAAGTGACACAATGATTAAGTTTAGTTGGGCGAACAATAGAAAAAATATTTGCATATATATAATTCAAATTAACTCCATTTGGAAAGTGTAGCACTCAATCGCAAAGTTAAAAAAATGGCAGGCTGTGTCGAGAATTAAAACCGCAATTGTGATTACCCGAGCCTGAGGCTGGATTGTAGAATTAATGAAGTTTGAACGATTGTTTATTGCAAATATTCAATAATTTATTGACAATTATGATTAAACCAGGCGGTGAAAGTTCAAATAGGAGCCTTCCATACAAACGTGTTAAGATCGTAAGTATCTCGATTTAAAATACAGCCTGTGACCTTTATCTCTCACTTGCATTACATCAAATGTGTTTGGTACAGCTTGTCCGATTTTGCTTTCACCATGAAACCAAAAATCAATCCAACGTCCTAATACAAGAAAAATAGTTTTTAAAAAGCAACATCATCCCTCCCCCATTTCTATGCAATAAAAACAAACTCCTATACGGCAATGATTAAACCAGGCGGTAAAAGTTCCAACAGAGGCCTACAATTACGCCCCCATTAATAACGTAAGTATCCCAATTTAAAATACAGCATGTGGCTTTTGCATGTGCATTAAATAAAATGTTCTTGGCACAGCGTGTCCGTTTTTTGGACCTTCCACCAAAAATCCAATCCAATGTCCTTATACATGAAAAGTAGTTTCTAAAAGCAACAAGTCAAAATTCAATACCCTGTCATTTCCATGCAATAAAAGCAAACTCCTATAAGCCTATCAAGACGACAGTTCTGTTAATGGCGTAAGTATCCCGATTTAAAATACAGCCCAAGACCATTTCCTCTAGAGTGCATTAAATCAAATGTGTTCGGCGCATTTTGTCCAGGTTTGGACCTTGCACCATGTAACCACACAAGTCCAATCCAATCCAATTCGTAAAACATGAAAATTAGTTTTTTAAAAGCAACAAGTGTAAATTCAATACCCGTCCCCCATTTCTATGCAATAAAAACAAACGAAAATGATTAAACCATGCGATGAAAGTTCCAACAGAGGCCTACAATCAAGTCCCCATTAATAACGTAATTATCCCAATTTAAAATACAGCATGTGGCCTTTGCACGTGCATTAAATAAAATGGCACAGCGTGTCCGTTTTTGGATCTACCACTACGAATTCAAAAATCCAATCCAATTCCTTATACATGAAAAGTAGATTATAAAAGGCAACAAGCCTAAATTGAATACCCAATATTTATATGCAAAAAGCTCTGATACCGCAATGATTAAACGAGGCGATGAAAGTTCCAAGAAAAACCTTCCATCAAGAATCTATTAAAGGCATAAGCATTCCAATTTAAAACACAGCCCGTGAGCTTTATCTCACGTGCAATAAATAAAATGTTGTTGGTGCATCTTGTCTGAGTTTGTACCTTGCACCATGAAACCAAAAATCGAATCCAACATGAAAAGTAGTTTTTAAAAGGCAACAAATCCAAATTGAATTTCCATGCAATAAAAACAAACTTTGATAGGGCAATGATTAAGTCAGCCGGCGAAAGTTCCAACAGAGGCATTCCATCAAGACCCTATTAATAACGTAAGTATCCCAATTTAAAATACAGCATGTGGCCTTTGTCTCCCTGGAGCATTAAATCACAGAGGGAGTGCACTTTAGACCGTCAAAGACATTAGTTTTAAATTATGATTTTCCATGGCCCTTTCTCCTAATCTGGGACGGGATAGCTTTACAAGCCCCCGCCAATTCATTAATCCGTAATGAGACAATCCCGGCCCGCTCAATACACATATCAAGGAGAAGAACTGCAACTCATAATTCCAACAAATTATTCCCGTCAACTCTCGGGAAAAGCCTTTCATTCTGATTCCATATCCCCCAAAATGGCGACTCCTCAAATCTTCCCTGACACGCAAAGAGCTAAATTATCGGGAATTATTTCTAATTATGCCCCCGGAAAGTTGAGCTTTAATCTAATTTTTCGGTTTCCACACTTCGGCAGCCAAGTTTGAATTGGAAATTATGAAAGGGTTTTGACGTTTCGCTTGCAGTTGGAAGGGGAAAGTTTTGACTGAGAAGATTTGCTTTTGAAAGACCCGCTTGATAATTGTTGTGTGTGAGTAAAGTTTTAGGACATTTATGGCTCATTTGAAAGCCAAGGCGTTTATTTAAGACGAAACACATCAATGCGTTTAACAGGATATTATAAAACGAAAATATACGAAATCGATTTTGTCTTCACAAGAAGTTAATTAAGGAAACGACAGTCAAATCATCAAATGGAAAACTATATATTTTTAATGCGAAAATTTTAATTTGTAGTTATTTTTGTAATTTTTCTGCTATTTGTCACATTATGTACACGAAAAGGTGAAGAAACATTACATTCACATCAAACCATTTATTCCCTTGATGAGAAGTAAATTAACCGGAAGATGAAATATCTCGTCCATCAAGATCTGACCAATTTTGATAATGACGACGAATCCCGTCATCACGATAATTGACAATTGGTTTGATGATGACGAGATAAAGATCTGGTAAGTTTTCTACTAATAACGAGATATCTCGTCCAACACGATCTAATCAGTTTTTCTAATGACGAGATATCTCTTCGAAACAACCACCAGGAGGGTTAACGTAATTTATATTTTGAAAGTATAAATACTCTTAAGTATCGTTAACTGAGGTGACTTTGCACACTTTTAAGCTTTGATCCTAAGAATCATTGACTTCCTGCATGATTTTTTTCAAAAACGTTTTTGCATTATGTGGCTTAGTTTTAGTACAGTTGATATGCATATTTCCATTCTCAACCTCTCTCCAGTTAAAAAAATTAAAGACTGGTTGGGCAAAGGTACCTGGCAAATAAGAGTGGCTGACCAATTTAACTTTGGTATATTTGAAGAAAAATATCAATGAAAATGTTTTTGTAATATAAGGTGTAAATTGTACAAAAGATACCAAATAACATACATGTTTAGGAAGAAGTGAGAAAGGACTGTGAAAAACAAGGAGAGGGCAAATCATCTTTAACCCACCGAGTGGTTTCAACGAGATATCTCGTTCATCAAGATCTGGCCAATTTTGCTAATGACTGGATATTTCGCCATCCATCAAGATACTACAACATGTTTTGATGATGGCGAGATCGTGTCAGTTTTTGATGATGACGAAGACAAGGCTCAGTTTTCTTTTAATGATGAGATATCTCGTCCATCAATATCTGGTCAGTATACCTAATGACGAGATACCCCTAGAGAGAACCAGCAGGAGGGTAAATACTACTTTCCTCAGAACGAGAAGGTACACTATATCAGATGTGGGGATAGTTGATACGTCAGCTCTTTCTGGAAACCTGAACGACTTTTCTCTTTCATTCGTTCTCACTCAGGCAATTTCTACATCGCCATCTGAACATACATTACTTGTACCTTATAAAGTTTCACAGATTTCTTTACCAAAAACCTCATGATCACAAAATCTTCAAAATTTAAATGTCTTTGGGGTTCGCTCTCAGCTTTTGTGGTGTCATTCTGTTCATCAAAGTACTCTTGTACCTGAAAGTCATCTTCAGAACTCGAAGTGTCGGAGTTGGTGAAATTGTGCACTGAACAGTCTTCTTCCAGCAGTTTGCTGTTTTCGTTTAGTGCCAATGCTCTATGTGATTGAACGATTTTTTTCTAAATGGTTGTCTATAACACCCATAATGACTAAATAACCACATATATTGTTCAATAAGATCAAAAATGGTTGGAATTCATACAAGAAAGACTGCGGACTGCAGAACGTATTTATACAAGTGTATTCCCTTAAAGGGTTAAAAAAATAAACCTAATTTTTAACTTTTGAGCTCTTTTCCATTTAACTCCCAAGTGCACTAAAATTTCTAAATATTAATACCAGATGGACCTATCAGTTGTATGTAAGAATGTACGAATCCGCTAAATGCCAAGTCCAATAAAAAAACGGACAGTAATTTTCCGAATTGGCTTAAGACAAGAAATCGGGGGCATGATTATTGTGCGGTTGATTCGGACCATCCTGTATATTCATAAGTTATTTACAACATAATTAAATCTGATGATACATATATAAGCTTCCCCAGAAGCTTCAACATTTTAAGTCTCACAGATCGGTCTTCAAAATACCATCTGCCATTCACACATACCTCTATATATAAAAGCGTACGCCTCCACATTTATTCTTTAAGGGGATGTCAGTTTGCAACATCTGACCTAGGAGCAATTTATTCAAGGAAAATTAGATTTATCTATTTTTAATGTAAACATTCCAGTTTTTAGTCTAATATACAAGCACCAACGTTCTATTTGACATAATTCGACACAATCTCGCCCAAATGCCCAATACCTACACAATCTCACCAAATCTCATTAAAGAAACTCCCCGCAATTTCCTTAATTTAAGTCCATAACGCAATTTACCTCTTTAGTGAAACAATACTCCGATAATGCCTACTTTAAAACCCAGCCGTAAATTAAAGATAGCCATGATCTTCCCCTAAGCCTATTTACCACCAATGCAAGTAGGGAAGAATTCACGCTCTCTCAGTTACCAACGGGCCAATGAACGGCCAATTTTTCCTCCCCCATCTGTACCACTCCTTGTACCACCCCTCGAGATAAGGGGATTTGAAACAAGAGCCCACGGAGCCGTAATTAATAAGGTAAACAGCTTGGATTTATTATTTATGGTCCGCATAATCGCGTTAGCTGGTCTCGTTAAACGCAGCCAATGAGATGCCAACTATTTGGAGGAAATTGGGACCATGTATAAAGAAGGGGTGTCGGCGGAAAAAGAAGTACATCGAGGATGGATGCGGGGAGTGTGTTTTAGTGGATGGTGCAATGGGGTGTTCATAATGTTCAATGAAGTGTTGGAGATTTGTTACGTTGGAGGTGTTTGAATGGATATGCTTATCAGACATAGATTTCGACTTTAGATTTGTTTGTCTCAAAGGCGAAACTGATATAGTTGACGAGATACAAAGCAACAGGGTATTTATGATTATTCATAAGCATCAGGATATTTATGATTATTCATAAGCATTATCATATTCTTTGAGATGCTTTTGCTATCTAGCTAAACGTTTTTTTTTCTAAGCCCGACCTCTGACCTCTCGGCCTTTGGTCACGCTAAATGAGGTGTTGGTAGTATTTTGCTGCGGAACGTGTTATCTGTACGTATTCCGAGAGTGACGTCATTTGGTTTACTTTTCGAATACGATTTCAGAACTTCCAATGAACGTATTCTGAATAGTTGATTGGTCAACGCCAATTTGATTAAACGCCAATGAAAAAATGGAGATAAAACTGCATTTTAAAGCATTCCCATATGTACTCGTACCATGCGATAACATTTGGACAAGATGAAGAAAAAAATCTGTTCACTCTCATATGAGCGGGATTTTCAGTGTAAACAAACCAGATGGAAAGTGAAGATTTTACTTCCACTACCCAAATGCTCTCGCAGGATACATATCGAGGTTACCTAATAGTTGAATTTACGTCGCACTAGAGCAATAAAATGGGCTATTGGAAACGATCCGAAATCTTCCCGAAGGGAAAGATCGTGAACAACACCTCGAACTTCTGAACCACGATCAGATGATGAGGTCAATGTCTGAGCTGCCACACCCTTTCTCCAAACTTCAACAGCACAACAACGTGAGGACATTAAAGCCACCGCAGATTTAACGTGCACCACCTCCCATGTACACAGTGATGTTTGATTGGATCGAGTCTTGAACTCTCAACTCTCAGGTTGCTAATCCGTGACCGTACCAACTAGGCCTCTGGCCCCAGGAAGTTATATAATAAAGCATTTTAAATCCGATGTGTGTGGAGTGTGTTTTACCGGATAGTCTTCTCTCAAACGTAGATTGAGACGACATACTTGTTCAACCCAGAGTCAAATATAATGTAACAAGGAGGTTTATAATAGTGGAGTACTCATAATGTTAAAGTAGCATCCTATACAGCTGTTATAAGTATGTTGAAAGAATTTGAGAGCTAAAACTGAACAGAAATATACACACACGAAGCATAAATGACAAGAAACATGTAGGATATAAAAATGAGCTATTACACAGACAAAAACTATGTAGACTATGTCGGTAGGTAGGTATTTAATTAACGTCACACTGGAGCAGCACAACGGACTATTGGAGACGGTCCGGGATCATCCACCGAAGGGAAAGTTTCGAGGGCAACACCACGTAATTTTGAACCACGATGGCGAGATCACACCTGAGCTGGCACCCCACTCTCCAAATTTCTACACCATGCCAACGGAAATTTGAGGCCCCGATAGATTTAACCTGCACCTGCTTCCTTTGTACACGATGGTCTTCAGTTGAATTCGAACTCGCAACCCCACGGTTCGTAACTCTTTCAACCAGGCTAACTCAGCCCATAGACTATGTTGGAGCATGACCGTAAGGTTTTAGATGAACACTTCTCATTAGCACATAGTTTATATTAGAGTGCAGTAAATGGAAAAAAAACCACGTTTTGTCAATTCAGTATTTGTCGAAAGTAGACAAGCCCTTATTTCACGTAGACTAAGTTCGATGCATTTCCCCTTGGCTTTTCGACAAGTATATGCCGACATTACGAAATTTTAAAAAATTTCAACTGCGATCCAAAGTTCGAAAACCAACTCTGTATTCGATTTTACTTCTATCTTAAATCGACAGATCTTGGAGTTATATCTTATCTGAGTACACGAAAATCCTATGTAACCAACCATTTTTTTCATCTATAAACACTTCAGCAGACCACATTGCCTGATTGTAGACCGCTTAGCCGCCGAAGTTTTGCCTAGAGTGCACAACGGGAGGTTGATCTACGTAGAAGTCCATTATCAAAACTAAAAACGCGCACATACATGAAACTCTTCTCTGAATACACAAAAGGACTGTAATCAATAATTTTCTGATCCATCAAAAACGTTTTAATACATCACTTCTAAAACCAATACGTCTTATGAATTAAAGTGTTTTCATTCTTGAAAACATTTGGCAATGGTACTTATAAAGGCTATCACAACAAATTGTACTGACGCAATAAACTTCTAAGATGTAGGCAATAAATTTCAATCCTTGGCATGCTTCAAGTGTATTGCGAGTCATTTGCGTCAGTAATACTTTTACTGAACATAAAGTTACTATTGATACAGATCAGTCTATTGATAACATCTCTTGAGAAACGTTTTCTGTGTTACTGGCATGAGGTAATGCAGCTGCATTCTTAGGATTTATATTTGAAAATATACCCGTTCAAAATTTTATAAAAATCGATTTTTTTTGTTTAATATATATAAAAATGTGTCAATCAACTTCGGTTCGTCATTGTGTCTTATTAACAATGGTT
Source organism: Meta bourneti (assembly GCA_933210815.1). Taxonomy (NCBI): domain Eukaryota; kingdom Metazoa; phylum Arthropoda; class Arachnida; order Araneae; family Tetragnathidae; genus Meta; species Meta bourneti. Next base: position 69,084,102 of record OW119932.1, on the reverse strand, counting down.
ATTGTTGGAACAGGTGAGTTGTCTGAATTCTTATTTTTTAAAATAATGAAATTATGAATTATGTAACTATGTCGTATATTAGTTATGTTGTAGAAATTATTTTTGTTTCGTTTCGTAAGTTATACTGTTATAACTCGTACATCTGTTAATGATTTTTGAACATTTTGTAATGTATTGGTAGATTAGCAGAATTCTTGTTACACAATTTAAATTCAATACACAAACAAAGTATGAAAGTTCCGTTGTTTTTTTGAAAATTGCATTTTGGTACAGAAGTATTTTTTTGTTGTAACAGTTTAATATTGTAAAACATATCCATTTTAAGTCAAAATTCAATATTTTCATAAGCATTTATAAAAATCATTCCATTGTTTACGTTTTGATTTTGATTGAAATTAATTTATAAGAAATATGACTGTCATAATTTTTAGCATGTGAATATGTTTTCAGAAATTTAGTAATTTTGATTGAACAATACAAAATTTTACACAGGAAAAATAAAGGCTCCATTGTATTTGAAAGTTTTCAACTTGATATAACAGCAAAAGTGCTGTTATATTGTTAGAACAGTTTAAAATCTGTTTAAATTTAGTCGCCATTATGAAGCAAAATTCAATATTTTTCATAAGCCTTTTGAAAAATCATTCCATTTATTCATCGTATAAATTTAATTTAAATTAATTTACAAATCGTATCTCAATGTTTTTAGTTACGTATTTTAATTTAATTTACTTAAAAGGTCATTCCTCTTTGCAGCTTTTGTTTTTTAAATTACTAATGGGACATAAAATATGAATTTAAATGAGTATTATAACTTTGTTCCGCCAATTACAAGCACGTCGATTTCATTTCTATACATCAGCTTGCAAGTTCATTTAATAACAGAGTTGGCGTCTGTCTGTTCTTTATACAAATCTACACCTTTTGACCAATCTACATCAAATTTGGTACGCTTATTCTTTAGAGCCCTGCGGGTAACATAGGTTATATATTGTATTAACACCGTTCTATTTGTCATATGTGTGCTGAGGGGGCTAAAAATTCAAAATATCAATAGGAATAATAAGGAAAATTATTATGATTGCGGTACGCAACCAGATTTTGTTCACCAGTATTGATGGAAAAGTGATTGTTCCCAAAAAATTATATTTAAAGAACTTAAATTCTAATACTTACGTTTTTGAATTTATTCGTTTATTTCCTTTCAAAATATCAATAATTTATAAACACTTGACTTATGACACATGAAATGATTTAAAACACTTCATTTTGTTTAACTTATATGTTGTAAATTTTAAATATTTAGGAGTTAGATTTTAAGGAATTATTTGTTTTCTGCAAAATATTACCAAGGACATGGGTTCATTTCTTCTCGGTATGTGTATATTTTGACCAACTTTGCATAATAGTCATTAATTCAATACATATAAAATTATAGGAACCCTTTCATATAGAAATAAATCAAGCGTACAAAACAAAACCCTTTAAAGATCGAGGTTGATTATGAGTTTAGGCTATTCTTATGCAGCTTTGCTATCTCAAACATTGAAAAAATTGTCTCATTGAAAAAATTGATTTTCTTTTTAAAAAATTATGTAAAATTGACCTTCCGTTTCTTGAAAAAATGTAATCGATTAATTTATTTGGTCTGAACTGAAGACATTTAATTTTAAAACAACCTATTATTTCACATCCGGAATGGAGTTTTAAAGAAAATAAATGTATTTGCTTGGGCATTCACAATAATTTCCAAAGTCAAAATTGGCTTCTGTAATAGTTATCGAGAGTTTTCGGTAGTATTCTATAGACATCGAACACTACATTTCCTTCAGAGTCCACAACTCTCTTGTATTCCGAAGTCCAGGATTTTTGTGTTCCACAGCGTGTTACATGGCATCCCAGATGTTTGAACAAGACCCAAAATCAGATGTATGTTCTTCTAGCCATAACTTTGAGTGCCAAGACATGTTGCTTGCCAAAGTTCTGTTGGAAGAGGTCAAATCCACCAGAATGAAAGCAGGACATGAACGGGTGTAACTCATCAGAAAGGATGCACACATAGCGTTCACCATTTTGATATGTTTGTAGACATACCAGGGATCCCACTGAATGCCAGCTTGTGAAATCTCCAGTTGGCATGCGAGATGTATGCTGATGTTTGTTGAGTGCCCAGATTTGAATTCTAATGTTATTTGAGGCAATTTTACATGCCTATCTGGTGAAACAATGCTTACCAGCCGAAGCTGATAACGTTCACCCAGTCACTTTATGGCCCCATTGCTATCGAAAATGATAGGTTTTGCCAGAATTCTTGTAGTCACTGTACACCCTTGAAGGAGTAGTGCTTGAAAATTCAAACTTCTCTTCTTCCGAAATGCTAACTCCAATAATAAAAAAAAGTTCAAAATCGTTAAATTGTGATAACTAATCATTATCGTGTCGGAAACAGCTCTAGATGCTCCCACAGATGTTTATGGATTTATATATGCACTGGCAGACGCAACGAATGGCATGCAAAGGAAGCGTTGCTGTGTATTTTGCATAGGCTTGTCTGTTAGATCGAACCAGTTTTCTGGCACTTCAGTGTGCATCTGCATTAGAGCGTAAAACTTTGTTTTATTCAAATTTCTTTTAGATATAAATATTTATAAATAATAATGCCTTGTAATTGTTTAGTAAAAATATTTATTTTTTTAACTTTTCAGTTCACTCCAGACCACTGTGTGAGTAATATTTATAATTTATTATTGATTTTATAAGATTGATGTTTCACTTGCATAAAAACATGTTTCATTGTATAAAGTGAATGTATAAAAAATTAAGTTAGTTGGCATGTCAAATAGCTTTGCTCGTATAAATCCATGCCTGCGTTTCTCCAGCAGTTTCCTTGCTTCTTCGAACAGTTTTTCAGCTTTGTACGTTCACGTGCTTGTGTTTTTCTCTTCCTATTGCTAACTTACAGCTTTTGACTTTTTTTGTGAATTCGAGTTTCTTGAAAATGGATATCTTCTTGAGTTATGTTCTGTATTATATTTTACTTTATTTATATGATCCTAATGGAATAAGGCAAAGAGCTGAAAATAGTTGCGTTGACCTAGAAATTCCACTAAAATTAAGCTGTGCAAATTTCGTGAGGCCATAATACACCGTTTGTGAGTTTTTGTTCCTTTGGGCAAACATATTTTCTGTTTGATGCGTAGTATTTACGGATAGTTATTGCCCACTCACATAAGTATCACTCTCATGTGAGTAGGGAGAGAATATTTGAACAATGCTCGTAAAGACTCAGTCACATGGAACATTTGTAGTAAATCCTGGACAGTTTATATTTACTTCCATTACTCATCACTTTTTGAAAATTTCAAATATTTTCTTTCAAAATCATCGGGGGCAATGACTTTGGATTGCTCTGTAATTAAAAATCGAGTCGTTTATTTTCGAAAGTAAGTATTTTTCATTTTGCCCAGCTTACTGTAATACGTATTTTTGTTTAGATAGTTACACGAACATAGTAACGAAAAGTTTAAAGCTCTGGATTTGACATGTTTAGAAAGTTAACGATTCAATTTGAATAGCAAAATATATTTAATGTAGTTTTCTTTTTTATATCCTTTGAAATTATTTTCATGTTTATGAATGAAGAAAAATAAAAATATATACAGTGACTCAAAATTGTCTATACACCATGAAGATATTTTTTAAAAGTCCCAAACTCCGAAATAAATTATAATTTTATCTCAGTTTCAGAGGATTGGTATAGACAGAAATCTTTTAAACTATACAGAAACATTTTAAATTAAGAAACGATTCCTATTTGCTATAATATTTATTTATTATAGATTTTAAATGTCAAATTTACAAAACTATTTGTTACAAAATTGAATATACACCCAGACTGTCGTACAGAAACCCAATAGAAATGTACAATAAATTTTTATTACAGATATTTTTATACGTAGAACGGCTTCTAAACTGAAGGGCACTGAATCAATGAGGATTTAAGTTGTTTAAAAAAATATGTTTGCCGATTTCTCTCCTAGAATCATTATTACGTACTGTGTTCTGAATATCATGATTTTTAACCACTTTTTTCTACTATGACCACAAATTTTTAAGCCCATAGAGATCCTGATGTTATGATAAGATGTATAGTTGCTGTTAATGTGATGCAGAAATTTTAACTATTTTTGCTCCATACCTGTGGAGACGGTATCTACAAATAATAACATTTGACTCTGAAATCCAAATTTTTATCACTTTTTAATTTGTTTTTTGAACACTCCAAGTGATTTTGTCGAGATATCTCGTTCATCACGATTTGACCAATTTTGCTAATGACGAGGTATCTCGTCATAAAAATAGTGCCGATTTTTTGATGATGAAGAGATCAAGATCTAGTTAGTTTTCTTTTAATGACGAGATATACCTTCCATCAAAATCTGAGCAGTTTCGAAAATGGTGAGGTACTTAGTCGAGACAACCACCAGGAGGGTGAATAGAGTTAAATGTTTCACTTTTCCATGATTTATAAAAGCTAAATTACTACTAATTTTAGCTACGAAAAGCAAATTCCATGTTTCTTGAGGCCTGTGGTAGTCTTATCAGAACACCTCGTAAAGTGAACTGCTTCTTCAGTGCACTATACCCAGTACCAAACAGGAATCTGTTTCAATAATGGTATGGTGTTGCTATCTGACTGGAGTGGTTTAAAATTTAGATTTTACTGATCAAATCAAAGAAAAGTGAAGCATTTAACTTTTAAAGAGCAATTGTTAAGAAAGTTCCCAAAATTTGGGATCCCGTACCTTCACCAATAGCCTGTTATGTCTCCAGTGTGACGTTAATTAAAACACTTACCTATCATCCAAAAATTTGGATTTCAGAGTCAACGTTTTGTGTCTATACATACCATTTCCACAGAAACAGAAGAGGTACGGAGCAAAATTAATTAAACTAATGTTTCTACGCGACATTAAACAGCAATTATACATCCCACCCTAACCTCAGAATTTCAAAATAATGAATCTATGAGAGAAATGGGCAAAAATATTCGGAAAAACAGCTAAAATTCTCGTTCCTTAGAAGTAGGTCTATATGTGAAAATACATGAAACAAAAAATTTCTTCTGCATTTCTATTGTGTTTCTGTACGAAACTGGCAGTAGTTACAGTTAAAATCTTTCTTTAAATTTTTATAGGTGAATATGAAACTGGTTTTTTAGCGTAAAATGATTCTAAATGTGTACTTTATCATTCCTATAAAAATTAAGTTCATATTATTTATTGTAGAAATTTAGGATTTTGCAGAAATCTCTTCATGGTGTATATAAATTTTGGGATACACCGTGTGCATGAATTCTTCCTGTTTACAGATTTTTCAAATACTACCTTTTCTTCGCCCTCATGTAAATTTTTGTTCTTTATATAATGGCAAAATGATACTATGAAAACATTAAGTATATAATTTTTATTCCTAGTTCCAGAAGATATATTTGGTGAGTACTCGTATTTTGTGTATTTGTTACAATTGTGTATCAAATATAATATTTCATGATCGACAAACCATGCAAATTAGATAAAAGAAAGATAAGTTTTACCAGTTTTTTAATAAAATATTTAAGCAAGATTTAATCATCCATATACTACTGTGTGATTAGTATTTTATTATTTCATTTCATGAATCACATTTTGAAAAAAAGTTGCAAAAATGGAAACAAAAAGATTGGCATTACTAAATCACATATTCTACCACAACTCTCCTGGTGGTTGTCTCGACAAGGTATCTCGTCATTAGCAAGCTGACAAGATCTTAATGGATGAGATATCTCGGTATCTCATCATTAGAAGACTGACCAGATCCTAATCTCGTCATCACAGAAAAATCGTCAATATCTTGACGACGAGATGTTTTGCATTAGCTCATCGCTGTAATAAGTTACAGGTTTCGCCAGAATTTATTTAGTCACTGTATACCTTTGAAATGGTAGTACGTGAAAATCCAGACTTCAGAACTAAGAAAGGTGTTCGTATGACTTCAGTATTTATCTAATTAAGATTCTTATACACAGGAGAAGGAGGAAACACAATTCCAATATTTAAAACCGACTGTTACCCCTTTTTATGCTGCTTACAGCGGTCCTTACTGGAGTACATGATTTGCATAAACGTTGCAGTTCTATTAATTTGCATATCCTCAGCAACGTACAAATTTCAAGGCTATTGAGTGATTCCTTCATGGTGTTGCAGTTACAATGATCAATATTTTTCATGTCTGGAATCAAAGATCTTTATATTACAGAATAATAATATCCTAGTTGCTTAGAGTTTGTACTAAAACTATTTTTCGAGAAAATCTTACAAATTGTCTTCTAGTTAAATTATTTAGACTAGATCCATGAAATTAGGACAATTGCACGAGTACAAATGTACGCTAGTAGCTGCTATTGACCTTTAGCTGCTGAACATAGAAACACTTTTAAGTATGAAAATTCGAGGGATTGGTCAAGTTCATCTCCGGCAAAATCACCAAATCTCCATATCAAAAATTACAAATCGTATAAAAGGAATTCTCTAATATGGCCGATAAAGGGTGAAGGGAGCAGAATAATCTCTTAAGACCCTTTATCCTAATCAACATCTTCAAAACTTCATGTGTAATTTAATGGCTTGGGTATAAAATTTATAAATATACTTTACTTCATATTACTTTCAAGTTTCGCATTCATAAAGGTAGTATTATTGTTTGCTTAAAACTATTTTATTTTTGTACAAATGTATGTATTACAGAAGTTTTTTAAATTATGTACCTTTTATTCCAATTTATAGGTAACTATTTTGGTAAGTGCATTTGTTACTTGTCAATATTGTATCTGAAGAAATTAAAGTAATTAAAGTCATTGCAATTTGGTTCTAGAAGAACTTAATTCTCTTTACATTATTGCACATAATGCTGGTATAATGTATACATTATAAATGTATAATGCTGTATATAATAAACTCAATTCTTAATATACAGTATTTTTTGTGCATCTGATAAAATTTACACACATAATATATTTCATATTTGAGAGAGTTTTTCTAAGTAAACTTAAAAAAATTACAATAGAAACACACACTCTATGAAGTAATTTGATCTATTACTGTTCTTTAATGATATTTGGCTATTATTTTTTATAAAATAGACACGCTGAAATCATTCGAGTAACATGACAAGTTGCGTTATAAGTTACTTCACAATTGACCAAAACACTGGCACCCTCTCTATTTGGATTAACAGTAAAACCCTCTTATACAAATCTGAATTAGTTACTTAATAATTATTAATTAACTTTTAGGAGACAACTTTGCAAGTAAGAGCACTTATATATATCTTTTATTATTTGCTGTAATTCTATTTAAAATCGATTAGTTTTAAGTATATAAACAAATTAATTGTAATTATGCTTTTATGTTCATAATCTAACCTAATTAATATAAAAATTAAAATTGTTTCTTCAGGGGGCCAAAGAAATGGTAATCCGAAGGGGCTACATCAGGGCTATACGGATGATAGTCAAGAATTTCCCACTTGAAACCCTGCAGGTGTTTACTGGTCTGTTGGGATGAATGTGGTCATGCGTTATCGTGCAGTAATAAGACGCCCTCTCGTAGTGGCCCCTCTTCGTTTCTGACGTATGGCTGCTTTCAGCCGGTCCATGATTTGGCAGAACATGTCTGCATTAATGGTCGTACGCTGTTCCAGAAATTCAACATGAATAACACCCAGACGGTCCCAAAACACAGTAGCCATTGTTTTCTGGACAGATGTTGTCTTGAATTTCTTGAAATGCGGTGGCGATGGATGTTTCCATGTCATGCTCTGGCGTTTGGATTGAGGTGTCCATAGGACTATAGGAGTTTCATCGCCTGTTATGATGCGATGAAGAAATGCTCTTCCTTCGTCGGCATATCGTGTGAGGTGGGTCAGGGATATGCCCATTCTGTGGTTTTTTGGTCCTCACTCAGAAGTTTTGGCACCCAACGCGCACAAACTTTCGTGAAGCTCAGTTGGTCATGGACGATACTGATCACTGAACCATATGAGATATTCAATGCATTTTCAATGTCATGCAACCTCACTCTTCTGTCTTCACGAATCATGGCATCGACGACATCCACAATCGTGTCGATGATGGACGTTGTTGGTTTGCCACTTTTGTCATCATCTGTCACAGTACTCCTACCACTTGCAAATGCGTTACACCACACGTACACTTGTTTCTGCGACATAACACTCTCTCCGTAGACCTCCAACAATTCTCGATGAATATCACATGTTTTTTTCCCTTGGCCCATAAAAAACGAATAACACCCCTCACCTCATCCTTGGAGTAATGTTCAAGTCGATGCGCCATCTTGATTTGCTCTAAGCACCAGACGGGTTGACATAGAAGTTTCTACAAGCCGTCAAACTTCTATCACCTTGGTACCTGCAACATATAAAAAATTAATTAGCTACACAAAATCTCTTAGAGACAAATTCACCTTATTTTTGATATAACCTTGTATGTAAGCATCATTGTAATTTGTTGTATATTATCAAAGCATTTCAACTTAATTGTTGCATGCTTTTAGATTTCTGAAAATAATGTTCTTGTGAACACTGAGTGTTCGTTTGATACTGAGGTGATCATTAAAATTTTAATATTGTATCAAAATTTAATAGGTAACTAAAATGTTGTTTTCTTAGTTAAATTTACATAATTCGTATGCCTTACAATTTTTTAAATAATTAATCCTCCTGGTGGTCGTACTCAAGGTATCTCGCCATTAGCAAAACCGACCAGATCATGACAGACGAGATAACTCGTCATTAGAAGAAAACTGACCGAATCTTAATCTTGTCATAAAAAATCGACAATATTTTGATAACGAGATGTCTTGTCGTTAACAAAATTGGGTTAATCTTGATGGATGAGATATCTTGTCGAAACCTCTTGGAGGGTTAATGAATATATAGTGGATATATAATGGTTTCAATTTGTAAAGATTTTCTTATGAATTTCAGATCTTTTTAAAGGTAAGTTCGTATTAAAAAAACCGGTATACTTTAGTTTGCATGATGAAAAGTTTGCGTTAATTTTCGAAGCTAAAAATTGTGATATAGGAATGTATTTATAAAGGATAGCCTAATCTCTCTCTAGCATTAATTTATCTGTGCACTTTCTCATGTTTATTTAATTAAATATACAAATTGATATCCATATTTATTTTTCAAGATTCTTTAAATATTTGTACCGGAAGAAAGAAAAAAATTTACCGCAAGTTGTAGAACCTTATTAAATTAACCTAATAATTTATATAAATTATATAAATCAATGTTTAAGTGCATTCTTGCATGAAGAAAAAAACACGAACTAGCCTTTTATGCGTAATACAATATGGTTTGTATCTGATAAAGATTTAAAATTAAACTTACAGAGCCTTCAAGAATGTGGTTTAAGCAATGTTGCATTTTATCTCTACAAAATCATCGTATTCTTTTATTTCGTAACAAATCTTGTTTTCATTTATTTAGGTAGACAAATGAAATTGAAAATATTTCACAGATATTCATATAGAATTGATCTAACATAAGAAACATTAAACACCGTAAAAGTTTATTATAAGCATTGATTACTCAATAAACTAACCAAAAACTTTGATTAAAATACATCTTACCTTATATAATAAAATATTTTAAGGAAGAAACTTTAGTCGCGTGTTCAAGTGTTTTAGATTCTAGAGGGAGTTCGAAAGGAAATTTCACCAGTGTTCACTTGTCCCTGGCATTAATCTCACAGCACATATTATAAAATTATTTATTTTTCTTTAAGAAATGGCCAGTTTTCATTTGGGATGAAGTTAAAATTTCTTAAAGATGAGAAAGTATTTGATACAGAACAATTAATCTGAGGTCTGTATTTGTGTACCTTAAATTTCCACTTCTTTCTCTTATATAGGTTTTCCATTCAATCAGGGTAAGATTCTTTTCTAAATTACTGAATTTCGCATGTGTATTCGTGTGATTTGATTAGCAATATGAAAATGTTCTACATCGCTCTTTATGTTAGCAATAATTATTTTCATATTATACGAAATACTAAAATCAGTATAAGAAAAATTTCGTCTGGAGAATGTGAAGTTTTCCTTATTTGGAGTTATTGTATGCTATGTAATTTAAGAACAGTGCGATATTGAAGTTTGGTTTTAAAGACACAAATTACCTTCATATTGTTGTACATAATGCAGGTAGAAACTCATAGTTCTATACAGTACACGATTTTTTTTACTTAACCCTCCTGATTGTTGCCTTGACGAGGTATCTCGTCATTATGAAAACTTACTAGATCTTGATGGACGAGATATTTCATCATTAGAAGTAAAACTAACCCTATCTTTACCTCGTCGCCATAAAGAAATGCAAGATTTTGACATTGATCATTGACTGACATTTTGACGAGATATCATGTCATTAGTGAAATTTATAAGATCTTGATGGACGAGATATCTCATAGAAACTACTTGGAGTGTTAAGGTAAAAATGGCATGCAATATGCTTCATACATGAGAGGGCTTTTCAATGTAGACATGGCAATCTACAGTAGAAGAAAACATACTTCTGGTTAAGAAATAATATAATTTATCACCGTTTTCTATATATTTGGTGTTAATTTTTAATCCAAGCGACATGCTGTAATTATGTTCTATTAACATGACAAGTTACTTTCAAAGTTATCAAAAAAGTAATCAAAATACTAGCGTACTCTCTTTATTCGGTTTAACAGCAAAACCCTCTCATACAAATCTGGTTTTATTTATTTAATAATTACTAATTTACATTTTAGGGAACAACTTTCCTAGTAGGAACAATTATGTTTTTAATATGTTTTATTATTCACTAAAACCGCTGTATAAAATTAGTTTAATTTAAGTGCATAAACATATTATGTATAATTATGTGTTGATGGGCTTAAACTTACTCAGTTAGCATTAAAAAGTATTTTAAATAGGCCATGGAATAAGAAATTCAATAATATAGCTGACAACTTCCAATTATACTATATTGTAAAATGACAGATAGGAGCAATGACAGAATTATTATATTGTAGAATGACAGATAGTAGATGACAGAATGACGGAATGTTGAAGACAGAGTGACAGATTGCAGATGATAGAATGATAGATAAATTATGTTGTTGAAATCTGCAAAATCACCGAAAACAGAAAATTAAAGTTGTTATGTCTGTATTGTTATTATTTTAATATGTGATCAAACTTTACTTCCATAATTAGAATATTTTATTTGAAAATTATTAAAGTATTGTTGTGATCGATCTCAGTGTTACAAGCTCTTACAGTTATCTGAAAATAATGATCTCATAAACACCTCAGTGCAGTTTTGATGCTAAAATAATCTCCATTAAGATTTTACTGTTATATCAAATTTAATAAGGTTTATGTTATTTTAGCTAAAATTTAATTTGCTTAATTCGTTTGCTTTGCAATTTTTGTAATGATTTATGATAGATAATGGTTGCAATATGTAAAGAATTTTTTATGAATTTTAGATGCCTTTGATGGTAAGTTCGAATTTTAAAAATGGCGTATTTTGGCCAAGATGATGAAGTGTTTACTTTACCTTAGGAGCAAAAATTGTGTCCCATAAATGTATACATTCGGAATAGCATGATCTTTTGCATTAATATATTGTAGTTGGCTACTTTCATGATTATATTCATTATCTAATTAAATTAATTAAATATAGAAATCAACACTCATTTTTGTTTTGCATCAATATTTTTTAAAGATTTTTATGAGTACTAGAGTTGAAGTAGTAAGAAACTACTTTGCAATATATAGAACCTTTTTGCATTGATATTAAAGAAATTTACATAAATCAATATTTTAATTCATTCAAAACGCGTGAGTGAGCCTTATATGTGATATTAAATTATTTGTATCCAACAGAGACATAAAATTAAACATTAAAGCAATCAAGAATGCGGTTTAAAACATATGTTACAATTAATCTCTAAAAAATGAATATTTTCTTTTAGTTTTTTATGAATCATATGTTTCTATTTATTTAGATACTTGAAATAGAAAATGAAACACAGATATACAGAGCTGATTAACATTATGAACCTCATTAAAAAAATTTTTCGGCACTGATTACTCAATAAACTAACCAAAATTAAAAAATTAAACTAATTTGATTAAATATCTTACGCTATATAATCAAGTATTAGAAAAAAGAAACTTAAGTCACAAATTCATGTTTTCAGATTTTGGAGAGAATTAATAAGGAAATGTAACAAAAAGTGCTTATTTGCCTCTGATATTAACCTCATTGCACATATAACATTATTTATTTTTTTTAAAAATAAATGATTTCCTTAATTAAAGTTAGTATTTAAAAATACTAAGTTTCATTTGAAAGTAATTAAAATTTCCTAGAGATGAGGAAGTATTTAACGAAGTACAAATTATGTATTTGTTTACTTTAATTTTTCATTTCTCTCTCTCTTGTAGACTTCCCATTCAATCAAAGTAAGATTTTTTTAATTACTGAATTTCGCATTTGCATTTGTGGCATGATTAACAATACAAATACGTTATAAACTGCTTCTTACGTTACAAAAGAAAAATAATTAATAACATACTAGCACATATTTATGGCCCTGAAGTCAGAATAAGAAGGATTTCGCCTGGTGAAAGTGAAAGAAATAGATGAAAACAGAAATCAAAATATTAATTGTGACTAAATTTTATGATAATTAAAATGCTTCAGAAAGGAAGTCCTTAAGGTCAGTAAACATGATGGAGAACATATCAATATTCAATTTGCCTACTTGCATTTTGGAGGCCCATTTTGCATTGAAATTTCCTTTTATACACCCTAAACTGTATGTTTTTAATGCTGTCATAACTGTCAGTCAGATGGTATTCTTCAGTTTCGGAAGATTGTTCTTATTGGAAAGGATATTGACTACATTCTTGATATTCAATTGTCCTACCTGCATTTTGGAAGACCTTTTGAAGAAGCACTTCTAAACTTTTATTCATTCATCCTAAGCAGAGTGTCTTCAGTGACTTCATTAACTGTCAACCATTGACCTTAGAAGATCTAGGCTGTCAGGAAGATAGTATTCTTCATTCCGTGAGATTTCCATTATTGAAGAAGACAGCGATTATCGACCTTCAAATGTCGATGCTGTCAGGAAAATGATGTCCTTCAGTTACATTTCCAGATGCATCATTGGAATTTTCTTTTTCACTCTAAACGGAATGTTCTTAGAGAAGTCAAAATTGTCAGCCAGATGGAATTTTTTAGTTTGGAAAGATTGTTATTATTGGAGGAGACAGATTTTATGTTCTTGATATCCAACTGTCCTACCTGCATTTTGGAAGTACTTTACAGAAGCTCTTTCAAACTTTCATTCATTCACTCTAAGCAGAGAGTCTTTAGTGCCTTCATTAAATGTCAATCATCGACCTTCGAACATCTAGGCTACCAGGATGATGACATTCTTCAGTTACGTGAGATTGTCATTGTCAGAGAAGATAGCTATTATACACCTACCGACCTTCAAATGTCGACGCTGTCAGGAAAATGATATTCTTCAGTTCCGTGAATATTGCCATTATTGGAAAAGTTGGTGATTATTTTCTGCTTGTGCAACTTGTCTACAGCATTTTTTAAGTTCGCTTTCTGATGTGCTTTCCAACTTCCATTCCTTCCCCTAAACAGAGTACCCTCAGTGATATCATTTACTATCACTCATTGATCTCCAAAGGTCGATGTTGTCAGATGGTATCCTCCCAGTTCCAGAATACAGCCATTATTGCAGAAAATGGTGATTAATTTCTTCATAATGATGAAAAACGTAATGATGAATAACCCTTTGAATCAAGCATTTTTTCCCAATTCCCTTCGATCGTCATCTGACTGTGGTTCGAAATTACGTGGTGTCTTCCTCGGATCTTTCCCTTGGGGATTGATCCCGGACCGTCGCCAATAGCCCGTTATGTTGTTTAAGTGCGACGTTAATTAAAATACCTACCTGCCACTTCCCTTCGAATCAATAATACAAAGGATCTCTTATAAATACTTTAACGAATGAATAAAACAATTATACACTTGTAATAAAACCGTGAGTATTTATTTTTATGTAATGACTTTAAAAAATTAAATTTAGAAAACAGTAATGAAAAGATTTAATTGTGGTACTAATATAACCGAGGGTTAATTAGAGGGTTAACATCACTTAGAGGGTTAACATCATGTCAACGATAATGAAACCGACCAAGCAATTTCAAACGTGGGACAAGACAGAACTATCTCTTAGCGATGCGTTTGGAAACGACAGAATTGCCAAGAGAAACATAAATACAACTAAATGGCGAATAAGTATTGACCCATCCTCATAGTTTAATGTTTTCAATTTTTCAGGTACATAGTTAAATCGGTTGACATTACAAAATTGTTTTATTGGTTATCACATCGTTAATTTTATTACTTATTGCTTCATTTTCGGTACATCACATACTTCTCATGAATTTTATCTTTTCCAAACTCTTTAATAACAATTTCAAAGAATATGCTAAAAATAGATGGAATTTTAATTAAAAATATTTCAGATGCAACAAATGAAATTTATAATTTAACTGCATGTTTGAAAAAGACAAACTACTGTTAAAAATTATATATAAAAAAAATTTTGCAAACCCACTCACGAGATTGAGATTATTTTGGGACTGCGCATTTTTGAGGAAAAATACGAAACTATTTTTGGGGGTTTGACTCATAAATATCTGGATTTTAAATTGAATTCAAGTGAAATGCCTGCTTTTTCCGTTTTTATGGTATGAGAAGTTTGATTTGCAGGTGAATTTCCAAATTCCACTCTCTACTTTAACTCGAAAACGTATCTCGCAGTGATACATTTGCCAATCTAATTAAAAAATTTAATTAAGACTGATGAAAAAAAATATTGCTTTTTGAAGAAAACACAAAAAACAAGACCCAAATTCCACACATTTTTATGCGAAGTTAAAGCAACTTTCATATTTTTATCTCGACATATTTTCTAATAAATATGTGGTGTTTCCTTTTCAGACGCTTTCGATGGAGCGATGAGTAAGTGCTTTTTTATGCAGTGCTAAGTACTTTTTAGTACTAATTTTTTTTACATAATAGCTTGGTGATGTACTTAATCATCCAAGTGGCTTCGACGAGATATCTCGTCACCAAGGTATTGCCGATTTCTTTTTATGATGACGAGATCAAGATCTGTCCAGTTTTCTTCTAATGACGAGATATATCGTCCATCAAAATCTAGTCAGTTTTTGCTGATCACAAGATACTTCGTTGCCAGCTCAGATGTTGACCTAATCTTCCCTCTGTGATTCAAAATTACGAGGTGGTGTCCTCTTATCTTTGGCTTCGAGATTATTCGTGCCCATTGCCAATATATCCCGTTGTATTGCTCCAGTGAGACGTTAATTTACTGCTTACCTACATAGCTTAATGTAGTACTGCAGCTAAAGGTCTTAATAACAGGTGCCTAAAACTATGATGAAGAACGGGGTGCAGCTATATAGAGCTGGCATTTTTGAAGAACGAATGGAAAAATAGAAGATAGCGGACGAGAGAGGGTTTGAATTGTAATGTTTGAAGTGGCAACATGAATACCAGAAAATTCCCAATCCGCAATTGAGATTCCCGCTCTGGTAGGTTGAATTTCTTGGCCCGAGGACCATATTTCGCCAAGCTGCACCAAGGAATGGATATGCCTTAGTCGTTTTTGCTGTTGCTGCTTATCTTCATGTCTAGCACTAAATAGACCAAATCCACGAGTCCGTTCACCTGCACAAAGTCATACACCAAAGGGATTCAGAAAACAGGTCGTCTTTGGACAACCCCAGGGACTCGAGGATGGGTGCTGGGGAGGCCTGGTCAGACTGACACTTAAAGCAAACGAATCTTGCGACCACAGCAAAATGTGAGACACCCCAGATGGCTATTGAAAAAGTGGGAAAGCGCTGTCTGAATATGTCATAGACGTGACATAAATAGACTGAGCATTGCTATTGAGAAGAGCTTCAAAAGGTGTGACCATCATGTCGACTAGAAGTCACGTGATTCCTCTGTAAAAAATTGACTTAGTTCGTCGATTTGGTATCTTATCGCCTCGTAACATCTTATGACAAGGTAGGTGTGTGAATCCACATTTATACACAGTGGTAACTAAAGTGGTGAAATTGCCCAAATCAACTACTCTCAAATGATCAGTGAAATGATGAATCAGCGAATGGATTTATTCTCCCGTCCCTTGGACCAATCAGATGATGAACGTCCATTCCATCCCCAGCAGACGGAAGAAGTCTAACGGTCACGTTACTACTACTTTTGGACACATGATCCAGGGATAAAAGATTACCATTGCTCATTCTACTTTTATATTTTTGCTATGGGATATACACACTCAATGAAAGTTTTTACAGACACAGTAGATTGAAATACCCCATGGAGAAGTAAACCTGACAGGAGTCGAACCGCTACAACTATCAGGTTGCTAACGCAGTGGAAAAATCCACTGAGCCCCACTGCGGCCCCTAACAATGAAATGTTTTAATTGCCTTATATTTGGATCACATTTTGTCTTTGCTTTTAGGAATCATTTCAATTAGTCGACATTGTAAAAGTTGTGGATCATCAAAATTAAAAATCCATTATGAAAATGTAATTTGTTTATTGTCTTGGCTGATATTCACAAATCAGCACTGCCAGAATGAGATTGATTAAGGCGAATTTAAAAACAAAATGACACTATTCTTATTTATGGTCGATTTATGACACAAAGGCCATCTTTAGCTATGGTGATCCAAACGCAACAACAAGTAATAGGACATACACACACAAGGAAATTTTTACTAACACAGAAGAGAGAAATACACCCTGGGAGGAATGTAACTCGAGCCTCCCACAACTAGCATGTTGCTAGCACAGTGGGCAATCCCACAGAGCCACGATGGCAATATATGATCGATACTTTTTGAAATTAAAATAGCTCAGTATTTTGAATATCGAATAGTTTATTTTTAAATCGCTCTATGTTCATGTTTTCAAAATCTGACACTGTCATTAAATTTTTGTATTATTGACCCCGTTTAAAAAATACTTGAAAAATTAATTTTGTTCAAACTCTTTCAGTAATGAAATATTTTTTGCTTAAAATTACATGCGTAGTTAACAACAAATTACTTGTAGTTGGCAGTTGTTTAAGCGGCGAGTTTGTAATTTTTAAAAGTAAACAATTCAGTGAAAATATCATGCTGAATTTAAATTTATAAAATGATTGCATAAGGAAACTTTCATCGTACTTTTGTAACAAGAAAATTGTTCCCAAATTAACCAATCAATTAAGTAATAAATGTCAACACGACTAATACCATAAAAAAGTTCAAAACCTTAATTTTATAAAATTATTCAAAAACAGTGACGAAAAATTAGAATGTGTCAGAAAAATTTCAAGAATTATTAAAAAAAAGAAACTTTTCTGAATAAGGTGGTATAAAGTATTTTGCGAACTTCGTTGATGATGAGAAAATTAGGTTTGTTCTAAAACGTTATTAAAGTTATTAGATTAATTAAATTTCAGATTAAAAAATAATCTCAATTCTCTCCAATAATAATTTTTGCGACAAACTATTTCTTCGTTATTCTTTTTCTCAAAATGCTCGACATTATTTTTTAACCTATGCGTGAATATTTTAATCAGTGAAAAATATTTCGAAACTTTATGAATATTAAATATCTTTCTCCTAATTCCAGGTAATTACAATCTAGAACTTAAGAGTTTTAGTTTTACAATTTAAAAGCAATTCCTATAAATAAAGAAAACAATAAAATATTTTTTCAAATTTCTTTTAACATTTGGATAATTACATTAAAGAATTGTATTAAGGAAAGTATATGAAATTACTTAAATACAAGAAATGTAGATTTCACTTTAAGCCAAGATTAATATTCGAGTGGAATCCAAATATTTTTAAAAGAAAGATAGAATATAGATTATATTAATTTTGATTTTAAAAACTGTTTCTTATGCTTTCTACTCCTTTCGCCTTTACATCATCCATCAAACTTGATAACATTTAAGTCTTAAGATAAATTTAGTTTCATATGAATGATGAAAAATCTGTTTTTGAAATCTAATAAATCAGGATTTTTCTAGTTAAATTATCTTTTCTTTCTAAACCTTTTATTCAATTTTTACAGACAGTGCTAGCTCACCAGGTATGATCAACATTGATGCACTTCATTATTGTATATTATTTCATAAAAGTTATCATAAATAACAGAAGTCTCAGTACTGAAGCCTTAACATATTAATGATTATTTAATAAAAGATTCCTTTTATGCTTGGATGTAGTTATTAAAACATTTTAGTGGGGAAAAATTAATGAGTTTCTTTCTATAATATATATCTTGTGTGACTTTAAAATGATTTATGTTTAGACTGTTTTATTTTTGTGCTAAATGACTTCAGTGATATTAAAATTTATTGGAAAAACGGGGTCATAAGAACTTCTAGAAGAAAGTGTTTTCCTTCTTAAGTATAAGTATAAGTAATTTCGTGTAAGTTGTGATGTTACTCCAAGTTCTGAAATTGAATGAAGATGCTTCTACCCTATATTTTGTTTCCGTGCACAAGTTGTTTTAGTGACTACCTACTTAAACTACTAATCTGAGACTGTTCGATAGATTTGAAAAAAAATGAAATTTCAAAGTATATTTACATTATGTATACTAAATATGCATATTAAGTGTTTATACTTATTGTTGCATATTTAGAAGATTACGAATCACTAGTTTCTGCCCCCCTATTGCTTGCAACCACTTTTTTCATTAAACAATTTCTTAATCAAATTCATTAATTAAAACAATTTCATTAAACGAATTCATGTAATAAAGGTGTCAGAGGAAAATTTTTTAATGATTATAAATATAACATTCAATTTTAGGTTAATTGACTCAATATAAATAATTCTTATTTTTATAGATATAAATATGGATTAGAATATTGATTGTTTACTTATTTATAAATTTAAATTGTATGATTTGTTTATGAATGAATATATTTAAAAGCATTTTTCCTTTCACCACCCATACAACCGCCAAACTATCGCCAAGTCAACCGTATCGTTAACTTGGTATTAATCCAAAACATCACAAATGTGTACACCTATCAAAGATATGATAAGTTAAATGCAGAAAATGTTAAGCTTATATGCAGGGTGGTCATAAATAAAGTTCCAATTTGGAGGCATCTAGATCTAAATCGAATAAACGGAATGCAATCAAATTTGGTATTGTGATTTTTGAAGAAACAGATGAATTCCGCGGAAAAGAAATTTCAGTACCAAAAGTCGCCAATAGGGGAAACTTGGCGTTGTTAGCGTCTACAGCAATTGAGCATTTGCATTAAACGCAGATAAAATGGATTATGCAAAGTTTCGTCTGCGTACATGACCAGTAGCACTACAAATTCCACTAAAAAGGAATGGGAATTGGGAACATTCAATTTGATTGAGCTCTAGAGCATGCGGATGCAATTTGTTGTACACAAGAAAGGTCAGCACATTGAAATTGGTCTATGTAGTCAAGGAGAACCTGTTTCTGGTGAATAACATATCGTTTCCTGTGAGTTGAATCTTTATATTAATTCATGTATCTATTGCCAGTTTTATTAATAGCAACGTACCACATATCCGGTTGAAACTAGTTGCGTGGTTGTTGCTCACACAGTCGAGACTTTGCATAAGCAATTTTATCTGCGTTTAATTCAAATGTTTGATTGTTTTCGACTCCGACAACGCCAAATTTTCCTCCATTCGTGGCTTTTGGTAATAAATGTTTTCTGAGGAATACATCTTTCCATGTCTTCAAAAATCCCAATACCAAAAGTGATTCCTTTCCGTTTATTCGATTTAGCTATTGGTACCACGAGAGCTCAAATTATATTATGGCTACCCTGTAATGTTTCAGGTTTAATTAATATTTGTAAGAAGTAGCAAAGAATAAGTAAATAGTAAGTACAATAAAAGAATAATGGGGAGATCAAATTCTTTACTAAGGGGTCAGAAATTAACTAGTTTAATATAATTTGGTATTTCTATATATAAATATTTCTCTACTGATATCATTCTGAAATATTTTCCTTTGTTTCAGAATATAACTTTCGTAAGTACATGCTAAACTCATCAAGTTTTATTTGAGTTATAAATTAGAAGTTGTTATTATAAATATATGAATTTTTTAACCATTGTTAAAAATGTTTGTACCATTTATACAAGGCATTTATTTGCCTTTATTTATCTGTTATTGATGGTATTTAACAATTTTTATAATGTGATTATTCCTTTTGAGGTTAGGAAGTTAAGAGAAAAACAGGCTAAGGTAAACTGTTATGAAATTATTGTTAAACGAATTCTACAATGGCGAGTTGAGTCAACTAATTTTAACGAATTCTTATGTACATGTAATAAAATGTTAATAAAAATATTAAAATGTCGAAATGTCCAATGTTTGAAAATGTCCAATTGTAGTCATAAGTTCCAATTTAAAAAGTTTACTCTTGATTTGATTTTTAGCTATTTGAGAAATAGCTGTTGCTTTCGGTGGGATCAGGATTAACCAACCTATTAACAAAAAATATACTTGTAAATTAAAGGATCATAAGCGTAAGATCGATAATTCGTAGAGAAAAGATTGATCTCAGGCGAAAACTGAATACGGCCCTCAAATATTTTTAACAAACCCACAAACTATATAAAGCCCTCATAGGTTTAACCAGACCGTTGTCCAGATACGGCTTTTATATACATATTTACCCGGCCCTCAGATCAGATACGTCCCTCGAAATGTTCCTATTGTGTCCGCAGAAGAGGTACGGCCCTTCGAATAGATTAACCTGCCCACGGGCTTTATACGCCCTCTCCTGACAGGTTTAACACCAGTAAACTTGATATAGTTATCCGGAAAGGTCTACTCATCTCGCGATACGTCCCCCGCAAAGATTTTTCCGGACTGCAGACCAGATACTGCTCTCCGAATAGGTATACCGGCGAGTATACCCGATACGGATATCAAATATTTCTAGAGGGTACTTATTTGTAAAAAATAAATATTACTTAAAGTTGCGCTTGTTTTTTACAGAAATTGTATATGGAAATAGTGGTAAGATTTTCTTTCTTTGCACTTTCCTGGCGTTTGTAATATTTCTTGGATCCATAGTTTCATCACATTCATACATACTTCTTAAAGCAGTAATTATTAGCACACATAAATCCGTATATTTAATGCGACTTCGATAAGCATTTGTATTTCCAATATACATTTTATTTGGAAGACTTCAAGCAAATTATTGTTACGTTCATACAGCTTTATCAATATCTTTCGTGTTTTAGATCACTTATTACTAAAAACCATAAACAGGTGCTTAGCTTCACTATGCTACATATTATCTTCATGTAAAACGTGTGGGGTGGGGTGAGAAATTGAATGAGTTTGTGTATGCAATCATAATGTATTGGGCAATAAATCACAGCACTCTACGGATTAAATCATTCAATGCAAGCATAAAACGATGATATTAGAATTATTAAGTGATTATGCATTCTCACTTTGAAAGCGTAATCGTTTCTAGCTGGTGAAGCTCCTGCCTCAGCATGGTGTCGATATCGACGGGCACGTCGATTACTTTGTTCGATTGCGCTTAAAGTGCAGGTCTCCTGTTGCAACTGACGAATCTGTAAGAACGGTGGTTGCGACGATATCAGCCTCTCGGCAATGACTGGAAATAGTAATTCAATTTATGTTGCACTGGAGCAACACAATGGGCTGACTCCGTGATGGAATTCTGCGATTGCAATACGTCTAATGGAAAACAGGTTGTCTTTCCTTGGATTCAGAGAGGGCACAGTCCGGCCTTTGAGCACCTAAGTGGGAGGGGAGCACAGACTGAAGGCGGGTAGTCGATCACTCTCATCAAGTCCACCTGCGGCGCGCTATGGCAGACGTGTTCTGGACGAAGTGAAACCTGGTGGACATTAAGGTGTATGTATAAACTAGAAATCACGAAAATTGACTAAAATATCCATCCACCTTTTAATAATTCAAAATATTGTCCAACCCCTTAGCTTTCTAACGATATCAAGATCTTGTAAATATTCCAAATAGTTTTCAAGTTAAAAGGGTTTGGGTTAGGTACTGTCACCATAGAAAAACACGTTTCCAAAACTTGAAACTCGATTTCTGAACTATGTTTTTGCAAAAGCCACAATTCTTCCTCTGTCAAACTCAGAAACGTGGTAGTATGAATACCGTATTGTACGATGAGGCATAATTGAGCTTCCTATACACAGGAGAAACGAGAAAACACAATTCCAATTCTTAAAACCGGCTTCATTCATGATGTTGCATTTACGACGACCGGCAGTATATATAACGTATTTAATTTTAACACGTCTTTAAAGTCAAATTCCATAAATCATTTTATTTGTTACATCAATCAGAATTATTCTTGTACTTATATAAAACGTTTCGTTTTTCAGATAGTTTACACTGTAAGTTGATTTTTAGTTATTATTAAATAATTTTCCCGACTACCTACTTATTAATTAAAATATTTTATTTTGGATTTTTGTACCAAATAGTACTTTCGCTCTAGCTTTGATTTTGATACTATTTCTAATTTGTGATTACCTTTTTAGCGATGAATTTCTCAAGTAAGATATACATTTTTATATAAATCTAATAACTATTATTGCAAAATTGTTAAAAGTTTCTTTTACTAAGTGCAGTTTAGACTTAGAAACATTTATGCACATCGTAAGTGATCAGACACTTTTTAAATTGAATTTAGATATGACTACTCACTTCCCTATGTTATACTTCTTACTTTAAAAAATGCATACTTCGAATTAATACTACTAAATTATAGTCTAAATACTACTTCTAAACTTTAGTTACTATTTAAAAAAACATAAATTGTTACTAAAATGCAAACCAAATAATGAAAATATAAACCAAAAGTTCATTTATTTTCACATTAAAACTTAAAATTCAAGCTAAATATTTCCACATTCCACGAGATGTGATAAAACATATCCTACCTTTGATTAGAAAAATAAAGCTATTTGGTGAAAGGAATTTTCTGTCTAGCTAAATATAGGTGACGGTAGTGTTTCTACAGTAATACACATATTCTTTGTGTATTATGAACGTATAGCCAGACGGCTTGTTTTACCAATATGATTTAATATTCCAAATAAAAATTTCAAAATAGAAATTTTGAATTGATATATGATAATTGATTAGTTTACACCAGTTAGATTAAATCCCAAAAGTAGCCTCAAACGGCGAGATAAAATAAATTTTAATGTGACCCCGATATCTTTCTACGAGACCATTTGGATAGCAGAAAATCTTAGTCAACCGCCTGATGTGTTTACACTGAAAATTCCTCTCATGTTTGTGTGTTTTAAGCCTTATTCCCTTCAACGTAAAGCCCTTCTGAGTTGAAACGCCTCCCTCATTGTTGTTGACTGTCGTTACTTCATTTACTGTGGAAATCTAGCAGCCGTATTCACAATTCTTGAGTTAATCCACGAGTTAGAGGTGACTCAACGATTTTCCGCAAACAGTGTCCATAAACCGCGAATTAAGTGATCGGGAGATTAACACGATAAGCTTTGTAAAATTCGGTGATTGGCTGCTATGGACTCTCTCAATCACGAGATATTGTTCACATTTCTAACAACGCTAGAGTATAAAACCATATCGTGTTCGCCAAATGATTAAGGTGGAATTTACTACAAATTTCGTTTTTAATATAATGCACATATGGGACGACTTTAATAATAATAAATTTTAATTCGTGTTAGGTAGGTATAGTTAGGTGGATATTTTAATTAACGTCACACAGGAGCAACTCAACGATATATTAGCAATCCGGGATCAATCCGGAAAGGAAAGATCCGAAGACACCACCTCGTAGTTTTGAACCACGGTCAGATGACGAGATCACACCTGTGCTGGCACCCCACTCTCCAAACTTCCACACCGCGCCAACGTAAGGACATCTGAGGCCAAGAAAGATTTAACGTGCATCAGCCCCACGTACATGACGGTCTTCGTTTAGATTGAGTTTCGAGCTCTCAACCCTCCGGTTTCTAATCCGCTGCTCTTCCAACCGGGCTACTGCGGGAGCTCGTCGGTAATGATGCTTGTGCAAAGGGAAGAAACATACATTATCAATTTTCTTTAACGCATATAAAGTTAATAAACGTATTCTTTATTATTCATGAATTTGGAACAAAAGGAATCTGAATTCCACAATTTTAAAGACAAAATAGTTGTAGTTGACAACTTTGTGCAATTAATCTTCAAATGCTGGACAGCTTAATAATAAAATACTGTTACTGTTAAAAGTTATGAATGAAAATGAAGTTAAGGCCTAATTTCAGGTTAATAAATTTGAATGCAGAAATAAAAATTAATACAATATGGTACTCACGCTTGCTCAAACTGACAACTGCATTTGCCAACGCTGCTGTAAGTTTGCGAATCAACTATTCAATTAGAAATTCCCATTGTGAATACAATTGAAACTAGTGTTCCCCTTTAAAGATGGTACACGAAGATTAGAAACATCGTGTTGAGCTTAGAGTTGAATGGAAGATCAGGAAGTTTTATAATCTTTATCGCAAATAAGTCAGGGATACCCTCGGCATTGTTCCTTCTCTTCTTGATGCCTCAAGGGATGTGACCTTTGTTAATCTAACAATGGGTTTTGTAAACTAACCTCAGAATCTTCAGAAATGCTCATTGCTTACATTGGCCATTACTGCTGACCATGCTGTTCTCATTTTTACAACAAATTTCGTTTTGATGTAGACATTTCAGCATTTTATATTTTGTGAAATTACTTGCATTTATAGTGTCTATTTCCATTTAGTACATGTTTCAGTATCTTTAAAATTAAAAGTTTTATTAATGATTACGTACACAGTTTATTTTAATCTATGACATACTTTAGTTAATCAACTTCTTATTGAATATTTTTAATTTTCATTGACCTTTGCTTTGAAATTACCCTCAAAATCTTCAGAAAGTATCAATGCTTCGATTGAACAGTTTTACTCACCATAATGTTTTCATTTTCATTTCAAATTTCGTTTTGATACATAGACATTTAAGCATTTCATATCTTTTGCATAGAATTAGTTATATTTATAATGTTTTTCATATAATTCATTTCCCCTATCTTTAAAATTAAAATTTTATTCCCTATAGTTCATGACAACTTTCGTAATTCATTTAAATGTAGGGCGTATTTAGGTTTATCAACTTCTTATCAAATATTTTTTTTATTTTCACTGATCTTTTATTTTTCAAATTAACCTCAAAATCTTCAGAAATTATCAATGCTTTAATTGGATGTTATTGCTGACCAATCGAATTTTCATTTTACGTTATATTTAGTTTTGATACGTAGACATTTCAGCATTTTATTTCATTTTTAAGAATTTATTAAATTTAGTACTATTTATTCTATTCGTGTTTCTCTATCTTTAAAATTAAAATCTTTATTCCCTACAATTATCCACTATCTTGACTGTTCATTTTAATCTTAAGCAAATTTAAGTTATTCAAATTTTTTTTAATATTTTTCATTTGCATTAATCTCTTATAACATTTTCAGACTTAGACTTGCCAAGCAGTGAGTAAATATTTTAATAGGATCTATCGTCTTATGAAAATCTTATGCCGTTTACAATAGATTTATAAGGCATAAAAATTTATGTTTAAATATTTAAATTATCTCACGATATAAGTGATTCTTTAAAAAAATATTGGTTGTGAACAATTTTACCTGATTATTTTAGATTTGAAGGAATATGTGTCTATAATACAATGGAAAGTTTAGTTTTAACTACTTTAAAAAAATATTTTATGACCTAAGATCAACATGTTTTAAGATAGTTAAATCATCAAACATTAAACTTCAAAAGTAAAGTACTATGCATTCATATTTTAACGACAACGAAAAAATTATCCATGTGATAGAAGACGTGATAGGAAAATTTTAATATGCGTAGAATATTATTGACTGAATTATTGATTATTGAACATCAAGAAACGATATTTATGTTCCGAAAAATTTCCAGGGATAAAATTTACATTTCATATTTTTTACAAGTGTTGTCAATTTATTTTATAAACCTTATTATTGGTTAATGAAATTTTAAAATAACACAATTTAAATATTGGAAGTGGTAAGGTATACAAACTACTTAACCATCTTTCCATACTCGAATCGTTTAGTATTTTAAAATAATGATAAACAACTTCACCAAATTTGTAGTCAATTATTAACTTCCATAAATAAATTGCTCAAAAACTCCATAATTTTTAGTAACACATTATTGACGCCAAAGTTCGAATCTGCAAACTTTAATATGAAATACCGTTTCACGTCATTTAGTTCATCCGTTTCTGGGTTATGAGCTGATACATTTAGACCTAACAGCTACAGAACATCACCCACTTTGGCCCTTCAAACAATTGCGGGAATTCAGCCACTACATCTTTCACTTCAAAAAAGCAGTGTGCGTCAAAATGAGAATGAGAATAACTACAAAGCTTGGAAATGCAACTTATGACATAGATGGAAAGGGCAATAGGTTGGTCTGTACATCCAGTTAAAACTCTTTCATATGACAGAATAAACCCAGCAGTGGGAGTACCTCATTACGGCATAAGCTACTTCACCGATGGCTCCAAAATGGAAAATAGAATGGGAAGTGCTTTTTGTTCTATGCAAGAAGGGGACGTATAACCAGCAATGGTTCACGAGAATGCAGGACAACTCCGTTTTCCAGGCGGAACTGTATGGGACTTTAGCAGCCATAAAAGCAGCAGAAGCAAGAGCAGATAAAAATGTAAAGATCTGGTCAGACAGCCGAGCTGGTCTCCTGGCACTTAGAAATCCTAAAACGCCGAGTCCACTGGCACGAAGAATACAATATTTATTAAATAACAACAAGGAAATTTGTCTAGGCTGGATTAAAGTCCATGCGGGTCATGAAGGAAACGAAGAAGCAGATAGGTTAGCATAAAGAGGCAACCACAACGCGGTGCATGGATGAAGGGGTGAAATGGCCCTGAAGTCATTGCAGGAGGGAAACCACTAGCTGGGTACTTGGTGCATGGCAGAAAGAATGGGATGAAGGAGAAACAGGTAGGATGGTACATGATGGCCAAGAGTGTCACTAAAATCGGCAAGTTGGACCAGTGCGGAGACACTCTTCTTCACAGGATATGGTCCATTTCCATCTTACCTAACGAGGTTTAAATAAATCAATTCAGAAAATTGCCCCTGTGGTGAAATCCGCACACCTCTACATTACATCACAGTCTGCCCCCTCATAGCATCATGGCATTTGAGGACGCCTGCTGACCACCTTCAAATCGCATGGCTCAGGAACATAGCTAATATCAAGGGCTCGAGGATCAAAATTATTAACATGGTATATATATAGTGTAACTTAGTATGATAATATAGATGAAATTATTGTATAGATGTAATAAAAGGTATGAAGGAATGTGCTCTAAATTCTGGGTAGACATGTCACCTCGGTGGCATACTTTATTCCTCTCAACCACATTTATTTAAACTGGTACAGTGTCTCGCGACACTAAGCACGGGAATGTGTTGATTAGGCACTAGGCACAGGTTGGTGTTAGTTAGACAACCTAATGTTAAATTAGTTTTGTAAACTTTTATTCATACATTCCGAATAGAGTTTGCTATCTCGTTGAATTATTTTTAGTCATTTTACTTTTAAAGAACTCCCAAAACATTACGTAATTTTTAAAAATTAATTTTTAATATGCAATAATACTTACGAAACTAATATTCGAAATAATTATGAATAACGACCTCCATATATTTTGATGGAAATCTATATAAAACAATTTGTTATACAATAATATAAATTTACAAACTTCCAAGTCGTGTTTGTGGACTATAATTCTAAATAAAAAATGGTAGATTGTGTAGAAGACAAACCATAATTTTGACTTGAATACTCTAGCTTGGTGTTGGATTGTCTAATGAAAAAAACATACACAGGAAGTTTGAACGATTGTTTAGTGTGAATATTCAACAATTACTTTACAGTTGGAACGATTAAAGTGCACTTTGGTATAAACATTGGATAATTTTATTAATTAAAGGTCTGCGATTGTAACCTATGATTCGGTAGCTTTCGAATGACACCACTTACTCAGTCCTAACTTCACGGAATCCAAAGTTACACTGGCCCAAATCTCTCCCTGCACCGTAGAATTTCGGCATATTACGGATCCCCTCCCCGTGTTCATTGCATTTGCTAACTCGGTCCGAAAGTCATGTCAAGTATTGACACATTTTGTCTACCCGACGCTATATTTATCTTCTGAATGCTTCTTCTAGTTCTGAGATCGTAAGACAAAGCAGATGTAACTCTTTGTAATGATAGACTTTTCATGCATACCAACCACTACTGTTCTACAATTTTAAAGACATATCCTTGTCATCAACATGGTTGTGCATAAACAAACGTTCATTAATAGAAAAATAGTAGCAATTGAATAAATTAAATCAACAAGCAAAAAGGAAATGCTAAATGGTGTTAAACAGCAAGAAGAATGCCCCATGGATGCCCCATGGATAACATTCTAGAAAAAACGTCAGAGCTTCTGTTATCGTTTGCAAGACTAATGATGTTTGCTTTACCAGACTTTCTCAAAAAATTCTGTCACATAAATAAAATCTGGACTAGAATCAATATCTTAAGTTGTAATACTTACCTTTAATATTTTTTGAATAATAAATTTAATATGGGGGTGTTATTTTTATCCATTGATTACAAAAGAATTAATTTCTACTCGTAGGAAAGAGGTGAAATTTTGCATTCGTTTTAAGAATGTCTTTATCGATTTCATGCAAAATATATGATTTGCTATGCAAAAATTATTTAGAATACGAATATTACAAGCTAAAATTAAATTTAAAGGTATTACGTAGATGTTTTGAGTTCTTTAATAGTATCATAAAAAAATACTTTAACATGAGAATCTATGAATCGAAATTTGGGAAGCTGATTTGATCGACGTGGTTATTTCGACAAGGTTTCCCGTCGTTAGCAAAACTGACCAAACCTTGATGTACGAGATATCTCGCCATTAAAAGAAAACTGACCAGATCTTGATCTCGTCATTATAAAAACCTGCATTGTCTTAATGATGAGATACTTCGTCATGAGCGAAACCGGTCAGATCTTGATGGACGAGATATCTCGTCGAAACCACTTGGAGGGTTAACATTATGGGCTCCTATTTCTTTTTCCCAGCTGTATATGTTGAATCATTTTTGCACATGTACCTATTTGAGAATACTTCTACTCCCCAGGTAGTTCATCCGCTATAAGTATGTATATTTTTTGTGCATTTTAAACAATTTCTATACTTAAATTACAAATTTCATATCGCTATGTCTTCAGAAGTGGTACAAGAAATTTTTAATGTTATCTTCAATTCTATGAAATTTTTATTTCAACAGAAAAATTCTGAAATAGTTTGAAAATTAAAATTTGTTGTGTGTGCATACGGATTTAAGAAATCATTTTACTTTTCTCTTTAAAATTTCGAAATTCTGCTCTTAATCTATTAAAAACTTTTATGTATTCATAAATATTTACATTCCAGCTTTACGATTTTCTAAGGAAATAGAAACTAAATGAACTATAGCTATATTTTCAAAGTCCTTACTAGATAAAACATTTTCATTCGAGTTATTAAAAGAGATGTAGAATAAGAGATTCTATAATCTGATATTTCTGTAGAGTGTTAAAACCTTCATAAGTGAAATTTTATACATTTATGTTATCAATAAAGATTTCATTATTGCCATAATTTATATCGGAAACGTAAAAAAGGGTAAATTGCAATCGCCGGAATTTTTAATTTTTAATAGCAAATGATATTAGTTCAGACACTGCTTAGTACACATTATCGTATCATTACAGAGCCCGCTTTTTGAAAAAAAATATTAAGACTCATTAGCTTTAAGTAAATAGTTTAAGGATATATTTCTCTCTTACAGTTTTATATTTTATCCTTGATAAAAAGGGATGCACTATTTTAGACCTTTCTTATTTATTTTATTCTGAATCACAACATGTTTCATTTTAGATTTCTTGAATGGTAAGTAATCAGCTTTGTAGACCTTAGGTAGTGGTTAATAATTGAATCACCGTCAAACTGGAGCAACACAACGGGCTATGGGTGACGGTCCGGGATCAATCCGACATGGAAAGATCCGAGGACAACACCTCGTAATTTTGTACGACAAAATTACGACGAAGTCAACACCTGATTTGACGCCCCACTCTCAACTTTCCACCATGCCAACTTGAGGACATGAAAGATTTAACATGCATCAGCCTCCATGTATGTGACGATTTTAGGTTGAATCGAGTTTCGAACTCTCAACCCTCCGGTTGCTAATTCGTTACTCTTCCAACCGGGCTACCGAAGATCCTATAATTCTCAGAAGTACAGCAATTTCGAAATGTATATAATTTTTTTAATGCACATAATATAAAAGATACTTTTAAGTTGTTAGTTTTAAACATAGGAACAGAGCATTTAAAATGATACATTTTCTGTTTCTTGGTCTGCTTACCTTTCATCTTCAGTTTTATTTCGAATACCATCATAGAGAGATTCAAAATTTCAAAATTAAATTCATCTCCGTTTAAAACAAAAATTAAATTAATCTACACGGTACCACATTCAGAAAAATTATATCATTAAATATGTTAAAACTAAGAAAACTAAGAGTCGAATATAAACAGCTTACTGGTAGAAATTCTTATTTCTAATGAACTGCATGGAAAAGTTCACACTTCAGTCGTTTTACCTCAATTTGCTTTTGAACGTCTACTTTAATTGCATCCCATTCACTTCTTCAAAGGCGATTCTATATTTTTGATGTCTAAATCGATTTTCATATTTGCTCTCTTTATTTTCTGCGTTGATTTCTGCCGTCCAGATTTCTCATTGGCTTATCTACTCAGAGAACTGCAAATTTTTATTGGCCTATCAAACCCTTTTAGTGGAGTTTTAGCAATATGCTATGTCAGTTCTATCTCCCACACTGCACCAATTAGATAGATGTTTGCAGCTGCGACTGTCAAACAAAATCCAAACGACCTTTGCGTTCGGAACATATATGTGGTTAAGCCCTTCATCAATGGCAATGAGCTCACTTCTGAAAACTGAACAGAAGTCTGGATTTCTTTTCTTGATTTTTACAGTACCCCCGTTTGGAGCTTTAATAAAAATTCCGCTGCAGGATCGAGGCTTTTCATCTTTACTACCATCTGTATCAATAAGGGTAGTGATATCCAGAAACCTCAGTCTTCCACGCGTGCCTAGATGTTTGACCATCTGACCATGTTTTAGCAATATTCAACTCCCAAGTGGTTTCGACGAGATATCTCGTCCACGATCTGGTCGATATTCCTAATGATTAAATATCTTGTTGAGACAAAAGCGCCCCAATACTCCAGGGGGAATGAAGATCCAAGTAAGGAAAAATAAATTGTTCCTTGCCTTCAACTGGTGACCGTTTAGAACAGGTTTTTGCATCAGAAGCTGGCAACACGAAGATAAACCACTAGGAAGGTTGAATATCTCTATAGCCTAAGTCAAACACATTTAACCCACCAAGTGGTTTCGATGAGATATCTCGTCCAACAAGATGTGACCAATTTTGCTAATGACAATATATCTCGCCATCAAAAATTTTTTTATGATGGCAAGATCAAGATCTGGTCAGCTTTTTTCTAATGACGAGATTACTCGTCTATCAAGATCTGGCCAGTTTTGCTGAATGACGAGATACCTCGTCAATACAACCACCAGGAGAGGTAAACTAAACCGCAAAGTTGCCGAATTATTCCCACACTGGTTCATTTCATATTGTTTGTATTCGTTGTTTTGTATTGTCAGTATTCAAATAATGTCAATTTCTATGCCACGTTCATTAGCGAAATACGTAGATAGATAAAAAATACACCATAAATATATTGATTGTTTTAACTATGACAGAACCGCACCCGCATGATAAATTGAAAACAATTATGATTTTGAAATTTATTCACATTTAACTAAGCACTAGAGCAGAAACTCAGTAACTGACAAAAGAATAAATTTGATATAACAGCCGTTGGAAGATTATTAGATTTTAACTCAAAAATAAAAATTATAAGCATTTTATCGTAATTAGACATTTTTGTTCAAACACATTACAAAATGTCAATTTATTACTCATTGAAACAAGCATTTAGTATCTAAAAACGCAATTCTGAAAAATATCAGAAAATGAGTTTCAGCTCTAAGCCGACGAAATGTATTTTGTAAGATAATCGTGTGTTAATTGAAATTCAACATCTAACTACTTATTTAAATTTGCGTGTACAACTGTCTTCAATCTAATGCTTGAAATATGTTTTTATTGCAAACATAATTTGATTTAAATTGCTCAGTAATGTAACGATATTTTGGAGCATTTCGCAATAAGAAATTAGATTACAAAAAGTGTTTAAATAGTTTAATGCAATATTTTGGAAATCTTAAATGGTTATCAAATGTTTTCTCAATTTTAAATAGCAATTAGTTTTGTGATATATCTACTACTTATTATTTTATATGTAAATTTAAAGTTTAATTAACAAAATCCATAAAAATGTTTACGGCTTACTTTTAATTTTTGCTCTTTTCATATATTTTTCTGTTTACTGTAGATATTGTATATGATCAAGGCATGTTAATATTTATCATTTTTGATTAAACTTTTGGAGTCGTAATTAAGCATTTTGATTCGTTTTAATTAAGTAAGATTTTGAAAAGTAGTGTTAATATGTAAAATAGCAGATGGGTTCTTACTTTCAAAATTTAATTTATACCAACCAGAAATATTTTGATAAATACTGTAGTAGTTATGAATATTCTGAAACTTATAGTTATATAAGAGCAATATCCAGTAGGGTTTTAATATTAAATAATGTACACTTCTCATTTCTTAGTCTGTTTTTGTTTGTATTTTCGAAAGATCAGTTTGATACTGTCTTTGATACTGTTTGAAGTCGAATTTAGTATTCTTCCATGTGGAATGTAGAATGATACTAACAGTCCAAAGAATAATTCAAAGGTATAATATATGGAATAGACTGCATCAGTAAATTTGTAAATGTAAATACCGTCAAAGTGTAAACTTAATTCACTTATCCAAATCAAATTTACTGATGGAATTGTGAAGTTATTACAGGCTCAGACCTGACAAACATGGACGACATAGACGAACCGTAAACTAGGCATAA
Organism: Meta bourneti; assembly: GCA_933210815.1. Lineage (NCBI taxonomy): Eukaryota > Metazoa > Arthropoda > Arachnida > Araneae > Tetragnathidae > Meta > Meta bourneti. The sequence goes on along the minus strand of OW119932.1, from coordinate 69,050,581 downwards.
AATATATCCAGTGAATCATTTCATTCTATACACCCAGCAATTTTGTCTTAAATAAAGTATTCCTTCTAGAGTATTGCGAAATGCAAGATATGTTTTCCATATAAATTTCATGTAATTCTCATAAAATTGCATTTGACTTTAACATAAGTTTCCCTTAAAATATTATTTATATTTGAATCACTTGGGTTATCCAATTTCATAGATTTTTTACTTAAATTTATATATTGTAACGAAAGAAATTCTTGCATTTTTATGTTCTGATATTTGTAGTGTTCGTAGTTTGCCACGTTATGGATTTTGAGCTTTTGATATCTTTTTATTGAGCCCGACACTTTCATGTGTGAAATTATATGTGGCATAATTATGTGAACGTATAATTGTAACATATTGCTCACATTGTGCAAGCATTTCTGGTGGTTAGTAATCATTCGCTATAGCACCCGGTAGAGTAATAAATTAATAAGGAAATAGAAAGAAATAAAAACAACTTTTAAGGAAATAGTTATGACATTGTGTTTTGTTTATCCATTCCTTTTTTCAGCCCTCAATTCTCTGTATACCACTTCATTATATGATTTTTGTGTCTACCTGCTAATCTTATATCATTATTATTTGAAATACTATCTCATTAACTGATAAAGCCGTTGACATTTTTATACTCTCCCTAACATTGAAATAAGCTATAAAAATGAATAAGTTTAAAGATGTATTCATTTTTAAAATTTCACAGTTGTTTGCATAGGGATAATTAAGTATTTTTATGTTCTCTCATAAGGTGTATTTTTAATTGTATCAAGATAAAAACAAGGTATTTCTGGTATATCTAACCATATTTCAATATTTCACTTAATATGCAAATGATTGTAATGCTCTTTTTTATTTTCTTATATAGATGTGCATAATAAACCTAACCGTAAGCATTGTTTTTTCATAATATATATTCCCATGATATATAATGGATTACATATGCTGCATGATTTAATGTAGCCATTAATAGCTATTATACTGAACGTTACAAAATGAACTGACGCAAAGTGTCGATCGATAAAACTTAATAAATATGCATTGTCATAAAATTAAATCATTACCGTAATTTCAATTTATAAGAGACATTCTTGTTTTCATATATTAAGAAAACTGTTTTACAATAAGGAGATTACTCTTTTCCTTTATTATCGAACATGAATAGAAAATCTATAGAAAATAATAAGTAGCTCCCAGCAACGATCATAAATATCCTATACTCTACATATAATTTAAACTGCTACAGGTAATCGTATTAATAGTTTATTTTATTTACTGATATTGTATGCAATAAAATTGTTTCCTTATAGTTTTTGGACCTTCAATTATCTCTTAAGATTGGAATGTTATAATTAAATAAGGAGTGCTTATCAATAGAAAAATCTATTGATTAAATTTGGAGTGAATTTTCTCCTGAGGGTATGTATGGAGATAATAATTAAATAAGAAATGCGCTACATTAACTCTGTAGAAACAACTATTAAATTAAATTGGGGGCACATGTTCCCCTAAGGTAATGTAATGTGGTTATACTTTATTAAGAAACGTTTATATCTCTGTAAAGAAACAGCTATTAGATTAAATTTAGGGGTGAAAACTCTCCTCACAAAAGAATTTAATTTTTCAAAACTTTTCCAGGATATAAACCTTTTGCTGAGATGTCTAATCGTCCGAGAGCATTTTCACCAGGCCTTTAAAAGCAAAAACTTCTTGAGTGTAACACTTGCTTAACTGTTTCATAGATGGAGTTTAGCGAGTTATGTCTAAGGAAACACGGTCCCAGTTGAATAGTTAATTTTTTTTATTATATTCGAAACAAAATCTTTTGGTGTACGTTATTTTAATACACCTGGAAGATTAACCAACATGAGGGATAGTAACTCTCACGTTGGTTAATCTCTCTCTTCTTGCATAGTATATTTTTATTTTACCTGAGTGAAAAAGACCATAAGAGACATTTGTTTCTGCAGTTATGTTGTTCTTGCTCTCAGTTCCTCCAATGGTAATGGAATCACCGGTCAAATTATCTGGAAAAATGCTTAAATGTGTTTTATCGACCAAGTTCTTATCATCCATATGAGAGGGCTTTTCAGCGAATGCAAAAAAACCAGAATGCAAAGATTTTACTTCCACTAACCAAATGCTCTCGAATGATTCATATCACAGTTGCCTTAACCATCCAAATGGTTTTGATGACATATACGTCTCTCAAGACCGAGCCAATTTTGATAATGACGAGATATCTCGTCATCAATTTATTGCCGATTGTTTCATGATGACGAGATCTAGATCTTATCAGCTTTCTTCTAATGACGAGATATCTCGTCCATTAAGATCTGGTCAGTTTTGGTATTACGAGATATATCGTCGAGACAATCATCAGGAGGGTTGAAATGTAGCGTATTGCCACTTTGGCGACGTTTGATGTTTAGTTTTATTGGAGTTGACCAAAAAAACTATCATATATCAATTTGGAATTCATTCCTTGGAATTTTTAGTAGTGTAGATCTGAAATCGTGTTTGAAAAACAAGCCAAGTGACGTCACGTTACGAACACATACGTTAGGAAACACTACCGCCACCTACATTGAGTTTGACAGGAAGCGCATTAAAAGTCGTTCTAGATGCTACCTTTAATTTCATGCATAAAAATTTTAAATTGTATTTATTATTTTCGTACATTTAATTACAACAATAATATAAAATACTTTTTTTTAAGTTTCAGACATTTTTCAGCAAGTTTTATTTTTAAAATGTTCGAATATATTATTAATTACTCTACCCAAAAATATCTTGCAGAAAAATAATTGTATATCCAATCAAATGTATAAATTATTATTTATAAATTAAAAGTGTTATCTTTGCAAGAGAAGTATTTCAATTCTGCAACACACACAAATATAATACAAAATATTTTATTAGATAGTTGTTTAGGAAAAATGCTTTATTTGTTGATGATAATTCTGTAATACTTATTGTTTGACAGAACTTTTGGCTAAAATGTGAAGCAAATAAGGTTCATTAAAATATTTGTATTTAATATTTTTTTCTCTTATAATATTTTAATACATTATCAGCAGCGATAATGGGTAAGTTGAATTTACGATAGAAATAATACCATCCTATGCATATAATTTGTGCAACGTTTCATTATAAAAGTTAAACATGTACAGAAATTCATACTTGATATTTGCGAGAGTTATTGGTGTTTAGGAATTCATTGATTATATCTTCTTTTGTCATAATAAAACAATATTTTTGTTATTACGTAATAGAAAATATTCTCTTCAGATAAGTAATTTATAATGTGTAGAACCAATTTCCGATATTCAATGAAATCATTTCTAATCAGACATATTATAACCAATGAATCACAATATATATACAATCACATTATATACAATATCACCGTTAGTAAATTGTTTAAAACTAGATTACGTAAATTTTGCATCGCATTTATAAAAAAATTCCCCAACGAATTAATCACTATATATTTCAATTTTCTGTCCGAATTTACATGTTTTGAAAAATCATTAATACAAAATAATCTCTTTCTTCATCAATTTAAAAATGCATTGCTTCATTTATCAACTTAAAAATTCATTGAGATTTTTTGAATTTTTGATACACAATTGAGTAATAATTTATTAATATAAATATATTTAAATTTTACGTACGCAAAATGAGTAATGGTATTGTGAAATTAGTTTTAGTATACAAAACGTAGATTCCAGTACAGGGCAGTTCTGCATTTAAAAACATGTATTTAGTATTTTTACATATGAAGATATAAATTACTTTTCTGAGTTATGGGATTATAGCAGCATTGTATTTGTTATACATATATGTATAACAAAATAGTACTCTTCAAATATAATTCGAAATTGGAAGCATCTGATTTCCGAACATATTTTTTCAAGACTCATGAAAAAATAATTACATAGTAAGTAGGTAGGTATTTTAATTAACGTCGCACTGGAACAACACAATAGGCTATTGGCGACGGTTTGGGATCAAACCCGAAGTCGCAAAGTAGGACAAAGAAGTATATGTTTTTTTTTATTTAATAAGCCCACTTTAATCTTGATAGGACAAACAGGTTAAAAGATACAGGTGTTTATGGGTACTGATTACATCTATTTATTTCGAATATGGTTTAACTATGAATCCATGCGTATCCGACTATGAAACTTTCAGAAAGCAAGGATAAATAGTGTACCTTTAGCATATGGTTTTTAGGAAAAAAAATAAAAGATGAACTTTTTATGTATCGTAGGTCAAAGGTCAAATTGAATGACCTTGAAATTGAAAATGTCACTTAAAACGTCACACGATACGCCATTAGAAAGGTTGAATATTTTTCTACAAAATAAGCTCATTTCGTATGATTGAAAAATCAGGTCAGAGGAGAGGAGAGAGAGCGAGAGAGGAGAATGAGAAGAGAGAGAGAGGAGAGAGGGAAGAGGGGAGAGGAGAGAGAGAGGACAGGAGATTTAGTGAGTGTAAAATCATAAAAAATTGCCCAATTTTCGAATTTTGAGTAAAATAATATTGCAAGTTGGAAGCTAAAAATTTTCAAAATTTCTTATAAATAGCTGGGCCGAAAAATGACCCTTTTCTGTGCGGTTTCGCAGGCAATGGCCCATATATTCATTATCGAGAAGTATCGTGGTTATCAGAGTCTAATTTAATTTGGAAATGAAAACTCGCCCTATTCACTTTTTGGATGAGGAGAATATCAGTTCGATTGCATTACATACCTTGATGAACTTTTCGCTTACATACGTGAAGACGAACACTCAGTAACGAAGTTAAACATTTATGGAGAAAACTATATAAAATTACAAAGAACAACGATCCAATCTCCTTGTCACTGATCTCCAAAATCATCTAATTTCGGAATTAATTTTTTTAATATTTTATATCACGATTACAGTTTGTACGTGCGTAATAAAAAATATATTCACGATATCATTGTACGTGCTTTATAAATATAACAAGTTTACAAATATGCTAGAAGTTGCACGCGATCAATAAAATTCAAATTCTTGGATCGCTTGCAGTAGGCTGGTTGGAAGAGTAACGGACAGGCAACTGGAGGGTTGTGAGTTCGAATACAGCGAAAAACCGTAGTGTACATAGGGGGCTGGTGCATGTTAAATCTTTCGTGGCCCCAATTTTCCTCACGTTGGAATGGTGTGGTAGTTTGGAAATTGGGGTGCCAGCTCAGGTGTGACCTCGTCATCTACCTATGTTTGGAAATTACGTGGCGTTGTCCTGGGATGTTTCCCTTTGGTTTAATCCCGGACCGTCGCCAATAGCCCGCTGTATTGCTCCAGTGCGACGTTAATTAAATACCTACCATCCAAAACACGTATAACGTATTATAACACCTTAAGATCAAATAAAAAAAATTATACTCTATAAAAGTGCATTTTAAGGTACAGATAAAGGTTGAAACATACTAATGTTTGTCAAATAGTGAAGATGAAATGTTGGGTGTTCAGAAAAATGATAATTATTATGAATTATGTATTTTATGGAACTTGGGATCTCTCATTCATATGAAATGTGATGTATCATGACAATGCTTGATTATAAATACGTAATGAGACGTGTACCCAAGTGACACAATTAAAATAAATAGTAACATACACTTGGCATACAAGAGAAAGCTTCAACAAAAATTTACATAAGAAAACCCTCTATTGTTATCAACATTTTCAAAGGTTTATTATTTCTTTGTAGTTTTGTGTAGTGTTAATATTAATCGTAAAACATTCTTCACCCTCCAAGTGGTTTTCTCGTCCAAGCGATTGGACGAGATATCTTGTCCAATAAATGATCAATTTTGCTAATGATAAGATATCTCCTCCATCAATTGGTTGGTTTTGGGAATGACGAGAATCTAAGACATAACTGGCCTATTACTCCAAAGAGGAATGAAGATCCAAGTAAGCAAAGCAGATTGTTCCTTGCTTAGAACTAATGACAGTTTAGGAACAGGTTTTTGCATCAAAGGCTGACCACCACAGGACAGTTTTTGATGCCAAGATGAACCACCATAAGGGTTAAAACTGAACTAGATTCATTTAGTTTTCTGAGCGTCACAAGATTTCCGAGGTGTGTATTATTGCCTTTTCACCACAATCCACACGCAACAAAATAGCTACATCTATTAGTTGAAATAACCTATGGATTATTTCAACTTTTAGAAATATTCTACTATCCCATTCCTTAGAATAGAATCCTTTGGAAAGATTCTATGGGTCATTTCCTTAGAACAAATCTATGGAAAGATTCTATGGGTCATTTCCTTAGAACAAATCCTTTGGAAAGATTCTATCTGTCTTTTACTTAGAATGGAACTTTATGAAAATATTCTGTCTTTCTTAGAATATAATTATTTGGAAATATTCTGTGGGTTCCTTCCTCAGAATAGAATTATTTGGGGAAATTCTCTTAGTCCTATCCCCAGAATAGAATCCATTGAACAAATTCTAGTGGTCTTTTATTTAGAAAATAATCCTTTGTATAAATTCTATTGATCAAGAAAACCAAAACCGCTTAGAAATCAGGTTGGGAAGATTACAGGTTGCAAGGTGGAATTATGCGTATGAACCCCTCAGAAAGTTATCGTTTATATAGCAAAGCCTTCTCTTTTATCTCTTACATATGATTCATCGAATGAGAACGTTTTTTTTTATTTAAAATCTAAAATATTTTAGATGCCCATTTTTTAAATTAAAACATTTTTTTTCCAATGATGTATGACAAAACATTGAAACAATACATGCTATTAAAACACTGCAAATTACCTTAATTCGAAAATGTAGATCACGCAATCTTTTATTATTTTTAATCGCCATTTCCATTTCATACTTGAATTAATTGCATGTATTTGCATGTCCTATGTAAGAAAAAAGATATGGCATTGTAAAATTTTGAAAATTGGGCAATAATAATTTATAATAACATTGTAATTGTGTAGGTCTTATTTTAAACACAATATTTATTTCATTAGTTTTATTATGAAACTCGCACAGCTAATTTTTAATAACTTAACTTGTTTAATTGACAGTATAAAGACTAGAATATATAATCTAGAAAAGTGTACTTTAATTTAATATATATATTATGTACTTATTATTCTGTTAATAGATGATTCTTCAAGTTCAAGTAAGTTTATTTGGTATAAATATATATTTATCTCTAATATTTTATAAAGGTTAAAAATTTTGTTCAACTATGCATGACTCCTATATTTTAGCACAGCTGGTATAATATGCATAATATGTCAAAATAAATAGTTATATAAGTAGGTTTAAATATGTTTCTTTCTTTATTTTCAGGTGTTTCTTCAATGATAAGTAAGTTTACATAATTCCCCGGTAGTTATAAAACGGATATATTTTGCTCAACTATGATTGATTCATATATTTTAACTCAGCAGGAAATCTTTTTACATATTCGGAGCACCAATTACGAAAGTGTGATGAATAATCCTTACTTTTTCTGTTTTCAGGTGATTTTTCAAGTTCAGGTAAGTGTCATTTAAATATACCTCATTCTCAAAAATTTTTACAAGCGGTTTATTACGTTTAACACTCCTTGATTTATATGTTTTAATACAGCAACTGTTTTATAATATATTAAGAGGTATATATCGCGTAAGTGTGTTTGCAAGTACTTAAACTTTCTATTTTAAGATGATTCCTTAAAATCGAGTAAGATAATTTCATATTAATCAACATTTCCGCTAATATTTTTATGAATGCAATTTAATCAGCTATATTTTGTTCCAATAATTTAACACAATAACTGCCTTATATTATATTAAGAGTTATTATTACGTAGGTGTGCTCACAGAAGTCCTTGTATGCCTTATTTCCAGATGATTCTCCTCAAACGATTTAGTTATTTCATATCAATATAACCTCTAATGCTTTTAGAAACGGTCAATTAACCACATATATTATTCTTACCATATTTTAATATGATATCTTAATTATAAAAATATTAAAAGTAATTATTTCTTAAGTGTGCTTATAAATTCTTACATACATTTTTAGATAAATCCTCACAGACGGGTAAGTTTATTTCGTATAAAAATTATATTTTTCTCTAATATTTTTATATGATCAATTTAATCAACTATGTTTCTTTGCTATATTTTAAAGCAGTGGATACTTTATAATGTAATATATTAGAGTAATTATTACTTAAGTGTATTTACAGTGCTTGCATGTTTTATTTTCAGATGATTCTTCTGAATATTTTGAATATTCTGAAATATTTCTTATATATATATATATATATATATATATATATATATATATATATATATATATATATATATATATATATATATATATATATATATGTATATATATATATATGTATATATATGTATATATATATATATATGTATATATATATGTCTCTAATACTTTTATAAATGGTAAATAGAATCAACTGTAGGAATACCATAGTATAACATATTAATTGCTTTATATTAAGAGTAATTATTACTTAAGTGTATTTATACAAGGCCTGCATGTTTTGTTTTCAGATGATTCTCCGCAAATTAGTAAGTTATTTTATATCAATGTGTAATCTATAATACTTTTACAACTCACAAATTAGAAAACTATGTTATTCCTATATTTTAACTCAATAGCTGAATTTTAATAATATTAAAATCTATTCTTGCTTAAGTATGCTTACAAATCCTTGCATATTCTCTTTTCAGATGATTCTTCACAAACGAGTAAGATCTTTTCGTTAAATATATATTTCGCACTAATACTTTTACAAATATCAATTTAAACAATTATGTTTGATTGCTATATTGTAATGCAATAGCTGCTTTATAATATATTAAGAGTTATTATTACTTAAGTGTGATTATAAGTCTTTACATGCTCCATTTGCAGATGATTCTCCACAAACTGGTAAAATTATTTCCTATAAATATTCCCTCTAATACTTTAATAAATTGCCAACTTATTCAACTATGCACGATTCCTATATTTTAAATCAACAGTTGCCTGAAAATATATTTGAGTAATTATTATCTAAACGTGTTAATAAGTCTTTACATATTTTATTTTCAGATGATTCTTCACAAACTAGTAAGTTTACTTTGTATAAATGCAAGCGTCTCTAATAGTGCTATAAATGGTAAATTTAATCAACTACGTTTGATTGATATATTTTAATCAATAGATGTTCATAATATAATATACTAAAATAAATTATTAACTATGTTAAGTCCTTACCTTTTTCTATTTTTAGATGATCCCTCACAAACAAGTAAGTTTATTTCGTAGGAATTCATATTTCCTAATACAGTCGAGTCTTTATCATCGTTCCACTTAAAAACTTCGGTATAAAGAAAATAGTTATAAAAACGAGAAAAAACAAAGACTGAAACTTACCTATCCACTTTATTGACTTTTTAACACATATCCTAAATTGTAAAATGTCTGTAATCCTGTTTTGTACAGGTTTATTATAAAGAACACAATGTCTTAAAAAGTTTTACACTTTTGTTAAGATTGAAACACTTCATCTGTAACATTTTCTTGAAACTGTAATCCCCTTCGTATTGTATCAAATGCTGTTAGCATTTTTTGTGAAGATTTTTTAATAACCTCTTCATTATCATCTTCTTCACTCACTGTAGGTCTTCATTACATTTCTTAACACTTTGCAATATGTCATGTTCCGTAGGATATTCAGCAATCCCAATGTAGCATCAACGTGTAGAAAATTAGACAGTTCTATACCTTCTTCAACAGCTCCCATGTCTTTCAGATACCGCCATTTTTCTTTCAAATCTGTCAAGCACTTGGATTCATCATCATATTCAGCATCACTTGAAATCGGCTTCAACAAAACAGTTCCTTATAGTAGATGCAGTTACATCACACTGCCAAGCTTTCGTCATCTCTGATATGGAGATTAATAAATTAATACAATTGTCTACGCACTGGCTGCTCTCTAAGGCAAGAATAGCTTTTAGAGGATTCTTTTTCGATAATGAACTTTAAGATTTTTGATAATTCCTTGATGAATGGCTGAAGTTTTGAAGCTGTATTGGCCGGTAGAAAAAAAAACCTTTGTGTTCTTCAATTTGCATTTTGAAGCAGTCTGGTGGATGTGCAGGACAGTTGCTTATAAGTCTCAAAGTAACGCAATTTTGCGACACTGTTTTTCCAATTGTTTATCCCATTTTGACAGCCACTCTTAAAAAAATTCTAGAAGTCATCCATGACTTTTTAATGAAATGATAGTCCACCTCTAAAGATTTTGGGCCTTTGAAACATCTGGGGTTTTTACTTTTACTTGTTACCAATGGTTTAATTTTTCTTCACCCGTCATATTCGCATGTGTCCTACACAGTCAGGCCCACAACGAAAACCAGTTTTACCCTGTGGAATAGTTTCCATCGCCTCCCTGTCGTGCCATATGGTCCCCCCTCAAAGGTAAGGAAGGTAGCAATTCCCTTCCCTTTGTTGTGGGAATTCCTTGTAATTGAGCAAGGGCGTATGAGGTCACGGCAGCCGATTTGGTTGATTTTATTGGAACTTCGACAAATGAGAAGTAGCGAAACGTTGCAGAAAAACATATTTTGTCGGAAAAAAACTTCGTTATATAGAAATTATCTTTCGTAATATGGAGAGTAAATAGCATGTAAATGTAATTCAAATTCAAGGTTCTGTAGAAAGTTTCGTTAAATAGAAAACTTCGTTGACTGGAGACTCTACTGTACTTTTATACCTGGTCACTTTAATAAACCATGTTTAATTCTTACATTTTAACATAACCACTTTATATTAAGAGTAATTATTGCTTAAGTGTGTTTACATATTCGTTTCATTTTCAGATGATTCTTCAGAAAAGAGTAAGTTTATTTCATATTAGTATACCCTCTAATACTTTTAGAAATGGTAAATTGAATCAGATATGTTATTCCTATATTTTAATGCAATAGCGGCATTATAATTATATGAAGAGCAATTATTACTTAAAAGGATTTGCTAGTCCTTATGTGTTTTACTTTTATATGATTTTTCACAAACGAATACGTTTATTTTGTATAAATATATATTTCTCTCTAATAATTTTATAAATGAGAAATTTAATCAACTATATTTGATTGCTATATTGAAACACAATATATATTTTACAGTAAAATAATTATTATTATTACTTGTGTATTAACAAGAGTCCTTACATGATCCATTTTCAGATAATTCTCCACAAACGAGTAAGATTATTTCATATCAATGTACCCTCTATTTTTATAAATGATCAGCTTATTCAACTATACAAGTTTCCTATATTTGAAAGCAATATATACTTTATAATATAATATATTATAATAATTATTACTTCAATGTGTACATGTTTTATTTTCAGATGATTCTTCCCAAACTAGCAAACTTATTTCTTTTATATACATGTGTCTAATAACTTTACAAATGATCAATTGAATCAAATATATATATAGGTTTGATTACTATATTTTAACGCAATAGCTATTTGATAATGTATGATGGTATATATATATATTTCTTTGTAATACTTTTATATGATTAATTTAATCAGCTATGTTAGGTTGCTATATTTTAACACAACAGATATTTTATAATATGATATATTAAGAGTAACTATTATTTAAAGGAGCTTATACACAAGTCCTTACCAAGTGTTCTATTTTCAGAGGATTCTTCACAAACTAGTAAGTTTGTTTTGTATAACTACACATGTCTCTAATAGTGTTATAAATGGTCAATTTAATCAACTATGAGTTTTCATATTTTAATGTAATAGCTACTTGATAATATAATAAGAGTAATTATTACTTAAAATTTTTAGAAGGCCTTGCATGTTTTATTTTGAGATTATTGCTTAAGTGTGCTTGCCAAGTCCTTACATGCTTTATTTTCAGATGATTCTACACCAACTAGTAAGTGTATTTCGTATAAATATATATTTCTCTCTAATGCTTTTATAATATGATCAATTTAATCAACTATGTTTGATTGCTATATTTTAAAGCAATATATACTTTATAATATAATGTATTATGAGTAATTACTTAAATGTGCTTATACAAGTTCTTACATGTGTTATATTTTCAGATGATTCTTCACAAAGTAGTAAGTGTATTTTGAATAAATACACGTCTCTAACGGTGTTCTAAATGATCAATTTAATCAATTATGAATGAATATATTTTAATGCAATAGCTACTTGATAATTTAATATATTAAGATTAATTATTACTTTACATTTTTACATGTTTCATTTTGAGATGATTTTCACAAACTAGTATGTTCATTTTGTATAAATGTATGTGCGAACGGTCAATTTAATAAAATGTGCGTGAAGCCTTACTTTAATGCAATACCTGTATTATATATTCATTGTTTTTGACTTAAATCTGTTTTCAACGACGTCCTTCTGCTGAAAAAGACAGTATCTGAAAGAAATTTCTGTAACTCACTTGGACTTACGAATCGACTTGGTCTAATTTTCAATCGGACTTAACTTCAACTTAATCAACTGTGTTCGATTCCTATATTTTAATGTAATATTAAAATATATTAAGAGCTATGGAGCACCTCTTATAATATATTTAGATGAATGGACGGTATAAAATCGTCGGTTTTGAAGTTAACGAAAGTCATCTATATCATAGTAATTGCATTGGCTGCCTCGCATTCAATTTCATTGGGATTGTATTCCCATCCTCGCTTTAAATAATGTTGCAATTACTTTAGCTATCGTCATTTCCATGCATATAATTTTACGGTATATACGATTATTTTTTATTTTGATTTCATTAATACAAACCGAAGTCCTGATGTACGGATTAACTTTTTAAAAAATTCAAAGCATGTTTTTAAATGGTACCATTTTTTCAACAACGACAGATCTGTTTGTGTTTCGCCATTCTTATTTTTCGGCGGATTCGTTTCAAATTTAGGAATTTTATAATATAGATGTTATGTTTAAGCAAATCCCGTTAAAGCTGTTATCACTTAAATATTTATGTGTATGAACAAAAATGTAAGAACCAAATCTTCCCAAGTGGTTATTTCTACTATTTTTGATCCTACGCCAGTCTCTGACCTATCGGCCTTGTTGGATATTTCTCTTCACCAAATTTTATGATCTTGTACATCTTTATTTAAAGCAGGTTCATTCCTAAGAATCACATCTTTGAATAAATCTTTGCATCTAATAGAGCTTCTATTTTCATGCTCCAAATTGCTTAGTTTGTTTCGATCAACTCTTCTATCCTTGTTGAATTGGAATCCATTTTTCTAGGTTGCGATTAGGCTTCAGAAAACGCTCCAAGGAACGCCACACATAAAATTATTCGAATGAATTCTAATTTAAACTCATTTACAAATATCAAACACACTCTGCTACCAATTTGAAGCCATGGATTGACGAGACAACATTTTAACGAAACAAATTATTTATTTAGAATAAGTTAAAAGATAATTGTGTACAAAAAGAAAAGCAGGTTCGTACAGCACCACATCATGAGTTACAATATTAGTCGGATATGAATTCCTCGCGAAGTAAATCAAGTAACATCACAACTTGAGTTGTAAGTATGCTTTAGAACCAAACAAAAAAATTCAACATCCATCAATCTCCAAGAAGCTCAAAAGAGTTCTGAAGTGAAAATATGGCTTAAAAACACTATTTACAGTATTTGAAAATTTATTACCACGAATATTAGGGCAATTATTGAGGAGGTTTCCAGTCATTCCGTCCAGTTCGCAAATGGTAATCTCTCTACAATCCGGTGTAAGTGCCTTTGTAAGTAGTCATGTCCGTTAAGTAGTCGAAAGCAAGCGACTCCTATAGGTCTGGGCGAGGAACCGGGGATAGGAGCTTTATTTTTCAATAAAACATTCCAGTTCTTTCCTATAGACATCCCTGTGGATTGAGACTGTATTAGCCTTAGAGATGAGTATTTAAGCCTCTTGATCTTACGTAGAGATAAAGGGGATTTAGTTTGAGGCAACTGTGCTCCAGCCTTAGCCAATTGAATTGGTCAGTTTGTTCAATGTCATTATATCACAGCAACATTTTACCTCGCAATAAAGAAATTTTATTCACTTATTATAGGACCATTACCTATAAAATCTCCTGTAATATATGATTTCCTCACAACTATTCATATTATGAAGTTAGAAATATTAGAATCTTACCTCATTTTTGTAGATTTATTTAATTATTTTACATTTTAAGATCTTGAGAATAGGTAATTTTACCATTTGTGAGTCATGTAATAAGTATGCAGTTTCGTTTTTGTAGAGTAATTAAGATTTAAGATATCTTGTGGACTGCAAAACTATAAAAATAGCACTTGGGCAAACTTGGTTATTGTATGTTTATTCATAAACATAAATATTTAAATCATAGAATCTTTAATTGATTTCTAATTTTCATCTATATTATGAAAGTTCCACCAAAATACGAATTTTTTACAGAGCTTTAAATTTTTACCGGTTTTCACTTAAATGGGAGAGTTTAAAGGTCCCGTCCTCATGAATTTTTTTTTTAATTTCCAATTTGATTTTTTAATAGCAACTATTGTCCACTCATGTTTAAAATATTTTTGAAAATTTAATTATGCCATTAATATTATATTAATAATATAATTACTTTATTAGTACTATATTAATAATATAATTATATTGTTAATACTATATTAATAATATAATTATATTATTAATACTATATGGATAATATAATTATATTATTTATAAGATATTATTAATATTATTAATACGTATATAGATATGGCATTCTCAATTCAGGGAAGTTAGTTATTAAAATTAAGTAATTTCGTTGCTATCAAATTTGAACTGTTGTTAACATTTAATAGTTTTAAAAATTATATTGATACCAGAATAGAAATAATTTATTTTGCTTTTTTTAAATGTTTGATTTCCAAAAAAAAATGTGTCTAAGAATGGAAATTTCTCTATTTTATGAACACTAATCATCGTGTAAATACAACAAAGTGAGTTATGAAGTGTGTAAAATTACTTGCTTTTAAAAGCTAATTCTGAGCAAAACAGTTTTTAATTTTTTAAAAAATTGACTTTTCCCTGTGAAGTAATCTATAATAAAATTACATTATTCTCAATTGTAAATTTTGTTAGATACAACATAAATGTCTTTTGTCTCTCGTAATCAAGAGTGTTTTAAAATTTAATAAAATGTTAGTTCATTTTTAAGTTTTTAGCATAAATATATAAAAATATTCTGCCATACTTCCATCGAAAGTTATAAATATTTTTTTATCTTTATCTTTTACTTCTTTGCATGATACATCCGATATGAGTAAATATTTTTATGAAGCTCATAGCGATTTTTTAATAGAAAACATTTCGTAAAAGATTATTTACATGAAGGCTTTACTGTATTTTGAAACAATGAAATATACTGTTTAATAATCGAATTTTATGATTTTTATTAAAACCTTCATATATGATAAATTTCTTTCCTAGATGGGAACAGTGGCAAGCTTACTGTTTTCTAGTTTTAAGACTTTTTATGAGACAATTTCTCTTGCTTTAAAACCTTTTTCGCAGTTAAAATAACTTAAAGAGTATATTGTTTGATAACTATAAGCGTTTGATAGCAAAATAAGTTTCAAAGTTTCATAAAATATAGGTGTAAAAGTGGATGTTAATTACATATAAATTTTGCAATTTAATTGTAAGACATTTAGGTAAAGATTTTTACATTTTTGTAAAACTCATAATAGAGAAAGAGGGCAGATACAGCCAAAACGCTAGTGAAATAGTAGCATTTGTTCCATACACTTTTAAAAATAGTAGCATCAATTCCATGAACTTTTAAAAATAGTAGCATACTTCCAAACATTTAAAAAATAGTAGCATTACTTCCACAAATTTTTTAAATAGCAACAGTTCCGTATATTTTAAAAATAGTAGCATTAATTCTATACAATTGTAAAAATAGTAGCATTAGTTACATAAAGTTTAAAAATAGTAGCATTAGTTCCATTATTGTTTAAATATAGTAGAATGTGCTCCATAAAATTTTAGAAATAGTAGCAAAAAGTCTCATCTGAAAACCCTTTTTAATTAGAAAATTTAGGTTGCTCAGATACCAAAAGGAATCGACTATAACAGACGTTCAAGATCTCACCAAGAAATTTAAATTTTAAATTAAAAATTATATATAAATATTTTCTAAATAAGGTTTTCATGGCAATCCAGCAACCAGTTATTCCGATGTTTTTCCTTCATCGTTGTAACGGCTTGGCGCCAAAACTTTAAAATTGACCGCACTTGAAAAATCTCTCCCCCCCCCCCCCCGAAAAAAAAAATCTTAAAATGTTTTTCCATCCATAATTTGTTTAAAAAAAGGAACTAAGTTTTCGCTTACCTTTGGGAATTAAAAAAAAGTCGCCAAAATTTTGAAAGTAGGAGCTTTTGTGACGATTTTGCTGAAAACGATACCCCTAGTCTCAAAAAATTGCTTTTGAGTCGCTGTAGTAGCCCTAAGAAATTAAAATACTTTAATTACTTAGCATTCAATACTAAAATGTATACTGAGTTCAAATTTTATGAGTTTTTGTAAGCCCTCATTGATAAAAAAATGTTTTCTAGATGGGCTCAGTTTTTCCTGAATCAAAAAATTAATTACTTTTTATCCCGCCATTACACAATTTAAAATTTTTCATAATTAAAGTAAGAATTATATATATTTTGAATAATAAGCATATTATTGCCAATGTAACGTTTTCTAAATAGTAAAAGAAAGTGTATAAGGGTGAATAATAACCGATAAGGGTTAATAATAACTGATAATTTTTTAATCGTACAATTTGAGGGGAATATTTTTTAGGTTCTAATAAATCTTTCAATAGCAATTAAAAAATCATAATTATTTATTCTTAAATACTAAAATTTATTCCTTTATTTTATAGTTCTATAACTGGTTTTATTAAAACTTCTAATTTCCACAACACACATAATCTTTTTACAGAA
The DNA here is from genome assembly GCA_933210815.1 of Meta bourneti. Taxonomy (NCBI): domain Eukaryota; kingdom Metazoa; phylum Arthropoda; class Arachnida; order Araneae; family Tetragnathidae; genus Meta; species Meta bourneti. Next base: position 69,033,494 of record OW119932.1, on the reverse strand, counting down.
TTCACTGACACATTTTAATGATCATATAAAAAAGACAGAAAGTAAATAAATATTTTTGGGAGGTTATTATTTCATTTTAATGTTAATAAATGCATATTAAAATTGTGGTAAGACTAAAACATCATTAATAAATTAAATTTAAATATCAGAATTCAAACATTCACTTTTACATTCACTTTTACATTCACACATTTGCACTGAGAAAGACAGTATTGACAAGGAACATTGAAATAGTAAAGATACTAACCTTGTTGAATTTCTTTTTATAATTATTATTTGAAATAACGTAGCAAATATTCCTAAAAACAAATATTTCATTCTACACATATAATTTCTCTGAACCTCTCGCAGCATTTAGCACTTAGTTATTTCGCTACTATATCTTAAAAACAGTGGTACAGCTTTGATATAAAACTATTTTGTGGCAATGCTTTTGTGCTTTTTTGGCTTGCGATTTGTGGCAGGAAAAGGCAACCCCGCTTTATTTAGGATTATGGCAACCACGCGAAGTTAAAATTTTCAATTCCGATCCTTTTTCATTCTTGAATATTTTGGTATGTTCTTTTCATTTCTGTTTTGTTGTCCTTAGACTTCATTGGTCGTTTTGAATTTTTCCAATTATTTTCCTTTTAATGTAAATTTGAAGAATAACAATTTTTATTGTAAACACGGCACAGGGCAGTCGCATCAGGTTGTAACGATTCTAGCTTTTATTTGACTTTGTTATTAATTATTGTAAATCATCATCTTTTTTTATTTTATCATACCTTCTGCATTTAATGTTGTAGATAAGTTTCAGGATAACAATTTTTATTGTAAACACGGCACAGGGCAGTCGCATCAGGTTGTAACGATTCTAGCTTTTATTTGACTTTGTTATTAATTATTGTAAATCATCATCTTTTTTTATTTTATCATACCTTCTGCATTTAATGTTGTAGATAAGTTTCAGGATGCTCTTCGAAATTTGAAGCTTCATTTTTCTGGTGGTAGGGCAACTTTAGGAAATGAGGAAGTTTTTAATCGTTTTTTTATATATATTTACGTCGGGATAAGCAGCTTTATTTGGATTTCCTTAAGGAATCGGGATTAATCAAATTGGATTTTTTGTGAAGAAGGTATGAGATATTTAGATTGGGATGAATTTAAAATAGTCAAAAAACCCTTTAAAAAAGATAATAAGTTGTGCGGATTTGTTCTATTTCTAAAATTATTATTATTTTTTTAATTTTCCGATCAGCCTAAACGGTGTTTTTTCTAAGAAATTCTTCTTTGGCGACATAAAAAGCACGCCAAAAACCGCGCAAAAAGCGTTGCAATTTTTTTCTTCATCATAGCAGCACCAAAATAATTTATAAAGATCAATCGACTTTTTTGAATGCGCTTCTAATTATTTCCCTTAATAACATCAAAACAAAGATATTAATCACTGAGACCTCAGCAACATGCAAATAAATCAATAGAACATTCACCAGACTAGCTCTATCTGTTCCATTAGATAATTAAACATGGGATTTCAACGAAATACCCCTCGCTTATTTTAACGATAAAAGCCGAACAATAAATAATTATTACTGTCGTCACGACTTCACGAGTAACGACATTATTGTTACACATGGCTCTCGTAAATAACAATGAATTTCGTAGTAAAAGCAGTTTCGCTCGATGGTACACAAGTTGTGTTTCGTTCCATTCTTACCCTTAATTTGGTACAAGTATGTAGAACTGAATTAATTTTAGGAGGAAGAAGCACAAATATATAAACGAGTTTTACCATTTCAGTGCAGACATGAGTCAAATTGACTTCACATTGTTCATTAGTTGTAATTATTTTTTATCTTCCTTGAAATCATATCCTTTAAGCCTCCAAATGGTTTCGACGAGATCTATATATTGGAAAATTAAATGTTTAATAGAATTACTCAAGTTTCTAAAATAGACTTTAATTCTCAAGAGGTCTAACATTGATGCAAAGAAACAAATGTCTTAGTGGACTTCACCAGTCTCACTTCATTATGGTATATAACGTCAAAAAATCTCTAATATTTTGAAAATTATGACTTAGTGTGTTTCACTAGTAAGCCGACGATATTCACAATCGCACTTATATCTTGAAGTATTACAACTTGGCCGATTTTATTAAATAGATAATTGATAACTAAATATATGAACAAGAGAAAATGTTTAAAAAAAGTTAGAACTGCATTCTTCAAACAATGCTTATGATATGAGACTGATAATGTTACAAATAGAGTACCATGGAATAAAAATACTTTTCGTAACTCTTTAAGCCATCCAGATATATTTCAATGTTACTCTAGATCTTAAGTAACCTGAGTTTCTTAAATATATCAACACAAAAGCTGTACATTGCACAAGAAACTCCAAAATTAAACTCGTATAAGGTTTCGTTTATGAGATCTAAAAGGTTCTTTAACACAATGCTCTTCTGAGACTTGAAAAGCTTTTTCAGATAGTTTTTGTTGAAGTCACGATTTCTCATAAAATGAGAGAAAAATTCTACTGTGTCGTATAAGAGCTTTATCTCAGTAGTCGAAAAAAAGATATATGATCAGTCAAACACGAGACCAACTTGTTAAAGGTTTGTTAAAGGAGTATCATAAAAATTAACTTTGGTACAGATTTTAATATAATATTGTGGCAACGCTTTTGGCTCACTTTTTATGTCGCCAAGAACGAAATTCTTCGAAAAAAAAATGTTTTCTTAATAGAAATAATAACCGTAACACCATTTTTCTTAGTGGAAAATAAGTAACAGAAACAGTTAGAAAACTTTAAAAAAATCATCGTTTTACTTAACGGAAAATAATTTGCCTTATTATCGCGAAAACTTCTACAAATACAAGTGTAATCGTCTGGATGTGAATTTTTCGTAGCGAACTTCATCGGAACGTTGCATTTATCGTACACAAACTCCGATTTAAAAGATGACGACCTTCAAAGATAGAAAATAGCAAGAAACAATGCAACCTGATGCATTGGGCAGTGACTAAAATCAAACTAAAATTCAATTCTTCAAATTTATATGAAACGGATAAGAATTGGACAAAATTAAAGAACCAATGAAATTAAAGGACAAATTAACGGAAATGAAAAGAACTTTCTAGAATATTCAAAATGAAAATTTAGACTTCCCTTTTGCCGAGGTTGCCATAAAAGCCGAATAATCTGAGTTACCTTTACTTGCCATAACTCGCTAGAAAAGGTGCGCCAAAAGCGTTGCCACAAAAACATTTTTACATCAAAGCTGTACCTTCATTTTAATTTATCACGTGTGTGAATGGTTCCCACAATTCTACAATCGATATCCAGAATTCAAGTAAAAGAAAATGAAATCGAAGTTGATTATATTTTATTTTTAGCAACAATTTATTTAATTAAAGGATGTTTGTGAGAAAAAGTAACTAGTTATCAATTACAGATATTTTCTCGTAAATTGAGTAATGGTTATTCACAAACTTTAGATTAACAAACACGTCATGTTTGTATGATGAGTCAGTAATTATTTTTGTATAATTTATCAGCGAAAAGTAATTTCGAAAGATGTAAGGCGATATCTATTAATGCTGTGTTAAAATAAATACACTGATGCGTCTTCCTATGACTTCATTTTGAAATAACTGATATTATTATGGTTTCGTAACATTATAATTTACGACAATTATTTTGCGTTTTGAAACAGTATTTTGTTGTGAGAAAAGTTAGGTTTTCTATTATTGGAAAAGAAATTACTTTTCAAATACGGCTGTTTTATATTCAGCTTTGAAAATAAAGTTTATATTATTGTAATCCAATGCATTAATATTTGATTAGATATAATTTCTATAGATGTTATATTTGTGAAATAGTAATAGTTCTAAAAACATAATATAACTTATAAGTTCTAGAAACATAATATAACTTATAATTTAAGAGCTAAATAAAAATCTAATTTATTGGTTACACAAATTAAAATCTAGTGCTGATGAAGCATTTAGGTTTGAATCTTTCGTAATTTTGTAAATATCTAAGAATACGTATGTATAAGTGATTTTATTTCTTAAAATTGTGTACGCAGGAAAATGACTTGCATGCCATACAATTTCTGATTTTTAATCGATTTAAAATATTTCAAGTATTTTCTAAATAAGAACTAAATACTGTTTTGTGGTAGGTAAGTAGGTAGTGGAATTCATGCCGTACTGTGTTTTGAGAATTCTTCTAGATTTATGTTCCCACATGAGCCATATAAATTTTACACTAAAACTACTGTAGAGAATACCCAAATCATAAAAGTTACTATAATAATAATATTAAAACAATATTCAATCCGTTATGCCTAAGAGCAATATTTACACATGCATATAGCACAAATTTATATACATTCCCGAGTGTGATTGTTTTTCTTGTCCATGTTTTTGAAACAAAATATTAACAATAAATTAAATATTAACAAAATTATGTTTATTCCTTTAATAGATGGTTCCTACGTTAAGGGTAAATACGGACCAAACAACTGTAAGTATCATGATTTTGTAAATAATTTTCCTATTCAGGAATTCGTTTATACAACTGTGTGGTAGTTTTGTATTTCTACAATTGTATGGAAAGTTAAACAGAAATTTGCTGTTAAACTACAGTGTGTACCAACCATGAGGTTTAGACAATTAGGCAATTCCTTCTGATACATTAGCATAATAATTAATCAATGAGTGCAAAATCTCGTCAATGTTAAAAAACTAGGTAGGTAGTTGAATTTGCGTCTCACTGAAGCAACACAAGGAGACTATCGACGGATCCGAGACCAATCCCGAAGAGAAAGATTACGAGGACAACACCTCGTAATTTCGAAGAATGATCAGATTACATGGTCAACACCTGACCTGGCACCCCATTCTTCAACATTCTACATCACGCTAGTTTTTTGCCATTGGAATGAGTGGTTCCAGTGTGGACAATTCGAGAGTGGCATTTGGAATTTAATCTAATATATAGGTGCTGACCAATAAACTATCATACATCAATTCGGAATTCATTCTTTGGTATTTTTACTGGCGAACCTCTGAAATCCTATATCAAAAACAAGCCGACCGCCCTGACGTTCAGAATTCGTACACGAAACAAGGATTACCACTGAAACACTGCCACCTATATTGAGCTTGACAGAAAATTTCTCTCATTGCGTTGAATCCAAAATAAAATGTTAGATTTGGTAGTTGAATTTACGTCGCACTGATGCAAAACAACTAGCTATTGGTGACCATCCGGGATGTTTCCCTATGGACAACACCTCGTAATTTTGAAGCATTGTCAGATGACGAGGCAACACCTGAGCTGGTAGCCCACTCTCCAAACTTTCACTCCATGCCAACGCGAGTTTTGAGGCCTCGGCAGATTTAAAATGCACCAGCCTTCACGTATACGTTAAAAATGAAATATGTGTCTTAAGAATAATTATAAAGTTGGACTGATTGCATTAACGAATTCAAATATTTGGTATGTGTACAAAGATTTCTCATGAAATTCAGAGACATCACTTTAAACTGCAATGATAATTTTCATTTCAAACGAAACTTTTGAATGAAATATAAATTTATGATCTCACAATTTCTAAAAATGTATAGATTTTAATGAAAAACATTTTCTTTTTATTCATAGCTATTCAGTACGGATATCGTAAGTATTCAATGCGTCATTATAGAACATAACAAAGCGATTTGAATTTAAAAATTGACATTCGTTGAAATGAAAAGTAAATGTAAAATATGTGATACCGGCTGTTTTTGTTTTGAGTTAGATTTTAACTTCAATAAATAGACTTTGTAAACTGCACTCAACGTTTCGTTAATGTTTGCAATATTAATAATGTAGTATTTAATAATTTTAATGAATCATTTTATGATAAAAGCATGCTTGATGATCTTGAACAAAAAAGAAAAGGTTTGATAAACAATAAAATATATCACCTTCCTATAGAAACTAACTCAGTTTTGAACTTGTGAGGATCAGTAGTTCCAAATGGCACTAGATGAGAAATAAACATTTACTACTTTCAAGATTTTTTCCAAAGACCCAGTTCATGCTAGTGTTTCCCTTTGGAATCATTCGAAGACACATTCTAACTATTTACTGGCATTTTTATTTTTATCAATAGATGTAGGGGAGCGTTTCAAAGAAATTATTATATGAAGTAACTGCTAAGCATCAAACCCAAACGTGAATATGAAAATAAATTCCTAATTTCGTATATTTTCTACATACTTTCATATTACGAATGGCTACAATTTTCTTCTATTTTTTTATATGATGTGTTTAGACTCATACATGTATTGGAACTATTTTTTGAAAATTTCATTTTGTAATAATGAGAGGTAGATAATATCATTCCAAATGGCAACATTAAAAAATTTTATTAAACAAATTAAATAAAAAAATTATAAATGCTTATATTGAATATCATAAAAACATCCGTAATTCCAGAATATTAATTGTTTCTTCTTATAAGCAAAGATATGGGCATTAAAGGGTTAAATATCAAAGAAAATCATATGTGAGGGATTTTAACTGTAAAAGAACTACTGAAGCAGAAAACTACTGTTAGGAGCTAATTTGATTCATCATCATTTGGAACAAAGTTTGGCTTCATTTTAAAGTAAACGAGAGTTGAAATTTCATTCCAATAATACGCCAAGTTGCACCGAAAGTTCTGAAAAAGGATGCCAAACATTGGCATCTTCAGGATTACAAGCTTCACAGAAAAACCTCTCAATTGAATTTTTAAATTTTTCATGGATCACGCATAATTTTACCGTATTCTAGCAAATCAAAGTTGCATATATTACATAAAAATCTTAGTCATATCATTTTAATTTTTTGTATCCCTATTTAATATATACTCAAAAAATTATTTTATAGATATTGTAAGATTTTTTTTATGAGAATCTTTCATTCGATTTACTCAAATGTTGATAAAATACATATTTACTTGTAAATTTATAACTACAGTCCGAAGTGGTTTACACTAATAAATGTCAAAGTTAGCACATCTTCTCAAAATCCCAATAAACAGGTTGGACTTAGGTTTAATATAGCAAGATACCGCTTTAAGCTGATGATAAAGATGCACTAAAATTAAGTCAAGCTGTGGGAAGTTAGGGCTAGAAATTGATTTCTAACAATGTTTTCAAGCTGATATATATGTTTAATAGTTAAAATATAAATATATTTGAGAAAGCCAAGTTTTAAGTAGATTATAACGTATCGTTGGCCTGCAAGTGAAAATCACTAAGTCAAAAACAGCTGAGAAAATGAAGGGGAAAAGTTATACTCAATAAGTAACACTAACTGTTCTTTTCAAGAAATCTAGCCTTCATGCAAGAAAAAATTACTTAGTGGACTTCACTAGTCTAAAGATACCCACATTCTGGTCTATAAAAGCTAAAAATCTAATATCTCGAAAATTTAGACTTAAAATGTTTTGGAATACCAACGATATACGGTTTATATACGTAAATTATACATTGCATTACTGTATTTTTCATTTATTTATTTATTCTTTGTTTTGCAATTAGTAACTATGTAAAGTTATGCAATTTAAGTTTGATATATATTGCAGGCATACAACCACAGAAAGCTGGAATAAGTAAGTATATGTTTTGATAAAGAGATCAAAATAGAAGTCCATATATGTTACGTAAATGAGGTTTGTTTTGCTAGAGTTAGAAGATGCATATTAAGTTTAAAATCTTAAATTGCATTTACTCAGAAGATTAATGAAGATATTTACAGCTTTTTTTCAAACAAAGCAAAACAGTAACGGACGTATAAATACATTCAGCGTTACTTTCAAAGAAAAAAATAGACTTATTAAAAAGTCCGTTTAAAATTAAAATTGCAGAACAAGTTTTAAAATTTTTACTTTGAATGGGAGTGTAAACAAAGGAGCGAGTATATGAATGAATCATAAAAATAATTTATCTGTAATACAGATAATAGAAAGTTTTTATTCTTTGCTTAAGAATTATTATTTGTTATATTAATCCAAACATTTGGATTCGTAGACTGAATTCATGATTATTTTTATCCAAGCATAGTTATTAAGATGTTATGTAAGCAGTGCTAATGCATTTTTAATCAGTAATCGTACATATTATATATTAACATTAAATTAATCTGATCTCTCACAATATTCAATCTAAACAGGCTTGAAAAACCATTTAATTCTTCTTGTATAATTATTTAATTTAATACACCGAGTTTTATAAATTTTTTAACCCTCCAAGTGGTTTCGACAAGATATTTCGTAAATCAAGATCTAACCAATTTTGCTAATAAGATATCTTGCCAATTTTCTTATGAGGAGATCAAGATGTGGTCTGTTTTCTTCTAATTACTAGGTGTCCCGTCCATCAAAATGTGGTCAGATTTGATAAGTGACGAGATACCTCGTCGAGACAACCGCGAAGAGGGTTAAAAGTAATTTTTATTATGTCTACCTTTGTAGAAAAAGGGCCAATATCCAAATACGCGGATTTTGAGCTATGTTCACAAATCATTTTAATGTTATTAAAGCTGTGATGTAAGAAAGTGTCAATGTCCTCAAATTAATACATTATTAATGGATGAATTAAAACATTGAAAAATATTTTTGTGAGATTCATTAAAAATTAAAGAATAAAAATTATTAAATCAGCTGTTACCAAAACTTGACAAATAGACATTGACTCATCTTCTATCAAGGGACAGATATTTTATGGAATATTTCGTTTCGTTTAATTGTGAGAATAATAACATACACTACACTGACTCGCAAAAACCCCTGAAGTTTGATCCATAGCGTGATGGCTCAAGCCCCATGATGATATGGATCCAACTTGTCAACAATGTATTGTGAATGCTGGTGGTGGTTTCATAATGGTGTGGGCAGTGTTTATCTGCCATTAATTGGGTCCTCTGCTCAAATTGAACGTTCATTGACAGTAAATATCTATCTTCAGCTGCTTGGTGACCATTTTCATTCCTTTATAAACTTCATTTACCCCAATAACGATGGGATGTTCCAGGATGATAATGCTTCGTGTCACCGGGCCCATTTTGTTCGTGATTGGTTTAAGGAGCATTTTGGACACTTCTGGCATATGATTTGGCCTACCTATATCACGAGACATGAACTCCGTGGACAATATCGGATATGATCGAAAGAGCCATTCGAGCACAAGATCCAGCACCTATACAACCAAGTAATTAAGGGCGGTTATCGAGACAGCATGGCTCAACATCAATCCTGGCGACTTCCGCCCACTAGTTTAGTCCATGCCACGACGAGTTACTGCACTTCGTCGAGCTAAAGGATGCTTCACACGATATTAGAGAGTTATCCCATGACTTTTGTACACTTCAGTGTACAATGTATGAAAATGAAATTGCAAATGAAACATTTTCAATTGTGTCACAATGTGATTATTTAAAATTTAATATTGTTAATTGTTTGATATTTTAAGTAAAACAAATAAACATATTTCATTTTCTTAGCAATTTAAAAGTCACCAATGAAACATTTCGTTTTGTTCAATCAGCTAGTATGAAATCTCATTTAGTCTTAAAAATATTATGTTTTGTAGCTGATAAACACCAAAACACAAACGTCCATTAAAAATGCAGCAAAGCATAATTTAAAAAATAAAATATCCAAAATAATTTATAAAAAGACTGATGATACGTTGTCATTTGCAATGCTGTATTCATGTTCTAATAAAAGTTTTTTGAGTAATTTCAACACGATTTTTCTCAAAACTAATTCCAAAAAAAAATAATTGTTTTCTTTTTCAGATAATGGTATGTGGAAACATTTTTAACTATTATAAAATTAATGTTTTTCTAAATGCCACGCACAAATTTCTTTTTAATGTAAAAGTATACTGTTTAAAAGAAATTATTAATCTTTGCATTTTCTAATTTTACTGGCAAGTCTTTTTAAATCGTGTATCATGTGTAATTATAGTGTTTGGTTGTTCTTTCTCGTTATTTGTCAACTTTTCTCTATCATTTGTTCCAATGCATTCAGTAAAAGCACGGATGGTATATTTTATATGGTACATAATGACCAAATACGAAAACGAAAACAATTGACAGTGCGTAAAAAATACTATAAAAATCTGATTTCCTAAATTTTGTCTAGTTTATAACTAAAAATCTTAGAAGTTGCATTGTTTCAAGTTCCTGTAATTTGTAATTTGTTTTTATAATGTTTATTTCAAGATAAAATTATCTATTTAGAATATCTCTTGTTTTAGTCTAAATTGTTGTCTTACGTAAAATTTCCCAGGAAACCTTTATACCAATATTTCCTAGTACCACTATTTATAGTGCAATTATATCTAATCTAAAGGAATTCTCAAAATTTGAATTTTCATAAATTTATAAAACTCGATTCATTTTGCTTCCACAAATGATTTAATTATATGGAAAAACAAGTAGGAATTTAAAAATGATTTTAGAAATAAGGATCAGACAAACTGCACGGAAAATCTTTTATCTAAACAATATTTAGGAGATATTTAGAGACATGTAATAATAATTAAATTTTAAACACTTGATTTCAACTCAAGTATAAAATATCAATTCGTTTATCTGAGTTTGTAATTTTATTTAGGGCAGATTTTACAATCAATAATTCTTCTGTTATTGAAGACATAAATAAAATAATTTCATTAAATGGATTTATGTAATTCTCAACCAATTTAAGTAAATGTTTCATTTTTCTTTTACTTTAGGCGGATTTAAAGCCAGCGGTAAGTGAAACAAAATATTGTACTTTATTTATAAATGTATGGCTTGTATTCTATTCAATATTGCTTTTAGTCAGTAATGTTTCTTCATTTAAATTATGAAATTCTTACGCAATTATTAAACATAAATATTTATGCAATTATAAATAATGTGATTTCCATTGGATTTTCTTTTTATAATTCATCAGGACTAAATCATGGAAATTAAATAAAATACTAAAAATTGCTTTTATAATTTCGCTTTATGGAACATTTTAGATAAATGGTCACTGCAGTTTTGCATTATTTATAAATACAAAATTTTCTTAGAATCGGAAATAAAATGTCAATCACTAGCCATTTTTCGAAAAACTGTAAACAAATTTCAATACTATCGATTCTATGCTGCCACTAATCGTACTACAGCTTTTCTGTTACTCAACTTTATTAGAAGATTTTTCAAAATTTTATTTTACAATAAACTTTGATTCAAAATTTAAATATCACTTAGCTGATAAGCTACTTAGGCATTAAGAAAAGCTGTTGAAAGCAACACATAAAACGAGTTTGCACTTATTCCCGTGTTTTCGGTGGTACAACGGAAATTAGACAATATGAGTCTATTAGTCTCGTAGAAACAGCCACAGACCAACTTATATAAAATAACACATAGTGAGGAGGGCTACCAGCAAATCAACAAAGGGCCGCACATGTCCCGTAGACTGCGGTCTGCGCATCCCTGCTATAAAGAAATATAAATGCTCAATTTTTCGAAACATATTTTGCAAGGAAAGGAGTCTAATGCGAAAATTGCAAGCGTAAACCCCACTGGTAACACAAGTATTATTTTTTTAACAGGGATCAAAATTAATATTTTTATTCGAAGAATTATTTCGATTAATTAATTATTATAATTAAGAAGAATTCTTAGAATTTTAAGTTTATGTATCTGAGAAGACAGCAAAATGCTGCCGTCATTTGTGAGCTTAAGTATTATTGATATATGACCTTTATGTTTATGAATCGTTATTTTATTTTTTCAACCACCATTTAACCTATTATATCCGAGAATTGCAGGGTAATTCTGCTAGTATTATTCTAAAATTTGTTTTTCCTCATTTCACAGGTTTCATTGTTAAGTCAGGTAAGATACATACCAACACAAAAATGTACTCATATAACGTTAAATAATTAATTCATTATTCTTGAAAAACTTTATTATGAAATAAATGTCTTCTGTTTTAAAAAGGTTCCATTGCTCTCTATTCTAATTCTTATAGAATTATTATAATCCATACATAAAAAAACAGAGAAAAGCATTCTTCAAACAAGAATTCTAAAAAGTAGATGTTATATTCGAATTAAAATATTTAAATATAAAATAATCGCAAATTTCTTGAATTTCAATTTCTTAACTCAATGGAGGAACTTTTCAGAATTTGACATCGACTTTTGTCTTGTATTTTGTATATTTGAATAAATGGTATAATACTAGGGAAGTTATAAATTATTTAAAAAAGGTTATATATAACACAGGATGCTTAACTATACTAAATAGTATATGAATTATATTTCATATACTATGGGTAAATTTATAAAAGATATATGTATACACTAGAAATCACGAAAGTTGACCAGAATATGGATAATTTTTTATTAACTCAAAACATTTTCAAATTCCTTAACTTTCAAACAATACCAAGTTCTTGTAAATATTCGAAATAACTTCCTAGATACAATGATTTTCGTTAGGTACAGTCACCATGTACAAACATGTTTCCAAAACTTTAAACTTGATTTCTGAAGATCTTTGTGTTTTAGAAATATGATGCTTTGTTCAAATAGTGATAACTCAACAATGAATTGATCTATAACTATTTTTGTTTCATTATAATCTATATAATACAGTAAATGTTTTAACTTTCAGTCAAAGTTATTGATTAAAAAATGAATTTTTTAAATGTCAAAATTCCTGAGAAAATATTCATTTTTTAGACTTTCTTGGTGAAAAAATTGCATAAAAAACCTTTTATCCCAGCAATTTGATTGAGAGTCAAGACACGTAGAATAACATTAGAAATAATTTCCAATAGGGGAATTGTGTTTCTAAACAAATTATAATTTGAAATATCACTATTAAAAATCATACTAATTAGCTATTTATATATAAATAATTAATGATTGGATTAATCTGAATTTTTCAAAATGAATTGAGTTTAAGTAGAAACCAATGACCTATTATAAAAAATTGTATTTTAAAGCCAAAATTAAAAGGAAAATCTCCTAGTTTATACGTACACCTTCCCTCCAAAGTATTTTCGAGATATCTCGTTCATCAAGACCTCACTAAAGTTCCTAATGGAATCCCCTCATAAAGATAGTGCAGATTTTTTTATGATGACGAGATCAAGATCGGGCCTATTGGTTGGACTGATTGGCTTGAAATTTCTACCCATGTCGAGAAAACATCCTTTTATCGTTTAACAAACTAGAAAAACGATGTTACGTTTTAATAATTTTATAGCAAAAAAATCGGCCAAATCTTTGGGATAAATAGATTATTTGGATTTGACAAGTCACTTTTCCTGAATTATTATTTAAAAAAATTTACTGGTTCATCAAACGATAGTTGCATGGGTATGAAGTACGACGCTGTTCAATTTGTTTTGTTTTACCCTCCTGGTGGTGTATCGACGAGATATCTCGTCATTAGTAGAACTGACCAGGTCTTAATAGACGAGATATATCGTCATTAGCAGAAAAACTGACCAGATCTTAATCTCGTCATCATATGAAATCGACAATATCTTGATGACGAAATATCGCGTCTTTAACAAATTGGTGAGATTTTGATGGACGAGATATCTCGTCGAAACCACTTGAAGGGTTAAAATCACTAAGAAATTGAGAAATCATGCATACTAGTAACCAGGGAGCTTCCAGCGGCGTCATGGATGAGAAATTATTTCTAATGAAAATGATTAATATTATTTGTGAATGTATGAAATGGTAATAAATAGACTTAAAGAGTTTGGGATCATTTGATTGTACAGTTTCATCAATACGAAACCCTCCGAAACGGGTACTTAAGCGAAAACAAAGACCGCCTTAAACCGATGATTTTGGATCTTTTATTATGCATTACATCTTACTCTACATCATGCATTTAAATCTTAAACAAAATCAAATTTAAAAAAATTGCATTTTAATGAAATTTCTTTTTTTAACATTACAGGTAGTTCCGATGGAGGTAAGAGAACATTCAATACTACATATTTTCTAAGCACATTTTGATTATATATAATTGATGTAATGCAAAGTTGATTAAATTATTTGTTTGGTGTGAATTAGCGTATGCTAAAATAACCTGAAATTAATAAATATATTCTGTGTACATTCAAGTAAATAATTTATTTTAATCCTAAGGAGGATTAATTAAGAATGACATAAATTAAATATATTAATGCTCCATAATTATCGTTGATGTTGATATGATTATTCAAATAGCCAGGAATAACCTAAGGAAACTTATAAATATTTCAGGTGTTTCAGGTGCAAGTAAGTGACTCGCTTAACTTTGAATGCAAAAATTCATTTTTGATTTGCCTTTTTCAGTCTAAATGTACGTTAAAAGTGTCTTTAATCATGTCCGTGTCAACTATTTTGAAATTTACTCATTGGTATCTTTATTTCAAATTTAAATATAGGATCTAAAATTATGTAAGATAGTGTGTGATAGGAATAGAGCAATAAATATAAACCGTCCACTTGAGTCGAAACTCATTGACTACAAAAAATATTTTACTGAGAATCTATTTAAACTATTACTTTTTAGGACAACAAATAAGAATTATAAGGTTTTTGATAGTGTTATAACTCTTAAACAAATTACAATACGACCATACATTTCTTATCACAGAAACAAGAATTTAGTGTAAAACTTAAAATTATTTTAAGAATAGCTATTCTCTATTTTACAGTTACATTTCGTTTTAATATTCATACATGTTAATATATTGTAAAATGCTAGGTTATTAAGCGGATATTAATCACGCTGTAAAATAATTATTTATTAAATTGCCATCAGGAGCCATACTTAATGCGAATAGTCTCGTTTCATACAATGAGTACCAATGCTATAATTTAATGCTTTTTGTTCCGGAATTAATGTATTAATGAATTTGTATATTAACTGATATATACATTTATTATTTTACTATTCATTTTGTGTGCTAATTTTTAAGTTGTAATTTTTTTCATAATTTCTATGCCAAATGGCGATAATAAGGGAATATGTTAACCCGTCGTAGACTTAAAAGTCTATTCCAACTAGCCGTTTGGTGACGAATATTTTAGTCGCCAATTTAGCGGAGGCGGATGGTACCGTGTTCTTGAGTTTTACCGATGACTTGTATTTTTTTCAAGGTATGCATTATATATTTTTAAGTTTGACTGTGCATCGATCACAAAGTATGCTGTGTGACAAATTTAACAGAAAATTCGGTATTAAATAATTTGCATTCTAGTTAAAATATTTTTGTAGAATTAAATGTTCAATTTAAAAAGAAATGTAAAAACAAATTATGTTTCATATTCCGCTACTTTTTTTATTGGGTAGAATATTAAAATATTTTAACTAATTTAACTTTTAAAAGAAATCCAAATTGAAATGCATTTTGAAAATCTTAAAAAGTGTATGCGTGTGTTTAGAAATTTAATTGCTCCTTTACATTTTTCTAGGTATTTACAAAACAGGTAAGATGATTTATATGGGACTATCTCTTGCATTTAAAAATTCTATGCGATTTTTAAATGGAAAGGAAATATTAGATTTCGATTGGATTAACTGAATACCTCTCAGTTAATGAAACTACATGATGTTTGTTTTTCGAATAGTCTTATGACTGAAAAGAGTTTTAATCATGTGTAAGGTGGTCAGAATTGAGCTAAAAATAATCATGCCTCGTGATACCTTGTCGATAAACAACCAAAAAAGCTGTTTGTTTTTTAAGTTTAGAAGTCAGTATTTTGGATGATAGGCCGTCTGCGCAGCTCAGTAACCAGGGGAAAACAGTACCTGGCAGTTCTTCCGTATGCAGAAGGTTAAAGAGTCATAAAATATGAATAAAGTATTAGGTTGATGCAAACGTTCTCCCCGTTTTTTGACAAAAATTGAAGAACAAATTTATTTACTAAAAATTGCATTTAATCAATATAATATGTGCCGTTCTTTCGATGACATTTCTACACCTCTCCGGTAGCTGCATAATCCCGTGCTCATAGAAGTTCTAAGATTTCAGGATTGATACTGGAGACGGAACTTTTGAACCCCTTACTGCATGTGGAATCGTCAACGGCTCCCTCACCTTACACAACACATATCTTCTTTTGCGTCTGCGTAGCATTCTTGCCTTTTCGGAAATAAAAACGCATAATCTGTCGAAAATGCTCCTTATTTTCTGCCATTTTAATGCTTAAAAATTTACAAAACACAACCAAATAACACAATTTTTTCCTAAGTACTCACTGAAATTCCTTCTTTCTAACATCAAAACTTTACACGTGTGAAGTAGATAACACTGGTTTTGGGATGCAATGCCATCTAACGACAAAAACGGAACCAAATTTTGCATCAACCCAATAAAAACACCATTATTAAAATTGCCTTAACTTTACATTCACAGAATAATTAAATAATCTTGATTTACACACATCTAGAATGGAGTTTCATGGAAAATTCAGTAAACGATCTTACTTTACGATCTAATACATATCGTCGGCTTAGAGTAGAAATTCATTAACTGGCAAAATAACATTTTTACTTTACATTTGTTTAAGAACATATTAGATTTTAGGTCAGAAAATACCAATGATCAACATTTGGAGAGTGTAATATATATTTTAGACAAATTACGAGACATGACAACGTGTTTCTCGTTAATAAGCATTTCTCGTTAATAAGTAACGTGCATTCGTTAATAAGCTCGAAAATAAGCATTTATTGTGTTAGAAAAAATGTCAGTTAATGAATTTCTGCTCTAAGCCGACCGTATTGACTAAAAGATGAATTGAATTGAAAATCTCACTTCAATTCAAGAAAAACTACTTTTAACCCTTTGTAAACATCATTTTATCACTATATTAGAGGTCGTTTTATTTGATTATCATACAGTTTACATTAAGTTTAATGTTCGACAAATACAAGATAGGTTTAATTCTAATAAAATTTTTATAAGGTTTTAAGAATTTTTAAGGTTTTTTAGGAAAGTTGTCGAAATATATCTTTTTGGAAAAAACTGCATTTCTGCAAGATAGTAACTATTTCAACTAATTAAATAAATGTTTCTTTTCAGAATACGAGTATAAAAGTAAGTTTCTAACATAATATTATACTTATATACATTAAATGATTGATTTTTAAAATAAATATCTTTACATTAATTCGACAGTAAATATATTATTTTATAAGCTAATACTTCTTTACTTTGTTGAGTGCAGCCTTTCCCGTAAAGAAGAATAAATTATTTTGCTAATTATTCAAATAAATATATTAACAAGGAAATTCTACTTTTAAAAATAAATTTAGTATCTATGCAATGATGTTTTTATAGATTAGTTTAATACTTAACCAATTCTTCTAAGAAATAAGTGTAACATATTTTATCAATGTTTTTCAGACTTTCCAGATTATTCATGTAAGATTTACTCTTGATTTCTTATTTATTTATCATGCTAGTTTGAATGGATGTTAATCTATGAAGACTATTAATAATATTTCAGTTTCCAAATTTTTTGTAGGCAATTAATTATTTTAATAATTTAAAACAAAATGTGTTGTTTATTGAAGTCTAACTTGATATCCTGTGAACTGGAATGCTTTGAACGTCCTGTGATTTCTTAATTTACTGGTATTTGCGTTTATAACATAGCATTTACTTTCAAAATAAAGACATCTCAATGCAAAAGGAATGTGTGAACAAATACATGAAGATTAATTTTCACTTTTAGTACATCTTAAAGACACATTGAGAGCTGCAGGGCTGAAAATTTCAGATTTTGGTAGAAAAAGAGCAATTTGTTTTAATAGGGAAACTATTCTTTAAAATTTTGTGTCCTTTGCTTGACTTTGTATGTTCTGATACACTTACAAATAAATGAGATTGACATTTTAAGACATTGAAATACGTTTATGTTTTACTATTAACTTATTACACTATAAAAGTAAAATAACTTTTAAAGATTTAATTAAAATTTAAAAATAATGAAATATTTCATCGATACAAGTATGAATTACTATAGTGCTTTAAGTGGCTATGATATACTGCTGGGATAAAGAAATAATGAAATTTTAAGAAGAAATTAAAAGCACATTCGCCATTGTAATTAGAGTTATGAAGTTATGGACTTATCTAGTACAATTATTTAACAGTGTTTACAATAGCTAACATTTCTAAGAGAAACTTTGTTACATTTTAACGAATGCTCTATTATAATTAGTTGTATGTGTATTTATGGGTATTTGCATGCAATACTTCTAACTTTGTTTAATTTTTTAGATGATTAATCTTACTAAGTGAGGTAAGATATTTTCTAATTGTATTTCCTAGTATCTATCACATACTAAGGTATTTCATTCTTTAAAACATATTTTACACTTAGGGTTAATTCAATTCTGTGTTTACCTTTTTTCAGGGACTCAAGAAACTGTCCAACTTCAACATTAAGATGTATCACAAGATAAAAATTGACCAATTCATAGCTGTTGGAATAAATAGTTTTTATTGAATTGCCCTTTGAATTTTTATACATAATATCACTTAAATATTTATATGTATATTTATTTTGTCACATGTATCATATATATGTATGATGACACATGTATCACATGTATAAATCAAACTGGCAACAAACCACTTCCTCTGTACATTAAGTGTAATTAAATAAATTAGGTCAAGAAGATACTTATCACATGATAACTGAAATGTACATTATTTAAACCATATGAAAAACATTTACTTGTATTTAAAACAAAATTCGATCCTCCAAATGGTTTTGACAAAATATCTTACCCATAAAGATCTGAAAAATGTTGCTAATGATGCGATATTCCTTCAACAAGATATTGAAGTGTTTTATGATAACGAGGACAATATTTGGTCAGTTTTCTTCTAATGATTAGATATCTCGTCTATCCAGATCTGGTCAGTTTTGTTAATGAAGTAACATTTTTTATACAACTTCCAGGATGGTCAGTGTTTTGTAATCCCTTGATACATCATTCTTTTTGGGAGACAAAAAGTTACAATTACACAGAGAAGAATACTGTTGAGGATTGAGAAAAACCTGATTATTAGAAATAAAAAAATGAGATTACATTAAGCCTCCAAGTGGTTTCGAAAAGAAATCTTGTCCATCAAGATCTGATCAATTTTGCGAATTACAAAATACCTCATCTTTAGAAATTGCCGATTTTTTTCATGATGACGAGATCAATATCTGGTCAGTTTTCTTCTAATGGACGTCTAATGGACGGAATCATATCTCATACATCAATATCTGGTCAGTTCTGATAATCATGAGATACCTCTTCGAGACAACCATCAGAAGGGTTAAATTGTATATGGTTTTTTATAATAATATCCACCACGTTAATCATAGAACCGACAGAAAAAGCCCTTTTAAAATAATACTAAATATGATGTATGTGTAAAATCAAAAATTCTTCCTGATTCAAGATTTACATAAACACCTAAACTTTTTCACTAATTCAGCTCAGGATAATTTCTCGAAACAAGTTATCTTTGAATTCCTAATTATAAAGAAACGGATAAAGTTAGGTCTGTTGTTCGTACGCCAAGAAACTCATTGGGGACAAGTAAAAGAGAGCGACATAACTAAATATGCGATATAATGAAATGTTTCTCTATTGAAAATTTTAAAATTGAAGGATATCAAATACAGCGAATAGATGTAGATAACAAATGTAAACAGAAAATAATATTATAAAGCATTCTTCTTCTGTGACACTTGTAATCATTACAGTAACACTGTTATTACAATATCACTATCACCAAAACATGTGCATGTTATACACACAATATATCGTCTATTACATAAGTTTGCAAATGTAGGACAATTCAAATACATGATACCGAAGCAATATTTTACTGATGTAAAAGTGAAGGGTTACTGCATTGTAATTATTAAAGTCATAGGATTGAAAACAGAATTATTACACTATCGCTTAGGTATTTCGTTTCAGGTTTCATGGCGCAAGAGCCATATTTGGCGAAGCTTCACCAAGCATATGACGATGTCAAGTAAAAAGTGTCATGAAAAGGAAGAAAATAGGGATTAGGAATAGAGTAGTATTATCACTTACGAGATACCAAAGTATTTGTGTATTATACATACAACACATAAGGTCAATTATATAGCTTCTATGAGGGACAATTCGATAACATACTAACAACGAAGTAGCATTTTACTGACAATAACGAGGGGGTCAAATTATAAATTTTAGAGTTAAGCTACTGAAAATACAAGTAACATATTTCAATAAAAAATAAAATTTTGCGATGTAGTATTCATCCTGGGTAATATATTTCGTAGAATTATTACACTATCACTTTTTAGATATCAACATATTTGATTTTACATACAACAGATAAAGCGCATCACATATTTTCGCATATCTGGGACAATTCAAACACAAACTCTTACCGAAGCTATATTTTACTGACGCAATACCAAGGGGTTGGTGTATTATAAATTTTGAAGTTATAGGATTTAAAACAGCGAATAGATCTACACAAAAACATAATACTACGGTGGAGTTTTCATCCTGTGTAATATTTATCTGAGATTTATTACAAAATCACAACAGAGAGGCACAAAATATTTGTATATTATTCATACAATGGATATGGTCCATTGTATAAGCTCGAAAATATGGGACAATTGAAATATATATCGATAGCGAAACAACATTTTACTGAAGCAATAGTGCGTTATTTCAATGATATAGTTCGTATTAATACAAATATATCAGGAGCTACATATGAAATTCTACTAGTACTCCACGTATGCAATAGAATCCAAATGAAACGAATTCACATTCATGAAAGAAGATAAAATGGTCATTCGAAGGTATTTTATGCCCCACAATCTATAGAAATCATTCAATTTAACTGTTGTAACTGCTGTCCTGTCACATAAAGGCTGTTGGAAATCCGGTTTAAAAGGACTATTTATACGTTTCCCTTTCCCAATAACGATGGAATCGATGAAGACAAATACTTGAAATTTCAATTATTCGATAAATATAAAATAAATGATTATCGTAACTTCCAGGAACACCGACTGGTAATAAAACACCTGCGATTGAAATCGACTGGATTGAATTGAGATTTTGATATTTTCAGACAGTATCCTTCAGGAATTTGGAGTTTCGAGACATGAATTCCCCTCTGTGTTTGATTTTAATCGCCTTAGGCTGCGGTAAGTTCATTTGAAATACTTTAATGCAGTGTTTGAAATTTGCAATATACCAGTTTAGATCCTTGTTCCATTATGTCTTTATATGCATGATTTATAAAGTCGAGTTGCAAATTACTCCAATTCCTGTATAGTTACAAAATGGGTCCTAAAACAAACTTTTCGGTCCTAGGACTGCCATGAAAATAAAAACTTTCCACAAACTCCTTGATATTACAGGATTATACTGTAGAGACCAAAACAAGAGTATTGTGATTCACATTTTTCTCCTTAATATTGGGAGCAAAATATTAAGGTCTAAGTTAAATAGATTATAAAACGTTAAATCTTTGTTTTAAGGATTCGTGATAACGATGTACAACTCTGAAACAGAAAAACTAGAGTTCAGAAATAAAACAAACAATTATTACATTGAATTCTGGAATAAAATTCTGAAATTAGAGATCTGAAATAAAATAACTAGTTATTATAGGATTATACTGTAGGGATCAATCAACACAAGACTATTGTGATCCTCATTTTCACCTTAATATTGTGAGTAAAATATTCATGTCTACGTTAAATATATTATAAAACGTTAAAACTTTGTTTTAAGAATTAGCGATAACGATGTACAGCTCTGAAACAGAAAAACTAGAGTTTTGAAATAAAATAAGCATTAAATACTACAGGATTATACTGTAGATGTCAATACAAGACTATTGTGATCCTCATTTTTCTCTCTTAATATTGGGAGTAAAATATTCAGGTCTATGTTAAATACATTATAAAACGTTGCAATTTTGTTTTAAGGATTCGTGATAACAATGAACAGCTCTGAAATAAAGTAAACAGTAAATATTTTTCAAACACTTGCATGTTAACTAAAATGTATTTATATCAAAAGGCTCTTAACTTGCAAAATCGTAATATCAATGACATCAAAATTTACACTTGAATCATAATGTGATCAGTAAAGCTGCTTTTTAGCAATTAGTTAAGCACTGTTTGGTTTAATGTCTAATCAGGTCTATATCAAGGCATCCTCATCTACCAGTGCATTTCAAATATTTGAGACACGTGATTCTCCGATAAATTGTTTTAGACCTCAAAATTTAGATTTTATGTGTAGTTTGAATTTATGTCGCATAATAGCAGCACAATGTATTATTGATAACGGTCCGGATTCAATCCCGAAGAGAAGATCATATGACATCACCTCGTAATTTTAGACCAGAATCAGATGACAAGGTCACCATCTGAGCTGGCACCCCACACTTCAAACTTCCAATCTACGTAAAATTATATTTTAGAACATAAAAATAAAAGGTGAAAATAAATAAATAATTTACTTATTTTTCTTGGAAGCTCTCTATTTTGACTACCAAATATTGCATTTATAAAATATTGTCCATCCTGAAACTTGAACGGCGAGCCCCACTCTGGGGCCGCGGTAGCCCGGTTGGAAGAGTAACGGACTAGCAACCGGAGGGGCTGGTGCACGTTAAATCTGCCGTGGCCTCATATCCTCACGTTGGCGTCATGTGAAGTTTGGAGAGTGGGGTGCAATCTCATCTGACCGTGGTTAAAAAATACGTGGTGTCGTCTTAGGATCTTTCCCTTGGGGATTGATATCCGACTGTCCCCAATAGTCAGATGTGTTGCTCCAGTGCGACGCTAATTGAAACACCTACCCCAGTTTGGGAATAACCGCCCTAAGTATTTCAAAATGGCTTCTAATTGTTTTCATCGTTTTGGTTTCTAAAATGATCGTTGAAGGTTATTACTATCTTAATTGGACCACGTCAGTCCAGGTGGTGAAGTCGCGGATTAGCTACCGGAGGGTTACGAGTTTGAAACTCGTTCCAAAGACTGTACGGGGTGGATGGAGAACGTTAAATCTATTGTGGCCTCAAATGTCCCCACTTTGATGTGGTGTGGAGGTTTACAAAGGAAGTGCCAGCTCAGATATTGCCCATGTCATCTGACCGTGGTTCAAAATTATGAAGTGTTGTCCTCGTTTCCTCTCGTGATGATCCCAGATCATCGTTAGTACAATACTAACTTAAAAGTAAGAGGGCTGAAAACTTACATAAGCAGTTTATCTAGAAAACAGAATTTGGTGTTGCTTGGAACTCTTACGATTTTAAGATAGCATAACGGAATTGAATTTTCCAAACCGCTAATGCACATTACACATGCGAAATTGAAATAAAAACCCATGCAAATTTAGAGACAGCAGAATTTACGTTTTTTTAATCTTCAGATACTTTTCAAATGCAGAAAATAAGGGATAACAATCCACTCTAAAATGTAGCGCCCGTTGTGTTGCTCCAGGACGATGTAAATTCAATTACCAACCAACCTTCCTGCACTAACAAATAAGAACATAACCTGATCTCTCAGAATGCATACAGTAATCTTTCCTTCTGGAGAAGAATATGCATAATTTTGGGGACATAATTTTACACACAAATGCAGAACTTGACGCGTAAACCACTTTTTAAAGATGTAAATCATATAAAGTCAATTTGCAACGATTTGTCATTAAAAGATGGCGATCAAAAGATATTCACACTGTATGGCACTTGAACAGAAGAATTGCCGGAAAATGTAATTAATGTTAATTAAATGCCTACCTACCGTTAACAGTACTATAACACCTTTTTATCGGAACAGTTTTTCGCGAGTAATTGACAAGATATCTATAAAACTTAATAACTAAATAAAGATTGATTGATTTGACATTTTTACAGCTTGTCGAGCAAATATCATATCATTTATTGAATCAGAAAAGCTATATATTGTTTTTGTATTTTTGTAGCAAAAAGCCTGATCAATTGTATATGAGATAAATCAATTATTTTCATCTGACACGTTACACTTTACTCAAATAATAATTTTTAATTTCCTGGTTCGTCAAACAATAGCTACATATGTATTAAGTAAAACACTGTTGAATTTTTATTTGTTTAAGAGCACTTGGTGTTGAGAAATCATACCAACCATCGATCATCGAACTTCGCGTGATCAACATCAATGAGAGTTGGCTAGAGTGATTCTTCATGAAAGGGTTAAATACATTTTTAGAATATATATCTCAAATTATCATAAATAGACGTACAAAATCTTAAATTATTTGATGGCAAACTTCCGACAATGAAACAAAAAAGTGAAATTTTGGCAAAATTAAAATCCCCTTAATAGCACAGAGTTGAACCCATGGTGCGCCGGCTGATTAGCGCAACATGGTTTGAGTCTTTCAAGTAACAGAGGCGGAAGTTTAAAGCTACATGGCTTCCTACTAATGGAAGCAGCTTGAAATAGTAATACCATCGTGAGCCATCGATTGCAAATTCAGTAAACCTAATATATTTTACTGCTCAGCCTTATGGACAACTCTGACTTAAGAGCCATTCTTTTATAGACTATTTAAATATCAATTATTCAAATCACGTACGTGTGTCACCAATGCACGGAACGGAACGATGTATCAGTTCAATTTATCAAAATATTAAGTAATGTATAAATGGCTAACTTTGTTTTATATGCAAATATATTTGAACTTAAATATTTTAGTGGAAAGTAACATTTAAGAAATTATAATTACGGTAAAAAGGTTGCTGACATATATGAGATAGAAATACATAGAGAAAGCATATATAAGATTAGAATTACAATTAGAAATTTTAATTTTTAACAAACACATCACAAAGAAATGTTTTTGAGGTAAAGTTAGAAACCCATTTGAAATTAAATATATAAAAAAACGTATCTGATGTAAGGAAGAATGAAAGTATGCGTCACATAAAGTCGTAAGATAAAACATGAAGTAAAACATTGTTGTGAAATATGAGTGTAAATAATTTTTCACAAAGTTGCTATTTATACATTTTAGTGTAAACCATGAATTTTTAACAAACACATCACAAAGAAATGTTTTTGAGGTAAAGTTAGAAACCCATTTGAAATTAAATATATAAAAAAACGTATCTGATGTAAGGAAGAATGAAAGTATGCGTCACATAAAGTCGTAAGATAAAACATGAAGTAAAACATTGTTGTGAAATATGAGTGTAAATAATTTTTCACAAAGTTGCTATTTATACATTTTAGTGTAAACCATGAATTTTTAACAAACACATCACAAAGAAATGTTTTTGAGGTAAAGTTAGAAACCCATTTGAAATTAAATATATAAAAAAACGTATCTGATGTAAGGAAGAATGAAAGTATGCGTCACATAAAGTCGTAAGATAAAACATGAAGTAAAACATTGTTGTGAAATATGAGTGTAAATAATTTTTCACAAAGTTGCTATTTATACATTTTAGTGTAAACCATGATTCCAATGCACGTTTTTATTACTAACAATAGATCGTGTTTATATAAAACTTATATTATAATCTTTGTTGGAATCTTATAAATATGTTATCAGAACAAGATTGTGTAATTTTCAATATTTACGAAAGTTTTTTCTGACCTATGTATGAAACAACAGATTATAAAACAGTTAAATAAAACAAAATATAAAAATAATCAAGGTCGGCATAAGTTTAACAAAAAAAAATGAAATATAGTAAAATATATATTTATTTATTTTTATCACTCTCACTTGAAATATATTCATTCAGTAGAGTAAACACTCAGCACAAAAACATCGGGACAAGGAACTAACGAGAATTTTTTTTGAAATGGGATAGAAAGAAATCGAAGTAAACACATAAACAGCAGTTAATTTCGTGACTACTTTCACATAGTACATAATTTGGACTGTTGAAATTTTGAGTCTATATAGGGTTTGGTTAGGCAGTTAAGTCCAGTCATCAATCTAAGGACAGCAACAGCATCTCGACGAGGGGTAGCCGGAATTTTAGGAAGTGCAAAAATATCCGATAGAATTATACTTGTGCTTTATGTAAATTTCATTGTGATTTAATGATTCTATGTAGAAAATATAATGTCTTGTTAAAATGGTGCCCTTAATTTCAAACGCTCGTGCAGATTAATTATGAGTTTGAATTAGATGGAGTATAAATCAAAAATACAAAGCTATTTAAATGCTCATTTCACATCGAGATCCATTTGTAGATAATTTTATAGAAGTTACTATAATGACAATTTAAATTTGTATCAGTGTTTTTATTTCATTTATGTTTGTCTCGGTCTGATTAGTCCTAATGTTTCACAAAATAATAGTAGAGTGACAAACCAAACATGTAGTCCTAAGTCTCATAATAATTATAAAAATACTTGTAATTTTTTTTGTATAATAATGTGTTCACAAAATAATTTAATATTAAAAGCATTATATATGTTTTCATGCACTTACGTTATGAAATTAAAATACTTATTAGGGAATGAAAAATATAAATACTCGCATACCCAAATAATACATTGGCCTTCTAATGATACAGAGCCATGTTGTCACTGTCAAGATCTCAGAACGTGGTCACGTGGGTTTATCGACATCAACCTTCTAATGAAATAGACAGAGCATGAGGGCCACAAGTCGCTGTGGTAAGATTTTAGATGAATAAGTCACGTGGACTTACGAACTGATTTGAGACAATTGGCTATTGAAGTGCAGACTAGTGTTTTCAATCACTTTAACCAATCAAAAATGTATCCCACATATTCATGCATTTTCCCACAATCACGTGACAGAACTTCCAACCGAGCTATTGGAAGAAATAACGTGAAGCTACGTACATGCTTCGCCTATTTGATTAGAAAGTCAATGCCTAAACACTTTTTGCGTCATTAAAACAACTAAAGATTCATATTCACTTACACTTATGTAATTGTTTTGATGTATAAAATTGCTAAAAAATTGTTTATATTTTACAAATTCGCATTTTATAAAATTTTAATTTTGTTTATTTCTTTTCAGGTTTTAGCAACGCTATTCGTAAGTAATTACTTATTTAATTTAATATGACAGCAATTGTGAATAATAATGTAATCAAGATTATATCAATTTTGAAAGAACCTTATTTTGAAAATAATACATTCAAATTACCATAATGCATTTCTTGTCAAAAATTTATTTATCATTATTCTTAACTTTTGGAGCTATTAAAGCATTTTACGTTCAAAATACGTTATATTATGCGTTAATATAACTTCAATAGTTCTATGAAAGGAATTTTCTGTAAAGAGAAGTACAGAAGGCGTTAGTGTTTGGGTTAATTTTTTCGTAACGTGGCAATTCATCATGTCGCTTATATTACAAATTAACTTCAAACATCGTGCAAAACGGTAATAAATCAAATTAATTCTTAAGAGGAACTCTATTTTTTTCTTCTTTCGCAGTTTATTTAAGTTTTAACTGAAATAAATAAAGCTTTTGTGGTCGGTTCGTAATTTTAAACTGCTGTGGAAATCTCACATGCAGTGCCTGGTAGCCTAATAATCCAAGAAATAAAGCTTCTGCAATTGATGGGTAGCATGGTCTGGGAAGCTCATACCATATAACTCGACTGTTTTATCTATCCTTTATCAGAAGTAAATTTACGTATGCAAGGGAGATTTGTAGTGCTGCAGCTGACATCCATATTAAGAAGCTGATTAAAATCTGGTCAGTTATTCTAATGACGATATACCTCGTCGAGACGACCACCAGGAGCTTTAGCCCTCCTGGTGGTCGTCTCGACGAGGTATATCGTCATTAGAATAACTGACCAGATCTTGATGGACGGGATACCTCGTCAATCGCAATCTGACCAATTTTGCTAATAACGAAATGTCATCAGGATATTGTCGATTTCTTTTAATGTAGACGAGATCACGATTTGAACAGTTTTCTTCTAAGGACGAAATATTTTGTCCTTCAAGATCTGGTCAGTTTTCTTGATGACAAGACTGATCGAGAAAACCACCAGGTGGATTAAGAACTTTATTTCTAAAATACCTTTTGTAAAAGTTACATTACTGTCAGTAATTTTGCTTTAACCCTCTGGATATGGGAACCGGCCCAACCGGCCGAAAGTTTCGAGTCCCCTCCTTACGAAAGGCTTGGATTCTTTCAGACCTCAAGCTCCTAAAGAATCGCCGAAGCCATTTCGATTTCCATTCACTATTTTCTGTGCTATAAAGAGACCCGCGCGTGAATAGCCTTATCTCCCCGTTGACAAAGATGTCAGGGTTATCGACGGGGAGCCTCGCAACTTGTTTACTCTCGAGCATCTAGTCTGAGAGATTGAGTAAATGAAAAGAGATACACTTAAAAAGTCAAATCCACCGCTCTTTCAATTTACCCGGGAAGTATCTGTCCCTCCTAGGTATACCCACGACCTGACAATAGAAACTGGCACATTAGGTGATAATGGGACGACACATATTCCCTCTCCACCTGGGGGAAAGCATTTTAAAGGCTGTTTCGGCCGGTTTCAGTAAGTTGCCTGTAAATCCTTTGGGCTGGATTCCGTAACTAAAGAAGGAAACGATATTCTGCCCCGACATATGCAGAGGGTTAACGTATCCGATTTGTACATATAATATTTCGTGGTGCATTCGGAGATAAACAAATAAAATAAAGCAAAATCCTAAGGGAAATCATCCTCGACTGTTGTTTTGCTATAGAACGTGGAACCTCACCACTCAGTTTCCCTCCTTTACGCCACATGTCTTTCCAGGTTGTGCTTTCTGAAACTTCTTTACGCCACATGTCTTTCCAGTTGTGTTTTCTGAAACTTCTTTACGCCACATGTCTTTCCAGGTTGTGCTTTCTGAAACTTCTTTACGCCACATGTCTTTCCAGTTGTGTTTTCTGAAACTTCTTTACGCCACATGTCTTTCCAGTTGTGTTTTCTGAAACTCTCTTACGACATATGTCTTTCCAGTTGTGATTTCTGAAACTTCTTGGCATTCGCTATCTTATTGTTCAAATTACGAAACTATACCATCAATTGGGTCACATTGTAATAAAAAAAGTACTTGTTTCTGTAAATGAAATAAATTTTATGAAATAAATTTATTGAAATGTAAAACTTACATTAATGCAGTTCTACAAATTTATAGTATCCCGTAGGAATTATGTTTTTTAGTTTTATATGAATATATTTAATATGTATGTAAAAAGTTTGCTGTATCTCAAATATTGCAAAAGTCAATTTCAAGTGTAGATTACAATGTTTAATTGTTACTTGTACGCATGTCGTGTTTATGGTGTTGAAATTGTTTTTATTATTTTCTGAGGGTGATGTTTCAATAACTTCTGTCATTCCTTTCCACAGCTGTTCCAGGTAAGAGATATTCTACAAAACTTGATTTTGTTAAACATGTTTCCTTAGTAAATTGATATAATTTGAAAAATCTATTAAAAATATAATGAACAGTTTAAAATGAAATTATTCATTTAGAAGAAATGATACGCAATTTCGTCTTACCTTCATAAAGAGAGTACTATAAAAATTAAAATGTTATATTAATTTTAATATTATGTTAAGAATAATTTATGCTTTAAAATGCATTTCAAAACTTTTGTTTATTATGAAAATTACACCAAGAAAAATTTAAAACTAATTTTAACATCACAATATAAAAACAATTAATATTTCTTAAAAATAATATAATAGTCTTAAATTAAACTTTAAGTTTATAAATTATACAGTAGTCTTTAAATTAAAGTTAAAGTTTAAAAATAATACCGTAGTAATTTAAAGTTACACATTTCACACAAGAGATGTATATGAAAATACTGCCGCGACTCAGTCTAAAACGTCTTGTCTTTCATATGTTTTAATATAAATGTCGTTGCTTGTGAACAAATTAATTGCTTTCTTAATAGAAAAATGAAACATTTGAATTATAGAACAGTTTCGCGAGAAAATACACGTGTAAAATACACGAAAAGTTCTTACCAGATCAATTATTTGTCAGTATCGATAAGGTTTACTTCAAAAAGGCATAATTAACATAAGCAATATGCTTCTTATTGAAGAGAGACTGATAAAAAGAAAACTCAGTTGCTTGGGTAATTTTAGATGCGTGAACACATGTATACCTTCAATTTATAGATGCCACAATAAAAATGTAAACATCTTTTCTTGGAAAGACTATTCACTTCTAACAATTTAACTGAGCTAAAATATTTTAAATTACTAGTAATATATAATCCTGTTGATTTTTTTCTTTTGTGAATCTTAAAAATGGTAACACTTTGTGTTCGCGATGTTTGTTTGATTGTAATAAATAATGTTTACTTTTAACAAACGAGTGTATTTAATTTTAATAATACAAAGTTTGTTTAAATAAAAAAAAGTATGTTAAATTTTGGCAAAAGAATATTTGTTTAATTTTAACAAAATAATGTTTAATTTCAACTCAAGGGTGTTTATTTTTAACAAACAATTGTTTGTTTAATTTCAACGAAAGAATTTTTATTTTTAGCAAAAGAATGTTTATTTAATTTTAACAGAAGATGAATATGATTAATGATGCAGATATGATTGTTGTATTAATTGCTAAATATATATTTTCTTTTTTATAGAGTTTGCTTACATCAATTGTAAGTTCAACAGCTTTTTTTGTAATTTATATACATCAGCAAGTACATCAAGAATTTAAAAGAAAAGGACTAAGTACTATAAAAAAATTGGAATCAAGAGACATGTATAGAATGAGTAGATACATATAATCCAAAACGGGAAAGATTTAGCACGCAATTATAGAAAGACATTGACACTTGTTAATTCAGCTATAAAATGGTCTCTAAAAATAACCCTAAATGTATTTATGCAACAAAACATGCAATAATTATAAACAACTTTTAATGAAATTATGTTAATATTTCAATAAGCATTTGGAAATCATAATTTTGCATGAAGCTTTGATAAGCAATTTTGATATGTAGTTTGATTCTGCATATAAAGATTTTTAATTACGGTTTGCGATTTCGCTATACAAAATATAAACTCTGGGCTTTTGTAAACCAAATTTTTTGAGATTTAAAAACTGCAATTGCAGTTTTGCATTTTTGGTAGGCATGTTTTGACTTCCGAAATTTTTACACCTAATTATTCAAACTCAGAGTTGGACATTAAAGTGAAAGTCAATTTGGTGTTTCTTTTCATATCATGGTTTAAAATGCACTTCTTAATTAGGTTCAGTTTTAAAATGTTGAGATCGAATGTAGAGAATAATACTAAGTATAAAATTTGATCAAAAGCCCGAAAGAGTATTTTTCATTTGCGTTAATGTTACTTGATTTCGAGATTGCGTAGTGATATTTCTACCATCGACCTTCTGATAAATAGACGAAACATGTTGGCGGAGTAACTGTCGTAAAAGGTAGGAAATCAGAAATGTTGGTCACGTGGGCTTGGGAATTGCTTAGGCCGATTGGTAAACTGTGTTCTTAATTACGCTCTATAATCGCATTAATCAATTAATAAGGATTTTTATGTCAGAGAAATACATTTTTATACAAAATGGGAAAATTGTTTCGTGTTATAGTTACTACACGAGCTATGTATGCTCTACTAACTACTACTTTAGATACAACTTTTGAAAGTGGCATTAGTTGAAAAAATTGGTTAAATAACACATTTTTGACAGCATAAAATTGTATCAAATGCCAATAAGCGATTAAAGCATTACAAATGCAATAAGTATTATTCGTCCTGCAATTATTCTCGAAGCTGTAGTTCACCTTGATGCTGGTTTGAAAAAAAATGGCGACTGACACAAGACAACCTGATCACGAATCCTAATGTATCCAACATTAGCGATCGTACTTCAAACCGAACAATCGGAGAAATAACATGAAACTGCTCGCACGTACTCCGTTTATTTCATTAGAAGTCTGATGATTTCTGCACGAAAACTCAATCAATAATGATCATTAAATAGTAGACGAGTAATTCTGTGCCTGATATTATGTTACGTTTTAAATATTCTAATAGAACTTCATAATTGTTCTATTAATTTGTCTAGAGGCTGAAGTAGAAAGATAGAATTTTGTGATTGAATTTTAAATTATTATTTTAATTGCATCATTGTACCAACATGAAAAAAGTTAGACATTTGATATGACCAAATACGTTTATGACTTGTATATTTTGTTATCATATCTATTTGATTTTTCACATAACATTTGATTCTTGATTTTATATGATAATGATATAATTCATATATTTGCAGTCAATCCTCTTGGGGGTGGTAAGAGATATATCTTTAAACATAATCAATTTTAGTACATTTCGAATTTTTATATCTTTTTTCTAAAAATTTCGTATCTTATGTAACATCATAATTAAGTTCAATTAGCTGATTGTTAGATAAGTGGAAATAATTAAATAATGAAACAACTGTCTAAATTATTTTAAAACCAATTTTTGTTTGAAATATATACTCGATATTAACCATATATTTATAAAAATTTGTTTATCATTAAATACCCAGACAAGAAACAATGAATCTTTGGATGCCTTAAGAAAATAATAAATATTTTTGACGTTTGGTATTCAAAAGAACAGAAATATCCTTCACTTTAACTAAATCAAAAAGTTAATTAATAACTAAATAAATTAATTCAAGCAAATTGGCAGTCCTTTAAAAATCTGTGTTTTAAAGCAACATACGTTGCAATGTTAAACGCTTCTTAAATAGGAAATTCTCGTAAATTCTTACATTTTTCTGAGTTTACAGTAAGAATGTTTAGAAAACTATTAATATATAATGAATATTATACATGTGGTCTAAAGTTCATTATAGGTTTAAAAATTGATTTCATAAACAACTTGGTACTTTTTACCTCGTATAAATATTAATTTTATAAGCAACTGTCTGATCCTATGGTTTCATTATAAACATTAATAATTTTCATGATAAATTTTAAACTATTGCTTGCATATAGCTGTAGGATAAGTTAGAAATTAGCTACAGGAGTCTGTTCTCATCTTTTCACTGAAAATGCACCGATAAAATGAAACTTAAAGATACAAATTTGCAATCAACTTTTTTATAAATTTAAAGTTTTATAGGAATAAATTCTGTATGTTATATGATAGTTAGAAATTGTTTAATAATCATTTAAAACTATGAAGCAAGAATGACTTTTTTTATTTCATTTCAGTCTATTATTTGTGACAAAAAGTATCGTATTTTGTTAATTTTAATAAAATAACTAATATTATATTATTTGAATAAAACAATGTCCATTTCCATTCTTTTCAGTCCAAGCATTCGCTAAACGTAAGTCTAAATTGTATTACGAAAGCTATTCATAAATAATGCTTTTTTCGTATTTTTGAAAATATGGATGTCGTTAATTTATGCGATAACTATTTCAAAAGTAATATTTGAACTTTTAGTTTATTTGGAAATAAAATGTAAATTATTTCGTTTTATTTAAGCGAATTTTTTTGGTGAGTATCACTATCTACTCTATAAGATTATATCATGAACTAATGGTAAGATATTATATTAATACTTAAGAGATATATATATTAATAGAACAAATTTACATCCAACTGCACACATATAATTGAGACTTTCTCTTTTCAAAGAACCACTGATCCAAAAAGGATATGAACTTGGAAGATTTGGTAAATATTTTATACACTCATGTCCAAAATTATCTTTACATGCATAAAATCGCGGATTTCTCAGAAACTGTGAACTACAATTTTATGAATTTGTGTCAAATGATACATAACATCATAACACATAAATACAAAGGAAAAACTTTAAGAGTACTGCATATGATATAAAACTGTAGCATGAAACAATAAAAATGGCAATAATATGTGACAAGGAGAGTTCAGT
Organism: Meta bourneti; assembly: GCA_933210815.1. Lineage (NCBI taxonomy): Eukaryota > Metazoa > Arthropoda > Arachnida > Araneae > Tetragnathidae > Meta > Meta bourneti. Next base: position 68,999,481 of record OW119932.1, on the reverse strand, counting down.
AAAAAAGAATAACTCAGAAAAAAATTAAGGCTTATGAATTTAATATGGAATGTGATCTCCACTGAGGTGTACAGACATATCACAACGTGTTTTAATGCTGGCAATAATGTTGTTAACCACAGTTTGGGGAATTAAGTTCCACTCCTCCAGCAATACGGTCTTCAGGGTATTTATATCTCTAGGAGGAGGATGTCTCCAAGCAACTGCTTTTCCAATGTAGTCCTATAAGTTCTCTATCGGGTTCGGATCATGAGATTTTGCTGGCTACGGTATTCGCTCAATGGCTTCACTTTCAAGGAATTCGTCAATGAGGTTTGCTCGATGTGGACGAGCATTATCATCCATAAATAAAAAGTCAAATCCATATGCGCATAAAGTTCTAAGACCTCATCCCCATATCTCTGGCTGGTCACAGATCCGCTGTTGAAAACGTGTAGGGGCGTACGTCCATCGATCATTATTCCTCCCCATACCATCACACCTGCACTATCGAAACGGTCACGTTCCATAATGTTCGAAGGAAGATTTCGTGTTCCAGATGTAAACACGTTTAGAATCAGATGTTAAACTAAACCTCGACTCATCAGTAAAGAGAACATGGGTCCATTGGCGCTCACTCGAGTTCTGATGTTTTTTGCACCAATTAAAGCGATCCCTGTTTTGTTGTGAAGACACTGAAGCACATACCCTTGGCTTTCTGGCATAAAGGCCTTTTTCATTAAGCCTTCTGTATACAGTTCGCCTTGATACAACAGTTCAAGTGGCGGCTGCAACCTCTGAACTAACTGCCGAGCAGTAGACTTCCAGTTACGACGGGCAGTTATTGCCAGATTACGATTTTGGGAAACATTTGTTATTCTTTTACGACCTTGTCCAGGCCTCCTTACAACAGTTCCAGAGTTCTGAAATTGTTTCCATAGCGTAGAGACTGTCTGTCTTGAAATATTCACACATCTCGCTGCTTCCATGATTTTCTGCCCTGCTTCTAAATGGCCGATAATTCGCCACTTCACAGATTCTTCCAAATGATACTTCGGAGCCATAACAAACCGTTTTGAATCCTTACACACTGAAATCAAACGCTGCATTGCAGAAATTCACTCAGATATTCACTTTGCGCAAAGCGCTTGATTCACCGTCGGATGACGTAACGCCTTGATTTGCATATCAGAAACCGTTTGATCACTTTTGATGGGATAATGCTGATTAGGCTTGTCTTTCACACATTCCCTGCCAAAATGCATTCCATCGATTGGATATTTCATGGAATATCATTATTTTTGGGTACGTAAAGACAAATTTGGACATGCGTATATTAACCAAACATATGTTTACTGTATGTGACACATTTGTCGAAAAAGTATTCTTTTCATATCAACTTTTCTCAAGAAAAGTGACTCAACAGAAAATCTAAACTTCACAGAGAATAAAAAAAATATTGAAAATCTTGCAAAATTTTTTTTTGAAATTTCTAGAATTCGTTCATATCTTGACTATACCTCTGAGTGTCACAAGATTTCCGAGTAGTATGCTTGCTTGTATGATATTCCAGTTTGGAAAAAATTCTTTTAGTTTTAAGTTAAACCATTATTGTCGAGGAGCAAGATATATTATAAGATACAACAAAATGAAATATAAGTTTTTAAACTGAATTGAACTTTAAGATTGATTTAAGATTGATTTCTATTTAAGAAATACTCATTTTGGTCGCATGAGGAACGTTATTTTAAGTTTCATGTTTGGTAAAATTTGTGTCTAATTGTTCTGTATGGATTTCCACAGAATTTATTTTCATCACCATTTTTTTATTCGAATTATACAGAAAAAATTCATTTCTATGACAGCGGGAAGACTTACAAAAAATAACAGAAGTCAAAGCAAAATATAATAAAAACTGAAAAACAAGCAAGCACAAAATACATGGGAAAGTACCAAGGAATAGAATACAGTTAAATGAAATTCAGAATTTAAAATGAATTCTAGTTTTAAAATAAAATTAAAAAAACTTTGAAGTTATCAAAGAAATGTTCAGGCTTAATGGTAAACTAAATATTAGCGATCTTCATGAAGTGGAAAAATGATTAATCGTTAAAGTTACTCTTGGTATAAAATTCTTATACAGGAATGATTTTTGTGTGTATTATATGAAGGCACGTGAACATTAAAATTAAGAAGTCTTGTTAAATTAATACTACAATAACTTCTATATACATCTCGAATATATTTATTAATAATTTATATGATATGCAATAAAGTATAAAACAATTAAAAACAGAAAGATCTGGCTTTGCAAAGAAAACATTTAAATGGAAAAAAGGAAATGTATTGCAGAAAGTTATTTTTTCAAGGTATAATTATACATTTATATTTTGGATCTTCCAAAAAATATGTATTAAAAAAATGCAACTACAAACAGTCATATCATTAAATTTTTTTTACATCGTTTTCGAAATCTTTATAAACTCTTCTAATTAAAGTATGAATTTGAATGTTAGAAATAGAAATGGAATCATGAAATTTCCATTTTATGTGATTTATTGTTTTAATTTTTAGAATTGTTATTATATTGATTGCATGTTATATTTGATTTAATTTATCGGCTTGTTACTTTTTTACAATGAATAAAAAGGTCTTTGGAAACAGTTGAACAGCTGTTGTTTTTTGCGTGCTTCGTATCATAGGTAAAATAATTTTCGGGATGCATTCATTTTTGGAGTACAATTGCTAGGTTTCGAGTTTAATCAAAATTATTTTAATACTAACACGAAAATTCAGGAAAAATTTTCCTAATGATACAATAAACGTTTAAATAATTCAAATACAGAAATAATTTCTTGCATGAATTCACTTCTAGTTGCTTTTAAAGAAATCTTAAAAGAAGTATCGATGAATCATATAATGCAATAAATACGTTGATAACTGATTCTTACAAAGAACTTTCGATAGGTTTCAGTTGATCAAACTTAACCCTTTGAGAGGTTCATACGGAAAATTCCACCTTGCAACCTGCAAGTCTTCTCTGCACAACTTCTAATGAATTTCGACCTTCTTGATCAGTAGAATCTTTCTACAAGATTCTATTCTAAGGGAATGAGCAATATTATATTTCCAAATGATTCTACGTATTCCAAGGAAAATAGCAAGATAATATTTCCAAATGATTCTACGTATTCCAAGGAAAATAGCAAGATAATATTTAAAAAAGGATTCTACTATCCTACAGAAGCCAATAGAATCGTTCCAAGGGATTTACATTCTACAGAATGGATCATTAGAATCGTTCCATTGGATTCTATTCTACAGAATGGGCTTATAGAATTGTTCCAAAGGATTATATTCTACAGAATGGGTCAATAGAATAGCTCCATAGGATTCCATTCTACAATGAGCCAATAGAATCGTTCCAAAGGATTCCATTTTACAAAATGGGTGATTAGAATCGTTCCATAGGATTCCATTCAATAGAATGGACCTATAGAATTGTTCCAAAGGATTATATTCTAAGGAAAAGACAAATGGAATCTTTCTAAAGGTTGAAAGAATCCATGGGCTTTTAAGAAAGGTGTTATTTATTCATTAAGTGCATTGTGGAGTAAAATCAAAACTGGACCTTCGCACTTCTAGCAACGCAATTAAAAACATGTGCATAAAATATTGATTTAATTTTTTTTATTAGATGACCCTTACGCGTTGAACAACGGACGTTTCGGAAATGGCGGAGGTTACAGTAAGTATTTAAAATTATTTTTAGTAAAAATTCCTAAACTTGATGACTAATATTTAGAAATATTATTCTTAAATATCATTGATTATCTACAACCTTTCTTATTATAATCAGTTATTATATCTGTTCATTAGTACAGAAAGGGCCAAAGTACTATTTACAAGTTTTCGGTAACAACCAGTTTAGTAATTTTTATTTTTCTTTAATTTATAATGCAGAGTACAGAAACGTTTTCCAATGTTTTGATTAATTTATAATGCGTTCAGTAGTAAACATTGGTAGATTTTTCAATTATAACTTTCATAGCATTGAAGTGATTTGTGGACACAAGACAAAATCAGCGAATTTGAACATTGACCTTTTTCTACTGATACAAATCTATTTTAAAAATTTTCAACCGAAAGGCATTTGCGCATAATTTAAGAACATATTTGATCATTAGAGTTTAAAACAAAGAAAACTAAAGTAAATATACTGTGTGTTTCAACGAATGCAATTTAATTAACGATTTACTACGTTATTTGCTGTTTTTTTCTAATCCACCGCTTGATCCACCGTCGGATGACTTAACGCCTTGATTTGCATATCAGAAAACATTTGATCACTTTGGATGGTATAATGCTGATTAGGCTTGTCTTTCACACATTCCCTGCAAAAATGGATTACATCGATTGGATATTTCATAGAATATCATTATTTTTGTGTATGCAAAGAAAAATTTGGACATGCGTATATTAACCAAACATATATTTACTGTATGTGACACATTCGTCGAAAAAGTATTCTTTTCATATCAACTTTTCTCAAGAAAAGTGACTCAACACAAAATCTAAACTTCACAGAGAATCAAAAATGTATTGAAATCTTTCAAAATTTTTTTATTATCCATTTGAAATTTATAGAATTCGTTCATATCTTGACTACAAGTACCTCTGAGCGTCATAAGATTTTCGAGTAGTATGCTTGCTTGTATGATATTCCAGTTTGGAAAAAATTCTTTTCATTTTAAGTTAAATCACTATTGTCGAGGAGCAAGATATATTGTAATATGGAACAAAATGAAATATAAGTTTTTAGACTGAGTTGAACTTTAAGATTGATTTCTATTTAAGAAATACTCATTTTGGTGGCATCGTTAGGAACGTTGTTTTAAGTTTCATGTTTGGTAAAAATTGTTTCTAAATGTTCTGTATGGATTTCCGCAGAATTCATTTTCATCAACATTTTTTTATTCGAATTATACAGAAAAAATTCATTTCTATGACAGCGGGAAGACTCACAAAAAGTAACAGAAGTCAAAGCAAAATATAATAAAAACTGAAAAACAAGTAAGCACAAAATACATGGGAAAGTACCAAGGAATAGAACATAGTTAAATGAAATTCAGAATTTAAAATGAATTCTAGTTTTAAAATAAAATTTTAAAAACTTTGAAGTTATCAAAGAAATGTTCAGACTTAATGGTAAACTAAATATTAGTGATCTTCATGATTTGGAAAAATGATTAATCGTTAAAGTTACTCTTGGTATAAAATTCTTAGAAATGATTTTTGTGTGTATTATATGAAGGCACGTGAACATTAAAATAAGGAAGTCTTGTTAAATTAATAATATAATAACTTCTATATACATCTCGAATATATTTATAAATAACTTATATGATATGCAATAAAGTATAAAACAATTAAAAATAGAAAGGTATGGCTTTGTAAAGAAAACATTTAAATGGAAAAGGAAATGTATTGCAGAAAGTTATTTTTTCAAGGTATAATTATACATTTATATTTTGGATCTTCCAAAAAATATCTACTAAAAAATACAACTACAAATTGTCATATCATTAATTTTTTTACATCCCTTTTCAAATCTTTATAAACTCTTCTAATTAAAGTATGAATTTGAATGTTAGAAATAGAATTGGAATCATGAAATTCCCATTCTATGTGATTTATTGTTTTAATTTTTAGAATTGTTATTACATTAATTGCATGTTATATTTGATTTAATTTATCGGCTTTTTACTTTTTTGCATTGAATAAAAAGGTCTTTGGAAACAGTTGAATAGCTGTTATTTTTTGCAAGCTTCGTATCATAGGTAAAATAATTTTCGGGATGCATTCATTTTTTGGAGTACAATTCCTAGGTTTCGAGTTTAATTAAAATTATTTTAATACTAACACGAAAATTCCGGAAATTTTTTCCTAATGATACAATAAACGTTTAAATAATTCAAATACAGAAATAATTTCTGACATGAATTCACTTCTAGTTACTTTTAAAGAAAACTTTAAAAAGTATCGATGAATCATATGATGCAATAAATACTTTGATAACTGATTCTTACAAAGAACTTTCGATAGGTTTCAATTGATCAAACTTAACCCTTTGAGGGGTTCATACGGAAAATTCTACCTTGCAGAACGGGTCTTCTCTGCATAACTTCTTAAGAATTTCGACCTTCTTGACTAATAGAATCTTCCTAAACGATTCTATTCTAAGGGAATGAGCAATATAATATTTCCAAATTATTCTATTCCGAAGAAAAGAGCAATATATTTCAAAAATGATCCCACTATCCTACAGAAAGAGCCAATAGAATCGTTCCAAAGATTTCCATTCTACCGAATGGGCTTATGGAATTGTTCCAAAGGATTCTATTCTACAGAATCGATCAACAGAATCGCTCCATAGGACTCCATTCTACAGAATGAGTCAATAGAATCATACCAAAGGATTCCATTCTAGAGAATGTGTCAATATAATCGTTCCATAGGATTCTATTCTACAGAATGGGCCTATAGAATTGTTCCAAAGGATTATATTCTAAGGAAAAGACAAATGGAATCTTCCTAAAGGTTGAAAGGATGCATGAGCTTTTTTGAGAGATATTATTTATTCATTAAGTGCATTGTGGAGTAAAATCAAATCTGGACCCTCGCACATCTCGCAACGCAATTAAAAACATATGCATAAAATATTGATCTAATTTTTTTATTAGGTGACCCTTACAACGGAGGTTTCGGAAATGGCGGTGGTTACAGTAAGTATTTAAAATTAATTTTAGTAAAAATTCCTAAACTTGATGGCTAATATTTAGAAATATTACTCTTAAATATCATTGATTATCTACAACCTTTCTTATTATAATCAGTTATTATATCTGTTCATTAGTACAAAAAGGGCCAAAGTACTATTTACAAGTTTTCGGTAACAACCAGTTTAGTAATTTTTATTTTTCTTTAATTTATAATGCAGAGTACAGAAACGTTTTCCAATGTTTTGATTAATTTATAATGCGTTCACTAGTAAACATTGGTAGATTTTTCAATTATAACTTTCATAGCATTGAAGTGATTTGTGGACACAAGTCAAAATCAGCGAATTTGAGCATTGACCCTTTTTCTACTGATACAAATATATTAAAAAAATTTTCAACAGAAAGGCATTTGCGTATAATTTAAGAACATATTTGATCATTAGAGTTTAAAACAAAGAAAACTAAAGTAAATATACTGTGCGTTTTAACGAATGCAATTTAATTAGCGATTTACTACGTTATTTGCTGTTTTTTTTTCTAAGAATATTTCTTTTCTGCAACGCAACGCAAAGAACTTCGTTGTACTGAATATTTTTATGATGAGGAATATATATATATTTCAAATTTAATATTACGTATCGAGTAAAATAAATCAAGAGAAAACTGGTGCAATAAGCGCCTCTTAAAATATTTTGATTTAAATATCATTTAACACGCTTCAAAGGTAGTTCTTTATAATTGCATTACCAGATAGCCCAATTCAATATTAAAAATAAGTATTCTGAGAACGGATAGGTAGGTATTTAAACAACGTCGCACTGGAGCAGCACAACGGGTATTGGGGACGGTTCGGGATCAAACCCGAAGAAAAAGATCCAAAGACAACACCACGTAATTTTGAACCAGGTCAGATGACGAATGCTGAGAATGGGATTTATTGAATTAATAAATGATAAGAAATTATATTTTTTGTTGGTGTTGCAAATGTTAACTAACAGGCTAATATGAGTAAAAATTTTTAATGTTTCACTGTTCATTGCTGTAGCTTTGGCAAAAAAACAAATTATATTCCTTTTCTCTTTGGATTGTAGGAAAATAACGAACTTTTTAAAGTTCAACGATAAAATTAACGTATTTTGAGTACTTTCACATACTAAATGATTCTTAGTTATGTGAAAGTTATACCATAGAACTAGTTCTCATTTATTCAGTGTAGGTTTCATACAGAATCAATATTTCGATTTGAAAATGTATTATAAGGAAAATTATGGTCCATTTTCTCATTTGAAAGTATTGAAATGTTTACCACAACTCCCTTCTATCGTGTTTTGATATAAAAATTAAGGGAAAAAAGTTACTTTAATAAATGTAAAATTTAATGTCTGAACAACTCAAATTCAATAATCGAAACAAATTATTTGAGTTTTTCAAAAATACCTTAAGTACCATAAGCAAACTTACCCAAAATGATAAATTAATTATATTTTTACTCAAATTGGAATTGATTTAAATGTACTGTGAACTGTATGCCATAAATTTCAAGTGAACGAGTACCAATAAAACTAATTTCTGCAGTCATACTAGAATAATGTTTCTTTTCGTTGTAGACGGCTATCCGTTCCTTCCAGAAGGCCTAGGAGGCGGAGTAGGAGGCGGCCTAGGAGGCGGCCTAGGAGGTGGCCCAGGAGGTGGCCTAGGAGGTGGCCTAGAAGGTGGCCTAGGAGGTGGCATAGGAGGTGGCCCAGGAGGTGGCCTTGGAGGTGGCCTAGAAGGTGGCCTAGAAGGTGGCCTAGGAGGTGGCCCAGGTAAGTGTTTTGTCTTTAAACTTTCATTAATCCTCCTGGTGGTTGCCTCAACGAAGTATCTTTTCATTAACAAAACTGACCAGATCGTGATGGACGAGATATCTCGTCATTAGAAGAAAATTGACCAGATTTTGACCTCTTCCATCATAAAAATAAGCAATTTTTTACATCGAGATATCTCATTATTAGCAAAATTGGTCATATCTTGATGGACGAGATATCTCGTCGAGACCATTTGGAAGGTTAAAAAATAGTTTTCTCGTCACTGAGCCATTACTAAACAATTCCTGACAAACAACTAGTACAAAAATGTTAAAAACCTTTTTCGTTGAAGTCTCCCTTCAGTAGTTTCAGCAGAAGGCTTTGCATATTTAAATAAGCATTTTGCTATTGAAATGCTGTTTCAATATGTTAAAATCTCGTCATTAGAAGAAAACTTACCAGAGTTTGATCTCTTCGATCATAAAAAGTATCAGCATATTTTTGATGACGAGATTAGGAAAAAATATTAGCATCATTAGCAAAATTTATCGTGATGGACGATATATCTCGCTGAAACCATTTGGAGGATTAAAAATGGCTTGCTAGTCAGAGATGAACCTTCACTAAACTAATCCTGCTAAATTTACCAAGTACGAAAATGTTATAAAAAAATATTTTTTGTTGGAACCTTTCTTCACCTGTTTCAACAGAAGGCTTTGCATATTTAAATAAGCATGTAAGCTTTTGAAAGGCCGTTTCATGTATTATTAGACAGTATGGCATTCCAGAATGCATTTTGCATTGTAATAGAATGTTTTAATATAAAAATCATGTGTGGGAATAATTCAAAAGTTTAAGTTATTCATTAATTTATCTCGCAGCTTACTTCTCATTTCAAATGATTTAAAAGCAATTTGTCAGTTGAATAAATAAATAAATTCTGAGTTTACGTCTCGTTTTTAGTATTTCAAGTGAGTGAAGTTGTATTTTTAACCAATATTGTACAAGTGGTAATGCCAACAAAAAACCTTATTTTAACAATACATCTTATTTTTATGCTTCGCGTAATTTTATTTATCTCAAATTCAGTTTAATTATTACTAACTTTTATGACACAAGTTTCGTACAATAATTAGAATTTAAATTATTATTAAAGTTTCTTGCAATTGGTTGCTCTTGTGATGCTAGTATTGAATTTGTTTTTAAAACTCTTAAATAACTAAGTATTGTTTGCAGAAAATAAGGGATTGGTAGTTTATTAAGGTTTTCCTAGAAAAATTGTATCCGTGGAATCAATTAAATCTGATAGAAATGAATCATTTTGCCACTACGCGATTTTAGAGGAATTCAATTCGCGACAGAAAGTTTGAGAAATAATCGTAGAGCGACAAACCTATCAAACTAACAAATCCCATTGGAAAGTTTGTGATCCCTTGAGTGCGTTTGCTTTTAAACTTTCAGATCGCTATTGTTCGACCTGGAAAGATGCAGGTTGAACAATAGCCAACAGTAGCTTCAATGGACGAATCGAAACTTAAAAAGGGAGTTGGAATGGAAACAAACCAGCTGATCTGTAAAGTTTATGACCCCTTGAGGAATTTATTTTTGTTAAACGTTCATATTGCTATTGTTCGAACGTGAAAAACGCGATGTGGTCTACTTTGTTGTAGACTTTGTTGCTGCGGAAGCAATGGCTTGAATTAAGTCATGTACTACATTTATAAGCTTTCAGTTGCTCATCGATATTCTAATTTGCTGTTTTACATTGCTAGTATTATTATAATAATAATTGCAATTATTATTATAATAACACTATTATTATAATTACTACAGATACAAAACATACACGCGTTTTACATTTTTAGCTTCCCAAGTAGTCATCAGCATTGTGTCACACTGGTCAGCTACGTGAAAATCATAGGTTGAAGCTGACTCCATCCTTTTATTGTCATTCGTACAGAGAAATCTAATGCGTTAAGAATGTCTCAAAAGTCACGGGTACTTTATTTTATAGTTAAGAGTATGTATACACTAGAAATCACGAAAATTGACCATAATATCGATTCTGTTTTTATTGCTTCAAAATACTTTCCAATTTCCGAGCTTTTAACCAATACCAAGATTTTGTAAATATTCGGAATACTTTTCTTGTTACAAGGGATTTTGTTAGGTACTGTCACCACTAGTACAAACATGCTTCCAAAAACATTTAGCTCAATTTCTGAAGAACTGTTTTTGCAATAGGATACTTTCTTCAAACAGCGATAACTCAATAATGAATTGATCTATTATAATTATTTTTGTATCATTATAATTTATATAATACATTAGATGTTCTGAACTTCAAAGTTTTTAGTTAAAAAAATGAATTTTTAGTTGATTTTTAAATGTTAAAATTCCTGAAAAAATCTTGATTTTTTAGACTTCCTTCGTGAAAAAAATTGTAAAAAATAACCTCTTCCCACTAGAAACTTGATGGAGGGTCAAAACATGAATAATATTAGAAATAATTTCCAACAGGAATTGTCTAAATGAAAAAAATTAGAATTTGAGATATCACTGTTAAAAACCTACTAATTAGCTGATTATATCTACATTAGACAATTAATAATAAGCTTACTCTGATTTTTTCTCACTGAAATTATCTTAAGCATAAGCCAATGACTTGTTGGAATAAAATTGGATTTTTAAAGTCAAAATTTAAAAAATTCTTCTAGTGTATAAGTATACCTTAAAGACAAACTCAATGGTCAGGAGAGTAGGGTGACTGGCAGAGCCCTTCACGGCCCATCGAGCTGGAGCTGAATAACTGATTTACAACACCTACAACATGGGTTGTTTAAAGTGACAGCTTCTTCATAGTTGGTAACTTATTATCTACCAGATATGTAGAGTAATACTGAGTAGTAACTGTCCGGCATTGATTTACAGCATGCTTCGGGATAAAGCTGCTTTAATTTGAAAAAAAAATATTACGATTAGACTGGCATTAGGAGATCACATTCTTCTCGTTAACATGCAGGTGTGTTGCGAAGTGTGTGGTAGGATGTATACCTTTGGTTAAACAAAATGTACGTGTAGTCGAGACTCATTTCTCTCAGATAATTACCACTATATCGTAAGTTAATTTATGCAGTAGTGACCGGGTACAATTCTGTACTCAACCTCTATAGTTTATTATAGTATGAATTCGATAGATACTACAACTGGTTGATTGTTTGTCAATTGAGTGAAACTGTGAGAAGAAAAAGATCAAGGGTAGGTTTCTGTGGTGTAACTCCGCTTGTATACTATTTCATGGTGTTAGGGTATACTATGTGTAGTACGATTGCAACTGATTGACTGTCCTGTGTTGGTTTTGACAGCCAAGTAAGTTTGAAGTATTATGTGAAGAATTGTGAGAGATAATGAAGAGTGAAACCATGATATGAATAGAAGCAGTATATCAACGCGCAGAGACTCAGATAATTGTCAGAAGTGTTTTCCTTGTCATTGGAATGTCAACCCTTCATCGTGAGCCATACAATCGTTGAAAACACGAATTTTTAAACATCTGCGTTGTCAGACGAGTCTTATTCTTGGCACAAGCTACTTTGAGCACCTACTGTAACTCTACCACCACTACAAAGCTGTAAATTTAGGGTTGATCGTACACTTGCTGTGCACCTTAGTGTACCATCAAGTAAAACTGGGCTGTATTTATGGACATACACCCCTATGTGAATACGGTTTAATCGTGTTTCCTACTTCAGCGGTAGGTAGTTAATTAACGTCCCACTGGAGCAACACAACGGGTTATAGCTTCCGGTTTGATACCGGCCACGGTCCGGTATCAAACCGGAAGGGAAAGATCCAAGGACAACGCCTCGTAATTTTGAACCACGGTCAAATGATGAGAACAACACCTGAGCTCCTACTTCAGCGTAAAGTTTGTAAACTGAAACTGTATACCTACTACGAAACTGCAAATTTACGGTTAATACAACTAGTGATCACACACTTGCTGTGCACTTCAGTGTACCCTCAAGTAAAACCGGGTGGCGTTTGTGGACATGCACCCCACAAGAATTCTGAGAGGTGATGAAGAGTGAAACCATGATATGAATAGAAGCAGTATATCAACGCGCAGAGACTCAGATAATTGTCAGAAGTGTTTTCCTTGTCATTGGAATGTCAACCCTTCATCGTGAGCCATACAATCGTTGAAAACACGAATTGTTAAACATCTGCGTTGTCAGACTAGCCTTATTCTTGGCACAAGCTACTTTGAGGACCTACTGTAACTCTACCACTACTACAAAGCTGCAAATTTAGGGTTGATCGTACATGTGAATAAGGTTTAATTGTGTGTTTCATATTCCAACGTAAAGTTTGTAAACTGAAACTGCACACCTACGAAACTGCAAATTTAGGGTAAATACAACTTGGCTGCACACTTGCTGTGCACCTTAAAGTAAAACAGGAGAGTTTGTGCAGATACATTCTTGTGTAAAAACGGTTTAATTGTATGTTTCCTACCTCAGCTTAAAGTTTGTGCAAGAAGTATTAAAACACCCTGTAGTTGTTGCTGTAGCACTGGGAATAGTCAAAGATATGTTGGGACATAAGTGTCCGGTTAATGTGGTTAATGATAATCTGATAAAAGTGTATTCTTTTTAACAGGTGGATCTCCCCTTGATGGAATTGCTGCTGGTGCTGAACCTCTAGGTAAGCTCTTATATATTCCTCATCAGAGGTCGTAGCAAACTTTAGGTTGCCATTACAGAGCTAACACAGCCAAAGAACTCGTGAAATAGTAGCATTAGCAGCATAATGTTTTTAAATAGCAACAAAAGTCCTCTTAAACCCTATTTGGTAGCAATTTTAGTTGCTCACACACAAAATGAATCGGCTAAATTACAAGAGTAGAAAGAAAGGCAATGAGTTACTATATGTCCACCCTGTACATGATACTTAATAGGCGTCCCTTTTAAAATTTTGTCCCTATACAAAAATCCGAAAAATATTTTTCGTTCGCTATTAATTTTAAAAAATGCACTACATTTTCATTGATCTTTGGTGAATTTTCAAAAAGTAGTCAAATTTAAAATGTAGGAGCTATTGAGACTTTTCTGCTTCAATTAGAATTAGTCGCGAAGTTTGGAAAATATTAGAAAAAATCGCCTGTGTCAGGCCTGATACCGGTATCATAAATTTGTACACTTCAAAAATTCGTAAAAACTAAAGGAATTAGTATATTTGAATGCGTTTTGAGAAAGAAATATTCTCACAAAACAGGAAAATATTTGGAAGTGAAGAAATGTAATTCAAATTTTGTCGATAGACGGCGCTTCACGCATTCCAATCACAGAATTCCATTAAAAACTACGTTTCTTTACATTCAGAAAATGTTTACAAGCATATTACAGCAATAATTGTTCTATGCGTACAACAGCGTTATAAATTTCTCTTTGCAAGCGAGTGAGAACACTTTTTTTCTGAAGCATGTAGCATATCCAGATGAATGCAGAATATTTCATGGATAATGGCGTCCTGTAGCTCCACTAAAGAAGACAGGCTACTGCGGTACACTCGGACTTTAGGTTACCCCACAGTGTCCAATGGTGTCAATTCCGGTGAGCAAGGTGGCCATTCATTTTTACAATAACGGCTGATTAGTCGTTCTTCACCGCCTGTGCTTATCAGGAACTGGAGATGCGATATGAGGAGTAACACTATATGGAGGTTATTGTGTGTAGTAGACTGTGTTACATTAAGCACGGTATCAATTTGTCTCCTGTAGCATTTGCAAGTAGAGTTCGGTTTTAACTGAGCAAGTCTTCCAGCCTGCTTTTGCAGAGGACTCTTCAAAGAAAAAGGACCCGCAATAATGGACGCAGGGAATCCACACCAAAGAGTAACACGGAGTGAATATAACGGCTGCTGAATGTAGGCATGTGAGTTCGCCTTTGCCCAGATTCTAAAGTAAACAGGTATTGACCATGCAAGAAAAAGTTAACTTCATCTGTCCAGAAGATGCTGATCAGAAATTATGGATCGCATGCGAGTTTGCTGAAATTCCAACTTGCCAAATCCTCTTTCTTAGCTGTGTTATTTGGTCAAAAATTAGCTTCATCTGTCCAGAAGATGCTGATCAGCCATTACGGATCGCCAACGACTTTGTGAACATCCACCTTGCCAAGTACTCCTTCTTAGCTGTGTCATTTAAGAGCTGCTGAAGTGATTGCAACTTGTAGAGGTACAAGTTTCTGATTAGGACTCTGATTTGCATATTGATTTGATTTGATTGAATGAAGCGCCCTCTATCGACAAAAATGTGAACTAAAACTGTTTCTCTTCCAAACAAATCTCCCTTTGTGAGAATAGTTTTTCGCAAACCGCATTCAAATATTCAAATTCCTTCAGTTTTTATACACTGCTGGCCACCCAAATTGCAACACCAAGAAAGACAAGAGATATCACAACAAAATTTATTTTGTAGATAACATGTTGACCAAGTATCAAATGATTAAATTTATAGACTTCTGTGAAGTGTGGTTCCTGCCAAAATCAGTAGCCAGAGTAGCCGCCATTGTTGGAGATCACCGCTGCCACACGCCTCGGCATTGATTCAAAGAGACTTTGGATGTGTTCTTGGGGTACAGCAGACCAAGCAGCTTCCACACGTTGCCAAAGTTGATCTGGTGTGGCAGCTGGGAATGTATTCTGGGTCAATCGTTGAGCAACCATGGACCACATGTTTTCTATCGGCGAAAGATCCGGAGAGCGAGCTGGCCAGGGAAGCAATTCAATCTGGCGATTGATGAAGAACCCTTGGACAATGCGTGCCACGTGTGGTCGCGCATTATCCTGTTGAAA
This sequence comes from Meta bourneti, assembly GCA_933210815.1. Taxonomy (NCBI): domain Eukaryota; kingdom Metazoa; phylum Arthropoda; class Arachnida; order Araneae; family Tetragnathidae; genus Meta; species Meta bourneti. The sequence goes on along the minus strand of OW119932.1, from coordinate 68,984,075 downwards.
TATGGCTGTGGGCAAGCCCTGAAGGTAAGGAAGGACAACTGGCTCCAACACCTCGGAGATGTAGCGCTGGCTGTTTAAAGTACCGGCAATGCGTACTAGAGGAGTGCGAGAGTGATATCCAATACCGCCCCATACCATAATACCCGGTGCAGGACCAGTGTGGCGGTGCATAACGCAGCTGTTCAGCATCCTCTCTCCACGGTGTCTCCAGACTCGAATCCGACCATCGTGGTGTTGCAGACAGAAGCGTGACTCGTCAGTAAAGACAATTTCATTCCATTCTGCCGTCCACATCCTTCTTTCATCGCACCATTGGCGGCGGAAACGTCTGTGGTTCTGCGTCAAGGGTAGACGAAGCAATGGACGTCTTGCGGACAGACCACTCTGCTGTAAACGGCGTCGAATGGTACGCGCAGACACTGGATGATGCGGTACAGACTGAATGTGCTGTGCTATGGTTCGTGATGTGGCTGAGCGATCCGTCACTGCCATACGCACAATATGCCTGTCATCACGTGAAGTGGTGCACTGAGGTGGATGCGATCGAACACGTCGGTCCGTCGTACCCTCCTGCATCCAACGATCACATATCCGCATTACAGTTGTTTGGTTTCGTCCAACAGGACTACCGATTTCCCTGAAAGATAATCCACAATCTCGGTAGGCCACTATCCTTCGTCTGTCGAACTCGGATACTTGATCAAAAGATGATCGCTGTTTTCTACGAGGCATAATTGATCGTTTTTTTTGAAAAAACCACAAGAAAAACACGATTGCCGTACTTGAAATCGTCGAAATCTCCAAGCCTTAAATAGCGCTTTGAAGTGGCGCCACAGGCGCGCGTGATGTGCGTCTGCGCTGAAATTCTAATCATTTGCATATCTCACCTCCGCTAATGCATGTTGTAAATTTCATATTATTTGCATGCTTCCTTCAGGGTGTTGCATTTACGGTGGCCAGCAGTGTAGTAGCCCGTTGTGTTGCTCCAGCCCGACGTTAATTAAATACCTTCAGTTTTACAAATTTTTGAAGTGTTTATTAATTTATGGGTTGGTTGATTTGGGGGTTTTATGGCGCAAGAGCCATATTTGGCCATGCTGCACCAGGCACGACATACAATATCAAGTAATAGACCTACACACAATGAAAGTTTTACTGACAAAGAAGATATAAATACATCCAGGGAATAATACACCTGACAGGAATTGAACCTGAGCCGTCTACAACTCGAAGGTTGCTAGCGCAGTGGGCATACCCACTGATCCACGACGGCCCCACGAATTTATGGGATACCCGTTATATGCATTATTAAAGCAATTACATGTATTTCTCTCCCTCTCTTAGGAAGAGAAAAATGTTTGTATTGATTCTTAAATTAATAAAAATATTTATATAGATGTTATAGGAGGATCGACATTGGATTCCGGGTCTGGCTTGGGTCTAGGTAATGTTATCAACATTAGAATATTCTAAATATGCATTACTTTATTAAATTTAGTTATCAGCATTTATTATTACTCAACTATGTGTATGTATCATGATGAGGTAGTTGTTTCTTCAAAGTCACCATGCCCACTATCCTAAAAGGATATGGATATACGAAAAAAATGACAAACATAAAAATAAGAGTGAAGTGAGGTCTTAAAATAAGAGTAAGTGGTAGTACAAAAAGTGCGTTATTGGTGTCTTATTAATTACATGATACCATGAAAACAAATACACAGGTTGATTCAAAAGGTCTTAGACAAACTTTAAATGTAGGTCAGTAATACAAAAGCAAACCAATTTTATAGTAGAACAGACCGTCGCCCCGGAGTTGCTAGAAGTACAGGAAAATAAAAAAAGAATACAAATACATATTTACATATTTACAAATACATAAATACATATTTATAAGACCTACATTTACAAGTTCAGAGGAGCTATTCAAAGTTCCTTCCACCAGCATCAATACATGCCTCTCAACTGGGAATAATTCCCTTTTACGTAATCTGTGGTGCAAACGCACAAACATTTGATGATGGGGCACGCATCTTTTTTGAGGACAATTTACAGTGCAATCTCATGGCGATTCCCCTTTTCCATCCGTTGCCTCATATACAAAGTATATCTGTTATCTGAGTATTAATGCAACAATGCATCCTACTCCTTCAAAGTCAACCTTCACGTTGGGGTGGTGTGGAAGTTTGATCCCACTTGGCCAGCTCAGATTTGACCTTCGTTCCAGTTTACGTGGTGGTGTTCTTGGATAATAATTCCCTTTGGGTTTGATTCCGAACCGTCGCCAATAGCCCATTATCCTGCTCTAGTTCGACGTTAATTAAACACCTACCTACAAAATCAACGACTAGAACGACGATGACTCAGTCGCCCGCCTCAACTTCTGGTAAACAACGCCCTCTGGTACACTATCTAATCGTTTAAGGATATAAGTTCCCGTCTAAATATGGTTTTGCTTTTGCACTCCTTACATAACTTTAAAGTTTGTCTAAGACCTTTTGAATCATCCTGTATAATAATGCATGCACATGTAAGAACGCATCCTGAAATATTCAATAAATATATAATTTATTGGACGCAAGTTATATAACTTAGGATAATTGCACAAATATAGGGTGGACCACGAAAAAGCATCTGGTCTCGTCCTTGTTACTGTATGTGGAATATCACTCGAAATATCTCCTAAAGACGAACCTGTTGGGAAATTTAACCCTCTGGTGGTTATCACGACGAGGTATCTCACATTCATTAAATTAAGTCAAAAATGACCAGATCTTGATGGACGAGCTATCTCGGCATTAGAAGAAAGCTGAGCAGCTCTTGATCTGGTCATCAAAATCGTCGGTGGACCGGTCCAACCGGCCGAAAGCTTCGAGTCCCCTCGTTACGAAAGGCTCGGATTCTTTCAGACCTCTAACTCCTGAAGAATCGCCGAAGCCCATTACGATTTCCATCCCCTCTTTTCTGTGCTACAAAGAGACCCGCGCGTGAATAGCCTTATCTCCCCGTTGACAAAGATGTCAGGGTTATCGACGGGGAGCCTCGCAAATTGTTCATCCTCGAGCCTCTAGTCTGTGAGAGGTTGAGTAAATGAAAAGAGATACATTTAAAAGTCACCGCCACACTTTCAGTTTACCCGGGAAAAATCTGTTCCTTCTAGGCATACCCACGACCAGACAATAGAAATCGAAACATTAGGTGATAATGGGACGACCACATATTCCTTCTCATCCTCGGGGAAAGCATTGTAAAGGCCGTTTCGGCCGGTTTCTGTAAGTTGCATGTAAAGCCGTTGGTCCGGCTGCCTTAACCCAAGAAGGAAATGATATTCTGTCCCAACGTATGCAGAGGGTTAAAAGGGAAAGTATATGGCCAACAATACCAAGACAATAGCATTCTTTACCTTTTAAATTTTCCCACCAGCACGCCTTTAGACGATATTTCCAGTTTCAATACAGTATATAATGCACATTTGAATAAATAATGCACAACGTGCAGAAAACAAAAAGTGCATTAAATATGTACACATATTTGTTGCTATATTATTAATAAATAAAACTCCTTGGCGCTACAGTCCTCGAAGAACCATGGCCGGCGGTGCACATCCCGCTTACGAGACCTTGGAGTGCCAAGTGGCATTATTAATAAATAGTTTCAATAATTATTTTAGGTTTGTATATGTAATCATGTATGAAATATCAAGATTTATAATACATAACAAGGTTTAGTAACTTTCTCAACCCAAACAGACCTCGTACATCACTAAAAGTAGTTTGAAAATGTGTATGTATAATGAAAAATAATGAACTATCAGTCGTAAAGCTTTTGCATGGGAGTTCAATGCTTTTGTAAGATAATCATAATTCCTTCATTTGATAAATTATCAAATCATACTTGAGATACAAGCTGCCATTTATTTTTACATTTATCTCAAGCTTTTGTGAAAACCATGAACTGTGAATTTATTTTACACTATCAGATAAGGGATAGGTATTTAAAATGCCCTATGATAAAGTTACTTGTACATTGTATCTTGTAGTTTTAAATGCAGATCAAAGCTTAAAAATAGTAGGTTTTGTAAGCATGTGGGGACATCTACACGACTGAATATCATGACATATCGTGATATTCAGAGAACAATTAAATGTTGAACCATAAATGTATTATTGGAAAGTTTATACAATGCTTAAACTTTTCTATTTACAGATGGTCTGTCACTTGGGGGTCTTGATGGCTTAAGTAAGTGTTTAAATTTATTGTATGTCTTTTGCTTATCTATAACATGAATCGAATTTTTATTTAACCTATCCGACACAAAAATTAAATTATAAAACTTTTATTAAAAGGTCATAAAATAATATATATTTTATAAATTTAAATTTCTAAGCTTATAGATAACCCCATTTATCATTATAATAAGAATATAAACTATTATGAATATGAAATGTTGTTCAACTGCTTCATAGTATTATCGCAACTACTAGTATAATGATCTATCTGTTATAAAAATGTTCCATGAAAGTTTAATACTATTAGTAGATAATCATATTTCCCTTTTTCAAAATTACCTAATAAATTCTTGAGATACCATATAATTCTACTTATTAACATTTATTTCAAGAGCTTGAAATCCTTCTCAATCGCAAAATTCAATATGCACTATCAAGAGCTAACTATGGTGGATAGTTTCTGAAAATTACTTGTACATCGTATCTTGTAGTTTTAAATGCAGATCAAAGCTTAAAAATATTATTTGTAAACGTGTGGGGACAATTACACAACTCTCGTGACGTCACGAAATATCGTGATATTCAGAGAGTTAAACAATCAAATATTGAACCATAAATGTATTATTGGAAAGTTTATACAATGCTTAAACTTTTCTGTCAACAGGTGGTCTATCACTTGGGGGACTTGATGGCTTAAGTAAGTGTTTAAATTTATTGTATGTCATTTACTTATCTATAACATGAATCGAATTTTTATTTGACCTACCCGAAACAAAAATTCAATCATAAACCTTCTATTAAAAGGCCATAAATAATATATATTTTATAAATTCAAGTTTCTAAGCTTATAGATAACCCCATTTATCATTATAATAAGAATATAAACTATTATGAATATCAAATGCTGTTCAACAGCTTAACAGTACTATCGTAAGAACTAGTATAACGATCTATCTGTTATAAAAATGTTCCATGAAAGTTCAATACTATTAGTTGATAATCATATTTCCCTTTTTTAAAAATTACCTAATAAATTCTTGAGATACCATATAATTCTATTTCTTAACATTTATTTCAAAAGCTTGAAATCCTTCTTAATCGCAAAATTGAATATGCACTATAAAGAGCTAACTATGGTGTATAGTTCCTGAAAATTACTTGTTCATTGTATCTTGTAGTTTTAAATGTAAATCAAAGCTTAAAAATATTATTTGTAAACATGTGGGGACAATTACACGACTCTCTCGACGTCACGAAATATCGGGATATTCAGAGAGTTAAACAATCAAATGTTGAACCATAAATGTATTAGTGGAAAGTTTATACAACGCTTAAATTTTTCTTCCAACAGGTGGTCTACTTGGGAGATTTAATGGCTTAAGTAAGTATTTAAATTTATTGTATATCATTTACTTATCTATAACATGAATCGAATTTTCCTTTAACCTACCCGAAACAAAAATTAAATCATAAATCTTTTATTAAAAGGCCATAAATGATATATATTTTATAAATTTAAGTTTCTAAGCTTATAGATAACCCTTATAGATATCTGTTATAAAAATGTTTCATGAAAGTTCAATACTATTAGTAGATAATCATAATTCCCTTTTTTTCAAAATTACCTAATAAATTCTTGAGATACCATATGATTCTACTTATTAACATTTATTTCAAGAGCTTGAAATCCTTCTCAGACACAAAATTCAGTATGCACTATCAAGAACTAAATAAGGTGGATAATTTCTGAAAATTTTAAAAATGCAGATACACTGCTGGCCACCGTAAATGCAACACCCTGAAGGAAGCATGCAAATAATATGAAATTTACAACATGCATTAGCGGAGGTGAGATATGCAAATGATTAGAATTTCAGCGCAGACGCACATCACGCTCGCCTGTGGCGCCACTTCAAAGCGCTATTTAAGGCTTGGAGATTTCGACGATTTCAAGTACGGCAATTGTGTTTTTCTTGTGGTTTTTTCAAAAAAACGATCAATTATGCCTCGTAGAAAACAGCGATCATCTTTTGATCAAGTATCCGAGTTCGACAGAGGAAGGATAGTGGCCTACCGAGATTGTGGATTATCTTTCAGGGAAATCGGTAGTCGTGTTGGACGAAACCAAACAACTGTAATGCGGATATGTGATCGTTGGATGCAGGAGGGTACGACGGACCGACGTGTTCGATCGCATCCACCTCAGTGCACCACTTCACGTGATGACAGGCATATTGTGCGTATGGCAGTGACGGATCGCTCAGCCACATCACGAACCATAGCACAGCACATTCAGTCTGTACCGCATCATCCAGTGTCTGCGCGTACCATTCGACGCCGTTTACAGCAGAGTGGTCTGTCCGCAAGACGTCCATTGCTTCCTCTACCCTTGACGCAGAACCACAGACGTTTCCGCCGCCAATGGTGCGATGAAAGAAGGATGTGGACGGCAGAATGGAATGAAATTGTCTTTACTGACGAGTCACGCTTCTGTCTGTAACACCACGATGGTCGGATTCGAGTCTGGAGACACCGTGGAGAGAGGATGCTGAACAGCTGCGTTATGCACCGCCATACTGGTCCTGCACCGGGTATTATGGTATGGGGCGGTATTGGATATCACTCTCGGACTCCTCTAGTACGCATTGCCGGTACTTTAAACAGTCAGCGCTACATCTCCGAGGTGTTGGAGCCAGTTGTCCTTCCTTACCTTCAGGGCTTGCCCACAGCCATATTTCAACAGGATAATGTGCGACCACACGTGGCACGCATTGTCCAAGGGTTCTTCGTCAATCGCCAGATTGAATTGTTTCCCTGGCCAGCTCGCTCTCTGGATCTTTCGCCGATAGAAAACATGTGGTCCATGGTTGCTCAACGATTGACCCAGAATACATCCCCAGCTGCCACACCAGATCAACTTTGGCAACGTGTGGAAGCTGCTTGGTCTGCTGTACCCCAAGAACACATCCAAAGTCTCTTTGAATCAATGCCGAGGCGTGTGGCAGCGGTGATCTCCAACAATGGCGGCTACTCTGACTACTGATTTTGGCAGGAACCACACTTCACAGAAGTCTATAAATTTAATCATTTGATACTTGGTCAACATGTTATCTACAAAACAAATTTTGTTGTGTTATCTCTTGTCTTTCTTGGTGTTGCAATTTGGGTGGCCAGCAGTGTATTTTTTACATATAGAATTATAGTAGAACATCTAAATAATTTAAATTGAGCTGAAAATTCAAAAAACTATTCTGATATTCTTTTTGTGGGACTTTTTACACCACAATAAATATATATTAATAATAAATAGAATGCTGAATAAAACGTGTGCGAGATTATTCTGAAAAGTATTACTTTACTACATTTGTATAGTAATACTTTTCAGTAGTTTAATAGACTATTTTATGCAAATATAATTAAAAATGTATTATCATTATATTATTTAATATAGCATTTTAAGAACTTATAGAATCTTTTAAGTATGTATTTATGTTATTAGTAATCGCTTTGTGACTTTCATAAATAAAATTGCAGTCAGAGCATACTAAATAAATTAAAATAAATTTAATTTAATACAAGACAAAATTTTTGTTATTCCTGTGTGGACTTATATTAACAAGCAAACAAAAATATTTTTTGCATGATTGTTTTATCTGTCTTGCAAAATTAAAGGAAGTTTTTGATGATAATGATACTGTTCGATAAAATTTACAGTTTTAGTTGCATTATTACAGTTATGTAAACAATTTTCAAAGCCCATAGCATTTCATTAATTTGCGTTTTTAAGATCTAACTTAAAAAAAACAAATAAATTATTTTTTTCTTTGCTAAAAACTACAAAATCTGTATTGATAATATCGAATTTACCTACATATATGTTTACAAAATACTTTTAATTACAAGTTTCACTTATTTAAAAATTTTTTAACACATTTTTCTATGTATTTTTTTTTGTTAATCTATTTAATTTTCTTGACTTAAAAAAATGACGAAAGCAAGTCGATCAAGTGGATTTGCTTCTCATTGGAATTCGGGAAGTGGTAAAGGAGTAATTAATTGTCTTTTGTTGCATTTCGGTCTGCGAGTTATCATAACATGAAGAAACGATGTACAACTGTAAATAAAGCTAGCTGTCTCGATAGTTATATGATTTTGATGGATTTGGATATTTCTGATGAACTTGAAATTTGCCAGCTTACTCCTCATGAAAATGATCGCATCTCTGAAAACGCGGACATCGATGACAATATTCTCAATTCAGTGGTGCCATCTGATGTTTGTGGATATGTTAGCGTTTTTATGAAGTTTGAGTGTTAGCACAACCAGTTGTGAAGAAACAGATACCGAGCCCATTTTGTACAAACCGTCTTGAACCGTCTCCTGAATCGAAAAAGAAACAAAAAACGTTCCTTAATTCTTCTAAAGCAAAATGAATGAAGTCAGAATCCCCTAAATAGAAGAAAGGCTCCCTGCTTGATAAAGATATTCAAAGTCAATCCTGAGATAAATTCAGTGATAAATTTTCTGAAATAATGGGGGCAGAATCCATTGACAATTTCTTCAATTTTATACCCCAGGAGTATATAAGCTATCTGGTTAAGATGAGAATGACTTATTCAGGTCAAAATGGAACTAACTTACAAACCGTTGGGAAATGTATTGTTTATTTGGGTTACTATTATCGAGTAGCTATCACTTGTACCCTATGAAAATTATTATTGCAGTACTTCAGAAGACAGAATTCAAGGAAAAAAATTCAGATAATTTTTTTTCATTCATTGGATAATTATTCATTACAACCTGTCTAAAAATTTGGTAAAACTCGACAAATTTATGAATTGAATGAAACATTTATTCAGTTTGTATTATTATTTGATAGTTGAATTTACGTCGACTCGAGCACAACTAGCTATTGGCGACTGTCCGTGAACAATACCGGAGTTAAAAATAAAAGACAACATTTTAATTTTAAATTATAGCCACATTAATGAAAATTAATGGAGGCTAAACGTACTGTTAACAAAACTTAATTCTACGTTTTAGAAACGAAAATATATTGAAACGTTTTGACAAAGCTGAAAGATGATTTCTTTTATACACATTACTATAAATAAAAATATATCCGATTTTTGCAATAAATACCCGTTTTTATTACAATATAAAATACGTAGAATACGCCATCTGTAGAATACTTATTTTCTAAAATAAAGGTGTATCTTTATGTATTCAACACATTAAAATACAGTAGATATTTTTTTCTATATCAAAAGCTAACCGTGAAACATTTGTTTAATATCATAGCTCGTAGTGTCAACGGCAGACTTTTTAACATTTAAATATAGGTATTGTTCGTCTTAAAAACAGGGGGAAATAACGCATACTTATTTTTAAAGTTTATTTAATTGTTCCTTTATTGGTTTTGGCCCCAAAGCTTCTGTTGGAGACAGTGGCTTAGATCTTGGTGAATAATATATCTATTTCAGTAAAAGTGAAATGTTTGTACTAATAATATTTGTGTACTTTGCATATTTATATTTTTTATAATTTAAAGAATGCCGTGGGCGTTTTCAGAGACTAAATTTTTTTTTATACGTGCTCAATAGTAACACTTCAGACATGCTACCTGGAGAAAATAGTCAATATTCAGTAATCAAGTACGATGAAATTCCTAAAATGAGATGAAATAATATTTTCGATTTTAAATCTTTGTCACTTTCCTAGTGCAAACTGCACCAATCGATAGGCATATCTCAATATTCTAAAGCGAATTTTAAAACAAAAGTATAATTTTCATAAAATACCACTTCGGATCTTTCCATTCAGGAAGATTGGAGAGTGGGGTGCCAGCTCAGGTGTTGCCTCGTCATCGGACGGTGGTTCAAAATTACGTCGGATCATTCCCTTCAGGATTGAACCCGGACCGTCGTCAATAGCCCGTTGTGTTGCTCTAGTGCTACGTTAATTAAAATACCCACCTACGTACCATTCAGGATTGATCGCAGACCGTCGCCAATAGCCCGTTGTGTTACATTAATTTAATTACCTACCTTAAGGCGCCACAAGAGCTTGAAATCAAATAAAAAAATGCAAGGCTAACAAACACATGAAACCTTAAAATACTTAACCTAATACTCTACCTAATACCTAGCTACACCTAAAAATAGGCGAAAGCTGAGCTTCTCTCTTTGTGTAGTGACAATCTTTGAAAAGGGAAAAAATGAGAAATTTTTTTCTTTTTGGATATTTTTTTGGGAGTATTTTTCCACTTTTACGTTTTTTTCCTTTCTCATTAATATTACTTATCATACCTTTAGATATCGAAAAACCATGTCCTTTATAGCGTTTTTGAATAATTGAATAAGCATAATTATCTTCGGAAAGAGGGGAAACATAGCCTTCCGTCCATTGCTTATTTAAAAGCGCCATTTTTAAAGTAAACAAAACTCTGAGTTAGCAGACAATAAGTTATACTTTAAATATTTAACTGCTGTGAAAATAAAATTCTTTCGTAGGGCATACAATTTTTTTACAGCTCATCAAAATCGTTCAAAAAATGTCCGAACAGCCTCTGTAGTGTTTCGGTATACGTCACGGTTACATGTCATTGGCTTTTAATGAAGTAGACGGATCATGTGGGCGAAGTCGCTGTCGTAAGATCTGTCTCTGAAGGGTAAATTACAAATCGACTTAACCGATTGGCTATGAAAGTGCATACTTGTTTTTGATCACGGTGGATAATATTCAATAATTTAGGATATAAATCAATATAAATCAATAATTTAGGATTCATGCTTTCATCCACAACCACTGACAGATCTTCAAACAGAGCAACTGTATAAAATAAAATGAAGCTGCTAGCGCATGCACTGTCTATTTAATTTTAAGATCGATGTTATATGTAGTTGTTTGTTTATGCTACGGCTTTCTATCTATCTATCTATCTATCTATATATATATATATATATATATATATATATATATATATATATATATATGTATAATATATATATATATATATATGTATAATATATATATATATATATATATATATTATATATATTATACATATATATATACATATTATATATATATACATATATACATATACATATACATATTATATATATATATATATATATATATATATATATGTATAATTCAAAATTACAAACTAAAACTAAGAGAAAACCAAAAATTTTAAAATTAAGAAATTTAAGGAAATTTCGAAAAAAATGATGAAGTGTTGATGGATGAGGGCGTCATCAGGGAGGAGCCTCACCCAGTCAACACAATATGGTGTTTTCTGCATGTGAGCGGCAGTACACCAAAAGTAGCCCACACACCCCTCCAAACACCATAAGAAGAAAGGCAAAATTAGAATATATAAATTAGAAAAACAAAACCATGTACAACCAAAGACACATACCAAAGATAAGTATAATACAAAATTAAAAAGGAGAAAACAAACATACCCACATTGATTGACCTAAGCTCGACAACAACCCGCCGCAAACTTCATGAAGACCGCCAACAAATGCCATTCACAACGCCGAAAAATCAACAGATGAGAAATAGGAACCGCAATTCCGACACGGAACCCCGACTTGGAATTCCGACCAGGAACATCGGAAACGGAAATCGAAAAGTTAGTGTTCAAATCCAGTTTTTAAAACATTAATAAAATTGATAGTCAACAGGAAAGTTTCCTAAATAAGCTATTAAATAATATTAGTAATCTTAAATCTTTCAAAAATAATCTTATAAAAAGAGTGAGGGTATTTATTATTAAGAAGTGTGTTAATGAGATTATTACATTGCAAGAGAAAGGTAGATTTAGAGTTAATGCTTTTGTTTTTCTAATTTTTGTTTTTCTAATTTATATTTTCTAATTTTGCCTTTCTTCTTATGGTGTTTGGAGGGGTGTGGGGGCTACTTTTGGTGTACTGCCGCTCACACGCAGAAAACACCATATTGTGTTGACTGGGTGAGGCTCCTCCCTGATGACGCCCTCATCCACCAACACTTCATAATTTTTTTCAAAATTTTCTTAAATTTCTGAATTTTAAAATTTTTGGTTTTCTCTTTGCTTTAGTTTGTAATTTTGAATTATTTTACTATTGTTGCGTCTGCAGCTTTAGCGCGCATACATGGACAGTTCTGCCTTCTGCTTTTTGAATTCAGCTTAACTATTTTTAACCCCCAATTTTTTGGCTTTTTGGCCTTTTAATTGTCTGCTTTTTGATCTTTTGGCATTTTGCTGTTCTGATTTCTATTATTTTACGTTTTAATGTTTTGTATATTTTGTAAGTTTGATTGTTTTCTTTATTATATATATATATATATATATATATATATATATATATATATATATATATAATTTAATATTCTGTTTGGAGCCTCGACTTTTGATTCTCATCTTCCATAAACGTTTTAGATTTCTGCGAGACGAAGAGTTTTGAATAAATGTTTTTTTTCATATGAACACTGATTATGTAAAAATCATTGTGTTTATTCCACATCCAAACGGTTGAATACATTTACGAATTTGTTTTAAATCTGCATTCACTTACAGTAACTCAATAAATGAACTCTTCAACGCCAGTCTGTCTGTCTACATGTCTGTGCAATTATTACGCTTCAACTGTTGAATATATTTGCATGAATTACTTTCAGTTGTGCCTATTTACAGAAAGGTTAAATTGGCTGGCGTCATGTAATTCAATCAATGAATGCGGAATGAGAAAAAAGTCTGAAAATTAACTGGTAGTTTTAAAACGAATGCTTTAAACTACAAAACTGAGACATCAATTGGGACATGAGTACGTCAGTTACCAATAGGAAAAATAACAAAATACTAACATCATTCCAAAGCCATAAGGAAATGAGATCTATGTGTCCCTTCTATATAATTAACCATTACTGAAATCGAATTTCAGCTTGTTATAACAAGTATTCCTTCAAAACTAGCGATTTTGAACCTTCTTCATCTCATGACATATCTAATCTGATTACTAAAATCCTGCGCTAGACCAAAAAAATATTTTTTTGCCAATACGACAGAATATTAGTATAATTTTGATTGATAAAAATAATAGTACTAGTTACCTAACTTTTTTGCATCAAAGTTAAATTGAGAACATTGCTCCATAAAACAAAAACACCCAATCCAATCTAAAGTGATTGAAAAAAAATTCTATTTCAAAAAATTATTTGATACTTCGTAATAAAAAATAATACTTAATATTGTTTGTACTATTAAAAATAAATTGATTGAAACCATTCGAGAACTTAAAACTAAACTCTAGAAATGAAACAAATCTTACATAATTAAAATTGTTACACCGTCCTTAACTTGTGTCATTAACCCTCCTAGTAGTTGTCTCGACAAAGTATCTAGTCATTAGCAAAACTGACCGGATCTTGCTAGACGAGATATCTCATCATTGGAAGAAAGCTGAACAGATTGTGATTTCGTCATCATAAAAGTTGGCAATATCTTAGTTATCAATGATAGTGATAAGGCGACATATCGCGTCGAAACCACATGAGGCAAAAAGTGTGCCGCAGCGCACCATTTGAAAATTGATAATTGAAATTTGAAAATTTTGAAGCTTTTAATATTTTAATACATTTTACCTACACGGATGTTGCCAAGATTTTTGAGGAGAACCGATTGGAGTTGGAAAATCTCATAAAAATTATCCTTTAAGTATATATTTTAAAAAAATCGAAAATGGGTTAAAACGTTTTTTCTTGTAGGTTTGGGTGGCGATGACGGAGGAGATGGTGGCGACGATGCAGGAGATGATAGCGACGACGGAGGAGATGATGGCGACGACGGAGGAGATGGTGGCTTCAGCTTAGGAGGCTTAGGTATGTACTGTCTTATTTAAGTTAGCATGTATCCTTTTCTGAAACTGAAAGCTGTGTACTCACTAGGGAATTATAGCACGAAATATAACCGTTTTGCTAATCTGGAAGCGTATCGAAGAGCCTCGTATTGCTCAAAAGCTATCCGTCATCAGTTTTTAGGACGAGAGCAAAGGAGATTGCACTGCGCCTCCATTAAGGAATCAGATGACCTTGGAAAAGTCAATTTCCACAAAGTGGTAAAGCCTGCCTTGCTGAACGGGCTGCCATAATCAAAACTTTGTATGGAGACAGTAAGATTTTTTCACCATCCTGCAATCACTGACTACAATGAGTCCCTTGTTGGGAGGCCAGGTAACTGGTTATAAAAAAAACACCGATTTTGACTTCAAACTCGATTATTTCAAAATGAATTATACCTTGTTAACAAAAGATTACAAAAGTGTTCTACAAGTCCCACACGTTAAGCAACAAATAATTCGTATAAGTAGAGTAATAACTGGTAGCAAATGTTTAAGAGAGGGTATAAAAAGATAACACTTTGCGATTGTTTTAGTTAACCCTCCTGATGATTTTCGCAACGAGGTACCTCGTCGTTAGCAAAATTGATCAGATATTGATGGGCGAGATATCTCGTCATTAGAAGAAAACTGAAAAGATCTTGATTTCGTCACCATCAAAACAATTGGTCAGAACCTTGATGCGGAGATATCACGTCTTTAGCAAATTCTACCATAGCAGATCTGGCTTATGAGATATCTCGTCAAAACCAATTGAAAGGCAATTTGATAAAACCTATTTCGAGAAAAGTCATGCAATGTAACACTAAATTCTCACTTTAGTATATAAGTGAGGATCTATTGAAATACATTACTAATCGGTGTCTTCAGTATATTCTGTGAAATAATTCAAATATTAACTTTAATAGAACTGGAACTTAACATTAACAGAACTGGAACTTAACATTAACAGAACTGGAACTTAACATTAACAGAACTGGAACTTAACATTAACAGAAGTGGAACTTAACATTAACAGAACTAAAACTTAACATAACAGAATTATACAACCATTTGAAATTACAACTTTAGCTATGTATCTGCTTGTGTTGATTGATTGATAATTTTCTCAGTCACTCGTTGTTTTGAAAATGTCCTTTAAAAAACTTTAGCCTTCTTACTTTTAATTTCTCGGTTTTAGTATTTCGAGGTTTCAATATATGAAATCAATTATATTTGGCGTTCTTTGAATTTTTTCAACAGCTTATGCTATCCAAAAAGTGACTATGACGTGACCACAGAAGTAAAACCTTTTACACATGCGCGCATTAGTACGATCTTTGTTGAATTTAAAATTGCCTAAAATGTTTTAATTGTACATTTAAAAAAACTAATATATATGTGAAAATGTTCTTATTTTGTTGCAGGTTTGGATGGTGCAGGAGGTGCCTTAGGAGGCTTAAGTATGTACTTTCTCATTTAATCTTCTCAGGGGTACTAGCACATATTTCCTTTCTTTAGTCTGCAGTATTGCATGACTTCTAACCCGTTCTGAACTTCTTGACTAATAGAATCTCTCATAGAGTGGATGCCCCTCCAAATACTTTTAAGACTCGCAGTCCAGAGATGGTCCTCAAATAGCATTATTAGGTTCGTAGTCCAGATACGACCTTCCAAATATTATAAATATTATTACTCCCGATTAATAGATGTAACCTTCCAATCATTTTTATCAGGCTCGCAATTCAGACATGGCCCTTCAATCTTTTTATAAGGTCGGCAGTTTAGAGATGGTCCTCAAATAGTATTATTAGGTTCATACTTCAGATACGACCCTCCAAATATTATAAATATTATTACTCCCGATTAAGAGATATGGCCCTCCAATCATTTTTATCAGGCTCGCAGTACAAAGATACTCCCCCCAATTTTTTTTATTACTATCGCAGTCTAGATACGAGATTCCACATATTATTAGGCCCGAAGACAAGATATGGCCCACCAATCATTTTTATCAGGGTCACAGACCAGATACGGCACTGCAGATATTTTTATTAGTCCCGCAATAAAATATTTTTATCATCTTGCCTTCATCTTTACTTGTCATATTTTGAAGCTTTTGATATTTTAATATCTTTTACATAAACAGATATTACCACGATTTTTGTCGGAGAACCGTTTATTCAAAATCTCATAAAAATTATCCTCTAAGTAAATATTTTAAAAAATTCCAAAATGTGTGAAAACGTTTTTTCTTGTAGGTTTGGGTGGCGACGACGGAGGAGATGATGGTGACGACGGAGCAGATGGTGGCTTAAGCTTAGGAGGCTTGGGTATGTACTGTCTTATTAAAGTTAGCATATATCCTTTTCTGAAACTGAAAGCTGTGTACTCACCAGTGAACTGTAACACGAAATGTAACCGTTTTGCTCATCTGGAAGCGTATCGAAGATCCTCGTACTGCTCAAAAGCTATCCGTCATCGGTTTTTAGAACGAGAGCAAAGGAGATCGCATTAAGGTACACTGCGCCTCCCTTGAGAAATAAAATGACCTTGAAAAAGTCAATTTCCACAAAGGTGGTCAAGCTTGCCTTGCTGAACGGGCTGCCATAATCAAAACTTTGTATGGAGACAGTCAGATTTTTTCACCATCCTGCAATCACTGACTACAATGAGTCCCTTATTGGGAGGCCAGGTAATTGGTTACAAAAAAGCACCGATTTTGATTTCAAACTCGATTATTTCAAAATAAAATTATACCTTGTTACAAAAGATTACGAAAGTGTTCTACAAGTCCCACAAGTTAAGCAACAAATAATTCGTGTAAGTAGAGTAATAACTTGTAACAGATGTTTAACCCTCTGCAGAATATCGTTTCCTTTGGTTTCGGCAGCCGGCCCAACGGCTTTACAGGAAATTTACTGAAACTGGCCGAAACGGAATTACAATGCTTTTCCCCAATAGAAGAGGGAATGTGTGGTCCCATTACCACCTAATGTGCCGGTTTCTATTGTCGGGTCGTGGGTATGCCTAGAAGGGAAAGATTCTTCCCAGGTAAACTGAAAGGGCGGCGGTGACTTTTTAAGTGTATCCCTTTTCATTTACTCAACCTCTCATAGACTAGATGCTCGAGGATAAACAATTTGCGAGGCTCCCCGTCGATAACCCTGACATCTTTGTCAACGGGAAGATAAGGCTATTCTCGCGCGGGTCTCTTTGTAGCACAGAAAATAGAGGATGGAAATCGTACTTTGCTTCGGCGATTCTTCAGGAGTTTGAGGTCTGAAAGAATTCGAGCCTTTCGTAACGAGGGTATTCGAAACTTTCGGACGGTTCGAACGGTTCCCGTATCCAGAGGGTTAAGAGAGAGTATCAAAAGATAACTTTCGATTGTTTCCGTTAACTCTTCTGAGGATTTTCCCAACGAGGTACCTCGTCGTTAGCAAAAATGATTAGATATTGATGGTCGAGATATCTCGTCATTAGAAAACTAAAAAGATCTTGATTTCGTTACCATCAAAACAATTGGTCAGAACCTTGATGCGGAGATATCTCGTCTTTAGCAAATTCTGCCAGATCTGGATAACGAGATATCTCGTCGAAACCAATTGAAAGGCAATTTGATAAAACCTATTTCAAGAAAAGTCATGCAATGTAACACTAAATTCTCACTTCGGTATATAAGTGGGGATCTATTGAAATACATTACTTATCGGTGTCTTCGGTATAGTCTGTGAAATGATTCAAATATTAACTTTAATAGAACTGGAACTTAACATTATCAGAATTATACAACTATTTGAACTTACAACTTTAGCTATATATATATGTATCTGCTTGCGTTGATTGATTAAAAAATTTCTGTCACTCGTTGTTTTGAAAATTTCCTTTAAGAAACTTTAACCTTCTTTCCTTTAATTTTTCGGTTTTAGTATTTCGAGGTTTGAATAAATGAAATCAATTATATTTGGCGTTCTTCGAATTTTTACAATAGCTTATGCTATCCAAAAAATGACTATGACGTGACCACAGAAGTAATACCTTTTACACATGCGCGCATTAGTACGATCTTTTTGAATTTAAAATTGCCTAAAATGTTTTAATTGTACATTAAAAAAAACTCAATGATATGTGAAAATGTTCTTATTTTGTTGCAGGTTTGGATGGTGCAGGAGGTGCCTTAGGAGGCTTAAGTATGTACTTTCTTATTTAACCTTCTCAGGGGTACTAATACATATTTCCTTTCTTTAGTCTGCAGTATTGCATGACTTCTAACCCGTTCTGAACTTCTTGACTAATAGAATCTCTCATAGAGTGGATGCCCCTCCAAATACTTTTAAGACCCGCAGTCCACAGATGGTCCACAAATAGCATTATTAGGTTCGTAGTCCAGATACGACCTTCCAAATATTATAAATATTATTACTCCCGATTAATAGATATAACCTTCCAATAATTTTTATCATACCCGCAGTTCAGAGATGGCCCTTCAATCTTTTTATAAGGTCGGCAGTTTAGAGATGGTCCTCAGATAGTATTATTAGGTTCGTACTTCAGATACGACTCTCCAAATATTATAAATATTATTACTCCCGATTAAGAGATATGGCCCTCCAATCATTTTTATCAGGCTCGCAGTATAAAGATACTCACCCCGCCCCAATTTTTTTTATTACTATCGCAGGGTAGATACGAGATTCCACATATTATTAGGCCAGAAGAAAAAATATGGCCCACCAATCATTTTTATCAGGCTCACAGACCAGATACGGCCCTGCAGATATTTTTATTAGTCCCGCAATATAATATTTTTATCATCTTGCCTTCATCTTTACTTGTCATATTTTGAAGCTTTTGATATTTTAATATCTTTTACCTAAAGAGATATTACCACGATTTTTGTCGGAGAACCGTTTATTGAAAATCTCATAAAAATTATCCTCTAAGTATATATTTAAAAAAATTCCAAAATGTGTGAAAACGTTTTTTCTTGTAGGTTTGGGTGGCGATGACGGAGGAGATGATAGCGACGACGGAGGAGATGATAGCTACGACGGAGGAGATGATAGCGACGACGGAGGAGATGATGGTGACAACGGAACAGATGGCGGCTTCAGCTTAGGAGGCTTAGGTATGTACTGTCTTATTTAAGTTAGCATATACCCTTTTCTGGAACTGAAAGCTGTGTACTCACCAGTGAACTGTAAAACGAAATGTAACCCTTTTGCTAATCTGGAAGCGTATCGAAGATCCTCGTACTGCTCAAAAGCTATCCGTCATCAGTTTTTTGAACGAGAGCAAAGGAGATCGCATTAAGGTACACTGCGGGCTCCATTGAGAAATCAGATGACCTTGAAAAAGTCAATTTCCACAAAGGTGGTTAAGCTTGCCTTTCTGAACGGGCTGCCATAATCAAAACTTTGTATGGAGACAGTCAGATTTTTTCACCATCCTGCAATCACTGACTATAATGAGTCCCTTGTTAGGAGGCCAGGTAACGGGTTATATAAAAAACACCGATTTTGACTTCAATCTCGTTTATTTCAAAATGAATTATACCTTGTTAGCAAAAGATTATAAAAGTGTTCTACAAGTCCCACAAGTTAAGCAACAAATAATTCGTATAAGTAGAATAATAACTTGTAGCAAATGTTTAAGAGAGGGTATAAAAAGTTAACTTTGCGATTGTTTCAGTTAACCCTCCTGATGATTTTCTCAACAAGGTACCTCGTCGTTAGCAAAATTTATCAGATCTTGATGGGCGAGATATCTCGTCAATAGAAGAAAACTGAAAAGATCTTGATTTCGTCACCATCAAAACAATTGGTCAGAACCTTGATGCGGAGATATCTCGTCTTTAGCAAATTCTGCCAGATCTGGATAACGAGATATCTCGTCGAAACCAATTGAAAGGCAATTTGATAAAACCTATTTCAAGAAAAGTCATGCAATGTAACACTAAATTCTCACTTCACTATATAAGTTAGAATCTATTGAAATACATTGCTAATCGGTGTCTTCAGTATATTCTGTGAAATGATTTAAATATTAACTTTAAAAGAACTGGAACTTAACATTAACAGAACTGGAATTTAACATTAACAGAACTGGAACTTTACATTAACAGAACTTTCTGGTTGTTTAAAAATTTTCTTTCACTCGTTGTTTTGAAAATATCCTTTAAGAAACTTTAGCCTTCTACTTTGAATTTCTCGGTTTTTGCTGTTTCGAGGTTTGAATATATGAAATCAATTATATTTGGCGTTCTTCGAATTTTTACAATAGCTTATGCTATCCAAAAAGTGACTATGACGTGACCACAGAAGTAATACCATTTACACATGCGCGCATTAGTACGATCTTTGTTGAATTTAAAATTGCCTAAAATGTTTTAATTGTACATTTAAAAAAACTCAATAATATGTGAAAATGTTCTTATTTTGTTGCAGGTTTGGATGGTGCAGGAGGTGCCTTAGGAGGCTTAAGTATGTACTTTCTTATTTAACCTTCTCATGGGTACTAACATATATTTTCCTTTCTTTAGTCTGCAGTATTGCATGACTTCTAACCCGTTCTGAACTTCTTGACCAATAGAATCTCTCGTAGAGTGGATGGCCCGCCAAATACTTTTAAGACCCACAGTCCAGAGATGGTCCTCAAATAACATTATTAGGCTCGTAGTCCAGATACGGCCCTCCAAATATTATAAATATTATTACTCCCGATTAATAGATGTAACCTTCCAATCATTTTTATCAGGCTCGCAATTCAGACATGACCCTTCAATCTTTTTATGAGATCGGCAGTTTAAAGATGGTCCTCAAATAGTATTATTAGATTCGTAGTTCAGATACGACCCTCCAAATATTATAAATATTATTTCTCGCGATTAAGAGATATGGCCCTCTAATAATTTTTATCAGTCACGCATTCCAAAGATGCTCCCCCCCCCCAAAAAAAAATATATATATTATTTTTTTATTACTTTCGCAGTCTATATACAAGATTCCACATATTATTAGGCCCGAAGACCAGATATGGCCCACCAATCATTTTTTATCAGGCTCACAGACCAGATACGGTCTTGCAGATATTTTTATTAGTCCCTCAATCCAATATTTTTTATCATCTTGCCTTCATCTTTACTTGTCATATTTTGAAGCTTTGGATATTTTAATACCTTTTACCTGCACGTATATTACCACGATTTTTGTCGGAGAACCGTTTATTCAAAATCTCATAAAAACTATCCTCTAAGTATCCATTTAAAAAAATTCGAAACTGTGTGAAAACAATTTTTCTTGTAGGTTTGGGTGGCGACGACGGAGGAGATGGTGGCTTGAGCTTAGGAGGCTTAGGTATGTACTGTCTTATAGTTAGCATGCATCCTTTTCCTAAACTGAAAGCTGTGTACTCACCAGTGAACTGTAACCGTTTTGCTAATCTGGAAGCGTATCGAAGAGCCTCGTACTGCTCAAAAGATATCCGTCAACTGTTTTTAGTACGAGAGCATAGGAGATTGCATTAAGGAACACTGCGCCTCCATTGAGAAATCAGATGACCTTGGAAAGTCAATTTCCACAAAGGTGGTCAAGCTTGCCTTGCTGAACGGGCTGCCATAATCAAAACTTTGTATGGAGACAGTCAGATTTTTTCACCATCCTGCAATCACTGACTATAATGAGTCCCTTATTGGGAGGCCAGGTAACTGGTTATAAAAAATTCACCGATTTTGAATTCAAACTCGATTATTTCAAAATGAATTATACCTTGTTAGCAAAAGATTACAAAAGTGTTCTACTAGTCCCACAAGTTAAGCAACAAATAATTCGTATAAATAGACTAATAACTTGTAGCAAATGTTTAAGAGAGGGTATAAAAAGTTAACTTTGCGATTGTTTCAGTTAACCCTCCTGATGATTTTCTCAACGAGGTACCTCGTCGTTAGCAAAATTGATCAGATCTTGAGATATCTCTTCATTAGAAGGAAACTGGAAAGATCTTGATTTCGTCACCATCAAAACAATTGTTCAGAACCTTGATGCGGAGATATCTCGTCTTTAGCAAATTCTGCCACATCTGAATAATGAGATATCTCGTCGAAACCAATTGAAAGGCAATTTGATAAAACCAATTTCAAGAAAAGTCATGCAATGTAACACTAAATTATCACTTCGGTATATAAGTGAGGATCTATTGAAATTGAGGATCTACGACCCTCCAAATATTATAAATATTATTTCTCCCGATTAAAAGATGTGTCCCTCTAATAATTTTTATCAGACCCGCACTCCAAAGATGCTCCCCCCCCCCCCGCCAAAAAATTTTTTTTTATTACTTTCGCAGTCTAGATACAAGATTCCACATATTATTAGGCCCGAAGACCAGATGTGGCCCACCAATCATTTTTATCAGGCTCACAGACCAGATACGGCCCTGCAGATATTTTTATTAGTGCCGCAATCCAATATTTTTTATCATCTTGCCTTCATCTTTACTTGCATGTTTTGAAGCTTTTGATATTTTAATACCTTTTACATGCACGGATATTACCACGATTTTTGTCGGAGAACCGTTTGTTCAAAATCTCACAAAAATTAATTACGATACATTTAAAAAAAATTCGAAACTGTGTGAAAACGTTTTTTCTTGTAGGTTTGGGTGGCGACGGCGGAGGAGATGGTGGCTTCAGCTTAGGAGGCTTAGGTATGTACTGTTTTATTGAAGTTAGCATGTATCCTTTTCAGGAACTGAAAGCTGTGTAATCACCAGTGAACTGTAACACGAAATGTAACCGTTTTGCTACATTTGAAGCAACGACGACTATAATGAGTCCCTTGTTGGGAGGCCAGGTAACTGGTTATTAAAAAAGCACAGATTTCGACTTCAAACTCGATTATTTCAAAATGGATTATACCTTGTTAACAAAAGATTACGAAAGTGTTCTACAAGTCCCACAAGTGAAGCAACAAATAATTCGTATAAGTAGAGTAATAACTTTTAGCAAATGTTTAACCGTCTGCATACGTCGGGGCAGAATATCGTTTTCTTCTTTGGTTACGGCAGTCGCCCCAACCGCCTTATAGGCAACTTACTGAATTCGGCCGAAACGGCCTTTACAAAGCTTTCCCCCAGGAAGAGAGGGAATATGTGTCGTCCCATTATCACCTAATGTGCCGGAATCTATTGTTGGGTCGTGGGTATGCCTAGAAGGGGCAGATTCTTCCCGGGTAAACTGAAAGGGCGGCGTTGACTTTCTAACTGCATATCTTTTCATTTACTCAACTTCTCACAGACTAGATGCTCGAGGATATACAATTGCGAGGCTCCCTGTCGATAACCCTGAAATCTTTGTCAACGGGGAGATAAGGCTATTCACGTGCGGGTCTTTTTGTAGCAGAGAAAATAGGGGATGGAAATCGTAATGTGCTTCGGTAATTCTTCAGGTGTTTGAGGTCTGAAAGACTCCGAGCGTTTTGTAACAAAGGTACTCGAAACTTTCGGTCGGTTGTGCCGGTCCCCGTATCCAGAGGGTTACATTTGTGAAATGTTTGATACTTCAATGGACTCATCAAAATTTTCAATTTATAAAAAAAAATGGTCTTGTTGCTCTAGTGTACATTATCATGAGTTTTAGCAAGATCTTCTAGACAACGACTGGTTATGCATAATCTTATAAAAGTTGGGGTTGCTTTGGTGACTGACATTTCTGCCGTTGCCATGGGAAAGAATAATCATAACTGGACGAAGAAACGGAGCTCCTCTAAGTTCGGGTAACAAAGGTTGAAGAAAGGCACATTCTGTCCTGGAGGTAAAGGACGATGTCACAAGAATGAAAGGGACAAGGCGCTAACCCATCTGGTGCATCGGATGGATGTTACATCATGTGTCTGCTTGTGTTGAACGATTGACAATTTTCTTCGTCACTCGTCGTTTTGGAAATCGCCTTTAAACCCTCCAAGTGGTTTCGACGAGATATCTGAAAATTTTTCTTCTGACCAGATATCATCACCACGACATTGCGATTTCTTTATGATGACGACATCAAGATCTGATCATCTCTTTCTTCTAACGACGAGTTATCTCGTCCTTCAACATCTGGTCAGTTTCGCTAATGACGAGATATCGCATTGTAACAACAACCAGGAGGGTTAAAGTTATTAGTTAAATCTAAGAGGCTTGTAGGACATATTGGAAATTCACTCTTTGATGTTTTGTTTTCCAGGTCAAAGTATTTTTAGTAAAGTGCTCTAAAGCTAGAAAATGTTAATTTTGAAACAATCGCGTTTGAAATCAGAACTTGAGTTTTGTAGATCCAGTAGGAAAATCAAATTGTCCTTGCTCAGGACTGATGACGGTTTGGAAAGAGACTACGATTACGATGATTCAGAAAACTTCTTTTCCGATAGATTTCTGGGTTATCCGCTAGTTCGAGGTTCGAATTTAACCCTCCTGGTGGTTGCCCCGGTGAGGTATCTCGGCATTAGCAAAACTGACCAGATCTTGATGGACAAGGTCAAGATTAATGTCATTAGAAGAAAACTCAGCAGATCTTGATATCATCATCGTGAAAAAATTGGCAATATCTTGATGACGAGATATCTCGTCATTTTCAGAATTGGTCAGTACCTTATTGACGTGATACCTCGTCGAAACCACTTGCAAATTTAAGATATCAGTAAATTACATTTGCTGTTTGTCGAACTTTTATGAGTTACATGTTATGATGAAAAGTAGGCATGTGTGATCCCAAAAGTAATGCATTTTACAAAATTTTTGAAAACGCTTTATTTAGTAGGAGGCGATGG
The DNA here is from genome assembly GCA_933210815.1 of Meta bourneti. Taxonomy (NCBI): domain Eukaryota; kingdom Metazoa; phylum Arthropoda; class Arachnida; order Araneae; family Tetragnathidae; genus Meta; species Meta bourneti. The sequence goes on along the minus strand of OW119932.1, from coordinate 68,959,169 downwards.
AGATGACTCTGGAGATGACTCTGGAGATGACACTGGAGATGACTCTGGAGATAGTGGCTTTAATATAGAAGGCTTAGGTATGTACTTCTTTGTTTAATCCCTTCGGTGTCATTCACAAATCATTATATCATGTAACCTGCTGTGTTCCTTGAATGACCTTTTACCGCTTAGACCAATGGAATCTGTTTAAGGATCATTTCAACCATTAGATGTGTCTATTTATCGGTTATGTGTGTTGAATGTTAAAAGTAATGGCACACTACTCCAAACGTCGTGGTCTCAAATGTCCTCACGTTGTCGTGGTACGTAAGTTTGGAGAGTGGGGTGACATCTCAGGTGTTGCCTCGTCCTCTGACCTTGGTTCAAAATTACGTGGTGGTGTCCTAGTATCTTTCCCTCTCGGATTGATCCCGGACCGTCGCCAATAGCACGTTGCGTTGCTCCAGTGCGACGTTGATTAAGATAGCTACCTACCTTCTAAAATTTTGTGAGGCTAAGAGGGTTAAGTTAGCATGCATCCGTTGCATTTAATTTCCTAGCGGCCCACCTTTGTGATCTTTTTCAAAGGGGAGTGAAAAGACTAACCTCGAAGTGAAACCTACAGGTCAGTTGGCTTGTCTTATTAAAATAGGGCAGTTTTCATCTCGACGAAGTATCTCTTGATCAGCAAAATTTTATAGATCCTGAAGACGTGGTGCCTCCTAGAAACCACTTGAAGGGTTAAAAAAGGTGCCCATTAAGTGATCAAAGTAATATCCTAAACAAAATTTCTGAAAACGTTCTATTTTTTTAGGAGGTGATGGAGATGGTGGCTTCAACATTGACGGCTTAGGTATGTACTTCCTTACTTAATCCTCTGGGAGTCATGCACAAATAATTTCATCATGCAGCCTGCTATGTTCCTTGCATGACTTTTAACCGTTTTGACCAATTCAATCTTTTAAGTCTTCTTACAACCATTAGATGCGTGTATTTAATAGATAAGCGTTAAGAATGTTAAAAGTAATAGTATACTACTACACAATTTATCGAAGCTAAGGGAGTTAGGTCAGCATGTATCCGTTTCTGGAACTTAAATCTCCAAGTGGCTTCGACGCTACATCTCGTTCATCATGATTCGATCAATTTTGCTAATGACGAGGTCATCTAAATTTTGCCGATTTTTATGATAAAGAGATGAAAGTCTGGTTAGTTCTCCAATGACATAATACCACGTTCTCCATATCAAGTCAGATTTGCTAATGATGAGATACCTCTTTGATGCAACTACCAGAAGGATTAACCTCCAATTTGGTCATACAGAGATAGTATGGGCTTCAACTTAGGAGTTTTAGGTATGTTCTACTTTCTGTAACCCACATGGTGGTTTATCGTTTCGAAAACTGCCCTGTAATGGCCAGGCTATGATACAGAAACCTATTCCAAACTGCCACCATATTTGGGCAAAGGGCAATTTGCTTTTCTTTGGCGTAATATGGCAGTTTTGTCTCGAAGAGTATCTTGTTATTAGCACAACTGATCAGATTTTAATGGACGAAATATCTCATCATTAGCAAAATCGGTCACATCTAGATGGACGATATATCTCGTTGAAACTGCTTGGAGAGTTAAGCATGTGTCCGTTTCTGACAGGTATTCTCAAGTGAAAATATAGTGTAAATTGCTTTGCTATCCTGAAAACCTACAGAACAAGGTCAGCGATTAATTTCGTAAGGTTCGAATGTTGGCTTTTGGGATGAAAGCAAAGGGATTGCATTAACCACTTAACGCATTTACCCGTGTCTGACGCGGGCGAAATTTACCGGCAAATTTGTACAAGCCCGTATCTCACATGGGCGCTCTTGTATCTCGCGTTATTATATTTCTAATGCCCCCTACAACTGAAATTGCAAAAAATAACTTACACTATACCTATATATTCATTTTTTGTAAAAAAAAAAACTCGATCATTTTTTACCAGTTTTTCCGAAAAAAACTCGTGCTTCAAGTGGTTAAGACCGTGAACGATGATAGGAGTTTGTTCCAACTGGCTTATGTTGACTATGGGACTGTCAAGTTCTAATTTTATCCACCACAGTACTGTTGGTTCGTCTGTGATCGTTATGGATTAGACTGCTTGATGTTTGTAACAGCCCCATCACACCAACATAATCCGAGTAAATAAAAAATGTGAATCCAATAGAAATTAAGGGTCACTTGACACCAACAGAATCCTGTCACAAGTCGCACGGAAGCATTCTGTTCGAAGTAAAAATTTCCGAGATACAGCAGATGGAATTTGCAGCATTTTTCTCACAGTTTAGCATTGTAGATGTGAATTGTGTAAGAATCAATAGTCAACGAAATCTCTTGTCTTGAAAAGAAAAATTATGAGTTCATAAGCATCCTAAGACAGCTTGATAAATAGTATAATGCCATCAGATAAAATATTAAATAAGTATCTTGAAATGTCAAGTTTTCATTTTAAAAGTCCCCTTAAAGCTTGGCCAAAATGATGGTTTTGCTCAATGGCAGAGATATTTAAGCTTCATATCATGATGATTAATATCATTATGTAAGCTTCATATCATGATGATTAATATCGTTATGTAAGCTTCATATCATGATGATTAATATCGTTATGTAAGCTTCATATCATGATGATTAATATCGCTATGTAAGCTTCATATCGTTGTGAATTTATTCACAGAATAATCAAACACTTGGAGTTATAGGTATTGATGTCTGAAAAAATGTTTACTAATTGGGGTAATTGAGGAGGGGATTCTATAAAAATTTATTTGCCTTTTTCAGACGAATACAAGACACCATTACGTCAATGGATGTAATAGAAAATAGGACTTTCATGATTGTATCTATAGGAAAATGGGAGGGGTAAAATTCCAATACCTCCTCTTGTCAGCTTCCACTCCAAATAAAAATCAGCTTCATAATCAAAGCTCTGACCAGTGCCAGCAAGTCCACTCTTTCCATCGTCTATTATTGTGGTTGTTTGACTTCTCATTTTCTTCAAGATGCATGGACATTAGTCCTCCTATTCTCAATCAGATTCAGTGACATAATGGTGATAATGCATTTCTCGATTTAAAACTTAAAATATAAATATTTGCTTCATTTGAAGTATGTTTGTATTGAGGAAAACCTTCTAATATCGTGGAGAAATTAAAGTAGTAAGAGCTTTTAAGAACACTATGAATGTACTAGTGTCATGGTGAAAGTATTTAAACCCATTTTACTGGATTACACTTATAATTTAATAAGTACTATTATATTGATATTCAATGAGGACAGCAGCTAAAATTTGGATTATGAAGATTTAAACCAAACTACACTGCTGGCCACCGTAAATGCAACACCCTGAAGGAAGCATGCAAATAATATGAAATTTACAACATGCATTAACGGAGGTGAGATATGCAAATGATTAGAATTTCAGCGCAGACGCACATCACGCGCGCCTGTGGCGCCACTTCAAAGCGCTATTTAAGGCTTGGAGATTTCGACGATTTCAAGTACGCAAATTGTGTTTTTCTTGTGGTTTTTTCAAAAAAACGATCCATTATGCCTCGTAGAAAACAGCGATCATCTTTTGATCAAGTATCCGAGTTCGACAGAGGAAGGATAGTGGCCTACCGAGATTGTGGATTATCTTTCAGGGAAATCGGTAGTCGTGTTGGACGAAACCAAACAACTGTAATGCGGATATGTGATCGTTGGATGCAGGAGGGTACGACGGACCGACGTGTTCGATCGCATCCACCTCAGTGCACCACTTCACGTGATGACAGGCATATTGTGCGTATGGCAGTGACGGATCGCTCAGCCACATCACGAACCATAGCACAGCACATTCAGTCTGTACCGTATCATCCAGTGTCTGCGCGTACCATTCGACGCCGTTTACAGCAGAGTGGTCTGTCCGCAAGACGTCCATTGCTTCGTCTACCCTTGACGCAGAACCACAGACGTTTCCGCCGGCAATGGTGCGATGAAAGAAGGATGTGGACGGCAGAATGGAATGAAATTGTCTTTACTGACGAGTCATGCTTCTGTCTGCAACACCACGATGGTCGGATTCGAGTCTGGAGACACCGTGGAGAGAGGATGCTGAACAGCTGCGTTATGCACCGCCACACTGGTCCTGCACCGGGTATTATGGTATGGGGCGGTATTGGATATCACTCTCGCACTCCTCTAGTACGCATTGCCGGTACTTTAAACAGCCAGCGCTACATCTCCGAGGTGTTGGAGCCAGTTGTCCTTCCTTACCTTCAGGGCTTGCCCACAGCCATATTTCAACAGGATATTGCGCGACCACACGTGGCACGCATTGTCCAAGGGTTCTTCGTCAATCGCCAGATTGAATTGCTTCCCTGGCCAGCTCGCTCTCCGGATCTTTCGCCGATAGAAAACATGTGGTCCATGGTTGCTCAACGATTGACCCAGAATACATCCCCAGCTGCCACACCAGATCAACTTTGGCAACGTGTGGAAGCTGCTTGGTCAGCTGTACCCCAAGAACACATCCAAAGTCTCTTTGAATCAATGCCGAGGCGTGTGGCAGCGGTGATCTCCAACAATGGCGGCTACTCTGGCTACTGATTTTGGCAGGAACCACACTTCACAGAAGTCTATAAATTTAATCATTTGATACTTGGTCAACATGTTATCTACAAAATAAATTTTGTTGTGATATCTCTTGTCTTTCTTGGTGTTGCAATTTGGGTGGCCAGCAGTGTATTTTTTCAGAAGGAGATAGTTCATCTGGAGCAAGATCTGACGATGGTAATTTTGATTAATATTTTCTTTCAACACAATGCGTTTATACAAAACTAGTGTTTTGGTAGTTGAATTAACGTCGCGGTGGAGGAGCACAAAAGGCTATTGGCAAAGTTCCGGGATCAATCTCAAAGGGAAAGATCCGAGAACAGCAACCACAATTTCGAACCACGGTCAGATGACTGGATCGAAGCCTGAGCTGGCATCGACTTTACAAATTTCCACACTACGCCGACGTGGGGAAATTTGTGACCACAACATATTTAACGTGTACCAGCCCCCATGTACTCTACGATCTTTGGCTGAATCTAATTTTGATCTTGCAACACTCTGATGTTCACTAATCCTCGACCCTACCAACTGGACTACCCCCGCCCTTCAAAAAGTATTTTGATGAAGATTATTCTCTGTAGTTGAGAATAAATTATTGAACTCTCCTTGGTATTATTCAGAATAGATTTTGTGATTATTTTCTTTTTAATCGTTCGTTGACCAACTATACCCGTTATAAGGTAGAATTATGCTTTCTCGATAGTGATTATAGTTATTTTGTAACCAAGGAATATTTATTTTAAAATACGAACTGCTTAGCTCCAAGTTCCAATCCTATATTTTTTCATTCTTTACGTTAGTTATGAAAGATAAATAAACGAGGCCTCCTCCTTTAGTAGGTAGTGGTTAACCCTCCAAATGGCTTCGACGATATATCTCATCCATCATGATCCGACCAATTTTGTTAATTATGAGATAGTTCGTCCATCAAAATACTATCCTTTTTTTTCTGACGAGATATCTCGTCCATCAAGGTCTGATCGGGTTTGCTAATGACTGAGGCAACCACCAGGAGGGTTAACCAATAAAACGCCCGCTTAACCCTCCTCGTGGTTGTCTCGACGAGGTATACAGGGTGTCCCAAAAAGGTTGTTCCGCAATTTATCTTTTTACCATTTGGAGATAGGTAGGCAATGTAAATTGCAAAAGTACACCAAATAAGGTAGGTAATTAAGATATGTGAATAAAATTATCACGTGATAACGATTTAAGCGGATTCAGTTTTTAATTTTTATACAACCCCTCTAGATAAAAATCCGAGATAGCAAAAATGTTCCTTACCTGCATCCCTATCGTTAGCAGAGAACTGCATTTCTGTAGGTTGAACAGTAACGGAGGTATAATGACGCAAAGAAGTTGACTTATACCGCTTGTGCACAGCTGTTCAAGCAGTCAGATTAGGGACCGTATACACAATGCTAAAAAGCATTTTTTTTCGGTCAGAAAGTGCAGCATTCTGCAAAGTAATGTAGTATTGCAACTGCAGATGAAAATCGCAATGCATAATAGTAGACAATGTAATCTTTAATAAAAATATTGTAGAAAAAATGGTTTAAATAAAAGTAAATTTTTCCATCTGCAGCAATGCAGAACTTAGCTCTTCATTCTTGGCCATGGGTCAGTTTCCGTTCTAGATTAGATACGGCCCCCTTAAAATAGAAACTCTTGTATCTCCGTTACTATTCAACCTACAGAAATATGGTTTTTAACTAACGATAGATATACAGGTAAGGAACATTTTTGCTATCTCGGATTTTTAACTAGAGGGGTTGTATAGAAATTAAAAACTGTATCCGCTTAAATTGTTATCACGTGATAATTTTATTCACATATCTTAATTACTTAACTTATTTGGTGCACTTTTGAAATTTGCATTGCCTACTTATCTCCAAACGGTAAAAAGATAAATCGCGGAACAACCTTTTTGGCACAAAATCTTGATGGACGAGGTATTATATATATATATATATATATATATATATATATATATATATATATATATATATATATATATATATATATATATATATATATATATATATATATATTTATTTATTTATATATATATATATATATATATATTTATTTATATATATATATTTATTTATTTATAAGGGCCGCGGTGGCCCGGTTGGAAGAGTAACGGACTTGCAACCGAAGGGTTGCGAGTTCGAATCCAGCCAAACACCGTCGTGTACAAAGGGGGCTGGTGCACGTTAAATCTGTCGTGGCCTCAAATGTCCTCACGTTGGCGTGGTGTGGAAGTTTGGAGAGTGGGGTGCCAGCTCAGGTGTTGCCTCGTCATCTGACCGTGGTTCAAAATTACGTGGTGCTGTCCTCGGATCTTTCCCTCTGGGATTGATCCCGGACCGTCACCAATAGCCCGTTGTGTTGCTCCAGTGTGACGTTAATTGAAAATACCAAAAAAAATACCATATTTATTTATATATATATATATATATATATATTTATTTATATATATATTTATTTATTTATTTATTTATATATATATATATATATATATATATATATAATACCTCGTCCATCAAGATTTTGTCGACTCTCGTCATTAGTCGAAAACTGACCAGATCTTGATTTCGCCATCAGCAAAACTAGGGAATGTCTTCATAACGAAATATTTCGTTAATATAAACATTGGTCAGAACTTGATGGACGAGATTTCTCGTGGAAACCACTTGGAGAGTTAACCAGCACCTTCTAAAGGATGACGCCTCGTTTACTTATCTTTTATAACAAACCTAAAAAATTAAAAAACATCGCAGCAAAATATCAAAAAAAATACCTCGGCATTTCTCGAAAAAGCTGCTATTTCAGGAATGGCAGACCTTAGTGGAAGTTCACGTTTTCCATTCATGATTATATTAAATCTAAAGCCATACTAGTATACCCGCTATATATAATTAAAGTAAACAAACTGGATATTTAAGCAAATATGACAATTCAGATTATCAAGCTCTCTTTACGCTACGCTCATGTACATAATGTACATAGTGAATCAGCCAATCAGAGCATCCCATTTATACTCGTGAGATTCTTTATCTGCCTGTAAAGTAGATTGAATATTCAAGGTTAAATTGAGTTCAAATATATTTTTGTGAATTTAGTATTTTTATCTTTTTCTCAAGGTACATGTAAATTTTGAATCGCCATTTCATTGAAAGTTCGAGCTTGTATAAGCTACTAAATACAATTTACCTAATTTGATATGGTAATAAAATTCAATTGAACTACTTTTGTTTCAAAGCAGCTAGACTTTAGTTAATTTGTCTGTTATATTAGAATCTGAGGATAAAAATATATTTATCTCATTGAAATTTAAAACATCATGCATTAAGAGAATAAACGATTTATACGTATCAATGTTCACTGCTATCAAAGTATACGAGTTCAGTTTGTGTTAAAATTTTAATAAAGTGTAATCCTTTTTAATGTAGATATCTTACCTCGTACTTATTTAAAGAAATAAAGTAGACGTAACTTGAAACTATCTAAAAAGTAGTGTATTATGAAAACAATAAGTACAAAACATTTAAAATTTAACAAGTCGAGTAGTAATATATTTTCACTTGTTAAAGATCTAATTTTTGTACTAATGATTGTGTCACTATGTTGCTAAAAAGTAACTACCATATCTTGTAAATACAATCGTTTCTTATCTTCACACAGGTATTCCTGATGTGGATTACTCAATGGAATATTTGAATGGTAAACATCATTATACACTCTCATTATTATTATATATAACTATGGGGGTTCTCTGTAAATTTAAGTACAGGGTAGCGATAAAATAAACTTAACTCTTTGGAGGTATCTAGCCTCAAATCGAAATCGAATAACAGAATGGAATCGTTTGGAATTGATACTTTTGAAGACATGGGGAGATGCAGTCTGCGAGAAAAATTTAGTATCAAAAGTTGCCGATAGGGGTAATTTGGCTCTGTTAAAGTTGAAACAGTCGAACATTTGAACTAAATCAATCAAAGGTGAAACAAATGATGATCTTTGCTTACGATCAGCACGGAATCATCACGACAGAGTTCCACGTGGACAAAGTGTCACAGCAGTGTATTCTCGTGAGATCATTCAAAAACTCAACAGAAAAATGCACAAGGCCCGACCTCAGTTGCTCGAGGCTGGGCCACTCATTCACGCTCGCCCGCACATCGCCAATGTCTTAAATGAAAAGCTTCGCAAATACGGTTGGGAAGTGTTACCTCATGCACCTTACACTCCGGATATGAGTCCACCAGACTTTGAGTTACTCCAAAGTTGAAAAACCTTTGTGTGGACGTCGTTTTCCTTCTCTGGAAGAGCTTTCTGCCGCCGTTACCTGAGCCATTCCCCAGATGAACAGAGATGGTGTATTAGATGGAATAGTAAAGCTTCCCAGACGTTGGGACTCGGTCATTGCGAAGCAGGGAGACTATACTGTAGGATTGTAAATAGACGGTAAAAAAATTAACACGTAAGTAAACAAAAAAATTTGTGTGCATTATTTATGAAATGACCCTCGTAGATATTCAACTCCCGGGAAAAAATCTTTTATTCACCATAATCAGGATCCCCTTTAACAACAGACTAATTCAAATGCGCTGAGGACAGATCTGGGGATCTATCTTGCCGAGGAAGTATTTAAACACTATTGATACACTTCTAGGAGAGGCTTTCCATGTGTGCTCGGGCTTTATCGTGCTGTTAACGTGTCTTGGACGCGTTATATGAAAGGCAAAACACAAGGTTATCGCATCTGCTGGATATATCTATGTAGTATCAAGTTACACGATACCACTAAAAGAGAATCAATCATCGTAAGTGATCTAGCCAAATGGGCTACCGCGTTCACCTAATGATTAAGAATGCTATAGATTGTGATAAGATACAATGTGGCCTACCATTATCTAAATTTTTGATACATCCAAAATACTTTCAAATAAAATGGGTCTTAATTCATACATTATTTCTCAAAACTTCTTTTTAGCTGTGTCCAACGGAAATTTAATGTGAAGAGTTCAAGTTGAAGTTTCGAGAAAACATCGGAGCAGAAACTGCATTTTCCAACAAATACATACTAAGCTAATTTTTTAAGCGAATTCTCATGTATATTAATTTTTACAGATTCTTCAGTTTCCGGGGATGATTCAGGTATTATGTAATTCTTTAATTCTTCTTCTAATCTTGCTGGAAGCAAAAGTTCGACATTCGTGTTGGAATGGTTCCTATGAGTCTCAAGTTTAAAAAAATATGCTGAAATGGGTTAAACTGCAATTTTAGCAGTTTAATATATATATATATATATACTATATATATATATATAATATAGTTACTATATAAATATAGTTACTAAATATAGTTATTAAAATTCTTTACTGAACTGTTAATAATTATTCTAAAGAAAAATTGGTATTGTGCGTAGGACGATCAAATTAATGAATTTAAGGCTCCATTTTGTTCGAACCCACACGCGTTTAGGAACTTTCACTGGAAATTAAGAAACTTCCATGGTAATTTGGGAAGTTTGAGAACTTTCACGTGAAATTTAGAAACGTACACTGGAAATTTGGGAACTTTTACTCAAATTTTAGAGACTTTCACTGGAAATTTAGAAACTTTCTCTGGAAGTTTAGAAACTGTCACTGGATATTTAGAAACTTTCACAGACAATTTAGAAATTTCGCTTAAACTTTAGAAACTTTCGACAAAAATTTAGGAAGTTCCTTCCAAATATCATAGTAGAACTGTTTATAAATCGTCTCTTTTAACGAACTTTTTATTTTGCGAATCTTTACTTGGTCTCTTTGGGTACGTAAAAATGAATATAGACTGCATTTACCAGCTACTATGCATTGAATACATGCATGCCCCGACATATACATTTCTAGATATTTTGCAGACAGTCAACTTTTCTTTTTCAATTGTGGCATCTATGATAATATATACATATTTATTTGAATTTTCTTGTTAAAGAGCATACTTTGAGCATTTATGAAACAGTCTATAATTTTGTTTCTAAAGTAATCTAAATATAGCTAGAACTACGACATTAACTAGCTTTAAGAAAAATGGTGTTTATTCGTGCTGATACCTCTGATTGGACTGCACGTGTCTGTGCCTTGTGCTTCCTATTTGTCACAGTTTTATTCCAAATACCTAGTTTGTCGGAGTAATTTTGATAAAATGGGATTTTAACCCTCCAACTGGTTTCGACGAGATATCTCGTCCCTCAAGATCAGATCAATTTTGTTAATGACGAGATATCTCGTCATCAAGATCAGACCAATTTTGCGAATGACGAGATATCTCGTCATCTAGATATTGCCGATTTTTTTATGATTACGAGATCAAGATCTGGTCAGTCTTCTTATAGCGAGATATCGTGTTCATCAAGATCTGATAAGTATTGCTGATGACGAACTATCTTGTCGATACAATAATCAGGAGGGTTAATGGAATATGATCTATAAATATTAAACTGGGATTAATTCCCAAGAAGCCCCTGGATGGTTTTGTGAATCAGTTAGTATTATGAAATCTCACTACTTTCGGATGTGGAACAATGGTTTATGAGAAACTTGCCTTCTGCTACTGGTAGGTTCCTGTTCGTTTAAGTGGAAGTTTAGGGTTAAACTTCGCGTTTGGTGTGCTTTGGTTCTTTAATTCTTTTATTTGCATTAAGATATATTGCATGAATATAGAAGGAGAGGAATAAGGCAAAGCTTTTTTATGTGAAGCCAATATATGTGACGCCTTTTTTTATGTGACGTGTGATATTGATAGTAATGAGCTCCTCCTGTGAACGTAGTGATGTGAAACATAAATCGTTATTCATCCGAACACTGCAATTATAAACTTTTTAAAAGAAAACATGTTTAATTTTTATATTCTTCCAGATTCAGACACTATTGTAGATGCTGATGCAGATGATGACGCAACAGCATTAGGTACTTATTAATCCATAGATTACGTATTGATGAAAATACATGTAGCTTATTGTTTGTTTTTACCCTCCAAGTGGGTTTCAGGTATATATCTCGTCAGTAAACATGTGACCAATTTGACTTAAGACGAGATATCTCGTCATCAGTATATTACTGATTTTTTATGATCAAGATCTGGTAATTTCTTCCCTAACGACAAGACATCTTGTCCATATCGATCTGGTCACTTTTGCTAATGAGATACCTAGTTGAGGCATCCACCAGGAGGATTAAGAAATACGAGGTACCGTTCTGTTTATTGGGTCTGCCCACTCTTCCATCAACCTGAGAATTGTGGTGCATGTTCGATTCATATAATTACCTCGATTGTCTTTCTTTATTCTGTATCAGTACACACTTTTCTTGTTCATGTCTATTTACGTAACTGAAGAAACGTTGCTTTGCACAGTTTGGTCAGATCTGCTCTTTACACCATGGAAAGAGAATTAAATACAATACATCTGTATTTCCAACATAACTTTATTTATCGTAATTCATGATTTTCAATGTAAGTTAATGGTTTGGTGTTTGTTCTTGTATAGCTTGCTGTTAAGTATAAATATTTAAACAAAAGAATAACGCCTTGCTATTTACAGATGTCGCCACAACAATGATTCCTAGTTTTTACTTTTTGGATTTTGAGACAAAGAAAGTTATATAAGAAAACCTCTGGTTGCTTCGTATAACATAAATCGTCAACATAATGTCATCGTCAAACATAATGTGACCGTTAAGGTCACATTATGTTTGACGCAAGCATTTCTAAATGACAAATGTTCAAGTAGGGGTCAAAAGGTGATTAAATTTCTCATAGTTTGAAGTAGATTGACTTTTAGGGGAAACTAAATATCTTTAAACCTAAGGGTGACACTACCCTGAATTTTCATACTTCAAAGTATTTCAGTGTATTCAATCTAAGAGCTTATTAAAGCTACTAGAATACTCAAACAATAATACGGATTTCATGTATCTACTCTAAAAAGTGTGGAAAAATATTTATTTTTAAGGGGAACAGGATTTTTTAAAGCTCTAATTTCGTTGAAAACTGTTAGAAGTTTTAAAGTTCCGTAAAAAATTACTTTTTTGATAGATTCTTTTCAGATTTAGAGCGTTTGTAGTATAAGTAAAGATTTTGATATTTATGAATTCTAATAGTTGTGAACATAATTATTATTAAAGGTCATTTTATAGCTAATGGGTGCTCCCGTCGGATAATAGTGTCTTTTTTATCGTGTTTTCATGATTATAAGTAATTTAGTTACATTCAACACGAAATTCTGCATCGTGGGATCTGTTCTTTGAATTTATAATTCTAAAAATGAAACTAAGAACGTTCTAAGTTTCTGATCGTTCGATTTTGTTTTAAAAGATAAATATATTATCTTTCAAAACAGTCGATTCTTTCTAGGTCCCCTTACACAAAAAACGTTCTTTAAATAATGATACGTTTACCCCCATTTGCGTAATGCCTCTTCAAGTTCAATAATATTTATCAATTAACTAAAAAGACTTGTCTGAATTCTGTAAACAATGTGTGCTATCAATTTCACATAAGTTCTGAATGGGTAAAATTTGTTCATACCTAAATACCTAATTACACCTAAACGGCCCATTGTTTTCAAGTAGAGCAAATCGTTGGTTCACAAGTGAAACAAACTAAATCAAGAAACATAGTTCAGAGAAAACGAGGTATCTAGGTAGGTATTTTAATTAACGTCGCACTGGAGCAACACAACGGGATATTGGCGACGGTCCGGGATCAAACCCAAGGAAAACACCCCGTAATTTTGATCCACGGTCAGATGACGAGGTCACACTTGAGCTGGAACCCCACTTTCCAATCTTCCACACCATGCCCCAAAGTGAGGACATTTGAGACCACGATAGATTTAAAGTGCACCAGCCCCTTTGTACACGACGGTCTTTGGTTGGATTCGAACTCGTAACCCTCCGGTTGCTAATCCTTTACTTTATCAACCGGGTCTTCACAGAAAATGAAGAGGAAACAATTGTACTCACTATCTAAACTCACTAAGTGTGTTTGTCAGGAAGATATTTAGGTTTCAATCAAAGAAAAATTTAATTATTTGACACACATTTCGTCAGTCTAAAGATCACTTTCTGGTATAGAAAAGCTAAAATACCTGAAGAAAAGTTTGACTTAGTATGTTTTTGTTCTAAGCCAACTAGATATTAACGTTTATGACGTCACCGAAAGGAATACTTTATATTTTGTATTACATTTTGGTTGGTTGGGTTTTATAGAACAATGAACGTATTTGGCCTATCTGTGCCAAACGACGTTAAGTAAATGGACATGCACTCAGAAGGAAAGCCTTAACACAGAAGAGAGAAATACACCTATGGAGGGAACGTGAACCTTACAACTCATAGGTTGCTAACGCAGAGGACAAATAACTGAGTTGTAGCGATCACGGATTACATTTTGATTTAATGTTTTAAGAAAATTGCCAAAAAGTCTAATGTACAATATATTGATCAAGGATCCTTAATGGTAGTTGCACGAGACGTAGTTTCTCGTACAAATTGTACGAGAAAATAAAGTGGCGTATACAATACTATGAGCTCTGCTTATTGTCGTATATACTCGATGTTTTGACTCTTGTTTTAAACTAGATTCTTCCTGAATTATTTTTCTGCATCTCAATTTTAATATTAGGAGGGATTTTTGAAATATTTTATTAAATATGTAAGGAAATGTTATGTCCTTGTTTTAACACATTCTTCATTGATTACAGATGCGCCGGTGGTTGATGCAGGTACTTGTATATTGCTCATTTAAGAAGTTTATATATGTGGTACATTACGCGTAGATTATAGAGTGTGATTCAAAACTTCCGATACTAAAGATTAGGAACCCATTATAAAACCCTTTTCACAGAGAAATGTTTCATCGAATCTCAGGCAGTTCTTACCATCTCTAGTCAAAATGAATATGATCTTGCACATCGATGTAGAGAAAAACTAAGCTTCCATGGGGAAGGTTAACCCACCAAGGAGTTTCGATGAGATATCTCGTCATCAAGATACCGCAGATATATTTTTATTGTGACGAGATCAAGATGTGGTAAGTTTTCCTAATGGCGAGATATATCACCCATCAAGATCTGGCCAGCTTTGCTAATGACTATATTCGTTATCGAGACATAGAGGATTAAGAAAAAAGTTGCGTTGGTGTATGTATACAATAGAAATCACGAAAATTGACCAAAATATCGATCTATTTTTTAATAATTCAAAATAGTGTCCAACCCCTTAGCTTTCAAACGATACCAAGATCTTATAAATATTCCAAATAGTTTTCAAGTTACAAGGGTTTGGGATAGGTACTATCACCATAGACAAACAGGTTTCCAAAACTTTAAACTCGATTCCTGAAGAAGTATATTTTCAGAATAGGATGCTTCTTTCGAACAGTGATAACTCAACAATGAATTGATCTATTATAATTACTTTTGTGTCATTATAATCTATATAATTCAGTGGATGTTTTGACCCTCAGTCGAAGGAATGAATTTTTAGTTGATTTTTAAATGTTGAAATTCCTGAAAAAATGTTGATTTTTTAGACTTCCTTCGTGAAAAAAAATTGTAAAAAAGAACGTATTCCCTCTAGGAACTTAATGGAGGGTCAAAACAAGAAGAATAATATTAGGAATAATTTCCAAAAGGAATTGTCCTGAACACATTTGAATTTGAGATATCACTGTTAAAAAAATTGCTAATTAGATATTATATCTAAATTATATAATTAATGAGTAGCTCAATCAGAATTTTTCACACTAAAATGAGTTTAAGCACAAACCAATGACCTATTGTGAAAAAAAAATGAATTTTTAAAGTCAAAATTAAAAAAAATTGTTCTAGTGTATACATACACCTTAAAGTGTTTTCGAAATTACTGTGGTATATATGGTAATGAACAGGAGGGCTTATTGGCTAAGTGGAGCACAGTTGCACCAATCTAAATCCCATTCACCTCTACGTAACATCGAGAGTCTTATGCTTTCGTATACAAAGACTAAGACAAAGGCTCTCAATCTACGAAGAGATGACTACAGGAAAGAAATGCAACGTTTTATATAGGAATAAAGCTCGTATCACAGGTTCCTAGCCAAGAAGTGTAGGAAGAGCTTGCTTTTGACTTCTAACCGGAGATAAGTACCTACAAAAACGCTTACTCCGTATTGGAGTAGCGAGATGAGCCGTCAATACCCTTTGCGAACTGGACGAAATGACTGGAGACCGCCTCAAGGAAAGCCCTGAAATAGAATTTTAAATATTGTTGATAGAGTTTCTTTAAGCCATATATTTTTTTAACTCAGAACTCTTTTGGACTGCTGGTGGATTAATCACCCAGTGGCCGGAGATGGACGTAGGATAAAAAAGGATGTGTTGCGAACTACAAAAATTAACAGTATATATACCAGTGCAACCCACCTCCACCATGAAATACTTTATGGTAGACAAAGTTGCACTGTTTCACACCTTCTCACCAAATTGGTGACCGACGGACGTGATTTGAACGCACAAACTTTATAAACTTAAATGGATGGTACATTGTGGGTAGTTGAATGCCAATGCGATGCTAATCAATTTCAACAAACGTCTGAGGCTCTGTGATAGCAGACTGCTCATTTTCCTATTACCGCTTCAGTCTATACGTTGCTGCTCAGACTTCCCTTCGCAAAGTGACCCACACTCGGCTGGTGACGGAAACAGAACAATTACGATCACAATCTTAAAATTGCTTGACCACTCTGCGAAAGTACCACCGTGATTTTAATACAGCTCTCAAATGGCAATCACTCAACTAGTGGAGCCATCTATCGAATTCGGCTACAGCTAAATTCTGGAGGGGGAGTATTGTGGCGAACTTAGCCACCCTTACAAAAACTCCTGAAGAATCGCCGTAGCCCATTACAATTTCCATCCCCGATTTTATCTTCTACAAAGAGACCCGCGCGTGAATAGCCTTATCTCTCCGTTGACAAAGATGCCACGGTTATCAACGGAGAGCCTCGCAACTTCTTTACCCTCGAGCATTTAGTGTGTGAGAAGTTGAGTAAATGAAAAGAGATACACTTAAAAAGTCACCACCGCCCTTTCAGTTTACCGGGGAAGAATCTGTCCCTTCTTGGCATACTCACGACCCGGCAATAGAAACCGGCACATTAGGTGATAATGGGACGACACATATTCCCTCTCCTCCTGGGGCAAAGCATTTTAAAGGCCGTTTCGGCCGGTTTCAGTAAGTTGCCTGTAAAGCCGTTGGGCGGGCTGCCGTAACCAAAGAAGGAAACGATATTTTGCCCCGACGTATGCAGAGGATTAATTGACTCTCGTGTAGCAAAAAGTGTCCGCAGAGCATCAAATTAAATCAAACTATCAGTCGGAGGTTAATTCTCGGTAATCTAATTGCACACTGCTTGTTAATTGCATCGATAAGATGCGCCAAATGTACGGAGAGAAAAATATAAACGAGAAACGATTGCTTGAAATAATTTTAACCCTCCTGTTCGTTGTCTTGAAGATTGGATCTTGTCGTAAGCAAAACTGAACAGATATTGATGGACGGGATACCTAGTCGAAGTTACTCGAAGGATTTTTAATTAGCATATGCTTTCCTCTTTATCTACAATGAAATTTTCGGGTGAAAAATAAAAGAAGTTAAACAATTTCAAGTCTGTTTTTTAATTAATATGTTAATGGTTCAGAGAACTGAGACGTTCCAAATAAGTAAATATAAGTAAGACTTAAGCATAACTGCAATTAAGATGTAGTATTCTTTACATGTAGTACCTATTTATATTTATATTCATGTATTACGCATTTATATATGATTCAGCCGCTGCATCAGCAGCAGGTAATGTTTTCAATACTTAGTAGCTTAATATTTTTTGAAATGTTCAATATATATGTATGTAGGATTTCACGTTTCGGCGAGAGATGGTGCTGATACTATTTGTGATAACTGACAGTTTCAGTAACATGTTTCATTTAAACACAGATTGTTTGTCCTTTAGTTAAAAAGCACAGAAGGAGAATGCCTTGCATTTGTCGTGTCCTAGTCCTGTACTTTTGTGCATTCCTGTAAATTTAATAAGCCTATGGTTTTATGATAACCCCCCTAGCGTTAATTTATAAGTATCCTACAACATATTGTAAGACTGACTTGAATAGGAAAAATCACAAAGCAGGACATGGTAACGATTTAATGACTATTGGATTTAAGACTGCAATTAAGACATGAAGACAAGTATTCGGTAACATGAACTCAATCGAAACCTGAAGACGAGCATTCAGATAACGGGAATTCAATCAAGACGTAAAGACAAGCATTCGGAAGACGTGTATTCAATCAAGAAGCAATTACGAACATTCGGATGGCGTGAATTTAATCAATGCGCGAAGATGAGCTTAAGGATCACGGTTTCAAGAAGACCAAATTTTAATTCGTACTTCTATTTTTGTGTTTTGGATTATAGTAAGTGAATATAAGTGAATTTAATGCTTAAGAATTTTCTTTAGTAGCGTTTTACTGTTTAATGCCAATTGTTTATTTTTTATGACGAGATGTCCGAAATGTAGAATTTTATGTTTTGGTAGTTACTACAATAATATATGGCGCAGATATCTGCTATTGTAGTGACTGTTCGTAATAATTTTAATTGACACAGCTTTTTGTTTGTTTTACCCCTGCCCTATAAATTTGTGTGTTTCTGTAAATTTAACAAACATTTGTTTCTCTAATAAAGCATCAAGCATTAATTTATGGAAATCCCATATGAATATGCAGTACTTTATTATTTGTTAAAGAATTGCTCCTTTGTTGTTCCGACCCTTCAGCATCAGAAGGTATTATTTCTCAGTGTCCTAATATGGATACCAGTAAGTATTAACCTGAAATTTAAACTTGTATTTTTAACGTACGTTCCCTTGTTTATAGCTGCATCAACTTTAGCTCCAGCATCAGATGATAATATTTTCTTAGTGTCGTGATATGCATACCAGCATAATTTCACCGATAATTTAAATTTATCGCATTTACAAATGTAATTTTTCCTTTGTTTATAGCTGGAACAGCTACAAACGCCACAGTGCAAGCAACAGAAGGTAATATTTTTCACCTTCATGATACGCACATAGATGAAATTTAAAAGTAGAGTGAGCAATGGTAACCTTTTTTCTGCCCCAGGACCAAAACTAGTAGCAATGTGACCCATAGACCACTTTCGTCTACCGCGTGGAACCTAACATTCATCATTTGATTGGTGCACGGGACTGGAGAAGACTCCTATAAATTGATTCATCTTTTCTGATTGGTCCGCTTGACATGGTTGTAGACTTTGTTGATTTCAACATTTTTGTCGCCACTCTATAGACATGCACATTCACGAAACTTCCCTGTCATAACATAATAAATCTTAAAACGAGTTGATAAAATGCCGAATCTGCCAACCAAGGCAATTTTTCAAACGGGAATCACGTGACTACTAGTCGCAGTCACTGTTGGTCACGCTTTTTGAAGCTCCTCTCAATGACAATGCCCAATCTACTTATATTTTACACCTATGGATATGTATACTAGCAAATATTTTCCCCTATCTAATATTATTATACTTATTAATGCATTTTTTCTATTATAGCAGGTTCCTCAGATGGTAATATTTTTATCCCTACGCTACAACATTTTTATTCCTAGACTTTATATTAATTTATAACTATCATTTTTATTAAACAATATACTTATTATATTGAGGACGTAAGAATGGCTTTGAGTAATTCTAAATTTTATAATAAACGGAATACCAATCCTTGTTAAACCAAGCACATAGAGAAATAGAAAAGGCAAAAATGAAAGGTTCTACTATTATAATTTTACAGGCACAATGAATCACAAAGTTTTTGGGCTCAAGGTTAACGAAAGTCATCATGACCATGGTAATTGATTTGGCTGTCTCGCATTGAATTATGAAATCAAATTGAATATGACTAACGTACGTGGTACAGAAATCGACATCATTTGTATATTGGCGCATGATAACAAACGGATGTAATAAATATAAAATCAATCTCTACAGAATTCATTTGCCATTTTTACAGCTTGGATTACATAGTCTGAATTTGAGCTATGAAGCTGTACAATATTACTAAAATTATATATAAGTGTTTGAATTTATTCAGCAGTTTGATTACACAAACAGAAGGCTACGAAAGGTCTGGAAGATTGAAATCAGATCAGATATCAAGTTTGATTATCAAAAATTACCGAATCACCTTTTTAAAAAAGTGAATGGGATACAAATGAAATGAACATTCAGAAGCCAATTTCTGTAACATCCCTGAGTAGTGTAGTTTTTTTACATGCTCTTTATTAGAATTAAGAATTAACACCAGTAAAAATTGATGCTTTATTTTTTATTACTTTTATATTATTTGAAGACAAATTCGTATACAAATGTTTATATTCTTCACAAATGAATTAAAATAAAGTATTAAATGTGAGTAATATATACCACTGCCATAAACATATATAAGCAATTAATGTGAATATTACCTAGGTTATCTGCAGATCAGCTGATTTGTTCCGTTAAAGTGCGGAATCATCTACAAAATAAGAGTTTTCCTCTCTTTACCTTGGTAATATGCACATTAACGGCTTTCGAATCGTTAAAGTGCAAAAGTCTGTTTCTCTAATTTCCTTTCCCTACGCCTTCCCTTTCTCCTTCCTCTTCCGCTTTCTGAAGTTAGTGTCGCCGGCTGTTTTCACTTTCTCATAATTTGCGTCGGCTGCGAATGCTTAACATAGCTAATTCCATTTTCAAATTCGTTTCTGCCTGCTAGCGCGTGAATTTGTGTCGTGATTTTTTATAGCATTACCTGCTTTATATAAGTAAGCTTTATTAAGCAAGTATAGCGTGTTTTTCAATTAGTAGTACCTAGTATTACTGAGTTGTTTGTCTAAGTATTAATTTAAGCGTACAAAACTGCTGTTCGAGAAAAGATCTTATCTTCGCTTTAACGAGTGCCCAGTAGGTAATGTGCAGATTATCTAGGTGATCTGCAGATTACCTGGATAATATGAGAAATGAAACAATTTTCCGTACTTTAACGGATCGGCGTAGTTAATCTACACATTATCTAGGTAATCTGCAGATTACCTGATTTCCGAACTTTAGCGGTAACGTATATTTCAATCTTCTGTTAAACGGGTTGTGAGATCACAATAGTTTCTTTTTATTTTGACAATAATTTTCTAGAATTACTTTTTTAACCATGTGATTTATCGGAGTGAATATTTTGTTTTGATCAGACTTACATCTACCCACTTCAATCTGGTAAACACTGGTGTGAATAGTGAACGTCCCTCTTCTAGATAGTAAAATGAGCATAAATAATATTCCTAATTTTAAAAATGCAACATCTTGTGAACTCTCTTTTGAATACTTTTATTACACTATTTGACGATTTTATACATTTTATAAATTTTTAACTTTTGGAAATGGAGCATTTTAATTTTTTCCTCGGTGGTTGGTGTTGTGATCGGATAGTTCTTTTATTCGACTGTATTTTTGTGTTAAATTTTTGTTTTGTGATCTTATGGTGTAGTTCTTGTATAATTGTAGTGTTTTTTCTCTGTCATATGACCGTAGTGATCCGTTTGATAGTATGAATAAATAAATATAAACCTCGGCGTATTTTGCCGATATAGAAGAATTTTTTTAAATAATCCAATAAAAATATTCATTATTCATTCCAGGTAAACAAGCACAGAGTGAGTAAAACGCATTTCATTCTTTATCCGAACTTTTTTTTTCAAATAGCTTTTATTTTAAAGTTATAAATGTTCATATACTTACAGAAAGATGTTTTAGTCTTTTTAAATTGAACAAATGCTATATTTATTAAAAAAACTAAAAAAATAGTAAATGATATTATAAAGTTACTGAAATTATTTGAATCCAAGAACAAAATTTTAAAATGATTGTAAGTCCACTTCAATATTAATGTTATAATATTTTCCTTTTCATAGAAATCACTGGAG
Source organism: Meta bourneti (assembly GCA_933210815.1). NCBI lineage: Eukaryota > Metazoa > Arthropoda > Arachnida > Araneae > Tetragnathidae > Meta > Meta bourneti. Next base: position 68,937,495 of record OW119932.1, on the reverse strand, counting down.
GAGAAGGAGGTGAGTGCAATTTCCATAGTTATTTTTTTATTGTTGGCTTATCATAGATATATCGTCGATTTACAAGCGAAACGTACTAAGTCAAATTTTCAAATATGAGAGTTTTAGTTTTTCTAGACCAGAATGTGGTGACTGATCTGGGCCGCCCTTCAGCACAACATCTGCCAAATTTCTACAGATAGCCTCTCAACCATTAAGACAATCCAACGGTTTCAGAATAAAGACAGAATAGTGGACAAAATCAGGAATAAAATTAAATACAACACAGATATAATAAAAATTAAATGGGTTAAGGCTCACACGGGCATCCAAGGTAATGAGAGGGCGGACCAGTTAGCAAAAGCAGCAGCCACAGGGAAGTCATCATTTCAACTCTCATTGAAGTTGCCAAAGAGCCATGCTAAAAGGAAGATGAGAGAACTGTCACTTAGAACCTGGCAGGAAAACTGGGAATCAGTTGAGACTGGGAGAAGGACATTTCAGTTCTTCCCGAAGGTCAACTCAAACAAACAACCATGTGGACCGTTCATGACTCCCTTCTTTACAGGCCATGGTCCCTTCCCCAGTTACCTGCACAGGTTCCACATAACCGAAAGCGACCAGTGCCTATGCGGGGAGATCGGCACCCCCGACCATTATGTCTTTGGGTGCCCGTTAACGTGTAGTAATCACGTACGGGCACCCACCCAAACAAATTATGGAGCCTGGGCCGCGAATACGGCAAAAAACAACACAGTGCAACACAAAATTTAAAAAATAATGCAATTTCTCATGGAAAACATTGACATTATTAAAAGGTAGTAAAGCCCATAAACTAATGAGCCAGTGCATGTAACCCAATAGGGGCGAACAATCCATGAGTGATAGAAGTGAATGTGAACAATACCGCATATAAGATTGTGCTAAGAAAAAAAAATTGTAAATTATTGTGTTGTGCCTTTGTATACCTGTGCTTGCTACTGGTCTATCTTGTAAATATTTTTGTACAAATTAATCTAAAATTGAAATTTATGTAATTATGCTTTAAGGAATGAAGCCGAGACGTCTGGCCACGGTAGTGACTTCGGTCACAGCCGTGACTGTCGCCTCCCAATAGGTGAATTCAGACTATTTTCCCGTAGGTGACCTAGACACCACTTAAACCTGACTCCTGTTGGGAGGTAAGTGGTCACCTGCGGTGCCCATGCCCATGTGGAGACTGATGAAGTTGAACCAAAACACATTTTCGTTTATTCTTGAGACAACATATTTGTAAAACAAACTTGGGAAATATGCGATCAAATGAATAAATGCACATATTTTGTTATATAACTTATTAATAATTGATAAAAATTGAGTAAATACTAAATGTAGTATAAAATTCTTAAAATGATAAAATAACAATTTCTTCATCGAGGGAAGAAATTATAATTTTTCCACTTAGTTTTCTCGTGTTTTTGACTTCGTATGTTTCATTTGTAATGTCTTGATTTCTGGTGAAGAGCCATAGATCATATACTCTTAATTGAATGAACTCAATATCTTAAAATGGTAGAATTTAAAGAGATTACAAATCTCATTTGTGGAAACATAGTTTCTATAGTTAATCAAGATTTTAAATTGTAACCACTATACCTATTTTAAAGTAGAAATTCCTTCCGTTAAATTGATTTTCAAGGTTTCTTTTAAAATTATGACCTATAGTTGTTTTTCTTTTATCTTAGGTGGAAATGATGGAGGTAAGAACGCTCGTCTATTTTCTTATTTTAAACTATATATACTTCAATCTTCTGTTAAATGGGTTGTGAGATCACAATAGTTTCTTTTTTGTTTTGACAATAATTTTCAAGAATTACTTTTTCAACCACGTGATTTATTGAAGTGAATATTTTGTTTCGATCAGACTTCCATTTACCTACTTCACTTCAATCTGGTAAACATTGGTGTGAATAGTGAACTTTCCTCTTCTAGATAGCAAAATGTGTGTAAATAATACTCTTATTTTGAAAAGTGCACCCCCTTGTGAACTCGCTTTTGAATACTTTTATTACATATTTGACGATTTTATACATTTTATAAATTTTTAACTTTTGGAAATGGAGTATTTTAATTTTTTCCTCGCTGGTTGGTGTTGCGATCGGATAGTTCCTTTATTCGACTGTATTTTTGTATACAATTTTTGTTTTGTGATCTTATGGTGTAGTTCTTGTATAATTGTTGTGTTTTTTTCTCTCATATGACCGTAGTGATCCGTTTGATAGTATGAATAAATAAATATAAACCTCGGCGTATTTTGCCTATATAGAATAATTTTTTTTTAAATAATGCAATAAAAAAAAATATTCATTATTCATTCCAGGTAAACAACTACCGAGTGAGTAAAACGCATTTCATTCTTTATCCAAACTTTTTTTTTTCAAATAGCTTTTATTTTAAAGTTATAAATATTCATATACTTACTGAAAGATGTTTTAGTGTTTTTAAATTGAACAAATGCTATATTTATTACAAGAACTAAAAAAGTAGTAAATAATATTATAAAGTTACTGAAATTATTTGAATCCAAGAACAAAATTTTAAAATGATTGTAAGTCCACTTCAATATTAATGTTATAATATTTTCCTTTTCATAGAAATCACTGGAGGAGAAGGAGGTGAGTGCAATTTCCATAGTTATTTTTTATTGTTGGCTTATCATAGATATATCGTCGACTTACAAGCGAAACGTACTAAGTCAAATTTTCAAATATGAGTTTTAGTTTTTCTAGACCAGAATGTGGTGGCTGATGAAGTTCAACCAAAACACATTTTCGTTTATTCTTGAGACAACATATTTGTAAAACAAACTTGAGAAATATGCGATCAAATGAATAAATGCACATATTTTGTTATATAACTTATTAATAATTGATAAAAATTTAGTAAATACTAAATGTAGTATAAAATTCTTAAAATGATAAAATAACAATTTCTTCATCGCGGGAAGAAATTATAATTTTTTCCCTTAGTTTTCTCATGTTTTTGACTTCGTATGTTTCATTTGCAATATCTTGATTTCTGGTGAAGAGCCATAGATCATATACTCTTAATTGAATGAACTCAATATCTTAATATGGTAGAATTTAAAGAGATTACAAATCTCATTAGTGGAAACATAGTTTCTATAGTTAATCAAGATTTTAAATTGTAACCACTATACCTATTTTAAAGTAGAAATTCCTTCCGTTAAATTGATTTTCAAGGTTTCTTTTAAAATTATGACCGATAGTTGTTTTTCTTTTATCTTAGGTGGAAATGGTGGAGGTAAGAACGCTCGTCTATTTTCTTATTTTAAACTATATATACTTCAATCTTCTGTTAAATGGGTTGTGAGATCACAATAGTTTCTTTTTTGTTTTGACAATAATTTTCAAGAATTACTTTTTCAACCACGTGATTTATTGAAGTGAATATTTTGTTTCGATCAGACTTCCATTTACCTACTTCACTTCAATCTGGTAAACATTGGTGTGAATAGTGAACTTTCCTCTTCTAGATAGCAAAATGTGTGTAAATAATACTCTTATTTTGAAAAGTGCACCCCCTTGTGAACTCGCTTTTGAATACTTTTATTACATATTTGACGATTTTATACATTTTATAAATTTTTAACTTTTGGAAATGGAGTATTTTAATTTTTTCCTCGCTGGTTGGTGTTGCGATCGGATAGTTCCTTTATTCGACTGTATTTTTGTATACAATTTTTGTTTTGTGATCTTATGGTGTAGTTCTTGTATAATTGTTGTGTTTTTTTCTCTCATATGACCGTAGTGATCCGTTTGATAGTATGAATAAATAAATATAAACCTCGGCGTATTTTGCCTATATAGAATAATTTTTTTTTAAATAATGCAATAAAAAAAAATATTCATTATTCATTCCAGGTAAACAACTACCGAGTGAGTAAAACGCATTTCATTCTTTATCCAAACTTTTTTTTTTCAAATAGCTTTTATTTTAAAGTTATAAATATTCATATACTTACTGAAAGATGTTTTAGTGTTTTTAAATTGAACAAATGCTATATTTATTACAAGAACTAAAAAAGTAGTAAATAATATTATAAAGTTACTGAAATTATTTGAATCCAAGAACAAAATTTTAAAATGATTGTAAGTCCACTTCAATATTAATGTTATAATATTTTCCTTTTCATAGAAATCACTGGAGGAGAAGGAGGTGAGTGCAATTTCCATAGTTATTTTTTATTGTTGGCTTATCATAGATATATCGTCGACTTACAAGCGAAACGTACTAAGTCAAATTTTCAAATATGAGTTTTAGTTTTTCTAGACCAGAATGTGGTGGCTGATGAAGTTCAACCAAAACACATTTTCGTTTATTCTTGAGACAACATATTTGTAAAACAAACTTGAGAAATATGCGATCAAATGAATAAATGCACATATTTTGTTATATAACTTATTAATAATTGATAAAAATTTAGTAAATACTAAATGTAGTATAAAATTCTTAAAATGATAAAATAACAATTTCTTCATCGCGGGAAGAAATTATAATTTTTTCCCTTAGTTTTCTCATGTTTTTGACTTCGTATGTTTCATTTGCAATATCTTGATTTCTGGTGAAGAGCCATAGATCATATACTCTTAATTGAATGAACTCAATATCTTAATATGGTAGAATTTAAAGAGATTACAAATCTCATTAGTGGAAACATAGTTTCTATAGTTAATCAAGATTTTAAATTGTAACCACTATACCTATTTTAAAGTAGAAATTCCTTCCGTTAAATTGATTTTCAAGGTTTCTTTTAAAATTATGACCGATAGTTGTTTTTCTTTTATCTTAGGTGGAAATGGTGGAGGTAAGAACGCTCGTCTATTTTCTTATTTTAAACTATATATACTTCAATCTTCTGTTAAATGGGTTGTGAGATCACAATAGTTTCTTTTTTGTTTTGACAATAATTTTCAAGAATTACTTTTTGAACTACGTGATTTATCGAAGTGAACATTTTGTTTCGATCAGACTTTCATTTACCCACTTCACTTCAATCTGGTAAACATTGGTGTGAATAGTGAACTTTCCTCTTCTAGATAGCAAAATGAGCGTAAATAATACTCTTATTTTGAAAAATGCACCACCTTGTGAAATCGCTTTTGAATACTTTTATTACATATTTGACGATTTTATACTTTTTAGAAATTTTAGAAATTTAACTTTTGAAAATGAACTACTTTTTTTTACTTAATTTTTAATTTTTTCTTGTGTGGTTGGTGTTGCGATGGTGATATTTGTTTTATTTGTCAGTAGTTCTTATATAAGTTTTGTTTTGTGCTCTTATGGTATAGATCTTGTATAATAATACTGGTTTTTTCTCTGTCATTTGACTGTAGTGATCTGTGTGACAGTATGAATAAATAAATATAAATGTCAATCGACTTTTGCCGAAATAGGCGGAGGTCTTATAAAATTCATGATAAGTCAAACATGATACTCATTTGAGCTATTCTATCCAATGAGGTAGTTGCTCTAAGTTTTCTACATATACGAATAAATTGTCTCAATACATATTTTTTCCCTCTGTAGATGGCCATGTTCATACTCATATGCACAGTACGTATCTTTTTAATATTTAAAATCATTATTTGAGTTTTATACAATTGTTACTTATATTAGTAAGTTTGAAAAAACAATAAGAACTCATCTCTAGTAGCCAGAATATTTAAACATGCATAACTTAAAAATTTTGATTTTAATAAGATTGTTTGGATTTCATATAATTAATTTTTACCCTTTTTCAGCAACTGGAGGTGGTAAGAAATTTCAACATATTTTCAATTACATTAAGCTTGCCTAGCTGTACTATTAAATTTTGAAGACCGAAAGAGGCTTCGTTTTTGACACTACTCTGTAACTGATTAATTATTGGCCTATATAATTGCGCATTCAGCCACCGCATTAGTATACTGCTAAGCATTGAAATTCCACAGAACTCCAGGTGGGGGTTTTGATTGCACGATGAATTGAGGAAACGTATAGTGGGTTTTAAAAACCTTAAGCGCAGATGCTATGCCCGAGTATTCTAGTATATAGTAAAATGAGAGTTAAAATCTATTTTATGGTACTAAATTGAGCTTGAAGTATGTTTTTCGTCGCCAAGGAGGAAAGAGGATGTCGCCGAGCTTTGCTGCTCTTCTTCCAAGCCTCCAACATTCCATCACATTATATTTACCAGACATTTTCAAATGGGGTAAAAACCGCCCTTTAGCATTGTGGAATATAGGGAAATTAGATAGGGTATTAAGGAAACAAAGCGAGCTCACTTACTTTATCAAAGGCAGCAAAGCGGAAATTACTTTATAAGGAAAATTTTTTTGAGGTTTATCTGTTCTTCTGTGAGTCTTAGCCTAACAAAAAAACACAAGTTACTCCGTGAAAAGTCAAACGAAAGCTTTTGGAGATAATGGAAATAGGCAAAAATTTAAACAGCGACAAATATGAAATAATTGGAAAAGAATGAAATAAATGAATTAGTGAAAGAGAAGTTATAAACGAAGCCTATACCTTTTCCAAAGCCTACTACCTTAAGTGAGGCCTACCTATTGCACACAACAACGACGGGTTAAACAATGTTGAAAAACAGTTTCCAATCAAGAAAGAAACAGATGAAAGTAAATTTTGTCAATCAGGAAAAACAAAGTAAAGTAAGGCTAGAATGTAGTATCAAACAGAAAATTAGCAGACGAGATTAATTTTTTTAAACAGGTAAAAACATGAGAGAAAATTATTTTCATTTTCATTCATTTTTTTATTTTTGTAGCAGGTATAAATTATAAAAGAAATTTGAAAATCTGTGTAAATATAAAGAATTATGGCGCCCTCTGGTGGTAGAAGAAAAGACAAAACCAAAAATATGGTGTTAAACCATTGGAAAGGAGATAATGAATATAAGAAAATAAATGTTTTTTTCTGACGAATAATGGACGTAAATAAGCAGATAGTATTAAAAGAGAATCATTTGCAGTAGATTCTAAAAATGATACAGAAAGCCGAAATGATTGTCATGCATACTGCAAAATAAACGAAAATGTGTATTTACTGAGTGGCAAATATATATCGCTATGTATGTATCCCATTTTTATCTATCTATGAATAACACTTTCTCAAGAAAGAATTCAAAAGTAAATTTTTCAGATAAAGCTAAAGAATAAGAAGATCGGAAATATGTAAGTATGTTTATCTTTAATTTTGAAATTCAGGAACTTGTTCATGCGCTTATTAAAATGCATATAATCCTGATTTGATTTACATGGTTCAAGTTGAATAGAATCTTGGTTATTGAAGAAATGAAATATTCATTTTGAATGTGTGAGAGAAAAGAAGTGAAATAAATGATTGAAGATGCGAAATTTATATTTTTATTGCTAAGAACAGAACTATTAAAGGGCATCAGGCAACATAAAAATGAAAGTTTACTTTAAAACTTTTAATGCTAGTTATTTTTTAAAAAATTAAAATTATAATGGTTTATCCTCTATTCAAGATGTTATGTCATCTTAAGCTTTCAGGTATTACACACCTATTCAAATAATAAGAAATTCTTTTAACCTTCTTTAATATCTTGTTTTTAGTTATTTTCATTATGGAAAATATTTCTGTGGCTTATCACTATGTAATCCAGATACCATTAATTTGCCTTAACATTTTATGTGCTTTAAAATTCAGAATGTACAATTATTCAACTGTGTTTGTAGGTGTAATTAATTTTAATAAATGTTTACTATTTAAATTAATTCAAATGTATTGAATTTTTTCAGGTGATTCAGGACTCCTTTAGGTAAGTATTTTTATGCATCACTTACGTTTAAAATTTTACACTACTTACATTTTGCTCTATTTAATTACAGCATATATGTACTAAAATTGTTTTATTATTTTCATTATCAGGAACTGAAGAAGTGCACGTTTTATACCTTCGTGATTGTTCATGGACACAAACTTTTAAATGTATAAAATCAAAACAGGCAATATGTAATCAAATAAATGTATTGAGCAAAATGAATTTTTATTTTTATTTATTCATCAAGTACAAGGTTCACCAAAAGTTCATAAAAATTTTAAAATTCATAAAAAAAGGAACAAATGACGATAAAGTGCGAGTTGCACCAAGAGGATAAGATGGAGGTATGATTTTTTTTCGTAGAAAAAAATTAGTTAATAAATCCAACGATAGAGGACGCTAACACCCAAGACATTCAGCAGATGTATGCAAATCAGTCTTGCAATAAAAGACCTGGATGGATTTTTCATTCCATTTCGGTATAATTGCGTTAATTGGGAGAAAGTTATCGGTATCATATCAAGCGTTCTTGGTGAAACTTTTACACCTGAACAGTCAATCAGCAAACTTTACATTGAGATAATTTCGCACGGCGAAAACTCAAGGCAAGAAAAGGACCCATCGAATGTGCTGGGTAGGTATTTAATTAAAGGCGCACTGGAGCAACACGACGGTCCGGGATCAAACCCGAATGGAAAGATCCTAGGACAACACCACTTAATTTTGAACCACAGTCAGATGACGAGGTCACATCTATGCTGAGCCCCTACTCTCTAAACTTCCACACCCCGCCAACGTGAGGACATTTGAGGCTGCGACAGATTTAACGTGCACCCCTGGTACACGACGGTTTTTGATTGCATTCGGACTCGCAACCCTCCGGTTGCTAATCCGTTACTCTTCCAACGGGGCTACGGCGGCCCCTCATGAGCTGGGATGTGCTAGGTTCGAAAAAACGGGCCATTTGGAGGACGTCCACGAAGTGGAAGACCCTCTTTGACTGCAAAAGGATGTCAACACGCAGAAAATTCGCATATGGGTGACGTCGAATCCCCGAGGGTACACGATGCAGCCACTTCACCCCATGTGACAGTTTAGTGTGGTTTCACCTCCTCATTCATTGTCGGTCCTTTCTTCTTTGAGGACAATGGTAACCCGGTTAGAAGAGTAACGGATTAGCAACGGGAGGGTTGCGAATTCGAATTCATCCAAAGATCGTCGTGTACAAAGGGCTGATGCCCATTAAACCTCTTTTGGCCTCAAATGTCCTCACGTTTTCGTGGTGTGGAAGTTTGGAGATTAGGGTGCCGGCTCAGGTGTGACCTCGTCATCTGGCCGTGGTTCAAAATTAAGTGGTGTTTTCCTCGGTGGGACAACTCCCTTGGGGATTGATCCCGGACCATCAGCAATAGCTCGTTGTATTGCTCCAGTGCGACGTTGATTAAAAAATACCTACCTACCATTCTTCTTTGATGAGCGTCGCCCAGCATCTGGCTGGAAGTGATTGCTCAACGGAATATCACTCTTTTGAGTGAGAAAGTCGTGCCACGCATAATACGAAAGAGGTGAGTTGTCTTCAGTAAATTTCATGCAGGATGCCGCACCACCCTACTTTGCCAATCAAGTCAAGACATACATTTTGGATATCTTCGGTGAAAACAAGATGATCAGTAGAGACAACAAGATCGCGTGGCCCGCGTTGTCACTCGACTTGACTCCGGTGGATTTCTGGATGTGGAGTAATTTAAAGTCACTTGTGTACCATTCATTATTTTCCACATTGGAGGAACTCCAAGAAACCGTTCTGCGTGCGGTATGAGGTATCCATCCCGACTTGCTGCACTCAGCTGTCACGGGTTTTGAGTCGCCTTAGTTGTGCCATGACGATGTGCTTGAGGTCATATTGGACAACTGTTGCTATAATAAATCAATGGAATACATTGTCCTGTTAATTCTTTTGGAGATGTCAGCGCCCTCTCTCTGGGAATTTTTTAACTAAATTTTTTGCTACTAAGAAATCCGACCTCCCTCTAATCCATTTTGTGCAAACTGCAGTTCTTTAACATCACTTGTTCCTTTTTCTATGATATTTTAGATTTTGCGAACTTTTGGCGCACCCTGTACTATTACCAATATCACAAACATTGCGTAATATATGTATGAATTTATTTTAATAAGAAAAAAAATCAGCATGTTTCGACATTGCTGAATTTTTCCAAATTTTATTGTTTTGATTAGTTGCAGAGCTTATTGTAGATTAACAGTCTTAGGAAAAATGGAAACTCAGTTTCAAATTGTGTAACACCAAAACAGAAGAAAATGTGCATTTCAATCGTGAGACTGTTTCTTGAGATTTCAGAGATTCAGATTAGCAATTCAAAGTTTGGATCTACAGTAAAAAATATGTGTCTTAGTCAATTAAGGAGGATGATTTTTAAGATCCTTTACCCTTTGAGTGTCAGAATATTTCTGAGTACTGTTGCATTACTTTCCCTATAAACACACATAATGGTTAAATAACCACATCTTTTGGTTGAAAGAATCCCTGGAAGGTGTCTATTTGTCAAGAGGGTTAAAACTGATTAGAAGTCATGAAAGAAGACTGCAATTTGGTGAAATTGTATATGCGTTTGAATCCCTTAGAGGTTAACTCTTTGAATCCCAAGACGACCAAAGTCGCCCTGTTGGAAAATGCCCAATCCGACCGTCCTCCGGTCGGATTCGGTGTAGAGGGTATGTTTTGTGAAGCAATGCCTCTAGCATTTAGAGGGGAGTGTAGCTTCTTTGTGTACCGTTGAATGAGAAGGGTCACTTAACTGCTGAGGGGTGGGGTAAACTTTTACACCGTTGTAAATCACCTTTAGTTCGCTTCGCTCTTTAATGTTGCCGTCACTGTCCTGCTTATAAATTGTTGATCATACTGTAGTTTTCATATTTGTTTGCGTATCTTAGAGTTGGGCGTGTTTCTGATGCGTACGGGAATTTTTAATATTTATTTTTGAAATTTATATTTTGTAAATATTTTACAATTATAATGGTTCGTCGTCGAAGACCTCTTACTCAAGCCGAAATTGAGCATTTATTATTGACTGTTAGCAGCGGCGAAAGTGATTCGGATTCGTCTGAAAGCGAGAATGATGGAAATTTATATGGATGTTGAAGAAGAAATTCCCCAACAAGGAATTTTTGAAGATGAAGCTGAGAGTGATCATGAAAATTTTGAGGACATTACGTGGACTGATCACGTAGACAATGAGTATCGACTCCATGTGGAGAATTTAATTCAGCAGTTGGCCCAGTACATAATTTATGTGTCGGATCTTCAGCATTTTCGTATTTTAAATTATTCTTTACGGACTCATTTTCCGAAATAATTTAAACGCATACAAACAACTATGCAGAGTTTGAACAGCGCAGAAAATATACGATAGATACGAAATGGAGACCGATCGAAAATATTCTCGAAATTTGGGGATTTCTTTGGCATTATACTTATTTTCGGAATTGTTCGGCTTCCAAAGTTAAGAGACTATTGGTCTACCAGCGAAGTACTGGGAAACAGTACGGTAAAAAAGATAATGAGCCGAAACAGATTTCAAAAAATTCTACAGTGCTTTCATATTTCCAACAGGGAAGATGAAGTTTCAAAGGATGATGAAAAATTTCATTTCATGCAAAAGGTCCAGTCATTTGATGATGTAAAACAGAGATTTTTACGACATTATATTCCTTCAAGAGAACTTTCAATTGATGAGGCACTCCCAAAATATAAAGGTCGCTTAGGAATTGTACAATACATGCCTCTCGAGTCCGCAAAAAGAGGACTAAAAATTTGGATGCTGTCATCTGACAACGGATATGTATTAAATTTTGACATACTCGGGAAAAAAGGACAAGATCGTTAAAACCAAAATGGAACTTGGGCATGACGTAGTAAGTCACCTTCTAGTTCCTATAAAATCCAAGGTTCATGTCTATTTTGACAGATTTTTTTCCAGTGTTCCAATTATGGTTGAACTTATGAAGTTGGGGCACCGTGCATGCGGTTCCATTAAAGTGGGTAGAAAGTATTTACCAAATGCACTCAAATCACTAAAATTAAGGAACTCTGGAGATGCAAAACAATATCAGTATATTCAACATCCGGACCTATTATGTAGTGCTTGGTGCAATGAAAAACAACTGTGTGCTATTTCCACTAATTCATCAGGAGAATTAGTTGACGTAAAAAGAAGGCAAGGCGCTCAAATTACATTTGAGAAATGTACTTCAATGATTGCCAAGTACGATACATTTATGGGAGGAGTGGATCGTTCTGATCAAATGAGAAAATATTATTGTTGTACCAGAAGATCTTGTAAATGGTGGCGTTATTTGTTTTGGTTCAATTTTGATTCTTGTGTGAACAACTCTTATATTTTGTACTCTTGTACCAAATATGCTTCATACCCGAAATCCAAGGTACAGATATATTTTAACGCTCTGGTTACGGCAGACGGCCGAGATTTCCACATCCCTTCGTTACGGGAGCCTCAGATTTTTGTATATCACTAACTCTGAACAGACGGCCGATTTCCTACCCCACTTTTCCAAGCAACAAAAAGACCCTCTTCGGATGACAGGCTCCTCTAAGAAGACGGGGAAATAAAGGGTCCGGACCGGGGGACCGGGCTAATTGTTATCCTCGGGCTACGCGGTCTTGTGACTTGAAGTATGAGTTAGCAGTATCTGTTAACGTCTAGAAAAACGAATAGCAGATGACATTGAACGATTCCCTCACAACAAAGCCTACTCGTCTGTCCCACTTGTCACCCAAAGGAGTGCTCACTGAGAATTTGCTGATAGGGAGTCGATTTCAACGTGCGTTCGTTTCTTCGGTTTGTGTTCAGATCGGATATTCTTGTTTGATCTTTGAATGGAGAATTTTACTGGTTTGAAATTCGTAATTGGTTCGGTATCGGAGCACGTTGACGAGAGAAATCGGAAGGATACAGAGTGAGTCTAAACTAATAATACAAACTTCAGGGGGTGATAGAACACAACGAAACAAACACTTTTCACCATAGAATGTAGGGTCGCAAGTGCAGCGGTTGGCCGCTAGAGAGCGCAGTCAAACGCTTGTATAAAAGCGCTAAGTTGGCGATGCGAGCTTCAAAACATCTTCCTTAGGCAAATATCGAATGCAAGATGGTATTATCGCAACTGCGATATCACCAGAGCCCTCAATATTCCAACCATAAGAAAATTTATCTATAAAATCTCTCGCAAATTCTTCCTCCAAATTAATAATAGTCATAATGCAGCGGTCCAGGAAATAGAAATCTACGACCCAACCCTTCCTCAAAATAAATCCAGACCTAGGCGCACCCTCACACTGGGCAGCTGAGATCACTGACTTATTTCATTAAAATTGATCCTTATTCTTCCTAACTCCTAATCTTACCGGATTCTTATTTATTATTAGCTAGCTTTTAATTTCAATACTTAACTCAACAAGGCAAATTCCAATAAGTCAAGCTCTATGTTCAACACCGGAGATTTAGGCCCCTGCGGGGCCATGTGCTTCATAAATATATCAACACACACGCGAGGCCTGCATCAGGTGTGGTGGTCGACATTTTGAACAGCTTAACAGCTTCTGTAATTGTGCATTTGCGTTGTACTGACCGACTGATGTTTGTACACATCGTTTCATTTCCATGTGAAAAGTTTCTCATGTTTTGTACTTGTCATTTCTTTCTTAGCCGTTGTTCCTTGCACTTATCTTTAATTTATGCAAATCTAATCGTATTATTTCGTTTTGTCAAGCAGTTATTGATGTTTATTTGACATTAAAGCGTTGTTTCCATATTTCATGCCTCTTCTCCTTTCCAACTTTGCATCGGACCGTGTGTTTGTGCCGAAATGGAAAGCGCTCTCTAGCGGCCAACCGCTGCACTTGCGACAATACATTCTATGGTGAAAAGTGTTTGTTTCGCTGTGTTCTATCACCCTCTGAAGTTTGTATTATTAGTTTAGACTCACCCTGTATATAATTCTCAATGATACTCTTTTTTATTTGTATGTATCTGAATGCGTGCTGTCAATGGTAGTTTCACTTATCTAGCCCCTGTGAAATGGCGTTTTGTTCGCATTCTAAGGTGACTGCCGCCCTTTGACCATTCAAGACCATTTGCGTATTCAAGATTTTAAAATGTTCTAACCTATAGTAGCATGCACACCTCGATACTAAATCATCATTGGCTTCGGTACCAGTGATGCTTTCAGTAAGATAGTAGAGAAAGATAATAAATCGTTTGGGTCATGTTGGTCCTTCAAGAAGTACATTGAAAGGTGCGCACTTAAAATAGTCCTGAAAGGCTGAATGAATTGTGTTTCCTCCAGCTGATGTTCTTTTATGCAGTTTGCTTTGTAATTCCTAGAACACAAACTGCGACTGTGGAGACTGGATGTGGGAACCACATGATCTCACGGTAAGAAATGACTCCAGGTCATGAAGAACTTGGAAGGGAAGAGTAGTTACTGTCACATTTCACTTTATATTTTTTTCCGAATTATGCAAAAGAAAATGAAGTAGTTTATCCTCATAAACCACATAAACATCGATGCTTTTCTTTATGTAGAGATTTCTTAAGCAATTAGATAATTTATCTTAGGAACTGCGAATATATATATACGTGATCAATTTTAAAACAATAATGTGAAATAATTTCAATAGTAATGTTATTTCATAAATTTGCATATATTCTTTAGGGTTTTAGTATCTACGGATGACTGAAAACATCGCATAATTTTGTCACATATTTCTTTGATTTGATACTTCAGGTATTTTGATTTTCCAAATGAGAATAATATTTAAAAATCAGAACACTAAAATTTGCCATTCAAATAAACTTTAAAGTAACTTATCGTACTATTTTTTGAATTCATTTGTATGATTTGAAATATTTGAACATTTTGTAAAATTACATTATTGATATTTATTTCAGGAACGTTGAAGTTATAGTTTTTTATGTACTACAAAATATAATTAAATTGCCTTTCTCGAGGTTTTCAAATTTATTTTCCAGGGAATGAAAATAATTGTATCTTTTTCAGAAGTATTTCATGTCCATCATAAATAAATAATTATTGAAATTAAGTACTTGTTCTTGAGTTTTTTTAGAAATCTTATTGTTAACGAAAAGCTTTAACTTTGTGAAATATATGAACTAAATATTAAAATTAGAAAAAATTCAACTATTATAGATTAAAAGGTACTTTAGAATATAACTTCTGATCAGTGATCAATACCTAGTTCGATTAACCTTCCGACTACCAGACGGGTTCATTGGACCCGACAGCAATATTTGATGCAAGCGTTTTGTTTGAAAATATAGGATCAGAACCTCGTATGTCATTCCGTGACTTTTCCTGCACTTTTAAGCTCTATTTGCAGTTGGAATTAAAATTTGGTTCGGAATTTTCCAGAATTGCCTAAAAATTTTTAATACCACCTACTAGGTCCATTGGAACCGAGTGGTAATTTTTGCACATTTCTTTGTCTTGGTAGTCGTAGGGTTAATGTCGACGTACAATAAAATATCGGAAATACTGTAAACAAAACTCATGAAATTAATTTTTTATAATTATCAATAATTTGAATAATAGCATTAATCACTGAATCATGAATTTTTTAATTCCTCGCGCACTTGAGTTTAAATAACAAATTGTACAAATTTTTAAAATAAGATTATATTTCTTATTTTTATGTTTGAAAATGTCCCAAAATATGTTAACGATCTATTCGGAACTGATTGGATTTGGGATTATTGATAAATATGTTAATTACATTCGAAATATTCGTAGTTTTTAAAACATTGGTTGATTGAAGATCATAGTTGATTTAAATTCGATAATTATAGGAACTTAATTCGCACTAAAAACGTTCATATTGTGTAAAACTTAGCTTTCTTAATCGTGAGTTTTGCAAGAAATAGGAATTGAAAACAGTAAGAGTCCCGTGGACGACCAAAAGGCGGCACGTGTTCCCCTACCCTATAGGGGATGTCTTGACATTGATGAACAGATATTGAGGGTTCTCCTTGGAAAAAGAGGGGAGGTTAAACGAACATACGCACTCACAAGAGAAGGACGAGTCCATTTCGTTTTTCCTCCATCCGCCTTGACCTGGGCATTTTGGACACCACGACTTTCCTACCCGTGGTATCGAAAGTGTTGAAGTTTCACATAAGTACAGATATTATATAAGCATAAATATTACACATCAATTGCCATTATACCTTAAGCATAAAAATGAAAATTTTATGAATTACTTTTTTGTGGCTAAATGCTTGTTTTCATGATGATGAGAAATACATTATCACATCGCACTATTTCAACAAAAATATAATACTATTAAACTGCTTATAATTTTTAATTTTGACCTAAAATCTAATACTTATTCTTTCAACGGTTATTCTGCAAAAAGTTTGTTTTTGTCAGTTAATGAGTTTTGGTTCTAAGCCGACAATGCATTCTAATAAGCACTCCCAAATGTAAGTGCTGTTTGACATGTTAAATTTAAAATCATACACATTGAAGTTCAATTACACTAGAGGAGTTTCTATGAATAATGGTATTAAGCTAAGAGACCACTAAAAACAATAATTCAAGACTCAATACCTTTAAATAGAGTTTATTCATATTATTGTGGCGGCACAAACAACGCTTTAATCCTCAAGCGAAGAAATCACGAAAATGCAAATTTCCCATTAACAGTGCGTTGATCTTCACATATACATTTAGCTCATGTGAGTGCCGAGGAGAATGATCACTTATAAAAAAAGCACTGGTGGAAAGCCTAACCCTCCACGTGGTTTCGACGAGATATCTCTTCCAAGATCTGGTCAATTTTGTTAATGACCAGATATCTGATCCATCAAGATCTGGCCAGATTTAATGACGAGATATCTTATCCATCAGGATCCGGTCAGTTTTGATAATGGCGAGACATCTCGTCCATCAGTACCTGGTCAGTTTTGTTAATGACGAGATATTTCATCGATCAATACCTGGTCAGTTTTGTTAAATGACGAGATATTTCATCAATCAAGATCTGGTCAATCTTGCTAATGACGAGATATCCCGAGACAAAACTGTCCTATTACTCCAAGGCTGAAGGAAGATCCAAATAAGAAAAACAATTACACTTTGCCTCGTACTGTTGATAGTTTGTAACAGATGCATCAGATGCTGATGTTTTTGCATTAGATGCTGGCCACTATAAGTTGATTTCTGACACAAAGATAACTAACAGATGGGTTACCTGACGCTTTGGATGACGTCTAAGATTTCTCATGTTGGATTTAGAAACAAAGCTACCCTTACATCACTTGATCGTGGAGCGGTACCTTATCCCACTGCCCTACATTTATTCCTTCATTTAAATACGTACTAGACCAGTATTCCTGCAAGCAACCTATTCAATGTTGGTTGTCTTACCAGAAACTTCTAAGCGGTCAGCACCAAAGGACTCTACTACTTATACTTTATTTCATATATCTGTTGATAATTATTTTATGTCGACGGAAGAGCACTAAATAAAACCAACAATCCTTAAAATTACTCAAAGATGAGTTGCACCCACCAAGCACTTCAATACAATATACATGACGTATCATTAAAGTGTTGATGTTAGTTTGGTGCTCGATATAAAAATTACTGTTACACACACGTCTCTTGTGTTAAACACAAAATTTCCCATGGTAAAATTTCTATATTAAAAGAAACAGGAGGGGAATTTCTGTTGACCTATGACAGTAAGAAATAATACATATTCTAAGATACGTTGATTTCTTTAAATTATTCTCAATCGAAAATTTAACGGAAAATTCCATATATATATAAAAATGGAACTTCTAATTTTATATGTATAATCCTTAACTCTCTAAAAGTCGTACGCGTCTGAAGACCATGTCGTCAAAAACCCAAAACGGTCGACTCTCATCAGAAATATCTCACCACCTATTTCTTTCTTCCTCCTTTTTAACTTATTCTACACGTTATTGGGGGGCCCTACACAGGGTACGAAAACCCCGCTCATTTTAATGGGGGATCATATATGAAGTGCTCTTTTCAACTTGGAAATCAAATTTGGAATTATACATGTTCGTGTTTGCTGATGTTTGGCATCTATCACAAATATTTCTTTAATCTCCTAAGTAAAACACGAATTAAAAAAATTACAGTTAGAAAAACAGATTTATCTGTTCACTTTATAGCGCAAAATTAAAAGAATGTGCAACCTTTTATAAAAGAACTAGGAAAATATTTTTTAATTTTTGATCAAACACATTATTCTCTTAGAGTAAATTTTTTTTTCAATAAATGAGAGAGAACAAGAGAGCAATTTCATTTATTTATTTACCGCTAATATATTTTATTTCAAAACTTTCGCAATGGCTATACAATGGGTTCCGTTTTTTCTGATGTGCTATCGACAATTAATTTGCAATCATTTACTTTATTTTTAAAACAGTGAACATTCGTGATAGCTTTTTAAGTTAAGATATATCCTTTGCTTTAAATCGATGTTTGAAAAAGAAAATCAGAAAAATAGTACGTGATACAATTGGCCATTTTTTAATAATTTTTCCTTATATATATAAAATCTCAAAGCAGTGTAAGTTTTTTGGTAAGGGTTTTCTTTCCAATTGCAGACTCACAAAATCTAAGTACATCAATAAAATTTCACTAGAATCAAGATCCAGTTATATTCCTGAAATAGAGGATTTGGAGGTTTCCGGGAATTTTCAAAGTATTTTCCTAAAACCACTAAGATAGACACACTTTTGAGTGGAAAGTTCCAAAAAGCAATACATCATTATTGCAATAAATTCATACATCTGTATTGCACTTTTTGGGGGACAATATAGCCGACATGCGAGAAAAACACTAATCTACTACATCAATTACGAAATAGTTGCTCAAGAAAATTAAAACTTAATATAAAAATTACTAAATACATTCGAAGAATACATCAAGTCCAAGTCAAATTCCAAACATTGTTCTTATTACAATAACTATCGGAAAATATATATTTTGTAGCCCAGCTTCCAGCATAAATTCCGGTAAAAACAATTGAAGGACTGATTGAAACAACATGATAAACCGCATAACACAAAATGTTCAGTAGATAATTTTTATATTTTTGCAAAATTTTGTAATTATTATTTTTTGTGATAAACTACCATATTTCACAACACTAATAATAAAGTTATCTTTCTGTACATTAATTTATAAGAATGCAAACATTTCTGGTACTTTAAGAAAACGCTGCTCTTTTTTTACAATATTACACACACTTTAATGGCTTGTCACATTTTAGCCCTTAAAAAATCTATTTTTTGAAAACTCTGTAACGCAGTTGCTGATCTATACATATAAAGCAGACTTGGCATCTGTCTGCTCTCCATACAAATATCCTCCATACCTTTGACCAATCCACACCAAATTTGGTACGCTTATTCTTTGGAACCCTGCGGGTAACGTAGACTACATATTAACCCCCGTTCCATTTGTCTTTGGTGTGCAGAGGGGTGTAACGTCCCGTCATCCTGGACAGAGCACTTGCTAGGGGGCGCTCTCTCGCGGTCTGGCTGTGCAGATGACGTCAGAGTTAACATCTACAGGAGCCCTCTCAAGATAACCTTGGAGGGTTTTTTAGAATCAGAGTATGGTGTGGTTACGCTGAAAATCGCTCAATATCATATCGCTTATGTATTCCGTTTGTAAAATGAGGGATGGAATTTTCAAGCATAAAGTGTAATTCCTTGAAACGTTGATCATGATATTGTATGAATATGATTTGTCAGCTTTTCATAATGATGGTAGAATTCCGATATTCGTATTCCTGGTGCAAGATGCTATAAATAAAAATTATTGATAAGAAAAAACTGACTGCAATAACAGGATGCAGGTAATTTTTTTAGAAAATGAACTTAAAGGGCATTCACACTCACTCTTAAACTCAAAATCGGCTTTTGTATATAGTCAGTCATCTCAGTAACAGGTTTTGTAGATTTGTTTTAACTATAGTATGTGAAATGGATCTAAAGTAAATTATAGAAGCTATAAAAATCTGTTTTAGAAATAATTTTGCACTCACTTATTTTTTCTCTATACTTGCATTTTCTGACAGAAAAGTGATTTTTTTTTGGATCACTTTCAATCGACGTTTAACCAATTAAGCCCGAATAACGCCGGGTAAATTCAGCTAGAGAAAATATAAAACCCTTAATAACAATAAACATTTAAGCATTCATGTACATAGGAAGGAGAAAACTGCAAAATCAATTCAACATTGGTCTCATTATCAGGTATACGTTGGTGTGGAAATTTGGAGAGTGGAGTGTGGAAATTTAGAGAAATTTGGAGAGTGTTGACGTCGTCATCTGACCGAAGCTCAAAACTACAAGGTGTTGTCCTCATACATTTCCCTTTGGGATAGATTCATAGAGGAAATACAAAACTAAAATAATGCTAATCTTTTTATAAGCACAGGATCATGTGACCAAAAATAGTAGTAACGTGAGAGACTATTTTCTTCTGTCGGTTGGAAACGAACATTCATCATATGATTGGAGCGCGTATGTGGAGAAGGCACCAATCCACTGATCCATCACCATATTAGTCCGCGCGACATGGTACGTGATTTCATCATATTTGTCACCATTCTTACAGAAATAAGCTTTCACATACTTATCCGGTCATAAACATTGTACTGTCAAAGGAAGCGATATGATTCGAAATCGGCCATCCATGTCAATATTTTACAGATCAGTTTTGTGATTGCTAGTCAAATATATTGGTCACATTTTTTGAAGCTCCTCTCGATAGGAATGCTCAGTTTACATATCGTTACCATCACGCCAAAGGCACCAATCACCATTTTGTCGATTTTCACCTTGCATTTTTCCAGACACCATTTCATGCCTTATGCTATGACAAAGCCATGAATCATCTTGATTCTTAGTGAAAATGCAATAGCCGTCGCTCCAGTGCGACGTTAATTAAATACCTACCTACTTTAGTGGATATGCCGATTATCATGAGAAAACAATCTCTGAATCGTAACTTGATTTTTCCCGAAGTATCAAAATTTTGGACGCGTTTTTGCAGAAACGTCTACTATGCAATACGCGTCTTTGGCCTGGTTGTAACGATATATTTTTTAGTATCTGGCAGATCCCAGATCGTCGCCAATAGTCCGTTGTGTTGCTCCAGTGCGACGTTAATTCAATTACCTCGTTATCAGCTTCGAGCCAATAAGTGTTCGTTGAAATAATCGTTGTATATTGGTGGTTGGTTTGTAATGTGCAAGTGCCATATTTGGGCAAGCTGCAAAAAATACAAGATAGAAAACGTCAATAAAGATAAGTCGAATGAATGGTAATAGTGTCTTTACCCTTTCAGTTTTTTCATAAGGCAAAAGTGTGACATACAACAGTTGAAATTAAGTAGGTTATAATTTCGAAAAAATCGTTTATACATGGTGAGTCTAAATTGTTTTTACAAAATAAGAGGGGTGATAGTACTCATCCAGACGAGCAATAATTACCATGGAACATAGGGTCGCATTCCACTCTGAGAGGCAGAAAAGAGTCAAATTAGAATTTCAACATGAACTTACAACAGTGTTGGGAAAGCGAATGAATGATACCAAAAGTTGCACAATCTGATTGATTGATCAGAGAAAAACTCACAGCAAGTGCTCAAACTGGCGGCCACGCGTGTCGTTGCACAGTTCACACCGGCGAAGGAATGACTGGTTCTCGAAGATTCCTGGTGTTGTGTTCATTTTGTCTGCGGCAACACCGATTCCCGTTACGAGATCTTCAGCCGAGTCCACAGGCGTCTGGTACACTAAAGATTTCATGTGCCCCCAGAAGAAAAAGTCCAGTGGGTTGAGGACCGGTGACCGAGGAGGCCAAGCTACAGGTCATCGACCAGGCCATCTTGCTTAGGAGATATGCTACGTAGGCAGGTACAAAACGACGTCAGAGGCGATGACTTGTTCATGCTCGACGCGTTTCGACTTTACTCTTTTCTGCCTCTCAGAGTGGAATGCGACCCTATGTTCCATGGTAATTATTGCTCGTCTGGATGGGTACTATCACCCCTCTTATTTTGTAAAAACAATTTAGATTCACCCTATATTTTATCAAAATTTTTACTTTCATAAACAGTCTTTATGAATAAGAAAATAAACATAATTCTAGTGATTCGCATTTATAAAATATATTTATTTGGGATTATTTTTCCTCTGATATCCTTTTGTCATCCGGCCGTGGTTCAAAATTATGAGGAATTGTCCTTGGATCCTTCTGTTAGGGAATGATCCCGGACCATCTCCAAGTACGACCTTAATTAACTACATACCTACTCTGATATTTGTTAAGAATGATTGTTACATTAGTGCGACACAGACCACAAATTACTTTATTTTCAGCTTACATTATCTATGAATGCCATATCATTACTGATAGGATGGTAGTAATGATCTTCATCAGTATCATCCAAAACTGAACTGGAATCCTCACTCGAACTGCTATTTGAACTTTTAAAGGGACAGAGAATTTTCAAAGCAAATATTTGCAGTCATTCTTCGATTGTTACAAAATTTTCAGATTGTTTTTTCCTACTGAAAAACCTGTACATAAAGTTTGATCCACAAATAATCATTCGGAAGTTATTTCATAAAACGTTGCTAAAAATTTTGATAAATTAAAAATATTTGATAGGTCCACATGCGCATTAATTTTCCATGTATTTGCAAATTTTTAACTCGCATTATTGTTCGTATACATAAATCAAATCAACTCCTTTTGGAAAGTGTATCGCTCAATTGTAAATAGAAAATTGTAACCCCATTTAAATTTCGAAAAATAAGCATAGGTTAAACAACATTTAAAATCAAAATTTGAAAATTTGAAAAAATGATGAATTGCTTATTTTTTAGAACATATCTCAAGGAATGTCCAAAATAATTTTCAAGTAAATGAATTGAAACTAGATGCGCATGAAAAATTTTGAAATCAGGAAAACGTCAAAAAGTCTCAAGGATAAAAACACATTTTGTAGTAAACGCAATATAATTATCAACTATATCTTTGATGTTGTATGTGTAACTCCACCCAAATTGATCGTAATTGAAAAATTATTTCTGCTATCCACATAATTGAACATCAATTAATTTTTAACGCTAATATTAAAAAGTCGATTTTTGGTAATTTTGAAAGTCCACTGTTCCCTTAACAGAATATAATGTTCTTCTTGGAAATTCATGGCAGTTGCATTGGATCATTTTTGAGAGTGGCTTATGTTCTTCTCAAGCATCAACTGAAAACATCTTGGAACATTATTATAAATATTTAGCCAAAATTGTGACTTATATTTCCCCAAGCCCTTCACAATTTATGTTCTTCCTTACACTATTCATGAAAACACTGAATAGTTTTCCTTTAATACAATAATAAAGGTTCACAACATACATCTAGTAACATCTAAATTCCATTACTTTTAACTCGACTCTTCAAGGTCACGTCCTCCCCCTCCTCTGTAACCATCGTAATCATTCCCGCGATCGAGGAACCGAATATTTTTACCCCACTTTAGTTAAGGTCAATGACTCATTTACGTAAGAAAAGGTGGGATCCAAACGCGAAACGAAAGTGGGGAAAATGAGCTATCATTGGATCTGTGGATGTTACCATGGCAACAGGATAAGAAGGGGAAGAGAGTGGGTGACGTTCAGAAGTTATTTGAAAATAATGGCTTGTAGTCACGCATAAAAGCTCGGTTTTTTGAGAATTCGGAATAAAACTAAATTTGAAAACACAAATTCGGATAATTTTATTTGAGTACAGATAAAAATTTATAGCACATTAAACACTTCGTAACTATATTTATATCAACTCTATACTTCGACAATATTCTTCTTGACGTCATTGCAACACGTTTGAAATAAACTTGTTTTCTTCCAAGCCGTCTTTCTTTTACCATCTATCTAGAATATTTTCTAAGCCCTGTGGTGCACCATTCCAAACAGGGATGTACTGAACAAACAAAGTAACGAATAATAAAAACAATTTAGAATGAAAATAAACAAAGAATTAGGTAAGCTATAATGAATGCTAAGAAAAACTGTTTAACAGGTACATAAAACAATATATACACAAGTAGCGAATAATTGTACAATAGCCATTCCAAACATACATGCTCTAAACAAGCAAAAGAAGACAATGAAATCAGCTTAGAATAAAAATAAACAAATAATTCAGTAAGCTAGAATGAATGCAAAGAAATAGTTTAGCAAATCCATAATAAAACAACAAACCCACAAAAGACGAATAACTGTGGTGCACCATTCCAATTATACATGATCTGAATAAACAAATGAAAAGAATTAAGTATGAAAATAAATAAAGAGTTAGGTAAGCTAGAATGAATGTGCAAAGGAATAGTTAAGGAAGTTCATAATAAATCAATAAGCACACAAGAAACGAATAACTGTGGTACACCATTGTAAAAATACATAATTTGAACTAACAAAAGAAACACGATGAATGCAATTTTTAATGCAAATTTAAAACAAAGAATTAGGTAAGCTAAAAACACTGAATGTACAGAAAGAGTTACACAAGTCTGTAACTAAACAATAAGCACAAGAAACAAATAAAAAAATCCACATAAATAAGCAATTACAACAAAATAGGATATACAGGTAAAGAGTTACAATGCAGGTAAAGAAAAATCTTCTAATGGCAGTGAAACAATTGAAGTTTAATTTCATCCCATCCCAGTGTTCTTCTACGGTTTAAAAATATGCTGTATTACTCTTTGGTTAACAGTATAAGAATGCGCAATGTTTACGTTAACACATATCTTAATAGATAGGTAGGTAGGTAATTAATGTCGAACTGGAGAAACATAAAGGGCTATTGGCGACGGTTGGGGATCAATCTCTAATGTCTTACTAGAAATACAGATCACAGAGGAAATGTAATAGGAGTGAGCAATGGTAGCCTTCATATATGCCCACTATCATGTGACCAGAACCAGTAGTAATAGACTGCTTTCGTCTGCTGGGTGGAACCTAACATTCATCTGATTGGTCCAAGGGATAGGAGAAAACGCCCACCCATTCATTTATCCTCTCATAGGTCCATTGATTTATAATCTCATCGTTCCATTGATTGATCATCTGATAGTAGATTTTGGCAATTTTTTCCACTTTTGCCGCTACTCTGCAGAAATACAGATTCACACACCTACCCCGTCATATAATGTTATATCGCCAAACGAGGTGACAAGATGACAAATCGCCTCATCCAAGTCAATTATTCAGAGCAGTCACGTGACTACTAGTCGATGGTCACACTATTTGAAGCTCCTCTCAATAGCAATGCTCAGTTTACTTATATCTCACGTCTATTGTACAAATATGTTACAGTGCACCTTACGCCTGGGCATAATGTAGGAGACAAAAAAGGACATTGTAACACTTACTTGAAAACAAATATTCTGCAGTATGAGTTGAGCGTACACATTTACATTTGTTTTTCAAATCAGCAGCTCCAAGACAACGGGGCTGAACCACTTGGACTCCCATACTTTGATAGAGTGCCGTCCCCAAACAGGTAGGGTAAATTTTAAAATATTTCCAAAGAGTAAGTGAATAAGTTTTTCTAAGAAAGCACCCACACCAGGAGTGCCGAGTCTGAGATGAGATCCCCTTCAACCCCATTAATTGTATGGTTGGAGACTATCCCTAAACATGAGACATATTTTTTCAAATATACAGATAATATTATTAACCAAATGTGAAGGGTGTTTCAAACTCACACATTAGACCGTTTTATCATTGCAGGTTCACTACAAGATGATAAATCAGGATCTCATGGATTCCGATGAATTTCTGTTAATGATTCCATTGATTCTTTCGAAGCCGGATAGAATGGTAAATCCGATTAGTTTCTACTAACAACTCGTTGATTCTTTTAAAGCAGGCTATGATGACTAATCCGATGATGTTTCTCTGTTGGTGATTCCTCTGTTCTGATTATTTAGATGCAGGCTCCGATGAGATTCTATAAAGTTTCTGTCCATGTTACCATTAATCCTTGTGATGTAGGCTCTGATGATGGATTCTTTGCAGGCTCAGTTGATGGATCATGTGATGTTTCTTTATTTGCAACTTCTCTGATGCTTCTGTTGCAAACTCTGATGGATTTACTGTCCAAGCTACCATTAATCCTTGTGATGCAAGCTCTGATGACGGATTCTTTGCAGGCTCTGGGGATGGATCCGATGACATTTCTTGGTTGATATATTCGCTGATGCACCTGATGAGATTGATCAGATGGAATTAATGTCCCCATTATCATTAATTCTTATGAAATAGAATCTGTTGATGGATGCGGTTGAAAGCTCAGATGAGTCGAATTATGCTTTTCTGTTGACTGTTCCTCTGATGCTACTGATGCAAGTTCTAGTGCGATGAATTCAGTTGAATTTCTGTCCAGGTCAATCTGAAGTAGGCTCTAGTGATTGATCTGATGAAGTTTCTGTCCACGGTACCACTAATCTTTGTGGTTCAGGTTCTGATAATGGATCCGTTGCAGGTTGAGATGATGGATCCGATGATGTTTCTCTGTTGATGATTCTGCTGATGTTCCCGATTATTGTTCTGGTGTCAGCTCTGATGAGGATTCATAGAGTTTCTATTCACGTTACCACTATTTATTTTAAAGGGGCCGTCGTGGCTCAGTGGGTATGTCCCCACTGCACTAGCAACCTTCGAGTTGTAGGAGGCACATGTTCGATTCCTCTCCGGGTGTACTCTATCTTCTGTGTCATTAAAAAGCTTTCTATGTGTGTATGCCCATTCCTTGACGACAATATAAGCAGATCCTTGACATATAGCACACAAGTTGGATAATATGTGTACTTAATCCTTGTAAAGTAGGTTCCGATGATAGATCAAATGTTTCTCTGTTGACGATTCTACTGATGCATCTGATGCAAGTTCTGGTGTATCCAATAAAGTTTCTGCCCATATTGATCTTCTGAAGCAGATGGTGATGTTTCTAATGATGGATCCAATGGAGCCTAGGGAAAATATGTTAGAAAACAAAGGGTCCAAGTCGGACCTATCACCTTAACCGGAAATGTTTTTATGGTTTAAGCCCAGGCCTCTCTTCAACCCGAGAAATTAATTTCTACAAATACATACCTTTATTGATCATAATATGTATAAACAAAATAATTAATTCCAAAAACATACTGAAGCAACAAGTGTTCTACTTTGCCGCTCCTAATAATTTCCCCTAGTTGGTACCACTGCTAAATACATGTTTTTACTCAATTACAAATTTATTTTTAGTACTTCAAGTGGTTTCGGAGAGATATCTCGTCCATCAAGATCTGAACAATCTTGATAATGACGATATCTCTCGTCATCCAGATATCTTCGGTTTTTTATGACGAGATCAAGATTTGGTAAGTTTTTCTTCTAGTGGCGAGATATTCCGTCCATCAAGATCCAGTTCGTTTTGCTGATGAGATAATTCATCGAGACAACCACCAGGATGGTTAATGAATGTTAACAATTTTATTTTAATAAAAGTATATTTCTTTTAACCTTCTGAGCGCCTCGAGATTTCAGAGTTAGACATTAGTTAATGTCAAATGCCATCTTTGAATTTTCTCTACTGTTAAAATTCCTCGAATGAGGAGTGGTTCTTTTTTTCTTGAGAATGTACCTCATTGACCTTGATGTGTATTACTCAGCAATGGACAAAGTTACTTCATTGTATACATCTGATGGGTGAACATATCTAATCTCTTTGAACATATCTAATCAAAACAGGTAACAAACCCAATCGTAAACGCATGTTTTTAGTCAATTACAAATTTATTTTTAATACTTCAAGTGGTTTCGGAGATATCTCGTCCATCAAATGAGCAATCGAAATGAGCAAATATCAAAAGGGAAAATTCACGGATAGTCATTCATTCGATACCTATTAAATTATTTCCAGACATCATTTCTCACATATTCATTGGATAGCTTACATATTATGCAAAAACTATGCTAGAATCAAAAGCCAATGTTGAAATTTCAAACAATTAAAGCATAGACACTAGCAGAATCATGAAAAACAATTTTTTAAAGCTCAATACATAATAATGGATTATATGTTTTAAGGTTAAGTATACATTAGAAGATTTTTTAAATTTTGATTTTAAAAATCAAATTTTTTTACAATAGGTCATTGGTGTGTACCTAAACACATTTCAGTTTGAAAAATTCAGGTTTATCTAATCATTAATTTTCTCTTTTTGATATAATTAACTAATTAGCATGATTTTGGAACAGTGATATCACAAATTCTAATGTGTTCAGAAAGGAGATTCCTGTTGGAAATTATTCCTAATATTCTTCACATGTTTTGATCCTCCATCAGGTCACAGGGAGAATAGGTTTATTACATAAAACATTTTCTCACCAATGAAATATAAAATAAATCAAGATTTTTTCAGGAATTTTTACATTTAAAAATCATCTAAAAATTCATTCTTAACCAATAACCTTAACTTTGACTGGGGTTGAAAACATCCACTATATCATATTGGTTATAATGATACAAAAATATTTATAATAGATCAATTCATTGTTGAGGTATCGCTGTTTGAACAAACCATCTATTGCAGAAACAGTTATTCAGAAATGGAGTTTAAAGTTTTGGAAATATGTTTATACATGGTGACAGTACCTAACGAAAGCCCTTATAAGTAGAAAACTATTTTGAAAACTAACAAGAATTTGGTATCTTTTGAAAGATACGAAGTTGGAAAATCTTTTGAATTAATAAAAAAAAGTATCCATATTCCAGTAAAATTTCGTGATTATGTCTTCTAATTTCTTTGAAACTCAGTTTCTCAAAAGGTAAAGCTCTCTTAATGTTGACGCTGGCGTGGTGTTGAAGTTAAGAGAGTGGAGTGACAACTCAGGTTTTGACCTCATCATTTGACTTTGGTTCAAAATTACGAGGTGTCGAACTTTCCATTCGAGATTGATACTGGACCGTCACCAATAGCCCGGTGTGTTGAACCAGTGCCACTTAAATTCAATTACCTACTAAACCTCTTAATATTAACTCAGCATTATCAATTTTATTACTACATTTATACAATTTAGGAAAATACTAAAATCTATAAATCACCATTGGCATATAAAAACACAGTTACAACCAAAATCTACTAAAAATCCTCCATTATCGAGCAATGTGACGCACTTTTTCTTTATGGGACATAGTTACTCATGACAGAATATTTCACGTACACATTTCCAATGATTTCGAGTCAATATAATATCAATAAGTTTTTTTTTTATTTATATGGTCGTTTTTAATGCTAAAAGGAATACTAAGAATGCTTAGATCCAAAAAATTCGCGAGTCTATATTTGAAGTTTAGATTTGCACTCAACACACACATCCTAAGACTAAGGCTATAGACCTCAAATGTATGAATGCATAGCTTGGAAAAATGATCATATTTTATGTGGCATTACATAATGCTCTTGATATTCCATACGTCACAATTCTATATAAATACTTCGTACTAACATAAAGATAGAAGGAATTTCAGTTTTTTTAAACGTAAAGTTATATTTTGTTATACGATCAACTGGCACAGTAGAATATTAAATCTTAAAGTACATATTTTCCCATGTGGTGGAATTGCAATTCAAACTGAAAAACAGTTTACGGCGATATTTATTAGAATTGAATATATCTCATGAAAAGCCACCTGTTGCTAGAACTGCAACGATATTGATGCTGTACGAAATCTTTTGATCTGATCTTTCCAGATAGTGACTTAAACATATACGGACGTTTGGGCGATGTATTTCTTTGTGTATGCAATTGTAATAGGATTAGGATGCGGTAAATACATTTACATTTTTCAGTTGTCATTTATTCAAGACTCATATATAAGATATTTATGTATTATATTATGTAATTGTGAAAATGAATGTATGAATTTCATTTTTTTCTTTGAATGTTAAGTCATACATGTCCAACGGTTTGATAATTTATAGAATTGTTAAAGTGAATGCTGAATGTAAATTTTATTGGTTAACTTAAAGTCGATTTTAGCCAATTTATTTGGTTAGAAAAGCTTCAATAACGCGAACGCATCGCTACATTTTCCGTTTGTATAGGTAGTTTAAAATAAAATATTTTTACGTCTCATAGAGGAAGTATATAATTCTATAAAGTAACACTGAATGTGAATTCTATTAAAAATTTAAAGATAATTTATGCAAATTTATTTGGTTTAGAAAGCTCCAAGAATATGAACGTATCACTAAATTTTCCATTTGTATCGGTAGTTTAAAATGAAATATTTTTAGTTTCTTAGAGAAAGTATATAATTTGATGAAGCAATTTTTAAAATTTCATTATTTGATTCAAAAACTTAAAATATGTAAAACTGGACCTTTGTCTTCAGTTTGTATCGATAATTTAAAATAAAATATTTTCCATGTAAGGCAACATGAAGATTTATATGCTTCTCTAAAATAAAATTTTCACCATATTATTTAGTTATAAAGATTAAAAAATATGATACGGTTCAGTCTTCAGCTTGTATAAATAATTCAAAATTAAACCTTTCCATTCGTGGACAGGAAAGTTTTCATATTTCTATAACTCCAGTTCCATTAATTTGTTCGGAAGCTTCAAAAATGTGCAAATGTAGCTTTTTGTCTTCAATCTGTATAAATAACATAAAAAAACATTTTCCATTGGAGAATAGGAAATTTTATTTATTTCGATAACGCAAAACTGTCACAACAATACGTTTTGAAAGCTTCAGGAATATTAAACTGACCTTTGGAATCTTCAGTTTGTATCTTGTCCAGTTCAATTCCTCACTGAGTGTATTTCTCTCTTATGCGTCAAGTGCCCAGTTGGAAGAGCAACGGTTTAGAAACCTGAGGGGTGCGAGTTCGAAACTCGATCGAGGCAAAAATTGTCCTGTACACGGGGGCTGGTGCCCGCTAAATCTGTCGTGGCCTCAAATGTCCTCGCGCTGGCGTGCTGTGGAAGTTTGGATTGTAGGGTGCCAGTCCAGGTGTTGTTCTCGTCATCTGACTGTGGTACAAAATTACGAGGCGTTGTCCTTCGATTTTTCCCTTAGGGATTGATCCCGAACCCTCTGCAATAGCCCGTTGTGTTGCTTCAGTGCGACGTTAATTAACTTCCAACCTCTTTTCTGTCAGTAAAACTTTCATTATTTGACGTTGACTTGTGCTTGGCGCAACTTGGTCAAATATAGAGAACTTACGCCATAAAGAAACCCAACTTCTCAGCTTATATCGATAGTTCAAATTAAAATATTTTCCATTTTGAACAGGAAAGTTTGTACCAGTCTTTCCCTCCATCAGGAAAAGCTTCCACCACATTATTTTGGTGGAAAGCTTCAAATATGAAACTGGATCATTGTCATTAGATTGTACAGCCAGTCAAGAAAATATATTTTAACACCTCCTATGTTATTCGTGTCCCAGAATTCATACAATCAAACCAAAAGCCTTATTTGACTTTGAATAATATCTACTATAAATAAATGTTAATTTTATATATATAGGGGTCCGTCTTCATAGTATATTTTGCATCAGGTAAATTTTTTTTAAGGATGCCCCCTACTTTTGGTTACAAATTCTAATTTTCTGTATCAAAATAGCAAAAAATCAAATAAAATACATTTGTTGGGTCAAATCTATGAGTGGTATGAGATTTTACAAATTAGAATTACATTACATTAACATTAGCTCTATATTTGTTAATAAATTCCGAGCTAATGTTAAACGAGGGTTTCAGTCTTTTTCTTGTACCTTCCTAAATAATCAGCTAATCAAAGTAATTATTACGTTACATTAAACTGTTGATAAACCCCAAAAATTTATGCCTCATTTTAATTTCAAATAAATATTTTTTTTATTATTAAGTAACCCTCTTGGTAAAGGTAATTAATTAGCATCGCACTGGATCAACACAAAGGGCTATAGGTTACGGTCCCCCTATCGATCCCCTAATGGAAAGATCCGAGGACAACATCACGTAATTTTGAACCACGGACAGATGACGAGGTCAATACCTGAGCTGGCTCCCCGCTCTTCAAAGTTCCACAAGTTTTTTGTCTAGACGAGATTTTTTGTCTATCTAGTCCTCTGCAAAATCGACTAGATACCATATCGAAAAACGCTCAGAGGTTTAAGTAATTCATAATTGAAAAGTAAGGCATCGAAATATATAGACAGATATATAGATCTATACGTTTGAGACATTGTTGCTTCAATTTTACTCGAAATCTATATAGGAATGAGACATCGTTGCGTCAATTTTACTCGAAATCTATATATCCAAGGATCGAAATCTACAGATTTCGAGTAGAATTGACGCCACGATGTCTCAAACGATACTCGAAATCTATATAGGAATGAGACATCGTGGCGTCAATTTTACTCGAAATCTATATATCCAAGGATCGAAATCTACAGATTTCGAGTAGAATTGACGCCACGATGTCTCAAACGATACTCGAAATCTATATATTTCGAGTAAAATTGGCGCAACGATGTCTCATTCTTATATATAGATTTCGAATAAAATTGACGCAACGATGTCTCAAACCCATATGTGCAAAATTGTATATCATTCCTTTCGTTAGTTTTGGAGATACCGTCCTTTTTTCAAAACCTCACAGCATCTACTTGTTTTGGAAGTCGTCCTAAAATGTAGCCCGCAGAGACACATCTGCTTCAAATGTGTACGTGCTTCACGGACCTGAGGTACTCAAATGATCTTTTCTTTTAACCATGTGGTCTACTATTATGTCCTTGATATTGAAATAAGAGTGTAACTCAAAGAACAAACAAGACATCTAATAAATACAAAGAGAGGTCACAAAAGACAAGCATACGACACAAAACGAACAACATAAAGACTCAGAGGCAACTGTTTCACCGTATATTTAGAATTGCAGCAGGCAAGCGCACTGATAGTAATGCGTATACCAGAAACAGTAATGTAAATACAGGAAGCTGTATATAAACACATTATATACACAGGTTACATACAACATTTACTGCCTTTGGTAAACACAGGTATCACGCTTCCGTTATATCCAGGCAATCTTTTTTCAGCTTTCATACCATTATATTTTTCCCCAATCCTTTTTTCCACTTTCTTGACGATTTTTACTTGCAGTTCTCTGCATTATATTTGGCGCAACTTGGCCAAATGGAGTTCTTTTGCCATTAGATTCCAAAACAGCTAACCCACTTGAAAAGGAATTTTGAATTTTTTTTGTTGGTGGTTGGCTAGAGAGAGTGTTGCATTTTAATGCGCAAGGACTATAATTGGCCAAGCTGTTCCAAGCACAAGGCACTACAACGTCAAGCCAAAATGTCGTAAACTGGACAAGGGAGGGATCAGGGAATAGGGTAGTGGGGATGAGAACAGGTTGATGGGTAATTTGGGTTTTATGGCGCAAGGTCAAAAACCAGACAAGCTGCGCCAGAGACGAAGAATGAGAAAGAGCTCTTGGGTATCCCGGGAGCGCGACCTCTGTGTTTACTGTGTGTGTGTGTGTGTGTGTGTGTGTGTGTGTGTGTGTGTGTGTGTGTGTGTGTGAAAACAGTAAACCTCATTGGATAAGAAAAAATCACTAGAGTACCTCGGCTCCGTGAAGGCCGTACACACCTAAAGGAAATGTGCTCGTGAGGGCTTGAATTTATTTAAAGAAAATTCAAACATAACTCAAACATTTCAAATATATTTTCAAAACATTTCACCAAAATCAAACATTTTTAAAGTCGGTATTAGTAACTCTATATTTTGATAAGGCGTATAAATGGCTGTTTTCGATAAAACGTCCAAATGACTGATCCCCTTTTAAATTTAGTATTACTGCCTCTATACGTAAGAAAACTGATTAGATAGAACAGCAGTGTCCAGTCAGTTCATCCATAGTCTAATTTTGGTCAAATCATCCTGGGGGTCATTCATTCAATTTTAGTAATTAATTCGATTTTCCTCTAGCTCCGGTTGGTTGATTGATAGAGTGCACATATATTCTGACTTGTGTGCTTGATCTCAAGGGTCCTCTTGTGAATCGTCGTAGATCTTTGCCTTTGCGGAGAACACTTGCTAATAAGTGTGAACACAATATATATGTATTTGTAATCTATTTAAACACATTAGGTTGGGGTAGGTAGTTGAATTGGCTTCGCACTGGAGGAACACAATGGGTTATTGTGATTGTGATGGCCCGGGATCAATCTCGAAGGGAGATATCTGAGGATCACACCTCATAATTTTGAATCATAGTCAGATAAAGAGGTCAACACCATAGAGGAAAAATCAAAGTAGAGTTATCAATGGTAATCTTTTTATGTGCTCAGGATCATATGGCCAAAACTAGTACTAACGTGACCCTTAGACTATTTTTGTCTCCCGGGTGAAAACAAACTTTCATCA
Organism: Meta bourneti; assembly: GCA_933210815.1. NCBI lineage: Eukaryota > Metazoa > Arthropoda > Arachnida > Araneae > Tetragnathidae > Meta > Meta bourneti. The sequence continues at coordinate 68,903,065 of OW119932.1, read as the reverse complement.
TCTTATTAGTAAACGAGACGGGGAAATCCATTGATTCATCTGATTGGTCCGTGTAACACAGTCATCGGCGATATCATCATTTTTGTCGCCACTCAATCGAAATCTGCATTCACACACCTACCTTGTCATAAGATGTTATATCGCCAAACAAGGTGGTTAGGTGCCAAATCAGCCAACCAAATGAAATTTTCAGAGAGCAGTCACGTGACTGCTAGTCGACACGTTGGACAAATTTTTGCAGCTCAATAGCAATTCTCTGTCTACTTATATTTCATGTTTATGATCAACGCCAAATCTGAAATCCCATTCTCCAAACTTCCACACAACGCCAACGTGAGGACGCGACAGATTTAACATCGGCCCCTTCGAATATGACGTGTTTTGGTTGGATCGAGTTTCGAACTCAACCCTCTGGTTACTAATCCACGACTGTACCAACTGACTACCGTTGCTATGCAAACGTATTAGAACAAGTTTTCAAAGCTTCAATAGGTGCACCAGTTTTATTACCGATCAAGAATAAAAATATTAAAGAACGTTTCAAAATCAATTACTCATTATCTCATGCAAATTATTTTTGAAAATGTTGAATCCATAAATTTTATTTCTCTATATTCATTCTCTATATTTTTCATTTCTTATATTTGTGTTAACTTTTATATCAATAAGAAACGTGTGACTTTTAACTAAACAGGGATATTAAATCACCAGAACAAATCTTTCTGCTATTAATAATAGTATCTACATCACATTGAGCTTAAGAATTGACGGAATTATATAAGTTCAAATGTGATCCATTTGTTTCAATTATTTTAAATAAAGACATATATGAAATAAAAAGGTATTACTTGAAATATTTGGTTTATAATATAATATTAGGTATAAAATTTCTGTTAACTAGAAAAATTCCAAATCATATTTAACCCTCCACGTGGTTTCGACAAGATATCTCGACTATCAGGATCGGACCAATTTTGCTATTGAAAAGATATCTCGTCATTAAGCCGATTTTTTATGATGACTAAATTAAGATCTGGTTAGTTTTTTCTAATGACGAGATACCTTGCCTATCAAGATGTGTACTGTTCTACAAATGATTGAGCTTTTTATCAGATACTTTGTCAAGACAACCACCAGGAGAGTTAATCCTCCAGGTGGTTTCGACGAGATATCTCGTCCGTCAAGATCTGACAAATTTTGCTCAATACGAAGAGTTATCTTGTCCTCAAGATATTGCATAATTTTTTATGACTGCATGATCAAGATCTCGTCAGTTTTTATCTGGAGACGAGTTATCTCGTCCTTTAAGATCTGGTCAGTTTTTTTCTAGAGACAAGATATCTCTCCTTTAAGATCTGATCAATCTTGCTAATGACAAGACAACTCGTCAAGACAACCACCAGGAAGGTTACTATCGTCATTTGATGTTAATTTTAAGTTCAGCAGTGATATGTTTATTACCCTTGTTATATTCAACAAAATTAAAAACTATATCATCATGCAAATAAATTCATTTCAGACATTTACAATTGAGTCCAAAATATTAATTCACACCTTTCATTGATAGATATATTAAATTAGTTTAAAATATTGAACCCCCAATCCAATCTGTTTAAATGTAATTTTATTAATAATATCAAGATAATTTATGCTCTTTCAGTGTTACACTTTCATTAATTTACCTGTTTAAACTATTATAGCATATTTTAATGTTTAATTTCCTTATTTTAGAATATATTAATGCTGCTCGTAAGTATAATTTACTATTTATGAAGTTATCCAACTGAGTAAAATTGAAAACGATGAATGTACAGGTCTATTATGGTTTGTGTTCGCACATCAGGCCATGCGCAAAAGAAATAAATCATTGAAGTCTTTACTTTCGATATTTTATGTAGTAGCATCTATATACATACCATTTAGTGCTTGATGTTATACTGAATATGTTTGTCCTATCATTTTTTATCCGTTTTGATAAGTTTTAAAGCAAACTCAATGGTTTCCGCGCTTCTTGTCTGTCAGTCTGACTGTGTATTGAAGTACGTGTATGCCAGAAGTACGCCCAACTATTGGATTTATTTTCAGGAAACTTTGAGTACTATAAATATTTCTAGTGGCTTAGTGAATCGGTTATTCAGTTTCAGTCTGTAAATATGTTTTTATGTTTTATACCAGCGTGTGTGTTTGTCCAAGCATCAAATAAAAAAATGTAATATCGTTTCGCGAAACTCAGAAATTGGGAAATAATTTTATAAAACAGTTGTTAAAAGACTATTAGTTTTTAGGTCAAACAATTAAAATTATAAGCATTTTGATAATTTTATATATCTTCCATACAAATTACAATATGATAACGTATTTTTCATCATGAAAATAAATGTTTAGTGTCTCCGGATAAATGTCAGTTAAATAGTGTCGCCTAAGTCATGGGTTCATAAAAATTTACATGTTTTGTTAACCATATTATAACTCAGGGAATTAAGTTATTTAAACTTTACTATCTGCATTCTTGTGTGTTATCTCTAAACATTTTGAAAATGGAGTTACGAAAATTCTAGACCCTAAAATGATCGTTATTCTACTAAAAAGAGAAACGTTGTTTTAATCTCATTTTAATTTATGTTTATTTAGTCCAACCTAAGCCACATCGAGTCATTATGCTAGTTAATAATAAATTTACCATCAGATATAATATTATTAATACAATTTTTATCTCAAAGGAAATATAACTCTGTCTGGCAAATGTAGTTTAAACAGAGTCCAAAGAGTTGAACGTCTTCCTGTAATAAATTTTGTGCGAATGCTCAACACTAGATTCGCCCTGGAAATTTAAAGTTATTGGTTTGATTTGTGACCGCAATGTCGTAATGTTATGTTTACATCAGTTCTGTCAAGAATCTGACCAGCTTCCATTTTCAAATATTTGAAGCATGATATTATATCGAACGGTATTTTTGTTATTTTCAAAGCAAAGTTTTATATTGCACTACAGAATTAGAAACATTTTTTTTTTCGATTTGAGCTGCTTCTGTTAATGTGCGAACGGATTTTTGTAAAACTTGTTTTCTTTTTGCGTTTAGTGTTTTTGTATCAATTTGGTATGGATTCTATATGTAATTTTTAATGGTATCGTTTTAAATATTGCTGCCTGCTTTACTGTGCAGACGATGAATTTCTGAAAGAAAACAGAAAGCTTTTTAGGTTCAGTAACCTCATTAGACTGATGGCAGACAAAATGTTTCCTATCTATTTTTTCATTTAAATTCAAGCACTTTATTTTGTATTTTTTGCAATGGCATCATAGAAGGTTCTAGAAGCTTCTTATAACCAATTCTAAAACATTAAACGACATTTAAGATTTTATATAACGTTGATTAATGTTTTCATCATTATTTTCTACTTCTGTTATGCTTTGCTGTTTCTCTTTTCTCAAAATATACTTTTAAATTTTGTTCTTTCGAATGAATTACTTTTTATGCGAAAGTATTCTATGTATTAAATATTTTATGAAACATGAATTCGCCGTTTTATTTTTAATTCAACGTTAATGAATTATGGATGACGATAATCTCAACAATAAATTTGTAGTTGAGTGAGTGATGTATTAAAAAGGATAAACAATTAAAAAGTTCAGTGGCACTAAATATTAATTTAATTTTAGTATATAAAGTAATTAAATGGGTCTCGATAAGATAGAACGATAATCCTCTCCTTTACGTTCAGCAAAATTTCTTCAAGGAAGCCTGTTTCTTTTTTGTTAGATTTCTCATTGAATTAACTACAAGAGTTTACTCTGTTCATTTTGAAGTATGAATGCTACTCATCTCCAGGCATTTTAGATCAATAAGTGAAATTACTCTAATATAAAAAGTATGTTTTCATACAATGGACTGCTTTCAAGTTCTTTGGTTTTATCGATCTTTGAATAAACATATTTTTGAAAAGACTACGTGTTCTTTGTAAACATCTTATATAGCATGTTTTCGATAAATATTAGTTTAATTTTCGTACTTTAAGTAAATAAATGTCATGTCAGTGGAGAGATTGAGAATCCTCAGTTATGTCTACCGGAATTTCTCTTTCAACCTGTTTCTTTAAAATTCGATTTATTCTTAAATTACTAAGAGGGTTAATGCTGTGGAATTATTCATTTATTAAAAAGTTAATGCCTATCTCCATGTAAAAGATCAGGACTTAACGTCTTCAGAACTGTTTCTTCGGATACCTTAAACTATTCCTTAATTATTTTACTTTCGCTCGTTGAATAAATTGTTCTATTTTTGAATTGATTTCACCTAATTTCTAAGGCCCCTTTTTAACATTAATCTAGTGTTCAAATTTTAAAATATTGTATAATATCCATAAGTTTATAGATAGGTTCATTCTAATAAGTTTGTGTATTTACGTTACATTAATACTACTGAAGTTAAAACTCACTTATAAAACATTCTAATGTTATGATCTTTGTTATATACAGCTATATCAGGTAAGAAATGTTTGCCTTATACAGTTATTCTCTCTCCTTTGAACACACAGTAATTCAATAAGCAAATAAATTTAATATTTTTCTAGTACTTAAATTTTAATATATTGCATAATTTATAATATCTCAGTTCATTCTAACAAGTTTATGTATTTACGTTACATAATATTACTGAAAAGTTTAAATACACTATTAAAATATTCTAATGCTATTTACTTTGGTATACTCAGCTGTATCAGGTAATAAATGTTTGCCTTCTTCCAGTCTCCCTTGAATACATAGTAACTTAATAAGCAAGTACATGTACGAAAATGTTTTTAAAAGCATTTTAGAGTGGAAAAATAAAACTTTATATTTTTATGAAAATATTCATCATTTGATTGGGAGAAATGAACTTGTAGTTCCAGTACTTCAAATATCTTGTAGGTGTTACAAAATAACACATGCTATGTAATGAAATTTTATTAATAAAACTATATAATCTACACTTAGTAAATATGTCATAAAATAGTACTGAAAATCAGTAACTTGAGATTAATTGCCTACCATGCATTATTTAAGTAGTTTTGACCATTAGAAAATTAATAATAAATTTCAGTTTCCATAAGTAGGCATTTTTGCAATTATCTATATGTAAGTTTCACATATTAATGAGACGGAAATCAATGGAGATATGAAATGAGTATTTAAAAAAGTTAAGTTGTTTTGTTCTTTTTTATCTTATTTGTAGAGCAACACTTGGTTACTTAATGAATTCGGGGGATATGCCACCAATATAATATTTGAATATTGTGAAAAGTTCAACTGGTGAAGATAGATATTAATTCATATGCTTGCTTTAAATAAAATAATTGAATAATTTTTATTTAATACTTGTTTTCTTATCTGTTACTTCACAGATTTAGGTACACCTTTAGGTAAGATTAAATTTTCATAATATATGGATGTTTCTTCAGGAGAAAAAAAATTATCTTTTAATATCTTTTAACATTTTTACAGTATTATACTTGAAAAAATTATTATAATTCTAAAGAAGACTGTTTTGTCTTTAAAATAAGTTTAAAACTTTCACTATGTATAAAAATAATGTTTAAATATAACCATTTGATTGTATTTTATATTTTTCAAAGTATTTGTCTTGATGTCTGTATAAAGTATATGTGGTTTCTAATGAATTTATTTTCACGTAGTTATTGACCTACCCGACAGTAAGTAAATATTATGTCATATGAAAGTTTCTTTTGTAAAAGTTCTTAATTACACTAAAAATAAGAAGTATTTCTGGGGTTATTAAAATTAATATCACTCACAAACTATTTTATTTGAATATCTTTACAGCTTTCAATAAAATTTACAATGAGAATTTCGCCATGCCAAGTTTAAATTGTCTTTTTAATTATTTTTAAAACTAAATAAGCATGGAAAAATGTTTTTTCAAAAGTAAACTAGTTTTCTAAGATTGTAAATTCTATATCCTCCGTTAATAAAATCATGAATTTGTTGGTAGAATGTTTTGACTTTTCTAATGTAAACTTATCTCTCAGATATAGATTTTTTGAAAGGTAAGTTGAAGAATTATTTATAACTGAGATCGAATATCTCTTTGGTAGGTACAGTAGAGCCTTGATTATCCGACTTCCGATTACCCAAGTGTCCATGTTATACGAGTTGAATTTGATACTACATGTTTTTAAAGCTTCAAATAAAGCTTCGAGTACGAGAGTATGTACGTTGTGCTTCGCCGTATGGTTTGGCTTCCAGATTTTTGGTTTGGGTTTTATGACGAACATTATTAAAATCGCGTATTAAAATAGAAAAGACATGGCAAGGTTAGACAAAATAAAATTCAATAAAACTAGATTTCAAAATACCAGGTTAACAACCAGGACAACATTAAAAGCACGATAAAAAGTTTAAGTACACAATATGAAATCAAAAGAAATTTTTCAAAGGTATGAAGAAGTTGGTAGGTTATGTCGAGGACTCAAACCATAGTTTTGACATGAATACTCGAGCCTGATGTTGGATTGCGGAATGAATGAAGTAGACATAGGAAGTCTGAACGATTGTTTATTGTGAATTATCACAATGTAAAATTATCACAATGAATTTTCACAATGTAAAATTATCACATTGAATATACTTACAATGACACACAAATTCGAATTAGATTATTATGAATCCTTGATTTATGAATATTTTAGAAGCAGTAACAGTAACATGTAGTACAGTAAATGTTTTCTGTGTTTCGTATTGTTATTTTATTTTAGTTACGTCCACATCCGAGTTCCTGGTTATCCGAGCTAGGCTGGATTTACCTTATCACGGATAATCAAGGGTTTTCTGTCATTACTAAAACTATTGTAACTAATTGTACGTTACATAAAAATTACTATGCAAAATATTAAATGCTTCTTAAATATTAAATTTTAACTATCTTGACTTGTGTAACTCCTTTTCTGAATTTATGTTTTGAATAAATTTTTAAGATGATGAATTAATTTTGTATTATCCTAAAGTAGATTTTCTTAATGCAATTAAAAAATTCTATATTGTTATAATTTTTTTTAATTTAAATTTTTTCATGTAGATCTAGAAAATGGTAAGTTTAAGAATAATGTGTTATATTGAAATATAAATTCTGTCGTATACTGATAAGCTTAAGTAGCTCTTTGAATAAAAAACTATTACTATTCACAGTTTATGGAAGTACAATATTATTTATAAAACAATCCTCTTCATGCGATTGTTTTAAAAATAACTTTTTTAAACGTTACAAGTGTAACGTATTCTTCAGAAAGTTATTTTTGAACGTTAAAATCTGTAACAACTTTTTTATATAAATTATTATATTTTTTAGCTCTAGTTCTTCCAAAACGTAAGTAAAAGTGTTACCATAATAATAAACGTTATCGTAATAACCTTGATTTATATCAAATTCATGGCTTTGTAAAAATTCGTTAATCAAAGCAAATGCTGCAAATTCGTTTAACATTATGAAGTGATGAATCACTAATTTTTTGTTTTAATTTCATTTTGTGTAGAATTTGCTTACGTTGATGGTGAGTGTCCAACATTTGTTTCTTTTAACTTTATTTTCTATTGTTATGCATCATCAATATTCAAATATATGAGATAAGTGATTCATGAATGTTTGATGAAGTGAAATGTTTTAAACCGTAGAGATTGGAGGAGTCAGATTTCCAAATTGCTGGAAACCCTAGCAGCCCACGGTGAAGAATAGGAAGCACTATTCTAGAATATGGACTCTGAAGATTCTCCAAGCAATGATGTTGGACACAAGGAACATAATTCCATAAATAAAGTGATGCATTTAAAATAAGACGAATTTAATTTGAGCTAAATACAGATTATTTAAAAATATAGGATGGGTTGACAGGGTTTGAGCCGTCTTATGCCCGAGTAATTGAATTTAGTGTACGTCTTATCGGGGGGGGGGACGTTGCTACAATGTATTTTTCATTCAAATATCAGTTCTTTTCTATCCTTCTTCCGGATAATTGTCTCAGAATTCATAAAAAATTGTGTAACCTAGTAGCCTACATACACCTCACAACACTGCTATTTTTATTTATAGGAGTTTCTGAAATGTGTTTCATATAAAAAAATTTACAGAATTTTATGAAATGTTTCTTTTCCAGTGAATCCATTGGGAAACAGTAAGATGTATTTTGATAAATTTTAAATGTGAAAATTTATTTTAATGATTGTTCATTTAAAACAGGAGGTTCGTATTCCAAGGAATCTAAATTTGGCCCAATCTCGGTTCCTAGTTCTTAGGAAACGGCTCTCTTAAGGATTAGTCATTCACTTTGTTTTGGATTTAGATCGATTTGGACTGACCCGGATTCTGTTGGTGTTAAAAGGCTCTAAGTGGTCCATACCACTCGATTTGAAATTTATAATATTATTAAAGGCTTTCTAAGACAGCGTCCAGTCAATAACAAGGAAAAAGATAGAAGAATTGTCAGAATTCATCTTTTCCAGTGAATACGATGTATATCTATTCAACCAAAATATTAATTATCCCTAAATTTATCTTTTAAGTTCCTTCGATTGTGGAAGTACAACAACGAATTAACCTCAAGTGAAGAAGACTTAGGCCCCGTTCACATGGACTTTTTCGAACGCGCGTTAGATAAGAATTTTCGAGCGCTGTCATGTGAACATCTCTTCGGCGCTTTTCAAGGTCAATTCCGTTATGCATTAAATTGTGTTTTTTATTCCCCTAATCCAAGTTTCTATCTTTTGAATGGCTAAAGCTGGAATCAAATTTCAACGGATTTCAAATCAGCGTAAAATTTTACGTTAAATCGATACCAAAATCATGATTTTCTTTGAAAAAATTATTTTTTCTCAATAGTCGCAACTAATCTTTTTTCAGATATTATTTTTATACTAAGCGTAAGCGAAAGTATTGCCTTGTTTGTAAAGGGAATGTCACTCTAATAAAATATTTTGCTGCCCCTTATCAAGAGCTTTTAATTTTACAGCCATTAAAATAGGATGAAAATCTTTCTTTTCCAACCTAAAATTGATTTCTCTATTCACAAGAGCCTAGATTTGGTTAACTTAGAAATATATAAAATTGACCAATAAAATGCCTAAAATAATCTAAAAAATATTCAAAATGACGCAAAAATTTGATATTTCGATTTGTAAAACATCCGTTCCATAATTGCCTGTGAATAAAGTGTTTTTGAGCTTCAATCTTTATACATAAATAAATGCAATATAATCGACTTGCTGACCAGAAGTGACAACCTAAACAGGTAAATCTTTCGTAACGTATTGTATACGATGCCAATGCCATCAACCTCGGTTGTAAATTTTTGAACGTTAGCTTTTCGTACGTTTTTCAAAATTTTTCGAATGACGGGATATTTTGGACCTAGGAACCGGTAGGAGCCAGCGAATCACAGAGAAGCAGTGTTTTATGTAGTTCAAATTGTGGCATTATTAAACATTTTCATTAACTCTAAAATCTTAAAGTGTTCGTTTTTTACTGTCAAGACTAGAGGAAGAAACCCTATAACCTTCACTCTCCAGTGTCGATGATTCACCCACCAATAAAAATAGTAGGATTTGTTTTGTGTTAAGGGGTGATCACGGTTTTTTGGGCTCAAGATGCTATCAGATGAGTCATTTGTAATGTGTTTTATCGTTAAAGCGAAACTGCGTATGAAAAATTGGAATATTTCTGTAAAACTTTGATTAAAAACGAAACTAACTGGAAAATGACCAATTTCCTTAAAATTTTAAAATTGACAGTGTAAATTAAAAATATATCCCCAAAAACGTTATTTCTAGAACCAGGAAATTGGAAACGGAATTTCTGTTTATATGGCATTGTCTGCGAAGTACTATCAAAAAGTTGACACGCAAACAAACAAAATCCGGCATTGGTGATAACCTTTCTTTTTTTATGCTATTTTTGCAGGTTTTATCGTCTTTCATACGATCTAAAGCTAATTTTTATTTAATTTTCCTTCAAATAAATCCCTATACTTTTTTAAAACTTATCTCTAGACATTTTAATATATCAGCACAAATAACACATATATAACAATAATTAGTTTTTAATTTTTAAACACAATTTTCCCTGAGTTCCGACTATCCGAAACGAAAACTTACCCTCCAACCTACCCTCTTTCGGGGGTTTTGTAGCACAAATGGAACCACGAATAGAATGACTGGGAAATATTTCAACTAAAATTTGATTAAACCCCACGATTAAACGAGAAAATTATGTTAAAACTAAAAAATCTCAAAGAAAAACAAAAAGCAGTATACATATCGAAAACCAGGAGATTGCCCTAATAGAATTTGCGTCTACACGTATATACAATATAAAAATTTCGATTAAAGTAGTAATAACACTAACTTTAAGATTAAAATATAAATTCTATGAAAATAAGCTCACAGTAACTTAAGTTCATTTTCAAAAGTGATATCGAGTTCACTGTAACACGAGGATGTGAAAAATGAATGAAAATTGAAAGTTATATTACGCATTTCACCCGTTGAGGACAAATAAAAAAATAACTAAAGTTTAGCTTTTAAATTGAATATTTAATTTAAGCTTTATTTTAAAGACGTTTACCGCACATGAAAACTAGAACGGGCAGTTGTCAGTATTCATTATTCTCAGAAATAAAATTACCCACTACCCCCTTTAGTTATAAACTGTCACCTTTTTACAAGTTTTGTGTGAAAGCAGGGAAAATTTCTTCAATAAATCGAATGCGATTAAATTTTCTCATCCTATTTTTAATCGCCATAAACATAAAGAGATTAAGACATAATACTCCAATCAAGTTATATCTTTTCTATTAAAACGAGATGAATACTCTCTTTTGTGTTCATAATGAATATATTCGTCAAATCCGTATCGCGAAAATAGTAAAATTACAGTTGCAAAATTATTTATTTAAAGAAAATCACATTTCAGGTATCGTTCTGATGTAAAATTTTCCGCAGATTTCAAATCCGTTGAAATTTTCACTCTATCTTTAACGATCGCGAAGATAGAAACTTGAACTAGAGGAATAAAAAAGCCCTAACGCCCATCAAAACGCGTGTCATGTGAACGCTGCAGAAGAAACCTATGCTTCTCAAAACGCCTTCAAATCGCGAGAACGACCGGAGATTGTTGAAGCGCCGAAGCTGTCTAGCGCTTGGATTCTCGCGATTTCTGCATGTGAACACTCCAGTAGAACTCTATGTACTTTGGCTACCCGCGTTTTGTTTAGACGTAAAACGCGCGTTAGAAAACGCTTCATGTGAACGGGGCCTTAGGGGGTGTTAGAGATTTTTTTTCTGTCGAGCTAAATCTTGGTGGCAGGATGTGTTTCCTGTAGGTATTCCGGACGTGATGTCACTTGGGCTTATTTAGATGTGAATACATCTTTAAAATCAGACCAGTACTAGGTTTTTCAGTAGGAAAAGTTGAGCATTACGAAAACATGGGCATCGAGAAATAATTTCTATATTATCAAAGCGGACCAAACCAATCTAGTGTCATTTGATAGCTGAGACAACCAAGACTTGTTAGTGACCTTGAGTTTGCATGCCACTATAAGCCGGTAGGGAGAGGAGAGGCAGCGTTTTGGAGATTTTCCGCTGCGCCGCACAAACTTCAAATCAGTATAATTCGGGATTGCGAAGAGCTATGGCGTCGAAATCGGTCTCAAACAAAAGCTAACGTCAAGATCTCTGAATTTCAAGAATTAGAAATTATGTGTTAGTTGTAAAACGGGATCGTAGATAAATTTTTAAAATTTTACAACGTCGGTATATACTCGTCGAAAATCGAAGCAAAAGTACTTCGAATTTTGTCTACCTAGGCGAAAGAGCAACTCGTCAGCTTTCGATGAACTGTGAATTGATTACTGAATTTGTTTTAATTTCATTTACTACACCCAAATAAATACTATGCGCTAACGATACGTATTCATGTAAAATCTTACTGCAGAGCTCTGATACACCGATTCGATTTTTTTTAAATTCTATTTCGGCATATCGTCGAAAGAAATTCTAAAGAATAAATTCAGAATCGATATATGAAAGCTAATTGATGAATACCTGTTATATTAAACACCAAACGTTGATAAACTACAGTTTAAGGTAATGCGATATTTGTATCAAGACATTTGTATCATTTGGTAATAGGAAGTAAAATTCCCGTCTTCCGTCTGATTTGTTTGTTTACAATTTTAATCCCTCTCATAGAACATGTAAATTATGATAGGTAAAACATAATTAAAAAAAGATCTAATACCCAAAAATACACGATCTTTAACGTCTTTTCTCTTCTATAAAGTTTATTTTTCCAAATTACATAATTAATCATTTGGCATCGTGAATATTATGCATAACATAATAGCAATATAATTTTAAGATTTTTAATCTATATTGATTTCATAAATATTATTTTTCTTCTAATATTTTGACACTTATTGTACGAATTTATGCAACTTCAAAAATAGTTTGTTTTTTATGGCTATGGTATAAAATCTTAACTGATAACTTAATTTTCTATTCTGTATCGCAGCTGATGTTTTCTTAAAATGTAAGTTTAATTTCTATTATGAATTAATAACGGGATGCATTAAATATTCATTTATTCACTCAGTTTTGAAATACAATGCTCATTCTAATATTTAATACTATTCTTTTGTATTTTTCAGATACGCCTTTTGGTAAGTTGGAACTAACTCCACACTATTTAATACTTTGTATATGTAATACTATCGTCGGCTTATAAGTGAAACACACTATGACACAAAACATAATACTGGAAAAACGAAATGCCAAAAATTATACTCATCAAGCTAAGCTAAGTGTGTTTCTCAAGAAATCTAACCTTCAGGCAAAAAAAGTTATTTAGTGGACTTCAGCAGTCAAAATATTACCGAATTCTGATAAAAAAAACCTAAAAAGACACGTATTCTTAATATATTAACTAAGTGTGTTTCACTTGAAAACCGACGGTATATTGACGAAGTCAGTACTTTGAATGATGAATTTTTTTTATCTGATACGTATAGCTTCACGATTTCATGTAGAATTATTTCAAATATTTTTGGGATTTAACTGGATTTTTGAAAACTTATAAATTTATTAATGGGAGGGTCGCTTGAAGAATCTGCAATAAACCAAGTTAAAAACCTCCTGGTGGTTGTCTCGACGAGGTATCTCGTCATTAACAAAACTGAGCAGATCTTTATGGACATTTTACCTTGTCATTAGAAAAACTGATAAGATCTTGATCTCGTCATCATAAAAAAATTAGCGATATCTAGATGACGTGATGTATCGTCATTTGGAAAATTGGACAGATCTCTATGGACGAGATATCTCGTCGAAGCCACTTGGAGCTGATTAATTAGCACTTGACCTTGCAAATGGTTTCGACGAAATATTTTGTCCATCAAGATCTGAACATTTTTGCTAAAGATGAGACAATTCGTCATCAAGTTATTCCCTATTTCTTGATGATGACGAGATCAAGATCTGATAATTTTTTTCAACTGACGAGGTATCTCGTCCATCAAGGCTGGTAAGTTTTGCGAATGACGAGATATTTCGTTGGGGCAAACAACAGGAGGGTAAAGATGACTATACCGATTTCAGGAACGCATTTGGAACTGTGGATGATTATTATCTCCCACATGTACATATGATTATGGAGCCTATTGGGTTTGGGGTACCAATTGAACAAACGAATGGGATGACTCTTTAATCTTTTTTACAGCTGTTGGTGCAAAGCCTGGACTTATTGGTAATTATATTTCTCTAAATCATTGTTCAAAATTGTAATGATGAAGGAAGTTTCCAACTATTTTTAAAAGCACATTCTTGACAAATGAGGGTATTCGGGCAAAGTCAAGGCGACATCTTTCTACAAATTTAGCAAATCTGGAAAATACGTTTGCAATTTATTATATTAAATGAAATGACCGATGATATGTATAAAGTACTATAATCGTTGAGGGAAAAAGGGGAACTAGAGGTTATGCAAAGTGTGGATACGTCATGCGTGGAGTGTGATGCAATGAATGCCATTTTTGACTTTCATAACAGCAAACAATGAATAGTGAAAACACTGTGACAAAGTATATAAAGGCAGGTAGATACTTGAGTTTCCGTCGCACTAGAATGGGCTATTGATGGCCGTCCGGGATCAATCCCAATGGGAAAGATTCGAGGACAACACCTCGCAATTTTGAACCACGGTCAGATGAGGTCAACACCTGAGCTGCCACGTATAGTCGATCCGGTTCTTGTGCCATAAACCTATGCCTAATACATACCAAACCTGAGCTGGCAACCCAGTTTCCAAACTTCCACACCACGCCAACGTGAGGACATTTGAGGCCACGATGGATTTTTCTACTTTGAGACCCTCCTGCAAAAAATAATCTAGGAGCTTACCTAGTGCAATTAGGGGCTATTGTTTTCTGTCTTGTAAGTAGCTTATAAAGTTAGGAATGTAGACGGGGATTCAACTATACATAATCAGTCGTTGTTAAGAAGATCTTGCTAAAACTCAGGATATTGTACACTAGAGTAACAATACAACTTTTTTCTTATAAATTGAAAATTTTGATGGGTTCATTGAATTATCAAACATTTTACAAATTTAAACCTCTGGATACGGGGACTGGCCCAACCGGCCGAAAGTTTCGAGTCCCTCGTTACGAAAGGCTCGGAGTCTTTCAGACCTCAAACTCCTGAAGAATCGCGAAGCCCATTACGATTTTCATCCCCTATTTTATGTGCTACAGAGACTCGCGCGTGAATAGCCTTATCACCCCTTTGACAAAGATGCCAGGGTTATCGACGGGGAGCCTCGCAAATTGTTTATCCTCCAGTATCTAGTCTGTGAGAGGTTGAGTAAATGAAAAGAGATACACTTAAAAAGTCATCGCAGCCCTTTCAGTTTACCGGGAAGAATCTGTCCCTTCTAGGCATACCCACAACCCGACAATAGAAACCGGCACATTAGGTGATAATGGGACGACACATATTCCCTGTCCTCCTGCGGAAAACAATTGTAAAGGACGTTTCGGCCGGTTTCAGTAAGTTGACTGTAAAGCCGTTGGGCCGACTGCCGTAACCAAAGAAGGAAACGATATTATGCACCGACGTATGCAGAGGGTTCATGAAATGACTCAATATCATTCTACTTAACCTTCTGACAGTCACGAGATATATTTTCCAAGAGTAGAGAAGTGTTTATACCCAAGACAAACATGACTTTATAGCCACATCGATTGCTTGGAAGAATCTAAGGAAAAGTTTGATTTATTAAGATGGGTCAAAGCTGCTTAGAAATACAGAGAAGGATGCAGAACAGACATATACACGTCAACCCCTCGGAGGGTTACAGTTGAGATTGATAATATGTGTACAGGTTCCCGTTATAAACTACTTTGCCCTAAAGTTAAGAAGTCTCAATTTCATGAAACTGAAATTAAGAAATAATTTAGGCCTTATGTTTTGAATGAAAATAACTTCATAGTAGGTAGGTATTTAATTAACTTCGCACTGGAGCAACACAGTGGGCTATTAGAGACGGTCCGTGATAAAACCGAAGGTTAAAGATCCGAGGACAATACCACGTAATTTAGAACCACGGTCAGATGACGAGGTCACACCAAGCTGGCACCTCACTCTCCAAACTTCCATGCCATGCCAATGGGAGGACATTTGAGGCCACGGCAAAATTAACGTGCACCAGCCCCCTTAATAACTCCATGGAATTATAACATGAAATAGCTCCAAAAATAAAAAAAGTATCCATTCCTACAATAAAAACAAATGCACTTTATATAACCAGAATGTAACTGTTTTAAGATAAATTTTCTTTTCAGATACTGCTCTGGGTTCTGATGCAAATAAGGAAGGATCCTTAACATTCAGTAAGTTTATCCTTTTGCTGTTTAAATATTATGTACAAGTTTTACTATGCATAAGAACACAAAACATATTTGGAAAGTTTAATACGCTATATAACGTTATGATTTTCCCTAAATTCCAAGACAACGAAACGTTCCTTACATATTTTTAAAACTCCAAGCAGACGAAAATAGTCTAAGGATCACGTTACTACTAGTTTTGGTCACATGATCCTGGGACATAAAAATGTTAACATTGCTCACTGTTCTTTATTTTTATTTCTCTTCGATGGTTTAACCTTTTATATCAAATTCAAGTCAATGCTACTACAATTCTGGTACATAGTTAAGTCATTACACATTTTCGTATTTACTATTCCAGGGAATAAACTTCATTTTCCCGATTAGACAGAGTTCAGCTGACCCAAAGGGTGAATTTTTAGTATCTCAGTTCGTTAAATTGTCTTGAGGTTTCAAAGGTAAATTCATTGCGAGTTTTATAGGAGAACTGTGACTCACACCAGCTTGTGATCTCTTATTTTTGGGCAAAGTTGCCGTTGCTCACTGCTGGCCTCTTCGATGAACTATTCTGCGTGATCTCAGGTGGTTGATGCTTCCAATATTTCGATCCACCCCTCAGACACTCTTATGCTCCCTCAAAGTGATGAGGAGGTTGCTCTGGGCAGAAAGTTGAAGTACTCCTGGAGATTATTCTCCTGGTAAGGTCACCCAAGGAGTGAAAGTGATTCAACTATGCCAACTAAAGCTATCAGGTAAAGCGGCAAAGTTCGACTTGTATCTGTAAGTGGTCCAGGACTCAAAACTTTCTGAAGCTGCTCTCATATCCACTTCATGAGTAATTCACATTCTATTTTTGATACTTCATCGTCGGTCGTACAGGATTATAAGGGGCACGTTCGGGAATTAAGCGGAGGACCTTGTTCAAAACTTATTCGACCGTCACCCTTTTAAGGGGAAGACGAATTTTACGATACTGCAGTGTATGGTCTTTGCCCAAATGCTATGAGGTCTGACAAGAAGGATATCTATGGGAGTCCTGATCTAGTGTTAGACTGTTTGAACGTGTTCGAACTCGTAGACTTGGTCTAGCTGCTTAGCTCATAGATGATATATAAAAGTAGAGCGAGAAATTTTATCTACCCAAAATAGTGTGACCAAAAATAGCAGTAGCGTGACGCTTAGACTACAGAGTGGAAGCGAACATTCATCATCTTATTGGTCCAAGGAAGGGAAGAACACACCGATCCATGGATTCATCATCTTATTGGTCCACGGGAGAGGTGAAGACGCCCATCCATTGATTCATCATCCGATTGCTCCGTGCTGCATAGTCGAATACAGGCGATTTCATCATTTTTAGTTGCCAGTCTATCGAAATGTGCATTTACACACCTACCTTTTCATAAGATGTTATATCGCCAAACAAAGCGATAAGGTGGCAAATCGGCCAACCAAATAAATTCTTAAGAGGGCAATCACGTGACTATTAGTCGACACGTTCGTCACACTTTTTGAAGCTCCTCTCAAGAGCAATGCTCTTTGTACGTGTATTTCATGTTCTATGGTTTAGCTGGGCATTAAGAAATAAGAAAGAGCAACAAATCTGGGTTTATCGAGAAGCACGTTCATCACAGATCACACGCTCCGGCAGAGAAAAAGATAACTATCCTTAGTACGAGAAATTACAACTTTCCAATTTTATCTCAATTTTCATTCAATCCATTCATAGTAACTGTTCTTACAATGCAGCAAATCCACTCATCCCACAGTCAATTATTCTGGCTTTTTAATCTATCCTATTACCTAGAAGATACACTGAGGTTAGTGTGACACCTATCAGAGTGAATATTATAAACAGCCTCAAAACTGTGCATTGTACTCAATATTTGAGGTCTGTTTAATGTTTTATGTGTTTATATTTATTTCGTAGAAATTGTGATTATTTTGACTTGAATCTGTAACTGTCGTATAAGGGGGAAATTGTTGGCTTCGACATTCATCAAATTTAATAGAAAGAATGGCAATAAAATTTCTAACACGATTTTTCAAAAAATTCCGACTAAATACAGAGTTTTTTACAATTAAAAAACATGTATACGAATATAATAGTATATGGAATCGAAATTCCGTTGGATATTTAGCATATGTTATAATTCCACAAAAGTGGCATTATGTTTTATATGAATGTAACGCATGCAAACCATTGCATTTCTGAAGATATTTTAAGTAAATATAAAATGGATAGACAGTAGTACCAGTTATATTTTTTCGAAGAAAATTATATGGCCTTACCTGAAATCTTCATAGAATGAAAGTTAATTAAAAACCTAATGCAAAATAATTACACGTGGTCCTTAAAATATTCGATTGGCTGGGAGCCGACACGTTTGAATGTGTTAGGATACTAGAATATCAAGAACAAATATTTATAAATTATCATACAAATTTTCAAATACACTACTTGAGTACAAAGATGTAACTTTTCAAAAAAAGTTCCTTAAATATTTAAAAGAGCAATTTTTATTTTTCATAGGTATGCCTGCAAGTTTTGATAATTACTTTAAGCCTTTTAGTTACGAAGAAATCAGTAAGAAATATCTTTCACTATACGTTTATTGTTTTCCTAAACTTTGAAATTTATCTTGGATATGAAAAATTTTAATTTAACGTGGATGCATTAAATGCTGAGTTACAATAACTGAAATTTTTTCTGCTTTATTTATATCGTTGTTTTATTCAGTTATCCATATTTTATTTTGTAGTAGAATAAATTTAACCCTCCTGGTGGTTGTGTTGACGAGGTTTCTCGTCATAAGCAAGTCTATATGCACGAGATATTTCGTCAGAAAATATTTCATCAGATCTTGATCTCGCATCATAACAAAATCGGCAATATAGTGATGAAGAGATATCTCACCATTAGCAAAATTTGTTGGATCTTGTTGGAAGAGATATCTCGTCAACACCATTTGGAGGGTTAAGTTTGCTATAACAGTTATACCATTATATTAAGATATTAAGTCGGAATAATTTTTCTTTGAGTCGTTTCTATTAGCAACATGAATATATATTGTATATTTATCAAAAAATTTCAAACTGGAAAGTTGGGTAAAAATTCAATTGTATTGAATCGAGTATGAAAATTTTTTCACTTCAAAATATTTTCGTGTAATTCTTTAAAAATGGATGTAGCACCGAGAGTAACCTAGTTAGTTTTTTCTCATAGGATTCTACAAGGATTCTACTACAAGGATTCTTTCTTCAAGGATTTAATGGTTTCAGAATGGAAATAAAAGACATTAGTTTCAGAGCTGTCTTGTAGATATAAGTAATCTAATCCTATGGAAGTCTAAAAACATTAAAAATAGTAAAACCTTTATGATTAATGTAAATTATTTAAAAATTGTCATAAAATCGCTATAAGTTACTTATAGATTGATTATAAAAATTTATTCCATAGATGTTACATATTTACTTGAATTAAATTAATTTTGCCACGCATATGGCGATTACGTCAATGCATCATTTCTGTGTTTAGTATAAAGGTTATTATTTATTCACTAATATATCCTCATTATATAGGGTGTTTCGAAAACATCTTACGTAATTGTAAAAGATGGTAGAGGGACTCAAAATAATAATTTTCTGTCGAAAAACGTGTGACCAGAAATGTCGCGTTTAGG
Source organism: Meta bourneti (assembly GCA_933210815.1). Lineage (NCBI taxonomy): Eukaryota > Metazoa > Arthropoda > Arachnida > Araneae > Tetragnathidae > Meta > Meta bourneti. The sequence continues at coordinate 68,883,455 of OW119932.1, read as the reverse complement.
TGCTAGAGGTCGTTGTTTAAGTCAGTCGATAGCATAATTTTTGTGGAGTTAGGGAGCGTTCCCCACTCATATTTTCAACGGCATGCATCACTGCACGAATTGGAAACTTACCACTGAAATCTGAGAGAATAACGACGCTTTAAGTAACAGAAACGATGCTATCGACTGATCAAAACAGCGCCTTCTGTCACCTAAACGCTGCATTTTAGGAGACATGTTCATGGACAAAAATGTTTATTTGTGCCCTTACAGCAATTTTAAATTTTGCCAGATATTTTCGAAACAGCCTGCATTGTTTTATCGACTCTGATAATAGTTTGAAATATTTACATATGAATGCATTATTCCTTAAATGCAATTTCTTAAAATCAAAAACAAGTGTTCATATGAAAACATTTTTTTCGTAGATTTTCCATCTTTAGAAACTTTAATAGAAGATGCTATTGCCCCTCATTTATTAAGTAAGCATATTTATTCATAGTTACTCATAACCGCCATTTACGTTTCTATAGCTATCAACAAAGAACATTGAAGTTTCTCTAAAAACACAGTGTCTATATTTAAAGTTAATCTATTCTAAACCGTATGCAGCAAAATACTTATCGGAACGTAGCTAAATTTTCAGTACGTCTTAATAATGCGATGGGAAAATATCATGGCAAACGAGCTTAAAAAATCGCAACCAGGGGGAGTTTTCCACTTATTTTGTTCAGATATGCAAATTTTCTGTGGCATGTCGTTCATCTTATCACTATTTAACCCATCACGTGGTTGCGACGAGATATCTCGTCCATCAAGATGTAACCAACTTTGTTAATAAAGAGACATCTCAATCAAGGTAATGACGGTTTATTGCGTTGTTGTAATCTGGTCAACTTTTTAACTAATAACTGTCGTCCATCAAAACCTGCTCAGTTTTAACACTATAACTCGAGTATTTAACTCGATTGGAAGAGTAGTGGATTAGCAACCTGAGGTTCCCGAGTTCAAAACTCATTTCAACAAAAGACCGTCATGTACCTGGGTCTTGTGCCCTTTAAGTATGGCGTGGCCTCAAATGTCCTCAAGATGGCATAATGTTGAAGTTTGGAGAGTTGGGTGCCAATTCATGTATGAAATCGTCATCTTACCATGATTCAAAATTGCGAGGTATCCTAGAATCTTTCTTTTCTGGGTTGATCCGGGATTGCTGACAATAACCTGTGTGTTCCTCCACTGCTACGTTGATTCAAGTACCTACCACGAGCTTTTAAATTCTCGTTTTATATGAAACTCAATACTACATTACATTTACAAGAACGTGCGTTAATGATGAAATTGATTTCCAAAACACGAATTGAGTAGCAGGAGCTTTGTATAGAGTTTTGCTGTTGAATGGTCTTCGAAAAGACCCAATTTCTGCAAATGGGTTACGAAAAATGATCCCAACTGGTCCTTACGATTCAAAACAGGGTCATTGAAAATGAGACTCAGACAAGGCGAAAGCCTGTTTCAGCGCAGGTGGTTGAAGATGCAACGACCAAAGTTGAAAGGACGTCAAATGTCATGGCCAATGTCTGTGTCCTGCCCGTTGCATAATAACTGTCCCACACTATTTGCTAAGGTTCAGAAATTGTTCGAAGCATTCTGAGCTGTTATATTTACACAAAATACGATACGCTCAACAGCTGCAACAGATTCGGTTGGTCCTCTCCTTGGAATAGAATCAAAAGGAAAGATTTGGTTGGTCCTCTCCTTGGAATATAATCCTTTGGAAATATTCTATTGATGATCTCCTTGGAATAGAATCCTTTGGAAATATTCTATTGATGATCTCCTTGGAATAGAATCCTTTGGAAATATTCTTTCCCTGAAATAGAATCTTTTGGAGAGATTCTTTCCTTGGAATTGAATCCTTTTGAAGGATTCTTTCCTGGGAATAGAATTTTTTGGAAATATTTTATTGGTGTCATTTCCTTAGATTAGAATCCTTTAGAAATATTCTATAGGTCAAGAACATCAAAATTGGTCAGAAGTCATACAGGGAATATTTCAGGGTGACATACAGGGAATATTCGTGTGAACCTTTCAGAAGGTTAAAGTTGGTTGTTGTTTTCAGGTTTTATGTCGCAAGGGCCATATTTGGCCAAGATGCGTCAGACAAAAGACAGACAACACAATGAGGGAGGAAGGAAAAGCAGAAGGGTAGGCGAACAGAGGGTTAAAGTGTCATTTCAAGTATTACCTTAAGTCGCCATCCTAGCGAAATTTGATGCAACCATATTTGCCAGTACAATTATCGAACAAGGCTCACGAACAATCTAGAAGTGCTCGAAGCTACTCGATTGATTGTCTGCTTCTGAGACGAACATGAATGATTTCGTAATATATTCGTGGACAATGAAAAGTACAGTTTGGTATTCGTTTCTTCGAAGAGAGGATTTCCCCTTCTCACTACAGTCACTGGATCCTCGACTATTGGAACAGTCCCGTTTCAGTTAAAGTTTTGGTCCATGTAATACTTCCAAAATCTATATCATCCGCTAAGAACAAAAAATCATCAACTTTCTAAGAAAGAACACATCTTGTCAAATCTTGAAGTGCTGCGCAATTTAGGTCATTCGAAAACATCGTTTCTTTTTCGTAATGCTTCATTCCCGTTCGGATTTTCAGCGGCAAGCTCCGAATTCCTATAGAGATGGATACCGTTGAAAATCCGAGTGGGGAATAACACCTTAACCCACAGAAATGACGTTATAAACTGATCTAAACATAGTCCTCTACCTCTTACACAAGGCATTGCCGGACATACATTCTTTGACAGATGTTTATTTTGGACCACGCTTCCACCTTTTACAATTTGGCCAGATATTTTCAATGCACACATTATTATCTTTTCTACATAAATTTTATGTTTATTTTTGGGGACAAAATGTTATATTTATCCGTTATTTATTAATTTCGCGGTACTAATGATTACTTATAGTTTGCTTAAATGATTTGGAAATAAAAAACACATTAAAATTTTTTAGTCTTTCCTTAATAATCAGTTTAATTAGTTCCTCTGTGTCTGTAGCTGATCATAAGGGCTGCTCCTCACCTACAGAATCTCCAAGTTAATCCGAATCAATCTGAATCTAGTAGAAACTGATTAACGAAAATAAAAGTCGTTTAATAATAAAAAGCTAAAACCGTTCACGCAACCTGAACCTGGAACGTTCTGCTTCTGTGCACCCGAATCTACGTTAGTTAGTTTCTACTGGATTCAAATTGATTCGGATTAATCCAGATTTCTTTGGTGGGAAGCGGCCGACATGTCAAATCTTATTTCAATCATTTCTATCTCAGACGAAGAATAGAATGTCGGCAATTCGGTGTGTGCCTAGTTTACTTATGTTTACAATTTGCCTTTAAAAGTTACTTTTGTTTTCATTTTTAATAACTGATTCTTCCCCCCCCCTATTAGGTTATCTTGCAATATCATCTTAGCATAATTATCTTCCAAAGAATCGGTAATCTCGAATCGACGGCATTACCCAAGCAATTAAATTAGCTTTAGAACTGGTACCACTGTGAATATTGAGTAGTAGATAATGAAAATTAAAGTTATTAAATTAATAATAAGTAATTAAGTAATGATATCGCACCCCGGATGCAATACCGCCATAAGTCAAAATATATAATCTTACAGGAGAGCTTGTGAAAGTTTTAACATGACATTGAAAAGCCTAAATCAGGGATCTCACATCATTATTTCAATGAAATTTCTTTTTTACTTAGAGTTATGGCAATTTTGCAGCATGAAGAAACCAGCTTCAGCAATCTTTATATGCATAAAAGATTTTTTTGACTTATGGCGGTATTGCAGCCGGGGGCGATACATACTTTTTCAATTATGATTCAAGCAAAAATCGATAAATTTGTTCACGTGCTTAATGAATAAAGCTTAAATTATTTTGAAGAATGATTTTCATTTGAAAATTTTATTTCATTTTATACATTATTTCAAGAGTCAAAATGTAATAAAATTAGCAGTATTACATTATTAACAAGAGCCGAAAGTTTAATTGTCTATCATAATGTTAGGATACATTCTTTTCAATAATGATCCAAGCAATGATCAATGAATTTGTCCATGAAACGTGCTAAAATTATTTTGAAAAGGTTTTTTAGATTAACCTTTCTGGTGGTTGTTTCATCGAGATATCTCGTTATCAGTAATCTTTTTCCCAGATCTCTTTGAAGGAGATATCTTGTCATCAAAGCAAAACTGGCCAGATCTTGATCTCGTCATAATAAAAAAAATATTGGCAATATCTCGATGACGAGATATCTCGTCATTAACAAATTGATCAGATCTTGATGGACGAGATACCTCCTGGACACTACGTGGATGGATAAAAAGCTAAATTGTAAAGCTATCGTTAGTAAAGGAATAAAATGAAACAAAACTTTAACTAGTTTTTTGTGACAATATATAATCTTTTCAATAATGATTCAGACAATAATCAATAAGTTTGTTCATTGAATGATATATATTTACATACTTTTGAAGAATTATTTTCACTTGATAGATATACCTGGATTTGCTAATTACCTTGGAGGTGATTCCATTGGTAATCATCAATTTGGTAAGATATATTTTCCAGTTTATGTTACATATTGATTGCTTATAAGACACCAATTAATGCAAATCAAAATATGAAATTTAATTTGTAAGCTTCCTTTGTGTACACCATATTCAACTTTTTCTTCCCTATATTTAGATTTTATTGTTTTCAGCATTTCCTTCATCCGGTGGTGACTACAAATTCATACCATTCAGTGAGTATTTAACTTAATTGATGGAATTTGCCATTAACTCTCCAAGCGGTTTTGATGTGATACCTCGTCCATATCAAAAACTGAAAAAGTATGGTAATGACTATGACGATTATGATAATGACGATGACGATTATGATAATGACGAGATATTTTCGTCACTATATCGTCGATTTTTTTTATGTTGACGAGATCAAGATGTGGTCAGTTTTTTCTCTAATGATGAAATTATCGTCCATCAAAAACTGATAAATTTTGATTCTGACGAAATATATTGTCATCAAGATATCACCGATTTCTTATGTTGACAATATCAATATATGGTCAGTTTTCTTCTAGTGACGAGATATCTCGTTCATCAAGATATTCTAATCGTTTTGCCAATGAGGAGATACCTCGTCAAGAAAACTATTAGGAGGGTTAATAAATAACAATGCTTGTTTTCTATATATGGTAATTCATTCTTCAACTAGGTCGGTTAAAATTATTATAAAGAGATGTGGGAAAACATGCAGCCACGTTTTATTCACGCCTCTTTGATAGTAGAGCAAAATTCAAAAGTATCGATTTAAGAAGGAATAACCTCTTCTATTCATTTATATGTGAAATGGATATATAAGGTCATATTTTACTAAACTGAGCATATGCGTCATAACTTTAAATGTAAATAAATGTCATAATTTTAAATATAAATAAACGTCATAATTTTGAATATAAATAAACGTCATAATATAAATGTTTATTATCCCTCCTGCTCGTTGTCTCGAATTTGCATCTCATCATTAGCAAATCTGAGCAAATATTGATGGACCAGATATATCGTCATAAGAAAACTGACCAGAACTTGATCTCGTTATAAAAACTCGTTAGTTTCTTGATTAGATATCTCGTCATTATCAAAATTGGTGGTCAGATCTGATGGAGGAGATATCTCGGAGAGAATTCTTGGAAGGTTATTATGAAATATTAATTATGCAATTATTACACAGCCTTACAAAACAAGTTTTTTTGTTTGGTGCCTGGAATTTTTTAACTGATTTTGACTATATTTGGAGCTCTGGTTTCAAATATGAAAACAGTTTTTCTCTATCAGCTCTACCCTTTGAGATTCAGCGCAACTAAATTATAAAATACTTTACTATACAACTCATTGAGTAATGGTTTTTATGTGGGTTGGTTCACGTTTTTTTCTTACTTCTTCTCTTTTCCGCTATCATCTGATTCTATGAAGCCATATTTGTTGACATAACCTTGTGTTTACATCTAATATCTTGAGCTCCAGATTGTGTGTAAAACTTGTACAGAATACCTACGACAGTGGACTAATGGGAAGCGAAGGAGTCTAAAATTTGGTGTAAAAATGGTTTGGAGGGAACTCATAAACCACTTTGATGACTGTTATTTTTGTATTGTGAATATTACCGGCATAAACCGAAATAACTGCAGCAAGTGGACATATCATGATTTAGCCTCTGCAAGACGGCCTGTTCCTCACTCAGACGAAATTCCTATTCCATTGTTCCGTCAGCTTTCAGAGATGATTTCTAAGGATGAATTTCAACTTTCCGATGTTCCTTTTGATACGGACTGAGGGATCGGTAGTGATTACGAGGGAGTATCATCAAGTCCTCAATGTTTCAATCAAAACGAGTTAAGTGACCTGATAAGGGATCTGAGTATCTCAAAGGAATCATCTAAATTACTTGCTTTTAGATTAAATTATAAGAATCTACTTCATAGGGGAACAAAATTACATTCTTCCGTACGAGGGAAAAGGATCTGCTATCTTTCTTCTCTCATGAAAACGATCTTGTGTTTTGTCAAGTTGTTAGAGGACTTCTGATAAAAATTGGTCGTGCTGAATGTTTCCCAATTGATTGGCGACTGTTTATTGACAGCTCTATGTGGAGTTTGAAGTGAGTACTTTTACACAGTGGCAACAAATACGGGTCAATACCCATTGCTCACTCAACCAAAATGAAAGAATAATATACCATAGCTTTGGTCATGCAGAAGATTAAGTTTCACGAACAACAATGGGTCGTTTGTGTGGACTTAAAAATGGTTAACTTTCCCTTTGTCAGCAAGGGGGCTACAAGAAATATCTTTGCTTCTTGTGCGTATGGGATAGCAGAGCCAAACAATATCACTGGATAAGAAAAGAGTGGCCTAAGAGAGAGAACATGGTTGTTGGAGAAAGAATTGTCATTCGGGAACCCTTAGACAGACGAGACAGAATCATCTTGCCTCCGCTGCATATAAAGCTAGGGTTAATGAAACAGTTCATGAAAGCTCTTAATTATGATAACTCTTGCTTTGCATATATAGGACAAAAAAATACTGGAATAAGTACAGAAAAACTCAAAGCTGGAATTTTTGATGGCCCTCAAATCAGATAGCTCATAAACAATCCTCATTTCGTGGATTCCATGAATGAGACAGCAAAAAGCGTGAATCTCATTTGTCCTTGTGGGCAACCACAAGGCTGAAAACTATGTTGAATTAGTTAACAGAATGCTTAACAACTTCAGAGACCTTGGTTGTAATATGAGCATAAAGGTTCATTACTTGCGCAGCCATTTAAACCGTTTCCCTGAAAATCTTAGCGATACTAGTGAAGAACAAGGTGAACGATTTCACCAGGACATAAGACAATATAGGACCGTTACCAGGGCAGATGGGATACTCATATGATGGCAGATTACTGTTGGAATCTTCAAAGAGACTGTGAACAAAGTTCACTTAAGAATTTCAAACGAAGAAAGCTCTAGGAGTGGAACAAAATAACTTTCATTTTGTTTGATTTGATTCTTCTCATTTCTAATTTTTAATTAAGCTATTGTAGATTTACAGGAGTGTTGCTGCGTTTTTTCAATTAATTAATATGTTTTACAAAATGTATTAAGGAAAAGGTTTTTAATTTAAAGCCTATACCCTAAGCCTAATTTAATATGTTAACGCAAATAAAGCTGCTATCATATTTCACAAACAAGAGGTGACCCTTCAAAAACTAACGTCATATTTGTTTTCAGCACATGAAATACACATAAAATCAGATACAAAAAACCGGCACCAAAGTATGTGTTGGACTATGTTATAGTCGAATATTAATTATGTAATTAATACTAGAAATATATAAACAATTTACCTTCATATGCTTAATGGAAATTGTTTCTGTACTTTTATATGACAATGCGAAATTTCAATTTTTGAAATATAGAGGATTGGTTTATTTTTTACCACATATAACACAAAGTAATAACAATAACAAAACTACCAACATTTTAACCCTCCAAAAGGTTTGAAGAGATATATCGTGCATCAAGATCTGACCAATTTTGCTAATGATGAAAATTCTAGTCCCATATAGATTCTGCCAAATTTTTTATGTTGACCAGATCAACATCTGGCCAGTTTTCTTCTAATTACGGGATATCTCGCACATGAATGTCTGGTCAGTTTTGCTAATGGCGAGATATATCGTTATATCGTCACGCCAACCACCAATGGGTTTATCTGAATCAAATTAATTAATTTATTAACTATTTTTAGGTATAGGCTCGGCTTCAGCAGGACCTAACACTTTGGGAGAACACAGTTTAGGTAATTTAGTCGTTTTCTCATTTAAAAAGTTCTATTAAAATCTTGAATAAATGCTGTGTAGTTACATGTTTAGTACTTATTTGGAAACATAATATTTTTTTGCAGATGGTATCTTGAGTAAGTCATGTTTAATTCTCTTTTCCTTAATCGTCAGGTGTAGACGTGGATTTATGTAATACGTTCACAGACAAATAATCAAAATTAATTCAACGATATATATTTTATGTATATTGCTATCTCGATTACTAAGATGAAAATTTATAAGATTCAAATTAAATTCTATTTTCCTTAGTACAAATCAAAAACAATTTTAAAAGTGTGTTGATTCTTGTCAAATAATTCATCAGTCATTCATCAAATAATTCCAGTCGTGATAAAATATAGTCTTTCTAATTTCAGTATATTTGACATAAAATTTTTCGATTAAAATTTTAAATGGAACATTGCTTAGTTATTTAATATTTATTTTGAAACATTTATTATTTCCTTTACAGATGGTGGTGGTTTAGGTAAATCATATTTTATTTGTGTTTTCCTAAAATTGTATTTCTGAATAACAATTTTGTATTAAACCTTTGAATGAAATATTCTCCCACAGTTATTTAATGCTTATTTTGAAACACTTAATATCATTTACACATGGTGGCCTAGGTAAATCATACTTCATTCACTTTTTCTTTAATTTGTAAGTACAGATGTGGATTTACGTAACATGTCCACTGACATGGAATCAAAATAATCCCCATTGACATATATTTTATGCACTTGCTCGTTTTCTACGTAAAGAACTTATAGCAATTGGAAATTAAATTTTCATTTCCTGAAATTTTAGTCTTGATTCTTCCTAAATAATTCATTTTTTTTTCGAATCATGCTACAATACTTGCATATAATAGTCTATGTAATTTAATTGTACTTCTAAATTAAAAACTTGTATTAGACTTTTGAATGGAATGTCTCACAGTTATTTACTATTTCTTTGTTAAACACTTGACATTTTTTTGCAGATGGTGGTCTTGGTAAGCCATATTTTTTTCATGTTTCCTTCCATCCTCAAGTACAGATGTGTATTTATGTAACACGCTTACGGAAATGGAATCAAAATTATTCCACTCATATTTTACGCACATGCGCGTTTTCTAGGAAAATAACTTACAGTAATTGAAAATTAAGTTTTAATTCCCTGCAATTTTAAGAAGCTTGATGAGTTTCTAAGTTTCCCATATTTTTCAAATTAGAATTTTAAAAAAATGTAGTAAATTTTTTAAAGGAATGCCTCACAGTTATTTAATGCATTTCTTTGGAAACACCAAAGATTTTTGAGCATGGTTGACTAGGTAAGACATATTTTATTCCCGTTTTCTTTCATTCGTAAGTACGTACTTTCATTCGTAAATGCACTTGCTCGTTTTCTAAGTGAATAACTTTTAGTAATTGCAAATTAAATTTTAATTCAGTGCTATTTCAAAAAGTGAGTTGGATTTTGTAAAATATTCCATTTATTTTTCCAATTCTGCAAAAATAGTGCAATATAATAGTCTGTGTAATTTAATTATACTACTGAATCACAAACTTGTATTAAACTTTAGAATGGATTATCTCACATTTATTTCATATTTCTTTGAAAACAATTAACACTTTCTTTGCAGGTGGTGGTCGTCTAGGCAAGTCGTATTTTATTCATTTTTCTTCTTCCGCAAGAATAGATGTAGATTTATGTAACATGTTCACTGACATAAAATAAAAAAATGACTCCACTCATATATTTTATATACTTGTTCGAGTTTTCTAAGAAAACCTCTAAGTTTATTGCAAATTAAATTTTAATTTATTGCAATTTTATACAGTCTGATGATTCTTGCTAAATAATTCCTTTATATAGTTCTTCTAAAGTCATTGTGTAGTATGGTCTAGGTTATTTAATTGTATTTATCATGAATTTTATATTAAACTCTTGAATGGAATATAGTGCTGTTTTATATATTCTTCGGAAGCACTTAATATTTTCTTTGCAGTTGCGCCTTCTTCGAACTTAGTACCCAATGGTGGTATAGGTAAGTCATATTTTACTAACGTTTTCTTTTATCCCCAAGTACTAATGTGGGTTTATGTAACTTTCACTGACATAAAAATCAAAATGATCCACTCATATTTATTGTATGCATTTGCTCGTTTTCTAAAAAAATGACTTATAGTAATTACAAATTTAATTTCACTTTCCTGCAATTTTAGTAAGTGTCTTGATTCTTGTTAAATATTTCGTTTTTCTAATTCTACTAAAATCGTGGAATAATATAGTCTATGTTATTTAAGTGTACATATTTCTCATAAATTTCATATCAAATTCTTAAATGGAATATAGTGCAGTTTTATATATTTCTTTGGAAACACTTAACATTTTCTTTGCAGTTGCGCCTTCTTCGAACTTAGTACCCAATGGTGGTATAGGTAAGTCATATTTTACTAACGTTTTCTTTTATCCCCAAGTACTAATGTGGGTTTATGTAACTTTCACTGACATAAAAATCAAAATGATCCACTCATATTTATTGTATGCATTTGCTCGTTTTCTAAAAAAATGACTTATAGTAATTACAAATTTAATTTCACTTTCCTGCAATTTTAGTAAGTGTCTTGATTCTTGTTAAATATTTCGTTTTTCTAATTCTACTAAAATCGTGGAATAATATAGTCTATGTTATTTAAGTGTACATATTTCTCATAAATTTCATATCAAATTCTTGAATGGAATATAGTGCAGTTTTATATATTTCTTTGGAAACACTTAACATTTTCTTTGCAGTTGCGCCTTCTTCGAACTTAGTACCCAATGGTGGTATAGGTAAGTCATATTTTACTAACGTTTTCTTTTATCCCCAAGTACTAATGTGGGTTTATGTAACTTTCACTGACATAAAAATCAAAATGATCCACTCATATTTATTGTATGCATTTGCTCGTTTTCTAAAAAAATGACTTATAGTAATTACAAATTTAATTTCACTTTCCTGCAATTTTAGTAAGTGTCTTGATTCTTGTTAAATATTTCGTTTTTCTAATTCTACTAAAATCGTGGAATAATATAGTCTATGTTATTTAAGTGTACATATTTCTCATAAATTTCATATCAAATTCTTGAATGGAATATAGTGCAGTTTTATATATTTCTTTGGAAACACTTAACATTTTCTTTGCAGTTGCGCCTTCTTCGAACTTAGTACCCAATGGTGGTATAGGTAAGTCATATTTTACTAACGTTTTCTTTTATCCCCAAGTACTAATGTGGGTTTATGTAACTTTCACTGACATAAAAATCAAAATGATCCACTCATATTTATTGTATGCATTTGCTCGTTTTCTAAAAAAATGACTTATAGTAATTACAAATTTAATTTCACTTTCCTGCAATTTTAGTAAGTGTCTTGATTCTTGTTAAATATTTCGTTTTTCTAATTCTACTAAAATCGTGGAATAATATAGTCTATGTTATTTAAGTGTACATATTTCTCATAAATTTCATATCAAATTCTTGAATGGAATATAGTGCAGTTTTATATATTTCTTTGGAAACACTTAACATTTTCTTTGCAGTTGCGCCTTCTTCGAACTTAGTACCCAATGGTGGTATAGGTAAGTCATATTTTACTAACGTTTTCTTTTATCCCCAAGTACTAATGTGGGTTTATGTAACTTTCACTGACATAAAAATCAAAATGACTCCACTCATATCTATTTTATGCATTTGCTCGTTTTCTAAGAGAATAACTTATGGTGATTACAAATTTAATTTCCCTTTCCTGCAATTTTAGTGTCTTGATTCTTCCTAAATATTTTCTTTTTCTAGTTCTACTAAAATCGTGCTATAATATAATCTATGTTATTTAAGTGTATTTCTCATAAATTTCATATTAAACTCTTGAATGGAATAAAGTGCAGTTTTAAATATTTCTTCGGAAACATTTAATATTTTCTTTCTAGTTGCACCTTCCTCGAACATAGTGCCCAATGGTGGTTTAGGTAAATCACTTTTTATTCATATTTACCTCGACCTCTATGTACAGATATATGCAACATGTTCTTAGACAAACTCAAACTGATTGCATTGATACATATTTTGTGGATATTACTAGTTTATTTTCTAAGAAATAAATTGATAGTAAATGTATATAAAAATTTTATTTCCTAAAATCATATCAAATTAATTTTTTAATTGTTGTTTTATAGTTCAATATTCCTACACTAATTCTTATGAACAGTTTTACTAGCAACAAAATTTTAAATCGAGGGCCGCTAAAGGCTAGAAGGAAGTGAAGCATTTATCGCTATTAATTTTTTTATTTAACCCTCTTGGTGGTTATATCAGTGAGACATCTCGTCATAAGCAAAACTGGCCAGATCTTGATGGATGAGGTATATTACAATTAAGAAAAACTGATCACATCGAGATCTCATCATCATGAAACAAATTGGCTAAATCTGATGCCGAGATATCTCATCATTAATAAAATTTGCAGATCTTGATGGACAGATCTGGTCATTATCAAAATTGTTCAGATCTTAATGGAGGAGGTACCTACCTCATCGAAACCATTTGGAGCGTTAAATATTGAAGGAAACATGCGAAATAACCAATTCTTTAATTGGAAACATTTAATATTTTCTTTGCAGTTACACCTTCCGTGGGAATATTACCAGATGCTGGATTCAGTAAGTTATCTTTTACTCAAGTTTTCTTTAACTCCATAGCTACAGTGGATTTATGTAACAAGTTTACAGATATGGGGAGAAAATGACTCTGTTGCTGCATATTTTATCTGTATCACCAACTCGTCAAATTTACCCTTTGTTTTTCTTAAACCATAAGTTACAGTTATAGAATTTGCGACACTTCCACAGACATTAAGTCCGTATGACTCAATTCATCAATATGTATGTATGGTTTGATGGAGTGTAACTATCTCTATTTAAAATAGAAAATTAAATTTTCGGTCTCAAAATATCTTGGAAATTTATTTTTAATCGTACCATAATCCAAAAATATTTAAATTGCAAAAGTGGTTAGAAAAAATTGGAAATGTTAGGTCAAATAATTTGTTGAAAATTAACTGTATTAGGGGTACTGTTATCAGTGGTTAATAATCGCGATCATATACTATTGGTTAAAAAGTGATTAGATATTAGAGAGAAGTGGAAAAATGTAAAAAGATCCATGAAGTACATTTTTTTTAGTTTCACATGCTTGGAGGACACTGGTATCCTCTAAGAGCGAATTCTAAATGCTAATGACTCATTTATTAGCATGTTCCAACTTTCGAACTTTAATTATTTCATGCTTTATAAAACATTTAATATTTTTCTTGCAGATTCACCTACTCTGGGCTTATTACCCGCTGGTAGTTTCAGTAAGTCAAATTTCACTATAGTTTTTAACTCATTGGTTACAGTCGTAGAATTTTGCAACACTTCCACATACACTAAGTCCATATGATTCATTTCATCATTATTTGTTTTGTGCATTGATGGAGTGAAAATGCATCTTCATTTATCTTTCAAATTATCTATCAAGTCCATATGATTCATTTCATCATTATTTGTGCATTGATGGAGTGAAAATGCATCTTCATTTATCTTTCAAATTATCTTTCCATTTGAAATTATTTTTTAATTGTGCCATTTTTCCGTGTCCGAAAATGTTTATATTCCAAAAGAGTTTAGAAAAAAATTGGGAATACTAGTCATACAATTTGTTAAAATTCCACTGCATTAGACGTACTGTATTAGGTGTTAATTAATAACCATGATGGGTATACATACTTTTAATTAAGAAGCGACTAAACACTAGAAGAAAGAAATGGAGAGAATATAGCAATTCATGTAGTATATTTTTTAGTTCCACGGGCATGGAAGAAACTGAGTCTTTAATTCCTCGTGGTGGGGTTTTTTGATGAGGTATCTCGTTATATTAGCAAAATTGATCAGATCTTAATGGACGAAATATCTTGTCATTGGAAGAAAACTGACCAGATCTTGATCTTGTCATCTTAAAATATAAACAATATTTTGTTGAAGAGATATCGCGTCATCAGCAAAATGGGTCACATCATGATGGACGATATATCTCGTTGAAATCACTTGGAGGGTAAAGAGCGAATTCTAAATACGGATGACTAATTTATTAGCATGTGACCACTTTTAAATTTTGTAAGCATATTGTCCTAAATCAACATAAAGGTCTATAGTGGATAATTTCATTAACAGGAAAAACCATGCAATACACGTATACACAACCAATGAAGAGCGTATAATTAATTTGAATCCAGCATTTCGTTTAGGAGAGGGCCTAAAGTTACTAAAATTTCAAGAGGTTTTACTGAATGTCTTTCTACATCTTATATTGCATTCCTAAATTAATTTTACTAGATGTTTAATTAATCTAGATTATTTTAATCATTCTAGATTTTTAAGTGATTACGCATAAGAAAAAACATTGATGCATCCGAATTGATAAGGATAAAGAAATCATTTTAAAATAGACATGTTGGTTACAAATATTTATGATAATTGAATAACATTGATTAAGTATTTTAATCCTGTTTTTGGAATTCACCTTTAATTTCTCTGTTACTTTTGAAGTATTAATATCATATTTAGGCAGACATATATGTAATACTGTCACGTAAAGTGGAAACCAAACTAATAATCTTTGTGATTTCGTGTTTCCGAAAATGTAACTAACGCAATAAACTGCATAAATCTGATAACCATTATTTTATTTAACCCTCTAAGTGGTTTAGACGAGATATCTCGTCCATAAGATCAGAACAATTTTCCTAATGACGAGATACCTCGTCATAAAGAATGTCTATTGAATCTTTAATAACTTGAATTTTACAACTAGATCAAGATCAGGTCAGTTTTTATAATGATGAGGGTCTCGTCCCTCAAGATCTGGTCAATTTTGCTAATGACGAGAGAACACTTAGGGACAACCAAGAGTGTAAAGTTCTCCAAAGTTTCTAAAATTTTTATTTGTAACAATATATAAATATAAGTATATATATATATATATGTATATATATTCTGCATTAAAATGCAGCAAACTTCATCAAGGTTTAGGTATACGATATTATTCGGCTTATTTACAGGTTAACCTTGATTGGGCTCATTATCAGATAATGATTTAAGACTTCGGAATTAAAATGAGTTTCTCTTCTGCATTTATGAAAGAAGTTTTTATTTCAATGTAGGGGGGAGAAGTCTACATTTCGAACTCTCATTTTTAATTTTTACATTTTCTATTTTAAGGTTTATCATCACTAGACTCTTTTTCCGATGGTGCCCTTGCAAATCTGAGTAAGAAAATGATTTTAAAGTCTACACAATATTATTCAATATGTTCGTTCATTTGAACAAAACATTTTGTGCATACTTAAATAATGTTCCTTGCAAGTTTATCACCTCTTAGTTGTATGTCAAATGGTAATATACGCCTTGGAAATTTGGGTAAGATAACAGAGTGTTCGGTACTTTATAATTGAAAATATTAATCGAACAGTCACACAGAACATTCTATTCTTCCCCGATATAGTAGCTATAGTTTTCTTATATTTACTCAATTTCTGCACTGCAGGATGTGTCATACTGAATTACACAAGGCGTTTCAAACCTCTTGTACAAACAAAAAGTGGAGGTATACTAAAAAAACCACGAATTCATTAATTTATTTCCACTACATAGAGTGTTTCGAAAATATCTTACTAAATTGTAAAGGGAGGTAGTGGGGCCCAAAATAATCAACTTTTGTCAAAAACGTATGACCGGAAATGTAGCGTTTAGGTTCCAGAGGTCGTTTAGGTCTATCGATAGCATCGTTTCTGTCGAGTTAGGCACCATTCCCAGCTCGTATTTTTAACGGCATGCATCATTACACGAATTGGGAGCTTGCCTTTGAAAATTCGAGCGAGGAATGACACCTTACGCCACAGAAATGATGTTATCGACTGATGTAAACAGCGCCCTCTATCCCCTAGAAGCGCTATTTTCGAACACACATTCTTTGACAAAAAATGTTTATTTTATTCCCTTCTTTGCAATAAGGTCAGACATTTTCGAACACCTTTTATAAGGAAAAATAGCATTGGCGTCTTGTGACAAGAATATGAAGACTACGAAACTATACTAACTTTGTATTTCTGAAGTACATACATATAGAAATCCGAATAAAAGTAGCTCAGCGAAAATATTTCCTTTGTAAAGCATTAAGAGATCAGTTAAATTGATACGAACACTTTAAAAACGTTTCAGAAATATCTTCAAAGCAAAATAATCATGATATACTAAATTAGTGATCGGTAAATTTTGAACAAGGTTCTTTACATTAATGAAACCAATAAGCACATAATTGAATCGTTCTTAAGTTTTTAATTTGTAATTTGGATCGTTATCACTTTTTTGGAAAACAATATCAAATTAATTTAAACAAATGAAATCGTTCCCATCTGTTTCCATTAATCACTTCTTATATTTTTCAAAAAATATAAAAGAGATGCACTCAAGTAACACGCTGAATAACAAAGAATATAATTAATTAATTCCTTTCCCTTTCATTTCAATTTTAGTATTTTAATTCCGTATTAAATTAGCGAATAGTTTTGTTCTATTACAAATGGGTGGGGAAATTAAAATTTTTATTTTAGTGTAATCCCTCTCATTTGTACGTATAAAATTATTTTAACTTTACTGGTGCATTTATTGTAATTTGGAGACCACAGTAAAACAAGTTGAAATATATGATTATCATAAGTCTTTTGTTCGGCACCTCCTTTCTCAATTTCTGTATAGCTTTAAATTAATGTTCTCACAAGTTTCTTTTGGCATCAATATGAGAGGCAATTTCTGTCAAGCTAAACATAGGTGTCGTTAGTGTTTCTGCGGCTATAAGTGTTTATTATGCATTCTGAACGTGACGTCTGTTGGCTTGTTTTTCTGAAACGGTTTCAGTCCTTCGCCGACAAAAATTCTTTGTGCTCTAATTTTGGCGAATCTTGGAAAAACGAAGCTCTTGTGCCTAAAAATCCAACCTACAATGCTCAACAACCAAAAATTTCAAAAGAATGAATTCCAAATTCATATATGATAGTTGATTGGAACACACCAATTCCATTAAACGTCATACATCGCCCAAGGAACGGCGAAAAATTAAATTTTAATTGACTTCTATATGTACTATTAGTTGGATGGGTTTTTTATGGTAAAATGGCCATAATTTGGTATTCTACGTCCGATACATGTCAGGCAGCATCAAGTAATGGACATACACTTACTAGGAAAGTTTTTTGACAGACGAGAGGAATACATCCAGGGAGGAATCGAACCCTCGCTGTCTGAAACTGGCAGGTTGCTAGCACAGTGGGCATGTCCCTTGTGCCACGACAGCCCTATATGTACCATGAAAGAGCATTTGAAAAGAGGAAGTAAAATCTTCACTTACTGTTTGGTTTGTTTGCTTTTACTGAAAATACATTTCTTGCGTTTTGCTGTTCATAGTTTGTCTTGTTGCCGGTTACAGTAATAGTTGCATTACATATTGCAGTTCTCTAGTGAATACACCGGCTTTTGTTGAATGGTTTAGTATGAACAAATGTTTTTTTTCCATTACAGGTTTGCCTGAAATTGAATCTTTATTGGGTGGATTTGGTGGTGGTTTGGGTAAGTGGTTTGACATTATTGATGTTTGAATAACAGTTATTATGTGTTGGATTCTTTTACTATGTACACCAGGTGGTCAGAATCGACAGCAAACTAATAATAACCTTGTCAAAAATCTATGCAAAATAGTGTCACCCAAAGTTCTTTTATTGAACGTGGTATTTCAAAAATGTACACGTGAGTACCTACACCTGATAATGAACAGAAGTGCCTTGAAGCTTGTTCTTTTGAGGGACGTATCAGTTTGATGGGCACTCCTGGGTACTTCATTAAAAAGAAAAACACAAATAAATAATAACAATAAAATGAATAATAATAAAAAACGAATAAATAATAAAATAAATAAATTATAATAATAAAATAATAATAAAATAAATATATAAATAATAATAAAGAATTTACAGACTGTGCGTTCTTAAAGAAATTCACCACTTGGACATTACAACCCGCTTCGCCAGACGGCGTTACCTACAGAAACTAACATTCCATAATAGTAAAATTTTTAGCTAGGTAGGTAGTTGAATTTACGTCGCTCTGGAGTAACACACATAGTTATTGTCGATGGTCTGGGATCAATCCCGAAGGGAAATATCAGGGCCAGAAACTCGTATTTTTGAACCACGGTCAAATGAAAAGGTCAACACTTGAGATGGCACACCACTCTCCAAATTTTCACACCACGACAAAGTAAGGACGTTTCATACAACGGCATATGTACCACGCACTTCCCACTAAAAATGTTTTTTTTTCAGTACCTTAATAAAGGATATAAAAGCACAATATAGCTAAGATTAAATTACTGAGTGCGGAAAAGAATCCCATGAGTCTATGGGAAAGAAGATCGTTCAATTCTAGTGAGGTGGGAAACTCAAAAGGTGAAGGAAGATAGGTATTTTAATTAACGTCGTACTGGAGCAACACAACGGGCTCTTTGTGACGGTCCGGGATCAAACCCGAAAGGAAAGATCGAGGACGACAACACTTAATTTTGAACAACGGGCAGATGATGAGGTCAAATCTGAGCTGGCACCTCACTCTTCAAACTTCCACCAGACACCCACGTGAGGACATTTGAGGCCACGACAGATTTAAGGTGCACCAGCATCCTTTGTACATGACGGTCTTTGGTAGCATTCGAACTCGCAATCATCCGATTAACTCAAAAGGTGAAGTTGGCGTGGTGTAGAAGTTTGGAGAGTGGATTTCCAGCTCAGGTGTTCATTGTCATTTGACCGTTGTTCAAATTTACGTGGAGTTGGCCTCGGATCTTTCCTTTTGCGATTCATACAGCACCGTCACCAATAGTCCATTGTATTATTAATTAGTGCTACGTTAGTTAAAATATCTACCATATATACCTCAAAATTAAAATTGATGACAAGACGTATTGCGGACCAGAAGATACAGCAATGAAGTAGAGTAGCGGTCGAAAGATAAAGGAGGAGCTGTTCTAGGACTTTAAGTCTTATTTGTGGTGAGAATTATATTTTACGGGTTTATTTTAGTGTCGTTTCACAACATTAACTTTGGAAAAGTTCGTTAGTCTCTTTCTCTCTACCCTCACTATCTTATCTACTAAAAATGGCCAATTCACTGTTTAACCCTCCAAATGGTTTAGACGAGTTATCTCGTCCATCAAGATCTGACGGACGAGTTATATCGTCATCCAAATCAAGCGGGTCCACATGGCCCTGTTGATTTGGGTAAGAGCTTAAGTGTTGGAAACTGGTTAGCTCTTGTTCTCTCTACTTTTCTCTTTAAAAAGCAGTTAAATAACGATAGATAATACTCACTATGATTCGTCGTAGAAATATTTTACCCCTAAGACATTTCTCTTAAGTTGATGCATCTGTGTGATTGCGTTTAGCTGAAAAACATGATTAAATGTATCGATCTTTACTTGCTTACTTGCAATTTTGTTTTATTTTATAGCTTTACGAAAAACGCTTTAGTACGTGAAATATCTGTCTAATATCCCTTCAGTTTTTAAAGGGGCACAGTTGCGCAGTTGGACAATTATTTTTGTTTTCATATTTGCAACAGTATTTTTGTGCACCTTTTATTTTAATACAGGAATATATATTTTATGAGAAAAAAAATCATTCGATCTATTGAAAACATAAAGATCGATACAAAATTATCTGTATTGAAAGTGCATAAGACTGATATTCCTGCATTACTGAGAACTTACATTCAACATCATCTTCTCCATGCCAAACCATGTCGCAGCTGTTATTGCAGGCCATGTTGATAAAGACAAATTTGATTAAGTAGTGTTCACAACGATGAAGCGCGTATTTTTGATAATTTAATTCTTGCGCCATAAACTATGCGTTGTATAAATATCAATTAGAATTCTCATGATGACCTTTTGGACATTTGTTGCTGAAAGGACATCATACACATCTCATTTTGATCCCGCGATAAGAAAATAATTGAAGTATTTAATTTCTAGTACTAGGTGTTGCATTTTGAGCAGTTTATCAACAGAGAAGTAGTACAAAAATGCCCTAGCTAGATAAAAAATAACCTAGACTACAGATAACATAATTTTCTTTTCTTTCAATACACAATTTTTTCATAAACTTTAATTCTCTTTACACAATTAAAATCACTCATTCATACACGTAACGTACTTTATGAAACTTTTGATCAGCGCACAATCACAAGCATCAATTTCAATTTTACTTTCGAAACCAATGTTTTTTATTATAGCTACACTCAGTTGTTGTAACCTAAGGGGAAGGGTGGTTCTCCACAGTTTGGAAAATACTGGGTTAAGCCACATGAATTTAAATATGTTGTTTGTGTTTTATATAGAGTTTAATCTTCAAATTGAATTGTTCGCAACCCATGTTGTGACAGCCCATTATTAGTATTAATTTGTCGCCGACATAACCAATTTGCATATTCGCATATCTACTTATCGTATAATCGTTAAAAAGTATTTTGAATTTAACTAAAAGTATTAAAGCATTTGTTACTTTTTGTTACAGACGCACCTTCCTTGGGCTCACTACCAGATGGTGACTTAAGTAAATTTTCTTTTACTTATGTCTTAAATCAATGCTTCTATACTACTGAATAATATTACATTTCGGCAATATTTAATCTACTCAGTTGTTACGTTTCCATAATACATATTGTAGATAACTGTTGCATTCCCTAACATTTATTTTGCCATATCACTGATGCATTTTTATTACATTCGTAACATTTATTGTACATAATTTTTAAATTTTCGTAACATTTGTTAATCGTAATTATTACTTTTTCGTAATGTTTTTTGTGCATACTGTTACGTTTCCAAAATATTTAATGTATATAATTGTTATATTTTCATAATATTTATTGAAAATAATTGCTATACTCTCAAAATCTCTGTTGTACACAATTACAGAATTGTTAATATTCCATATTATTTATTTATTCCAACACAGGTATACCATCTCTGGCTTCTTTACCAGCTGACATTAGCCTCGGAAATTTTAGTAAGTGGCAAATTTCATCCATATATGTTTCTTACCTACATTATCAATATTAGCTCTTATGTTAAAATAAACATGAAAACAATATCAATGATCACTTGCTTTTTTTTGCAGCTTTACCGTCCGTTGGTTCATCATCTATCGGAGATTTCGGTCTTGGAAATATAAGTGAGTTTATTATAATTTCCGATTTTTCAACAAGACTCTGATCATTAACCCTCCAAGTGGTTTCAACGAGGTATCTCGACCATCAAGTTATGATCAGTTTTGCTAGCAAGCAGAGTTTACGTCAAGAAGTTATTGACAAAGTTTTGATGATGACTAGATCATGATCTAGTCAGTTTACGTCTAATAACGAGATATCTCGTCAATCAAGATCCGTTAAATTTTGCTAATGATGTGTTATATCATAAAGACAATGACCAGGAGGTTTAAGATGGTGTCAGCATAAACAAAAATGGTTTATTAAAAGTTTGCTTCATACATGTTTACCGGATGATTTTAGCATTAGGCATTTGAGTGAGACATTTTCATCACACAAAATACGTAATTTTTTACCTACTATGTAAACTTTTAAAAATGCGAAATACAGACATGATGTTAAACGGCTCATTTGAAGAACTACTTTGCCCTTTGTTAACTCCTGATTTTTTGTAAACTCGAGATATCATGAATCTTCAAAAATACGGCATCGATGTAAACGGATAAATATCAGATTTCTGCAGCTATCCAAAAATTTCATAACAGGTATAGGAAGAACCAGATATCTCGTCATTAGTAAAAACTAAGCAGATGATGATCCCGTCATCATCAAATATGCAATCTCAGATAAGAGATCTCGTCCATAAAAAATTGAACAGATCTTGATGGATAAGATATCTCGTTGAAAACATTTCGAAGGTTAAATAATCAATAAAATCATTCTTAGAGGGTGTGTATTTATAATGACAGCAAAATACCATGTCTCTATAGTCAATGTTTGTGAAAATACTAATTAAATATTGAACAAATTTAAGATAGTTATTTGAAAATCGAGATATTGCTTAGGTTCTGTTTACATAGTTTACATTTCTAAAAAAATTTAATATCTCTCAAACAACAATCCATAAAACGAGTTTAATCTCTTCAATCTCAAAGTACAAATTTAATTTCATTAGGCTCTGATTTCGATTCAACCCTTAGCAATGCTTTAAAGCTTAGATCTTCAAAGCTTTCGAAATTTGTGTTTTAATTAACGAATATCGTTTAAGAAAGGCCGATACCTTCTTTGTATATATGTTCTGCATTAAAATGCAACTTCATCAGGGTTTAGGTATACGATATTATTCTGCTTATTTATAGGTTAAACTTGATTGGGCTCATTATCAGATAATGATTTAAGGCTTCGGAATTAAAATGAGTTTCTTTTCTGTACTTATGTAAGAAGTTAATATTTCAATGTAGGAGTCTATACATTCGAACTCTCATTTTTAATTTTTACATTTTCTTTTTTAAGGTTTATCATCACTAGACTCTTTATCCGAAGGTGCCCTTGCAAATCTCAGTAACAAAATGATTTTAAAGTCTTTACAATATTATTCAATATATTTATTCATTTAGTGCATTCTTAAATAATGTTCCTTGCAAGTTTATCGGCTCTAGTTGTCTGTCAAATGTTAATATAAGCTTTTGAAATTTGGGTGAGATATCAGAATATTCTGTACATCATAATTGAAAATATTAATCGAACAGTCACACAGGACATTCTATTCTTCTCCCGAAATAGTACTTACAGTTATCTTATATTTACTCAATTTCTGCACTGCACAATGTGTCAAAATTTCTTTAAATTTTAAATGCTTCGTGATACTGAATTACACAAAGTGTTTCAAAACCTCTTGTACAAAAAAAATTCGAGGTATAGTCCAAATAACTACGCGTATTCTTTAATTTATTTCCACTACATAGGGTGTTTCGAAATTATCTTACTAAATTATAAAGGGTGGTAGAGTTGCCCCAAATAAACAACATTTCTCAAAAAGGTATGATCGGAAAGGTAGCGTTTAGGTGCCAGAGGTCGTTTAGGACAATCGTTAGCAGAGTTTCTGTGGATTTAGGCTCCGTTCCCCGCTCGTATTTTTAACGGCATGCATCATTACACGAATTAGGAGCTTGCCTTTGAAAATCCTAGCGGGGAATGACACCTAACGCCTCAGAAATGATGTTATCGACTGATGTAAACAGCGCCCCCTGTCCCCATAGAAGCGCCACTTTCGAACACACATACTTTGACAAAAAATGTTTATTTTATTCCCCTCTTTGCAACATAGCCAGACATTTTCGAACACCTTGTATAAGGAAAAATAGCATTGGCGTCTTGTGACAAGAATATGAAGACTACGAAACTATACTAACTTTGTATTTCTGAAGTACATACATATAGAAATCCGAATAAAAGTAGCTCGGCGAAAATATTTCCTTTGTAAAGCATTAAGACATCAGGTAAATTGGTTCGAACACTTTAAAAATGTTTCAGAAATCTATTCAGAGCAAAATAATCATGATTTACTAAATTAGTCATCAGTAAATTTTAAACAACGTTCTTTACATTAATGAAACCAATAAGCGCCTAATTTAATCGTTCTTAAGTTTCTAATTTCGATCATTATCACATTTTTGGAAAACAATTTCAAATTAATTTAAACAAATGAAATCGTTCCCATCTGTTTTCATTAATCATTCCTTATAATGAAAAGAATATAAGAAAAATCCACTTAAGTAACATGCTGAATCCCACAGAATATAATTAATTCCTTTTCCTTTTATTGCAATTTTAGTATTTTAATTCCGTATAGAATTAGCGAATAGTTTTGTTCTATTACAAATGGGTGTGTAAATTAAAATTTCTATTGTAGTGTAATCCCTCTCATATGTACGTATTAAAATTATTTTAACTTTAATGTTGCATTTATTGTAATTCCGAGACCATAGTAAAGACAAGTTCAAATATGAGTATCATAAATCTTTTATTCGGTACCCCTTTTCTCAATTTCTGTATAGCTTTAAATTAATGTTCTCATAGGTTTCTTTAAGCATGAATATGAGAGGCAATTCCTCTGAAGCTAAATATAGATGGCTGTTGTGTTTATGCGACTATAAGTGTTTCATATATGCATCCTGAACGTGATGTCAGTTGGCACGTTTTTGAAAAACGATTTCAGTACTTCGCCAAAAAATTCTTTGTGTACTGTTTTTGGCGAATCTCGGAAAAACGAAGCTTTTGTGCCTAAAAATCCAACCTACAATTTTCAACAACCAAAAATTCAAAAGAACGAATTCCAAATTCACATATGATAGTTGATTTGTACACACCAATTCCATTAAACGTCATACATTGCCCAAGGAACGGCGAAAACTAAATTTTAAGTTAACTTCTATATGTACTATTAGTTGGTTGGGTTTTTTTATGGTACAATGGCCATTATTGGTCATTCTTCGTCAGATACAAGTCAGGCAACACCAAGTAATGGACATACACTTACTAGAAAAGTTTTTGACATACGAGAGAAATACACCCAGGTAGGAATCAAACCCTCGCTGCGTGCAACTGGCAAGTTGCTTGCACAGTGGGCATGTCCCCTGTGCCACGACAGCCCTATATGAATCATGAAAGAGCATTTGAATAGAGGAAGTAAAATTTTCACTTATTGTTTGGTTTGTTTGTTTCACTGAAAATACCTTTCATTCGTTTTGCTGTTCATAATTTGTCTTGTTGCCGGTTACAGCAATAGTTGCATTACATATTACAGTTCTCTAGTGAATACACCGGCTTATGTTGAATGTTTTAGTATGAACAAATGTTTTTTTTCCTTTACAGGTTCGCCTGAAATTGAATCTTTATTGGGTAAATTTGGTGGTGCTTTGGGTAAGTGGTTTGACATTATTGATATTTCGTGAATGTGTCTTATGTTTGAATTACAGTTATTATATGTTGTATTCTTTTACTATGTACACCAGGTGGTCAGAATTGACAGAAAACAAATAATAAATTTTAAAAAATATACGCAAAATAGTTTCACCCAAAATTCTTTTATTGAACGTGGTATTTAGAAAATGCACACGCGAGTACCTACAACTGATAACAAACAGAAGTGCCTTGAAGCCTGTTCTTTTGAGGGACGTATCAGTTTGATGGGCACTCCTGGGTACTTCATTAAAAAGAAAAACACAACACTAATAAATAATAACAATAAAATAATTAAATAATAAATAATAATAAAATAAATGAATAACAAATAATAATAAAATAAATAAATAACAAATAATGAATATTATTATAAATAATAATAAAATAAATAATAATAAAGAAATTACAGACTGTGGGTTCTTGAAGAAAATCACCCCTTGGTCATTACAACCCGTTTCATCAGACGGTGTTACCCACAGGAACTAACTTTCCATAATAGTAAAGTTTTTAACATAGCCACCTTGGATATTAGCATATCTATTTATCGTATAATCCTTTAAAAGCATTTTGAATTTAACTTAAATTATTGAAGCATTTGCATTTTTTCTTACAGACTCGCTTTCCCTGGGCTCATTACCTGATGGTGACTTAAGTAAATTTTCTTTCACTTATGTCTTAAATCAATGCTTCTATAGTACTGAGTAATATTACATTTCCGCAATATTTAATCTATACAGTTGTTACGTTTCCATAATACATATTGTAGATAACTGTTGCATTCCCTAAAGTTTATTATGCATATCACTGATGCATTTTCATTTCATTCGTAACATTTATTGTACATAATTGTTAAATTTTCGTAACATTTGTTATTCGTAATTATTACTTTTTCGTGATGTTTTTTGTGCATACTGTTACATTTCCAAAATATTTAATGTATATAATTGTTATATTTTCATAATATTTATTGAAAATAATTGCTATACTCTCAAAATCTCTGTTGTACACAATTACAGAATTGTTAATATTCCAAATATTCCTTTAAAATATATATTATTTATTTATTCTAACACAGGTATACCATCTCTGGGTTCTTTACCAACTGACATTAGCCTCGGAAATTTTAGTAAGTGGAAAATTTCATCCATATATGTTTCTTACCTACATTATCAATATTAGTTCTTACGTTAAAATACATATGAAAACAATATCAATGATCACTTGCTTTTTTTGCAGCTTTACCTTCTGTTGGATCATTATCTATCGGAGATTTAAGTCTTGGAAATATAAGTGAGTTTATTATAACTTCCGATTTTTCAACAAGACTGTGATCATTAACCCTCCAAGTGGTTTCGACGAGGTATCTCGACCATCAAGTTATGGTCAATTTTGCTAGTCAGCAGGTTTTTGGTCATGTAGATTATGACAAATTTTGATTATGACTAGATCAAGATTTGGTGAGTTTACGTCTAATGACGACATTTCACGTCAATCAAGATCCGTTAAATTTTGCTAATGACGTGTTATCTCATCAAGATAATGAACAGAAGGGTTAAGGTGGTGCCAGCTAAGCAAAAATGGTTTTTTAAAAAGCTTTGTTTCATACATGTTTACCGGATAATTTTAGCATTAGGCATCTGAATTAGACCTTTTCATCAGCCAAAATAACTAATTTTTTACATATTATGTAAACTTTTTAAAAATGCGAAGTACAGATATGATTTTAAACGGCTCATTTGGTGAACTCCTACTTTGCCTTTTGTTAACTCCTCGTGATTTTTTTCTAAACTCGTGATACAATTAATCTTCAAAAATACGACATAGATAGAAAAGGATGAATACGAGATTTCTGCAGCTATCCAAAAATTTCATAACAGTTATAGGAAGAACCATATACCTCGTCATTAGAAAAAAAACTGACCAGATAATTTGGAAGGACCAGATATCTCGTCATTAGAAAAAACTAATCAGATGATGATCCCGTCATTATAAAATAGGTAATATCTCAGATGAGTGATCTCGTCCTTAACAACATTGAACAGATCATGATGGATAAGATATCTCGTTGAAATCACTTCGGGGGTTAAATAATCAATAAAATAATTTTTAGAGGGTGTGTTTTTTTATAAGGACAGCGAAATATAATGTCTCTTATGTCAATGCTTTGTGAAAATACTAATTGATTATTCAACAAATTTAAGAAAGTTATTTGAAAATCAAGATATTGCTTGGGTACTGTTTACACAAGTTTAAAATAGTTTGCATTTCTAAAAAAGGTTTAATATATCTCAACAGCTCCAGGTTCCTTACGTGATGACATAAGCCTTGGAAGTTTCAGAAAATCGTTTAACTCGTACACGGCGGTTTGTCGATGTACGATCTCATTAACATCTTTACTTTTAGTATAGTAAACCACAAAAAGAGTTTAATCTTTTCAAACTCGACATACAAATTTAAATTCACTAGGCTCTGGTATAGATAAGCTGGTATAGACAAGCCTTAGCTATGTTTTAAAGCTTAGATTTTAAAAGCTTTCTAAATTTGTGTTTTAATACACGAATATCATTTGTGTAAGGCCGATACCTCCTTTTTATATATGTTCTGTATTAAAATGCAGCAAACTTCATCAAGGTTTAGGTATACGATATAATTCTGCTTATTTACAAGTTAACCTTCATTGGGCTCATTATGAGATGCTAATTTAAGGCTTCAGAATTAAAATTAGTTTCTTTTCTGTACTTATGTAAGAAGTTAATATTTCAAAGTTGAAGTCTACATTCGAACTCTAATTTTAATTTTCACATTTTCTATTTTAAGGTTTATCATCACTAGACTCTTTACCCGATGGTGCCCTTGCAAATCTCAGTAAGAAAATTATTTTAAAATCTATTCAATATTATTAAATATGTTTGTTCATCTGTACAAAAAATTTAGTGCATGCTTAATTAATGTCCCTTGCAAGATCATCGCCTCTTACTTCTATGTCAAATGCTAACATAAGCCTTGGAAATTTGGGTGAGATATCAGATTATTCTGTACTTCATAATTGAATATATTAGTCGAACAGTCACACAGCACATTCTATTCTTCCCCCGATAGAGTAGTTACTGTTTTCTTATATTTACTCAATTTCTGCACTGCAGGATGTGTCAAAATTTCTTAAAATTTCAAATGCTTCGTGATACTGAATTACAAAAGTTGTTTCAAAACCTCTTGTACAAAAAAATTGGAGGTATAGTCCATATAACTACGCGTATTCTTTAATTTATTTTCACTACATAGTGTGTTTCGAAATTATCTTACTTAATTATAAAGGGTGGTAGAGTTGCCCCAAATAATCAACTTTTGTCAAAAAGGTATGATCGGAAATGTAGCGTTTAGGTGCCAGAGGTCGTTTAGGTCAATCGTTAGCAGAGTTTCTGTGGAGTTAGGCTCCATTCCCCGCTCGGAAATTTAACGGCATGCATCATTACACGAATTAGGAGCTTGCCTTTGAAAATCCGAGCGGCGAATGCCACCTAACGCCACAGAAATGATGTTATCGGCTGATGTAAACAGCGCCCCCTGTCCCCACAGAAGCGCCACTTTCGAACACACATACTTTGACAAAAAATGTTTATTTTATTCCCTTCTTTGCAATATGGTCAGACATTTTCGAACACCTTGTATAAGGAAAAATAACCTATGCGTCTTGTGACAAGAATATGAAGACTACGAAACTATTCTAACTTTGTATTTCTGAAGTACATACATATAGAAATCCGAATACAAGTAGCTCGGCGAAAATATTTCCTTTGTAAAGCATTAAGACATCAGGTAAATTGGTTCGAACACTTTAAAAATGTTTCAGAAATCTATTCAGAGCAAAATAATCATGATTTACTAAATTAGTCATCAGTAAATTTTAAACAACGTTCTTTACATTAATGAAACCAATAAGCGCCTAATTTAATCGTTCTTAAGTTTCTAATTTCGATCATTATCACATTTTTGGAAAACAATTTCAAATTAATTTAAACAAATGAAATCGTTCCTATCTGTTTTCATTAATCAGTTCTTATAATGAAAAAAAGATAAGAAAAATCCACTTAAGAAAGACGCTGAATACCACAGAATATAATTAATTCCGTTCCCTTTCATTACAATTTTAGTATTTTAATTCCGTTTTGAATTAGCGAATAGTTTTGTTCTATTACATATGGGTGTGTAAATTAAAATTTCTATTGTAGTGTAATCCCTCTCATATGTACGTATTAAAATTATTTTAACTTTACTGTTGTATTTATTGTAATTTCGAGACCATAGTAAAGACAAGTTGAAATATATGAGTATCATAAATCTTTTATTCGGTACCCCTTTTCTCAATTTCTGTATAGCTTTAAATTAATGTTCTCACAGGTTTCTTTTAGCATGAATATGAGAGGTAATTTCTGTGAAGCTAAATATAGATGGCTGTTGTGTTTATGCGATTATAAGTGTTTCATATATGCATTCTGAACGTGACGTTAGTTGGCACGTTTTTGAAAAACGATTTCAGTACTTCGCCACAAAAATTCTTTGTGTACTGTTTCTGGTGAATCTGGGAAAAACGAAGCTCTTGTGCCTAAAAATCCAACCTACAATTCTCAACAACCAAAAAATTCAAAAGAATGAATTCCAAATTCACATTATGATAGTTGATTTGTACACACCAATTCCATTAAACGTCATACATTGCCCAAGGAATGGCGAAAACTAAATTTTAAGTTAACTTCTATATGTACTATTAGTTGGTTGGGTTTTTTATGGTACAATGGCCATTATTGGTCATTCTTCGTCAGATACAAGTCAGGCAACACCAAGTAATGGACATACACTTACTAGAAAAGTTTTTGACATACGAGAGAAATACACCCAGGTAGGAATCAAACCCTCGCTGCGTGCAACTGGCAAGTTGCTTGCACAGTGGGCATGTCCCCTGTGCCACGACAGCCCTATATGAATCATGAAAGAGCATTTGAATAGAGGAAGTAAAATTTTCACTTATTGTTTGGTTTGTTTGTTTCACTGAAAATACCTTTCATTCGTTTTGCTGTTCATAATTTGTCTTGTTGCCGGTTACAGCAATAGTTGCATTACATATTACAGTTCTCTAGTGAATACACCGGCTTATGTTGAATGTTTTAGTATGAACAAATGTTTTTTTTCCTTTACAGGTTCGCCTGAAATTGAATCTTTATTGGGTAAATTTGGTGGTGCTTTGGGTAAGTGGTTTGACATTATTGATATTTCGTGAATGTGTCTTATGTTTGAATTACAGTTATTATATGTTGTATTCTTTTACTATGTACACCAGGTGGTCAGAATCTACAGAAAACAAATAATAAACTTTAAAAAATATACGCTCCTGGGTACTTCATTAAAAAGAAAAACACAATACTAATAAATAATAACAAAAAAATAATTAAATAATAAATAATAATAATAAAATAAATAATACTAAAGAAAATACAGACTGTGGGTACTTGAAGAAAATCACCCCTTGGACATTACAACCCCTTTCATCAGAGGGTTTTACCCACAGGAACTAACTTTCCATAATAAAGTTTTTAACATAGCCACCTTGGATATTCGCATATCTATTTATCGTATAATCCTTTAAAAGCATTTTGAATTTAACTTAAATTATTGAAGCATTTGCATTTTTTCCATTACCTGATGGTGACTTAAGTAAATTTTCTTTCACTTATGTCTTAAATCAATACTTCTATAGTACTGAGTAATATTACATTTGCGCAATATTTAATCTACGCAGTTGTTACGTTTCCATAATACATATTGTAGATAACTGTTGCATTCCCTAAAGTTTATTATGCATATCACTGATGCATTTTCATTTCATTCGTAACATTTATTGTACATAATTGTTAAATTTTCGTAACATTTGTTATTCGTAATTATTACTTTTTCGTAATGTTTTTTGTGCATACTGTTACATTTCCAAAATATGTAATGTATATAATTGTTATATTTTCATAATATTTATTGAAAATAATTGCTATACTCTCACAATCTTTGTTGTACACAATTATAGAATTGTTAATATTCCATATAATTTATTTATTCCAACACAGGTATACCATCCCTGGGTTCTTTACCAGCTGACATTAGCCTCGGAAATTTTAGTAAGTGGCAAATTTCATCCATATAAGTTTCTTACCTACATTATCAATGTTAGCTCTTATGCTAAAATACACATGAAAACAATATCAATGGTCACTTGCTTTTTTTGCAGCTTTACCGTCCGTTGGATCATCATCTATCGGAGATTTAGGTCTTGGAAATATAAGTGAGTTTATTATAACTTCCGATTTTTTAACAAGACTGTGATCATTAACCCTCCAAGTGGTTTCGACGAGGTATCTCGACCATCAAGTTATGGTCAATTTTGCTAGTAAGTAGATATTTCGTAATGAAGATATTGACAATGTTTGGATGATGACTAGATCAAAATCTGGTCAGTTTAAGTGTAATGACGAGATATCTCGTCAATCAGGATCTGTTAAATTTTGCTAATGACGAGATACTTCATAGAGACAGCCACCATGAGGGTTAGGGTGGTATCAACTTAAACAAAAATGATTTATAAAAAGTTTTGTTTCATACAAGTTTACCGGATGACTTTAGCATTAGGCAGTTGAACGAGTCCTTTTTTTCAGCCAAAATAACAGATTTTTTACTTAATATGTAAACTTTTAAAAATGTGAAGTACAGACATGGTGTTAAACGGCTCATTTAGTGAATTTCTGCTTTTCTTTCTGTTAACGCCTCATGTTTTAGTTCGAAACTCGTGATGAAGTTAATCTTCAAAAATCCTTCACAGTTTTAAACGGACGAATGTCAGATTTCTGCAGTTATCATAACAGGTATAGAAATAACCAGATATCTCTTCACTAGAGAAAAAAATGATCAGATATTTGGAAGAACGAGATCTCGTCATTAGAAAAAACTTAACAAATCGTGATCCCGTCATCAAAAATAATCAATATCTCAATGATGAGAGATCTCGTCCTTAAAAATTTGGAGAGATCTTGATGAGTAAGATATCTCACATTGAAACCACTTGGAGTGTTAAATAGCACAGTCCAACACATCCTTTGGTACCGGGTTTTTTAACTGATTTTGTGTGTATTTCATGCGCTGAAAATAAATATGAAGTTACTTTTCGACGGTCACCTCTTGTTTGTGAGATGACAGTAGTGTTATTTATGTTAAAACATTAAATTAGGCTTAGGGTATAGGCTTTAAATTAAAAAAATCCTTCTCCTTAATAAATTTTGTGAAAGGTTTTAATTGAAAAAACATAGCAACACTTTTGTAAATCTACAATATCTTAATCAAAAATTAGAAATGAGAAGAGTGAAATAAAAACAAAAGGAAAAGTTATTTTGATCCACTCCGAAAACATTTTGTTTGAAATTCTTGAGTGAACTTTGTTTACACAGTCTCTGAAGATTCCAACACTAATCTGCCATCATATGAGAATCCCATCTGCCCTGGTAACGGTCCTACATTTTCATTAGGTCCTTGTGAAATCGTTCACCTTGTTCTTCACTAGTATCGCCAAGATTTTCAGGAAACGGTCTAAATGACTGTGCAAGTAATGAACCTTTATGCTCATATTACAACCAAGGACTCTAAAGTTGTTAAGCATACTGTTACATACTAGTTCAACATAGGTTTCAGCCTCGTGGCTGCCCAGAAAGTTCTTGACAAGGACAAATGAGATCCACGCTTTTTTCTGTCTCATTCATGGAATCTACGAAACGAGGATCGCTTATGAGCTGTCTTATTTGAGGACCATCAAAAATTCCAGTTTGAATTTTTTCTGTACTTATTGTAGGTATTTTATGTCATATGTATGCAAAGCAAGGGTTATCGTGATCAAGAGATTTCATGAACTGTTTCATTAATCCTAGCTTTATACGCAGCGGAGGCAAGATGATTCTGCCTCGTCCGTCTAAGGGTTCACGAATGACATTTCTTTCTCCAACAATCATGTTCTCTCTAGTAGGCCACTCTTTTCTTATCCAGTGGTATTGTTTGGCTCTGCTATCCCAGAGGCACAGAAGCAAGGATACTTTTTGTAGCCCTCTTACTGGCCAAGGAGAAAGTTAACCATTTTTAAGTCCACAGAAACTACCCATTTCCATTTTTGTTCGTGAAATTTAATATTCTCCGTGACCAAAACTATAATATCATATTCTTCTTTCATTTTGGTTGAGTGAGGAATGGGTATTGACCCGTATTTTTATCCACTGTGTAAAAGTACACATTTCAAACTCCGCTTAGAGTTCTCAATACATAATCGCCAAGCAATTGGGAAATATTCGGTAAGACCAATTTTTATCAGAAGTCCTCTAACATCTTGACCAAATACAAGGTCGTTTTCATGAGAGAAGAAAGATGGCAAATCCTTTTCCCTAGTACGGTGGAATGTAATTTGTGTTCCACTATCAAGTAGTGTTATAATTTAATCAAGTAATTCAGATAATTCTTTTGAGAGACAGATTCCTTATCAGGTCACTTGATTGAAATGTTGAGGACTTGATGATGCTCCCTCATAATCACTATCGCTCTCTCGGTCCGTATCACAAGGAACATCAGAAAGATGAAATCCATCCTCAGAGATCTCTGGAAGCTGAAGGAACGATGGAATAGGAATTTCGTCTGAGTGGAAACAGGCTGTCTTGCAGAGGCTAAATCATAATATGTCCACTTGCTGCGGTTATTTCGGTTTATGCCGTTAATATTCACAATACAAAAATAACAGTCATCAAAGTGGTTTATGGGTTCCCTCCAAACCATTTTTACACCAAATTTTAGATTCCTTCTCTTCCCATTAGTCCACTGACGTAGGTGTTCTGTACAAGTTTTACACACAATCGTTTGAGCTCAAACTTTATCTTGGTCACCAAGCCTAACGCCAAAATACACAATGCAAGCTTTTTAACAAAATCAGAAATGGCTTTTCTGCTCTCTTTTAGGGTGTACTCACCACATATGTAGCAAAATACATCAGAATGATTAACACAACTTCTTCGACTGATGCCATTCTTTCTTTTCATCAATCCGCAAAACAAAGAACATTATAAGTTATGTTAGATGTAAACACTAGGTTATGTCAGCAAATATTGCTTCATATAATCAGCTGATAGCGGTACAGAGTAGGAGAAAGAAAAAAGTAGGAACCAATCCACATAAAAAACTTAATTTAACCACTACTCAATGAGTTGTATAATAAAGTATTTTATAATTTAGCTACGCTGAATTTCAAAAAGTTGAGCTGATACAGAAAAACGGTTTTCGTATTTGAAACTAGCACACCAAATATAGGCAAAATCAGTTAAAAAATTCCAGGCACGAAAAAAAATTTAGGGGGGAAGGCTGTGTAGTCAATAAAATAACTTTTAGAGGGTATGTTTTTTATTAGGACAGCAAAATAAAATGTCTCTTTAGTCAATGCTATGTGTACGTACTAATTGAATATATTCGACAAATTTAATATAATAAAATAAGATATTTCTCAGGTTCTGTTTACACAAGTTTAAAATAGTTTGCATTTCTAAAAAAGGTTTAATATCTCTCAACAGGTTTAGGTTCCTTACCAGATTACATAAGACTTGTAAATTTCAGTAAGTTGTTTAACTCGTACACGGCGGTTTGTCGATATAAAATCTCATTAGTATCTTTATTTTTAGTATAGTAAACCACAAAACGAGTTTAACCTTTTTCAACACGATGTACAAATTTAATTTCACTAGGCTCTAGTATAGATTCAAGCCTTATCTATGGTTTAAAGTTTAGATTTTCAAAGCTTTGGAAATTTGTGTTTTACTGCATGAATATCATTTGTGTGAGGCCGCTACCTTCTTTGTTCTATATATGTTCTGCATTAAAATGCAGCAAACTTCATCTAGGTTTAGGTATACGATATTCTTATTATTTACAGGTTAACCTTGATTGGGCTCATTATCAGATAATGATTTAAGTCTTCGGAATTAAAATAAGTTCCTTTTCTGTACTTATGTAAGAAGTTAATATTTCAATGTAGAAGTCTACATTCGAACTCTCATTTTTAATTTTTACATTTTCTTTTTTAAGGTTCATCATCACTAGACTCTGATAGTGCCCTTGCAAATCTCAGTAAGAAAATGATTTCAAAGTCCATACAATATTATTCAATACGTTTGTTCATTTGAACAAAAAATTTAGTGCATACTTAAATAATATTCCTTGCAAGTTTATCGGCTCTTACCTCTCTGTCAAATGCTTATATAAGCCTTGGAAATTTTTGTTAAATATCAGATTATTATGTACTTTGTAATTGAAAAAATTAATCGAACATTCAAACAGGACATTCTATTCTTCCCCGATATAGTAGCTATAGTTTTCTTATATTTACTCAATTTCTGCACTACAGGATGCGTCAAAATTTTTTAAAATTTCAAATGTTTCGTGATACTGAATTACACAAGGAGTTTCAAAACTTCTTGTACAAACAAAAAGTGGAGTTATAGTAAAAAAGCAACACTAATTCATTAATTTATTTCCACTATATAGAACGTTTCGAAAATATCTTACTAAATTGTAAAGAGTGGTAGAGGGGCCCAAAATAATCAACTTTTGTCAAAAACGTGTGACCGGAAATGTAGCGTTTAGTTACAAGAGGTCCGGCACAGAAAAGATGTTATCGACTGATGTAAACCTCGCCATCTACCCCCTAGAAGCGGCATTTTGGAACACACATTCTTTGACAAAAAATGTTTATTTTAGGCCCCTCTTTGCAATATGGCCAGACATTTTCGAATGAAAGTCGTTCGGCGAAAGTATTTCCTTTGTAAAGCATTAAGACATCAGTTAAATTGGTAAATTTTAAACAACGTTCTTTACATTAATGAAACCCATAAGCGCATAATTGAATCGTTCTTAAGTTTCTAATTTGTAATTTGTATCGTTATCACATTTTTGTAAAACAATTTCAAATTAATTTATACAAAAGAAATCGTTCCCATCTGTTTTTATTAATCAGTTCTTATAATTTAAAAATACAAAAATTATCCACTCAAGTATTACGCTGAATACCACATAATATAATTAATTAATTCCTTTCCCTTTCATTACAATTTTAGTATGTTAATTCCGTATTAAATTAGCAAATAGATTTGTTCAATTATAAATGAGTGGGGAATTAATATTTCTATTGTAATGTAATCCCTCTCACATGTACGTATTAAAATAATTTTAACTTTACTCTTGCATTTATTGTAATTTCGAGACCACAATAAAATAAGTTGAAATATACGAGTATCACAAGTCTTTTGTTCGGTACCTCCTTTCTCAATTTCTGTATAGCTTTAAATTAATATTCTCACAGGTTTCTTTTGGCATCAATATGAGAGGCAATTTCTGTCATGCTAAATATAGGTGTCGTTAGTGTTTCTGCGGCTATAAGTGTTTGATGTATGCATTCTGAACGTGACATCAGATGGCTTGTTTTTCGAAAACGATTTCAGTACTTCGCCGACAAAAATTCTTTCTGTTCTGTTTGTGGCGAATCTTAGAAAAACGAAGCTCTTGTACCTAAAAATCCAACCTACAATTCTCAACAACCAAAAAAAATTCAAAAGAATGAATTCCAAATTCACATATGATAGTTGATTTGTACACACCAATTCCATTAAACGTCATACATCGCCCAAGTAACGGCGAAAACTAAATTTTAAGTTAACTTATATATGTACTATTAGTTGGTTGGGATTTTTATGGTATAATGTCCATAATTGGTCATTCTATGTCAGATAACATCAAGTAATGGACATACCCTTACTAGAAAAGTTTTTTGACAGACGAGAGAAATACACCCAGGGATGAATCAAACGCTCACTGCCTGCAACTGGCAAGTTGCTAGCACAGTGGGCATGTCCCCCTGTGCCACGACGGTCCTATATGTACAATGAAAGTGCATTGGAAAGGAGGAAGTAAAATCTTCATTTACTGTTTGGTTTGTTTGCTTTTACTGAAAATACCTTTCATGCGTTTTGCTCTTCATAGATTGTCTTGTTGCTGATTACAGTAATACGTAGTTGCACAGTGTCCTCTAGTGAATACACCGGCTTATGTTGAATGTTTTAGTATGAACAAATGTTTTTTTCCTTTACAGGTTTGTCTGAAATAGAATCTTTATTGGGTGGTTTTGGTGGTGGTTTGGGTAAGTAGTTTGCCATTATTAAAATTTCGTGAATGTGTCTTATGTTTGAATAACAGTTATTATCTATTGTATTCTTTTACTATGTACACCAGGTGGTCAGTATCGCCAGCAAACTAATAATAACCTTGTCAAAAATCTATGCAAAATAGTGTCACCCAAAGTTCTTGTATTCAACGTGGTATTTCGAAAATGTACACGTGAGTACCTACAACTGATAACTACCAGAAGTGCCTTGAATCCTGTTCTTTTCAGGGACGTATCAGTTTGATGGGCACTCCTGGGTACTTCATTAAAAAGAAAAACACAATAATAATAAATAATAAATTACAGACTGTGGGTTGAAGAAAATCACCCCTTGGACATTACAACCCGTTTCATCAGAGAGACAATGTTACCCACAGAAACTAAATTTCCATAATAGTAAAATTTTTGGCTAGGTAAGTAGTTGAATTTACATCGCTCTGGAGCAACACACATAGTTATTGGCGATGGTCTTGGATCAATCCCGAAGGGAAATATCAGGGCCAGAAACTTGTAATTTTGAACCACAGTCAGATGACAAGGTTAACACCTGAAAAGGCACACAACTCTCCAAATTTCCACACCACGACAAAGTACGGACGTTTCATACAACGGCATATGTACCACGCATTTCCCACTAAAAACGGTTTTTTTTTCAGTACCTTAACAAAGGATATAAAAAACACAATATAGCTAAGATTAAATTACTGAGTGCAGAAAAGAATCCCATGAGTCTATGGGAAAGGAGGTTGTCCAATTCTAGTGAGGTGGGAAATTCAAAAGGTGAAGGAAAGTAGGTATTTTAATTAACGTCGTACCAGAGCGACACAACGGGCTATTTGTGACGGTCCGGGATCAAATCCGAAAGGAAAGATCGATGGCAACAACACGTAATTTTGAACGACGAGCAGATGACGAGGTCAAATCTGAGCTGGCAACTCACTCTTCAAACATCTTCCCCACACAAACGTGAGGACATTTGAGGCCACGACGATTTAAGGAGAACCAGCCCCTTTGTACACGACGGTCTTTGGTAACATTCGAACTCGCAATCCTCCGATTAACTTAAAAGGTGAAGTTGGCGTGGTGTAGAAGTTTGGAGAGTGGATTTCCAGCTCAGGTGTTGCCTTGAAATTTGACATTTGTTCAAAATTATGTGGTATTGTCCTCGGAATTTTCCTTTAGGGATGCATACCGCACCGTCACCAATAGCCCGTTGTGTTGCTTCAATGTGATGTTAATTAAAATACCTACCATACCTACCTCAAAAGGTGAAATTGATGACAAGACGTATTGGGACCAGAAGATACAGCAATGAAGTAGAGTAGCGGTCGAAAGATAAAGGAGTTGTTCTAGGACTTTAAGTGTCTTCTTATTTGTGGTGAGAATTATATTAGGATTTATTTTAGTGTCGTTTCCCAACATTAACTTTGGAAAAGTTCGTTAGTCTCTTTCACTCTACAGTCACTATCTTATCTACTAAAAATGTGCTAATTGACTGTTTTACTCGAACAACTCTGGGACGGCCATCTTTTCCCGGAATCAACTCTTCTATACGAGTTAAAGCCCGATATCCACGTTTCTTGTCAGACTCTAAAAGAATCAAGCAATTGCCATAAGTATTCAATGCGAAACCGTTTTCGAAGATGTTCTCGCACTTGCTGCCTGTACTTCACTCTTTTGTTCAACTCTTGCGTGTCAATCGCATCTATATCTGTTACTTCTGAAGATCTTATTTCTTGTCGAAGATGTTCTGCAGCATCATGGGTACATGGATGGTGTTAGCGGTGCTAGGTCGTTCAAGTCCTCAGTCACATAAGTTAATGGCCTAGAGTTCAGAACTTGTTCACAATCACAGAGGATAGTGATCAGTTCTTCATAGTTTAGTAAAGCCCTCCCTAGGACCTTTCTCAAAATGCGTTTCACAAGTTGGATCAGCCGTTCCCACCAGGCAGTGGTAGGTGGGTTAAATTTCCGGCGAATTTTTTGTACAGCTGCTGCTGCAGAGATACGTTCCCAATTGATGTTAGAAAAGGCTTTGTCAGCCCCGACAAAATTTGTTCCGTTGTCTGAATACACTGTTGTGGGTCTTCCTCGTCTCGCCTGAAAGATTGGAGGAAGGCTTCAGTTGACAATGACGACACTAATTCTAAGTGTATTGCTCGATAGACTGCACAGGTGTACAGTACAATCCACGATTTTCTGCCGCCCTTTAAATAAAGGGGACCCGCCAGTTCAACCCCAACTATTTGGAACACTGCAGCATCCTGAACTCTATCAGTCGGTAACGCAATAGGCTCTGATTCTATCTTCTGTGCACTGAATCTTTTACATCGAACGCATTTCTGAACTGCTGCACGAATTGTTTTCCTGGCTTTCAGGATTCAGTAGTTTTCTCGCAGAATTGTCATTAAATGAGCCACTCCAGCATGTAATAGTTCTTGGTGTTTTCAAAAAAATCAGTCGGTGGACTACAGGATGATCCGATGGCAAAAGAATTGGGTACTTAAAGTTGGCAGTATCTTCTCGATATATCACTTGTGTTTTTA
Organism: Meta bourneti; assembly: GCA_933210815.1. Lineage (NCBI taxonomy): Eukaryota > Metazoa > Arthropoda > Arachnida > Araneae > Tetragnathidae > Meta > Meta bourneti. The sequence goes on along the minus strand of OW119932.1, from coordinate 68,843,090 downwards.
CTCTCATAACACCATCTTCACCCATCATTGGTCTTAGACCACGGATTTTCTCATCATCATCCATATTAAATGCATCTCTTTGTATCATTATCATTAGCTTCACTTCGGCTTGTTCTAATTCCGAGTACGTAAGATCAGATACTTCTTTTGAATGCACATTCTTGGAATTATTGATGAATCGTAATATCCAGGCAATCAATCGTACAATCTTCCTGTAAGATGAAAAATGTCTATAATACCAGTCATCAGGTTTGATGTCTTTGTTGAAGACTGTGATTACACTCTTCCGCTTCTCAGCATTAATCTGGTGATTCGACTTTCTCTTCTCTTCTTCTGGTCTGTTCATCTTCGTCTGGTGATTCGACATCTCGAGGACAAGAAGATTCTGGTTTAGCTAGCCACGTTGGCCCCTCCCACCATCTTAGTTGTAAGAATTGTTCAGTGGAAAACCCTCTTGAACGAAGATCAGCAGGGTTCAGTTTTCTAGCAACATGTCGCCACTCGTCTTTCTGGGTCAGTGATCTGATCTCTTGAACGCGATTCCAGACAAACGTTCCCCATCTGTCGTCTCGTTGGATCCAACTCAAAGCTGTTGTACAGTCACTCCAATAAAAGATCTTTAGGTTTGGTATTCTTAGATCAGCAATGACTCGACTTGCCAGTCTGGCTCCTATACAGCAGGACAAAAGTTCTAAGCGTGGTATTATTATGTTCTTAAGAGGAGCTACTCGTGCACGTGACTGTATTAACTTCACTTCAATGAGATTATTTGTCTTCACCCTCAGGAAATCAGGAAAATGCAAGTGGCATACGCCCTTCTATTCGCGTCACAGAATATGTGAAGATTGATATCTTTATCCTCAGGATGATCTAGACTTATACAACGCTGTAGCTTAATGTTAGAAATTAAATCTATTTCCTGAACCCACTTTAAAAATTGTTTAGCCAAATGTTCAGGGATATCATCCCACTTCAATTTCAATTTCCAACACTCATGAAGAATAAGTTTAGGGATCAGAGACACAGGTGAAGTAAATCCGAGAGGATCGAACACCTTCTGAGCCGATGAGAGGAGATCACGCTTAGTAACAACAGTTTTATCTTCGTTAAACGACTCGATTTTGCAAGAAAGTGTGTCCATCTTTAAATCCCAATTTAAGCCTAAAACCGGTGTAACATCATCTGTTGGCACTTGTGTAAGAATTTCAGTAGAGCAGTTTGACTGCCATCCTCTAAGATTGAATTTTGCAGAGAGTAGCATTCTCGATTCTATTATAAATTTATTTAATTCTTCAACTGTGTTAAAGCTGCAAACACAATTGTCAACATACAACGATTCTCTTAATTTTTCTGCTGTAGAAGCGAAATGATTGGAAGCATTTTCTAAATGATGATTCAGTGCGGCAGCTAATAAAAAAGGACTGCAATTGACCCCAAAAACCACACGTTTGTGTCTGTAAACTATAAACTCCCTTTTAGCTTCATCTTTCCATAAAAATCTCAAATAGTCTCTATCTCTTTCTGTAATACCGATTTGAAGAAACGCTTTTTCAATGTCGGATACTGCTCCAACGGGATACTTCCGGAAACGATTTAATAGTGAAGGAATTATTTCAATTAAGTTAGGGCCCTTATCCAGACAGTCGTTTAGTGAAGGGGACCCTTTGAGCCGAGGCATCAAAAACTGGTCTCACTCGAATCTTTAAATACAGGCCTGTGTGGCAAATAATGAACTTGAGACTCTTTATCATCAGCAACTAATTCGATAATTTCTTGCTCTAACCATGTATCAAATACTTCATTGTAAACTTTGGTTTTATTTGAGTCTGATAGCTTTCTTTGCCTGGTAACAAGTCATTTTTCGGCCAGTTCTCTATTATTCGGCAAACGGGAATTATCTAGGACCCAGGGCAAAGCGATTTCGTATCTTCCATTTGGTTTCACTTTCACGGTATTCTTAAAATATTGCATGGTTTCTTCATGCATTTCTGACTTTGTTTTAGATTCTACTGGGTCCGTTATATCCATAATATATAGCTTCCATAAATTAGCAATGGAACTCTCATTCCAAAGAGAAGAAATAACCATAAGAGAGCCCTTGGTTTCAGGTTTAATTCCAGTGTCAATAACGGCACGAATTATCCTTTCTCTGGCGCCGTGCTTAATGCGAACATTCAAGGTCTGCAATAAAACAGAAGAATCGGACACTTGCGTAGTCAAAACATTGTCGCTATTACTTCCTGGTTCATGCTTGCGGTTCTCCAGACGCCACATTGTATCCCTTAGCAGGAATATTCAGACACATAACCGTAGAATGTTTTTTCCTACAAATCATGCATTGATCTTTAGCCTTACAATTGCGCGAGATATGATTTTTCTTTAAACAAATGAAACACGCTCCTTTTCTCAAAATTAAACTTCTCTTTTCCTCATAAGGAAGTGAACTAGCTTTAAAGCATTTGTCTGATGAGTGACATTTATCACAAAATATGCATGTTTCATCATATTTCTTAATAAAATGTCTCTCTTTAAATTTCTCACCAACAATTGAATCAAGAGCTGTAGCAACATTGCATTCTTCAGAAATATTTTTAATTTTGACAATTTCTTTGTCCTATCGAAACGGAAACTAGAACGAGCTAATGTAACTCGTTCTTCTGACACAACTTCATTTTTTAAAAATTCAAGAATAGAATTAAGTTCGCTCTTACTTTGTGTTGTCTTCTCACGCTCTCTTTCCCATATTCTCAGAATATCGTGAGGTAAACAAGATTCTACCAAAGGAAATAAAATACTTGCATATTTGTCCTCTGTAACACCTAGGGACTCCATAGAACGAAGTTTCGTTTCTAAACTGTCATGAAGATAAGTTAGCACCCTTTCGGGATCCGCTGTTGTTGCATAACACCAATTGTAGAAGATCGCTCACGTATACTTGTATTAATGTATCTTCTCTGCCAAATCTGTCCCTTAAATGTTGGATGACTTTAGGATAGTTCTCTGCCGTTGTCGGATAACTATTGACGATGTCATATGATTTTGATTTGGGAGTCATTGCTTACATTAAATACACGAATTTTAAATGATCATCTAGAACTTTATCCTCGTGGATCTTCTTAAACGTATTCCAAAAGCTCAACCATGATCGAGGATCGCCGTCAAACTGTTTTAATGTTATTTCTGGTAGTCGCAGGGCCGTACCAGTCCTGTAGTTGTACTTTCGATTTCGGGAGCACTAGCACTTGAAATACCTTCCCACGAAGAATCTTTTTAACCTTTAGTTTATACGCAATAAGCTTCTCACTATATTCTTCGCAAGACTCGAATTCCTTTTCATAGTCCTTTTGCTGAGTACCCTTTTCTAACATAAAGTTCAATATCTCACTATCTATTTCGCGCAGCCTTTTTCCTTTATCTTCTAATTGCTTTAATAAAGTTTCCACCACATTTAAGTCCGGTTGAGAACATTCCGATGCTTCTTTCAATGAATTAAATGTTCTCGTAAATGTGCTTCTAAGTGGAATCCTCTTTGTTGTTTTAACTGTTCCATGTTCTTCACAAACTATTTTCGCTTTCGAAAATTATATTCCTTCGAGTCCTGTCACGGACGCCAAAATGTACCAAATCGAATGCAAAACCTACCCGGCTTCACACTCGTCGAGAAAAATTAATATAACTCGAGGAATATACCACACAAAGAAACGAAAGCATCTTCTAAAAACACAGCACTCTTTAATATTCCACTTCGACTGCACGCCGTCATTAGCACATACAGACTGACGATAGCATAACAGATACAAAAACACATGTGGCACCTTGCCATCCTCTGACAACCCAAAAGAAAAACAAAAGTCGAATACTTTTTACAGCTAGACTGAACAGTTAGAGTTATTGCTAACCACGCAAATTTTTGTCATCTTTGCCAGTAAGACTTTACATACGTATTCTGTGCACGTCGAAATTTCAGTTTCCAGGTGAAATGAACGTTACACAAGACAAACTGGAATGCTCCAATACTGAATCCTAATTTATGAAAACAACATGATTTAAGATGGATCTGGGTTGTACGGATCTACTATTTACCTTGAAACTATATTGGAATATATCAGACTTCTTGGATGCCAAGGAAGGAACTACAATCATACAGCAACCTGGACTTCTGGTTAACATTTATTTTCAGAAATTTACTGGTTTGAAAAACTTAAAAACACCATTAGTTTTGAAGGTTACAATATCAAAATTAAACGAGACTGGCCATTTGCATACCCGAGGATATTTCTTCAGCCCTTTATCCCATCATGCATCCAGTGAAGTTTCATCATTTCAGTTCAAAGGCATTTATTGTCCATTTCTGTTCCTGTTGTATTCTTTTGTTTTTATTCATCGATTCAGTAACTCTCGACGCATCTTTTGCATCATTATCGTACATCAAGGTCCCTTCACTGCAAAATAGCAGCCGGAAGCCTAATTATTCCTTTAGGTTTGCACGTCAGAGTATTTCATCGAAGGTATTCTTTGTATCCCGCAAAACACCCTGGACTGTCGTTGCTGTTTAAAGGTTCAAAACAACTACAGACTGCTCTGGCAAGACGAGATACATAGTCAAAAGACAACCACAAGGAGGATTAAATAGCAAATTGTGACAACATTATTCAAAGATGACGCATTTAAACTTCAAGTGATAATGACGAATATTTTGCTCCACAGAAATAACTATTCACATTTTTCATCTTGTTTTCTACTTTATTATATATATTAACTGTTTTCTACTTTACTATTAACTGTATTCTACTTTATTATTATTTGTTTTAAACTTTAATATTAATTGTATTATACTTTATTAATTGTTTCCTATTTTTATTAATTGTTTGAAGTTTTACATTTGACTGCCAATTTTACTATGTTTTTCATGTTTCTCTTCATTAAAATGCACTGCTTAACATATAAATGACTATCGCTTACAGATTTATCTGCTCTAGGAAGCCTTCCTGGTGGTTTGACATCGGGAAGTTCTGGAAGTATAGGTAAGTGAAACTATAAGTAAAACAGATATACGTTATTATTAAAAATAGATGGGTTTGCAAGGTACTGTTTCTAATCAGATTTGACATTGTTTAAAAACTCTCTTTATTTACACTAGGAGACACGTGTATAGTATCTGTAATTGAGTTTCTTAATCCTCCTGGTAATAGTCTTGATAAGGTGTCTCGCCATTAGGAAAATTGATCAGATCTTGATGAACGAGATATCTCGTAATTATGTAGAAGAAAACTGACCAGATCTTGATCTCGTCATCATAAAAAATATCGGCAATGTTTTGACGAGTTACCTCGTCATCGGCAAAATACGTCAGATCTTGATGCACGAGATATCTCGTCGAAACCACTTGGAGGGTTTATCGTCCAGGTGGTCTCAACGAGGTATCTCGTCACGAGTCAAAATTGACCAGACCTTGATGGAAGAAATGTATCGTAATTAGAAGAAAACTGACCTGATCTTGATGTCGTCATCATAAAAAAAGTATCAATATCTTAATGACGAGTTTTCTTGTCATTACCAAAATTGGTTAGATCTTAATGGTCAAGGTATCTAGTCGAAACCACTTGGATGGTTAATTATCTAGTTATTGATGACAATGTCCTTAATCATATTTTAACCATATTTAAATCCCTTTAAGATAAATATAAGCATCAATTGACACGTTTCATATCTGCAAGTGAAATAGAATGGCAAAACGGTCAACCCCTACCCAAATTTATTCTGAACGTAAACTTCAATTACATCCCTTTCAATCTTTCAAAGACTAGACATCCAATTCAATAATATCCCATTCAATCTTTCAAAGACTCTAAACGTCCAATCCAATAATGACCCATTATATCTTTCAAAGACTATAAACGTCCAATTCAGTCTTTCAAGGCTTCGGTATTTTTTGACGTCGAAATATTTTTTCGCGTTCGTTCACGTTTTCTTTTCTGCACTGATTCCTATTTTCCAGATTCCTCATCGCCTTCTATCATGCGACTGCTAAATTTACTTAGAACAGCGATATCTTCACTTTAGTGATAGAATCATGTAGCGGCATAGCTCAAATCACGCATATTTAAATTAAAATCACGCATATTTAAACTAAAATCAAACAAATTATTTACAAGGGCGTCCCATAAATTTTTATACTTTTCAAAGAATCACAAAATCAACAAATTGGCGTATTTGAGTGCGGTTTGTACCCAAAGGCTTGTCGGGGAGTCGGATTTTTTTTGGCACCAAGAAATTTTTTAATTCAAATTTTCACCAATATATGGCGTTGTACCCTTTACAAGGCGAAGATATGCAAGTTTTATTCCTTTAAAATGGAAAATGTAAAGCAGCCAGCTCACTATCGAGAGTTGCATTATGAATAGTTCATGCTAATTAAGTTGTTCGGCTTGTTAAATTAAATGTTGTCGTTGGTGGATAAGGCACTTCTGAAATTGTAAAAATTTCGAACTCAAAAAATGCGAAGGAAAGCACAGGTCTAATGACTGTTACCAAACTTAAAAACTTAGGACAGCGTTTCAAGGAAGCTAAAGTAGCTTGGCAGATAGTCCTCATAAGATGTAGTCGTCATAAGATAAAGAAGTTAGAGGATCGTGCTAATGATATAGCATCCCAAATGGAGGCTCTCGCAACAGAATCAATGAACGCTGAATACAATCCATGGGAAGTTGCCAGAAATACGTATATATCGCCAAAAAAGTGTGTTCCGCGGGTTTTGCATGGCGTTTTAAATTTGTACCAGTACATTCTGCAATATTTTCATCAGCTGAAACCAAATAATATTGCGAAGTGGGTAGAATTGAACCAGTGGGCCCCTAAATGGACGAGGAAGATGTATAGTGGCTTTCTACCATCTTGTGGACAGATGAAGTTCACTTTTCCTTACACGGGTCAGTTAATAAGCATAACTGCAGAATTTGGTCGAAGGAAAATCCATACGCGTAAACAGAAGAGCCGTTATATGTCCATTGACCTTCTAATGAAATAGATGGATCATGTGGACAGAGTCGCTGTCGTAAGACCTATGAAGGGTAAATCAAAAATCGACTTAACCGATTGCTATAGGTGGTTCGAAATTACATGGAGTTGTCCTCGGATCTTTCTCCTCGGGTTTGATCCCGGACCGTCTCCAATAGCCCGTTGTGTTGCTCCAGTGTGAAATTAATTGAAATACAAGCCAGTACCAATTACGACAGAATTGACGTTTAATGTGAGGTAAGCAGTTACTATGCAAAGTAGTGGCTTGTGCTTCGAAATACATCCAGCGTTTCGAAGAACCTACTATACAGCTTTCATATAGACATTTTCGTGGAAACAATTTTAGCGTGCTTTTTATGTCGCGAAGGAAGAATTTCTCTGAAAAACAACGTTTTAAGCTATGTGGAAAATAATTAAAAAATTAACGAAAAGAATTTTAAAACCAGAAAAAAATCCACTCAACTGATTATTCTTACGAATGCCAGGTATGTATTTCCTTTTACGAAAAAATATTTACTTTTTCTGAAATATTGTTTCAGAAGTTTGTCCTAGTTTAGTTTACTACTAGTTTTGAGATCAGTTCGTTTATAAGGCTATATAGTATGAATGTTATGAAAGATCATATTAATTCTAGCAAACTAGAGTTATTTAGGCATGGTAAGTTGAAAGGGATAGTGATTTACAAAAATTAATAAAAAATATTCTAATAATCTTGAGGTTGCCTTAGTCCTAATAAAGCGAGATTACCTACCACAACTCGCTACAAAATGCTCGCCAAAAACGCGCCAGATTTTTGCCACAAAAAGTCTTCAAACAAAGCTGTAACCAATCTAACAATAGTCTTGATAGAATCATTTCTACTAACCACTGATGAAAGCATTCGAAAAGTTTCGAATCTCTGTTCAACTAGTTCCACTACCAGAGTGATGAATTAGTATTATTCCGTCTGTATTGTTGGCACTTTGAATATTGGCGTTTATCAAGGTTTTTGACATTTCTGGTAGATAGTTAACGGGATATTGGCGAAGGTCCAAGATCGATCCCTAAGGAAAAGATCCAAGGACATCGCCCTCCTCATCATTTTTAACCACGGTCAGATAACGAATCAACACCTGAACTGGCATCCCACACTACAAACATCCACACCACGCCAACGTGAAGACATTTGAGGCCACGACAGATATAATGTATACTATTTCCCGTGTACATGAAGGTCTTTAGCCGGACAGAGCTTCAATTTCACTACCCTCAGGTTGCTAATTCGCTACTATTGCAACAGGGCTACGATGGCACATTTCGATATATCTGTATGATTTTGGAAATGCATTCCTTCTGTATGATATAAACGATTTCTCGAAAAAATATCTTACATTGTCAGACAGCGGTAGCCCAGTTGGAGGAGCAACGGATAACAGCTGGAGGTTAAATCTGTCGGACCTCAAATGTCCTCACGTTGGCATAGTATGGAAGTTTGGAGTGTGGGGTACCAGTACAGGTGTTGGCCTCGTCATCTGACCGTGGTTCAAAATTGCGCGGCGTTGTCGTTGGATTTTTCGTGGTTAAAAATTTCGAGGTGTTGTTTTTGGATCTTTTCCTTTGGGATTGATCCTGGACCGTCACCAATAGCCCATTGTGTTGCTCCAGTGTGACGTTAATTAAAATACCTACCCCTACCCACCTACCTTAATTTTGCCATAGGCAGAGAAAGTTCAGCTTATTGCACTGTATGCTCAATTTTGAGACTTTTCCCTCATTATTTCTAAATTACTTTTCGTTGATCTTACTGTCAATATCTCAGACAGAATTTTTGAAACTTTTAATTGAATAATATAATGCGTAACGGAACCTACAAATATTCCAAATTATATAACATTGAGGATATATTTCATCGTTTCGGAAGTTTGATTTTCTCATGAAAACCGAGTGTGCCCAATTTTTAGATTAATATGTGTAGCATGTAACTGCCATTAATCTTAAATGACACTACTGGATATGCTGCTTTCATAATTAGACAATAGAAATAATATTTGGACATTCAATATCATAAACACATACCATAATAAGTAACTCGTTTTAATATCATGTGATAATTGATTATGTTACATGTTTTGATGAAGGTTCTGAATGATAGGTATGGTATGTATTTTTAATTAACGTCGCACTCGAGCAACACAACGGTCTATTGACGACGGTCGGGATCAAACCCAAAGGGAAGGATCCGAGGACAACACCACGTAATTTTGAACCACGGTCAGATGACGAGAAGGTTCTGAAGAATACCGTGACGATGGTTTTGTTATTAGTACCGTAGATGGTACAAATACCGAATCTGGTAATAGTTCTGATGATGTGATTAATAATTCTCATGACGATTCTGGTAATAGTTCTGATGATGGTTTCTGGTAATAGTTCTGATGCAACTTCAGAAAGAAATCGGGTGATGGGTCACAAAATTCTGGTGATCTTTTAGAAACTTTCATTATGATTCCGAGACAGATTCTGAAGGTAGTGACAATACAGTTTCTGTTGCAGGTTCTAACAAAGGTTCCAAAGAAGGTCGTGGAGTAGATTCGGAGGCAGATTCTGAAGGTAGTGACAGTACAGGTTCTGTTGCAGGTTCTAACAAAGGTTCCAAAGAAGGTCGTGGAGTAGATTCGGAGGCAGATTCTGAAGGTAGTGACAGTACAGGTTCTGTTGCAGGTTCTAACAAAGGTTCCAAAGTAGGTCGTGGAGTAGATTCGGAGGCAGATTCTGAAGGTAGTGACAGTACAGGTTCTGTTGCAGGTTCTAACAAAGGTTCCAAAGAAGGTCGTGGAGTAGATTCGGAGGCAGATTCTGAAGGTAGTGACAGTACAGGTTCTGTTGCAGGTTCTAACAAAGGTTCCAAAGAAGGTCGTGGAGTAGATTCGGAGGCAGATTCTGAAGGTAGTGACAATACAGGTTCTGTTGCAGGTTCTAAGAAAGGTTCCAAAGAAGGTCGTGTAGTAATTTCGGAGGCAGATTCTGAAGGTAGTGACAATGCAGGTTCTAACAAAGGTTCCAAAGAAGGTCGTGGAGTAGATTCGGAGGCAGATTCTGAAGGTAGTGACAGTACAGGTTCTGTTGCAGGTTCTAACAAAGGTTCCAAAGAAGGTCGTGGAGTAGATTCGGAGGCAGATTCTGAAGGTAGTGACAGTGCAGGTTCTGTTGCAGGTTCTAACAAAGGTTCCAAAGAAGGTGGTGGAGTAGATTCGGAGGCAGATTCTGAAGGTAGTGACAGTACGGGTTCTGTTGCAGGTTCTAACAAAGGTTCCAAAGAAGGTCGTGGAGTAGTAATTTCGGAGGCAGATTCTGAAGGTAGTGACAATGCAGGTTCTGTTGCAGGTTCTAACAAAGGTTCCAAAGAAGGTCATGGAGTAGATTCGGAGGCAGATTCTAGCGAAGTATCAAATGGAGAATCTGCGGACACTTCTGACGAAACTCTTAAAGCAGACTCTGGTGATGATACCGATGCAGGTTCAACTGCGGGATCCAATGAATATTCTATTGACGATTCTGCTAGCGCTTCTGCAGTAGTATCCGATGATGGTTCCGTTGCAGGATCCGATGATGGTTCAGGTGCAGGAACGATTGATGGATCCGGTGCAGGACCAGCTGACGGATCCGGTGCAGGATCTGATGATAGTTCTGATGTAGTAACAGATGATGGATCTAGTGTTGGTCCCGCTGAAGATTCTGAAGCAGGCTCTGAGGATGGTTCCGATGCAGGATCTGGTGTTGATTCCGCTGAAGTTTCTGAATCAGGATCTGGGGATGGTTCCGATGCAGGTTCTGGTGTTGGGTCCGATGAAGATTCTGAAGCAGTCTCTGGGGATGGTTCCGATACAGGATCTGCCGATGGTTCCGGTGCAGGACCAGATGGTTCCGGTAATGCAGGTTCTGGTGATGGTTCCGATGCAATAGACGAAGCATCAGATGCTGGATTAGATGACGGATCCGCTGCAGGTTCAGACGATGGTGACGCTGAAGATTCTGAAGCAGGCTCTGATGGTGGTTCCGACGCAGGATCAGATGATGGGTCCGACGCAGGATCAGATGATGGTTCCGATGCGGGCTCTGATGATGGTTCCGATGCGGGCTCTGATAGTAGTTCCGATGCGGGCTCTGATGGCGGTTCCGATGCGGGCTCTGATGGCGGTTCCGATGCGGGCTCTGATGGTGGTTCCGATGCTGGATCCGACGATGGTTCCGATGCAGGCTCTGACGATGGTTCCGATGCGGGCTCTGACGATGGTTCCGATGCAGGCTCTGATGATGGCTCCGATGCGGCCTCAGATGGTGGTTCCGACGATGGTTCCGATGCGGGCTCTGATGATGGTTCCGATGCGGGCTCTGATAGTGGTTCCGATGCGGGCTCTGATGGCGGTTCCGATGCGGGCTCTGATGGTGGTTCCGATGCTGGATCCGACGATGGTTCCGATGCAGGCTCTGACGATGGTTCCGATGCGGGCTCTGATGATGGCTCCGATGCGGGCTCTGATGATGGTTCCGATGCGGGCTCAGATGGTGGTTCCGATGCTGGATCCGACGATGGTTCCGATGCGGGCTCTGATAGTGGTTCCGATGCGGGCTCAGATGATGGTTCCGATGCTGGATCCGACGATGGTTCCGATGCGGGCTCTGATGATGGTTCCGATGCAGGCTCTGACGATGGTTCCGATGCTGTATCAGATGAAGGATCTGCAGGTAATTATAATACAGCTTTAGGTTTAAATAAGTTTGATAAATACAAAAGTGCCATATTTATTTCTGAATCAGATATAGGAGTGAATGAGTGTAGAAAAGTTTAGTTGTTTATGTGTGTAAAAACCAGTTTCTTGACACATTCCTTCATTTTCCGAGGTGTACTTGGATCTTTCCTTTCGGAATTGATCTCGGATCATCACCAATGGCACTTTGTGGTGCTCCAGTTCGACGTGGATTCGACTACCTACTTCTTTCGTTTTCCGTTGAGATATTTATACTGCAACTGTGATAATACTCTCGTTTTTTTTATATCTTCAGCAATCTATTATATTAGCAGTATCTTCATCATCTAGTAAGATAAAGAGAAATCAAGAATTACCATTTATAGGTTTCAGTTGGTTGTTTCGTTTTGGGGTTTTATGGCGCAAGGGGCTATATTTTACCATTTACAGGTTTTAGAAAGTATCATACGATATGTGATAACTTTGTTTCTTTAGGTTTTCTTATAAATATCGTACCATGTCAGCAGGTTCAGATAATTCATCTGTAGCAGTCTCTGATGGTTCCGACGACGTTTCTGTTGACAATTCAGATGATTCTTCTGCATCAGACTCTGATAATGATTCGGATGCAGGTTCTGGTGGTGGATCCGATGATGCATCTGTTGACAATTCCACTGATTTTTCTGCAGCAGGCTCTGATGATGGATCAGTTGAAGATTCAGATGATGGATCCGATGATGCTTCTGTTGATGATTCCATTGATTCTTCTGCAACAGGCTCTGATAGTGGATCAGATGATGTTTCTGTTGATGATTCCGCTGTTTCTTCTGCAGCAGACCCTGACGATGGTTCAGGTGATAGATCCAAAAGTGTGTATGTTGATGGTTCCGCTGATTCTTCTGCAGCAGGGTCTTATGATGGATCGGATGCAGGTTCTGATAATGTTACCGATTTGGTCTCCAAAGAAACGTCTGTTGAAAGTTCAGATAACCGTGCGATTGCATCATCTTCAATAGGTAATCGTAATGCAATCTGAGGTTTCAAATTGGCTCAGTTTGTCGACTTTTGGACCTTGCGCCATAAAACCGAAACAAACCAACCCAAAAACCAAGTGAGATATCAAAGCAAAAAATACTAATAATGGGCTGTTTTCTTTCTTAATCGGGCCTTAGTGAGTTAATAATTTCGTCATTCTAGTAAAATTGAATTTTTGGACTAGCTAAAAAACCACTTTATCGTTAACATTCCTCCATTTTCTATGAAGTATTGATAGAGCTACTTGTACAATCTATCAAATTTTATATTTTTATGTAACTTTTAAAGAATCAACTTGTAAGATAAAAGGAGTATTATCAATTTTGAGTTTTTTCCTGAAAATTTGATAAGAAGCTAATCATCAGTTTTCTAATTTATATACGTATATTTAACTAATTAGCATAGTTTTTGAACAGTGATACTTGAAATTCTAATTTGTTCAGAAAGACACAATTTAATTTTTAGATTATTTTATATATTAATATTCATGTTTGAACCTTAATCAAGTTGCTAGATGGAATTTTTTTACAATTTTTTCATCACGGAATATAAAGAAATAAATTTTTTTCATAATTTTTAATATTTAAAAGCCAAACAAAAGCTCATTTCATAACTAATAACTCTGATTTAGGGTCAAAAGACCCACTCTACTATATAGATAATAGGGATACAAAATAATTATTATAGATCAAGTCATTATTCAGTTATCACGTTTGACGAACACCATATTGCAAAAAAAGTTCTTCAGAAATTGAGTTTGAAATTTATGCAAACATTTTAACTCATGTTCAATATTTGGAGATTCAGAAACAACAGAAGAAGCATCAGCATCTGAAGAAGGTAATAATTTTTCTTTGAATATTGAATTGTATTCGAAAAATTTTGGATCTCACTACTGAAATTTAAGAGGAATGATGAATTTAAAATCTAAGTAAGGCACTAAGACGCATCTAATATTTAGATTCAGAAGCAACGGAAGAAGCATCGGCACCCGAAGAAGGTAAGACATTTTAGAAAACATCAATTTTAAATTTATGTATACACTTTAACTGATACTGATTATTTCATATACATTAATACTCATACTTTTTATTTGATTTTCTAATTTGAAAGTTATGTAAGATCCTTAAAGTATCATACTATTTACAGATTCAGAAGCATCTGAAGGAGGTAAAACATTTTCTTTACAGTACATTAATTTGAAATTTATGTAGGCATTAACGCAAACTCAAAACTTACAGATTCAGAAGCAACAGAAGAAGCATCGGCATCTGGAGAAGGTAAAACTTTTTCTTTGAGTACTGAATTATATACCCAAAATTTGAGTGTATATGTTGAAATTTAAGAGGAGTGGGGTATTGGAAATCTACATACACTGGTCAATGAATTAGAAACCCATAAATACTTGTGCAAATGTTCATTATGGGTGTGCTTATGCAAAATCCGTCAATGAAGTGGGTGACGCGTAATAAAGTTGACGGTATAAGTATGCTGGGCATGTTCATTTCACGAGAAATGAAGCAGAATGGGGAAAACGACACATTTTCGCTGTTTGAAAAATGACTTATTATTGGAGCATTATTATATTTAGCAGCAGCTACGATTGCCAAGACGAAACTCACTGGATTCTCGAAAGATGCGATTTTGAAAGTGTTTAAAAGATGGGAACAGAACCCACAGTCCATGTCCAAAGGAAGTAACTGTGGGTCTAAAAGAATTAATCGAGACCTTAATCGTCGTAGTCTCAGACGCATTTTATGGCAGAAAAGGGACTCAACTGTGCTGCAACTGTTAGAAACCTCGTCCCAACCGATCTCGGTGAGAACAATGAGCAGAGGATTGGTATAGGGGCAGTCACATGCCAGGGAACCCCTGATCTCTGCGAGGAACGTCAGAATTCGCTTACACTGGTGTCGAGAAAGACGTAACTGGACATCCGAGGATTGGAAAAAAGGCGATGTGCTCAGAGGAATCAGCTACACCTTGTTTTGCACCGACTAAGGGCGTGGAGTTTGACGAGAACCCCATGGAGGCATGAACCCATCTTCCCTTGTTCGCGTAGTTCAAGGGTCTGGTGGGAGTATCATGGTATGGGACATGTTCTGCTGGTTTGGAACTGGCCCTCTGGAAGGTACGCAGTCATCCGTGCAATGCTTGAACATTCAGCCAGATCAAGTGCATCCTGCAATGTTACATTTTTACTCTGAAGGCGACGGATCTTTCATGGACGACAATGCAACCAATTCGAGAGTGGTTTACTAAACACTAATATGACTTCCAACATCGTCCCTAGCCCCCGAAAATCCCAGATCCTAACCCTATAGAGACATTTCTGATATGTTTGATTAATTTTTAAGAATGAATTGTGTATTGTTTATAATATTTATTGATGTATATATGTGTATATATTGTGTTGTGTGCTGCCTTTGTGAGAGTTTTGAGTGTTTGGTTCTTTTTCTCATGGGTTATTGCGTGAGGAAAAAAGTATATATATATACAAGGAATTTAGTCTTGAATCCCTTCTGGATGGGAAAAGTAAACAGGTAAAGCCCGCTTCCGTTGAGGGGAAAGCGCTCATTAGTATTGACGTATTATATGACTTCTGACCCCGTGGCGGTGTTTCGTCTGGGTTTATTGTTTGTTCACTCTCAAGAGGTGGATTCTGATGACTGACCACAGAATGAATTGGCTTCTCCTTTACGGGGTTTACCTTTGTATGGGGATTGGTTAATATGGCGGTTCTTCAGAAATTGAATTACGATAGAAATAGTCGTACACGACAACAACCAGGGCACTTTTCCCTTGGAGAATACGATTGTAAGAGGAAGTAGTGAAGAACAGAGGAGGACTTGCAAAAAAAGAATTTCCCGGTGACCTCGCTGACTACTTGGGAGAGGATCATCTTGATGAATCCAGGAACCACGTTATTCAATGGGTTGTACCTGCTGCTGGACATGAGATGTCCAAAAAGGTGAAAATACCTTCCCCTCCTTACATATTCGATTCCAAGCCTGACACTGGCAGGCCGAAACCTCACCGTATTTTTCCGAGATCCTTGGTCGACCGCCGAGGGTGAGTATCTGTTCTATGGGTTTTGCCATCGAACCCCATCTTAATTCTCCTGGACTTTTATCTTTTGTTTTGAACTACAATTTATAAGAATTGATTTTTCTGTGCCTTGTCGGGGCTCATTTATTCAACTATTAATTGCATCTTTCCTACTTTAATTTCAATGTAATAAACTTTCTGTTTAATATTTAAAGTAGATATGTAGGTATTTTAATTAACGTCACACTGGAGCAACAAAACGGGCTATTGGTGACGGTCCGGGATCAATCCCAAAGGGAAAGATCGAGGACAACACCACGTAATTTTGAACCACGGTCAGATGACGAGGCAACACCTGAGCTGGCATCCCACTCTACAAACTTCCACACCACGCCAATGTGAGGACATTTGAGAGCACGGCAGATTTAACGAGCACCAGTCCCCTTTGTACACGACGATGTTTGGTTGGATTCGAACTCGCAACCCTCCGGTTACTAATCCGTTGCTCTTCCAACCGGGCCACCGCGGCACTTTAATACTTAAAAGAACTGTGCTCAGATGATTTATTATTCATATGGATGCAAATCTTTGTTTAAGGTAAATTGTTCCACTATACGATCAGATAACTTATTTTTAACACAACATAGTTAATGCTCATCTGACATCAATTTCCTTTCCCATCCACTTGATAGGATCTTTATGTGTGAGTAGTCAATGCATGGTATTCTTTGAACTTAAATGCACTTCAGAACCTTGTAGAATATATTACTAAACACATACATGGTTTTATCCGTGCAAAACTAGGTCCAATAAAATACTGATGCTGGGTTACTAATTCATTGGCCTGTCTGTGTCTAACGCACCAATGACCTAACACACATCCTGTATTTACAGATTCAGAAGCAACGGACGAAGAATTCGTACCTGCAGAAGGCAAAATATTTTTTGAGTACATTAATTTTAAATTTATGTATGCACACTTTAATTGGTACTGGTTATTTACACATTCATTATACTTACACTTTTTCTTAGAATATATTAATATTAAATCTATGTAAGCTTCTTAACGTATCACACTATTTACAGATTCAGGAGCAACAGAAGAGGCATCGGCATCTGAAGACGGTAATAATTTTTCCTTTGAGTAGATAAATTTGAAATTTATGTAAAACCCATTAACGCATTGCATTATTTACAGATTCAGGAGCAACAGAAGAGGCATCGGCATCTGAAGAAGGTAATACTTTTTCTGAGTATTGAATTGGACATTTGAGTGCGAGTGCTGAGATTTGAGTGGGATAGTAAATTCTATAAATTTTCTGTAAATTCTATTTCACACATCCCAAAATTACAGGTTCAGAAGGAACGGAAGAAGCATCAGCATCTGAAGGCGATAAAATATTTTCTTTGAGTAGATTTATTTCAAATGTATTTATACCCTTTAACAGATTCAGAAAAACGGAAGACTTACCAGCATCTGAAGACAGTAATGTGTTTTGTCTTTGATTACATTAAATTAAAAAGATTTATCTAAAAACTCAAAATAAATTTCAATAATTATTAGTGATCTTTAACTAAGCGAATTAATTATTGAGGTTTCACATTAGCAGATTTTGCTTATACGAAAGTTTTAGTTATTGATATTTCCAAAAGGCATATTTTGAACAATTTATGTAATTTAAATTCCCTACCTATTTTATGTAGGAAGTTTAAATTAATTTTATAACCTCTAAAAACATAATCAACAAACGAAAATTGTGATGTATTATCTTTGGTTAATGTAATTCGACAACAATCGACAAAAAGAAAATTTTAGGATCCAATGCAAGTTATTATTTATTCAAGTTGTCTTCACACATTTATAGAACATAAAAATTATTGCTATTCTATGCCTATTAATTACCGAATAGATATTTACTCTTTCATTGAATAAACTAAATTGAAATGTATGTAAACTTTTAACTCAAATAACAATGTTTACAGATTCAGAAGCTACTGAAGAAGCATCAGCAGGTAATACATTTTTCTTTAAATATATTGAATTGTTTACACAATAAAACCTGAATGTTAGTGTTTAAATTGGAGTAGAGATTGGCGAGTTTGAAATCAATGTAAGCTCTTAAACACACATCCAATATTTACAGATTCAGAAGCTACAGCATCTGAAGAAGGTAAAATAATTTCTCTCGTTACATTAATTTGAAATTTATGTACACACTTTAACGCAAATGGGAGTGTTGCTGAATTTGGACCATCTAAATAATTTTTAATATATAGGGATATGGAAGTATTTTTAATACAAATGAAGTAATCTAAAATTTTTATAATTTATATCTTCAAAATAATTTACTTTATTTTTTATAAACACAATTAAACATTGAAAATTCAGACCAGCAATTTCCTTAAGCACAATTGAAGCGGTTGATGCAAAAGTTCGTCCCGTTTTTTTTAATGAAAATTGAAAAAAAAAATTTACAAAAATTAAATTTAATCAATATAGTATGTGCCGTTCTGTTCCATGATCTTTCTCTGTCTATCCGGTAGATGCATAATCCCGAGCTCATAGATGTTCTGAGGTTTCTGGCTAAAGAACTGATCCAGGTGACGAAACTTTCTGAACCACTTACGGCACGTGGGATCGTCAATAGCACCCTCACCATACACAACACATATCCTCTTTTGTGTCTGCGAAGCATTCTTGCCTTTTCGAAAATAGAAAAGCCTAATATGTCGCGAAAATGCTTCTTATTTTCTGTCATTTTAATGCTTAACAAAATGTAAAAAACAACCACATAAAACACTTTTTTCTCGCTGACTTTCCTTCTTCCGAACAACATCAAAACTTTACAAGTGTGAAGTAGATAATACTTCGTTTTTGCGATGCAATACCATCAACGGGTCGAACTTTTGCATCAATCCATACTTGTTGATTTTTGAACTCGCTCCAGCACACTGTTTATGAACCCAAGTTTGACATTTTATGCACTATTTAATCTCTTCCTTTGTTTCTTCATATATAAAACAAAACCTTGTAGTTTTATTTTTTATCTTTTTTATCTTTTTTTGTCCAGCGTTTGGTGATTTTTAATTCATTATTTTTTTCCTATTTGCCTTGTTCCAATTCCAATTTGTTACGACTACTTGTTATTACAACTGTTTTCTGGACTATTCCTTCAGTTGGAGAATACGATGGACTTCGTAGTGGATTTCGTCAAAGTGGAGGTGCTATTACTAATCTCCACGTCTAGATCCATCTGACCAAATTCACAAGTTCACTCATCCGCACAAAGTCATACACCAAAAGAAGATCAGAAAGCAGGTCGTCTCGGGAGAACCCCTGGCACTCGAGAATGTGTGCTAGGGAGGCCTTGTCAGACTGGCATTAAGGCAGACAGGATGAATCTTGCGACCACAGCAAAATGTGAAACTCCTCAGATGGCCACTGAAAAAGCGGGAGAGCGCTGTCTGAATATGCCTGTTGCGCCGGTAGCTCTGGTAGTGGACTGTATTCTAATT
The DNA here is from genome assembly GCA_933210815.1 of Meta bourneti. Lineage (NCBI taxonomy): Eukaryota > Metazoa > Arthropoda > Arachnida > Araneae > Tetragnathidae > Meta > Meta bourneti. Next base: position 68,823,747 of record OW119932.1, on the reverse strand, counting down.
GACACAATTCATCGTAATAAAAACAAGTTTATTAACAACAAATATAACATCGTTGTGGAAGGACCACTTTCTCGTTAGGCTAAGGAAACCTTGTAGTTCATTTGAAAAATATCTCGTTCCGATTCCGCTCAGCTCGTAGCCTCGTTCCCATTCGGCTCAGGTCGCCTCGTTTCCGTAGTCTCGTGGAGACTTAACACTCCCCGCGATTGAAATTTCAATTTCAATATAAACATATTATACACAAATGATAATTATACAACTCTACAAATTAATACACAATAAAGTACTTTCAAATACTAAATGAACTTAACATTGAAACACAATAACAATCAATTATTCAATTGGAAGAATAGCAATATTCCTAACACTTCTTTTCAATGTCTTACCATTAGGTAGACACAAATTTACAACTCGAACTTTTTTATCTGCACCATAAAACACTTCAGTAATCCTACCAGTCATCCACTGTGTGCCTGTAAGATTCTCATCCTTTATTAGTACTAGGGAACCAACTTTTACATTATCTTTACAAAAACGCCATTTGCTACGTTCCTGCAAACTATTTAAATAGTTCCGCTTCCATAATTTCCAAATGCGTTGAGTAATTTTCGTAACTCTTTGCCATTTCGAAAGTCTATTCTCATTTATTTCATTAAGTTGACGCTCTACAATGGATGCTATAGGTCTGCCTATTAAAAAATGACCTGGTGTTAAGGTCTCAAAATTGTCGATATCTGATGATAAAGGAGTTAGGGGTCTGGAATTTAACACTCCTTCAATTTCTGAAATTATGGTCAGAAATTCCTCAAGAGTTAGGCTTGAGTTTCCAATGACCCTCCTCAAATGAAATTTAAATGACTTGACCCCGGCTTCCCAAAGACCACCGAAGTTCGGCGATTTTGGAGGGATAAATTTCCATTCTATGCATTCATCAGTAAAGTAATTTGCTAAGGTTTCATCTGGACAATGCGCAATTTTGTGTAATTTTTTAATCTCTTCACTAGCTCCAACAAAATTTTTGGCATTATCGCTAAATATTTTAGAGCATTTGCCTCTTCGGCCAAAGAATCTTTTTAAGCTGGCAATGAAAGCTGTTGAAGTTAAATCAGTTACAAAATCTAAATGTATAGCTTTAGTACACAAACAAACATATATTGCAACATATACTTTGTTAAATATATCCTTTCTTTGATTTTTGAATTTTATACAGAAGGGTCCACAAAAATCTATTCCGACAATATTGAACGGATAATTGGTTGTTACCCTTTCTTTGGGAAGATCTCCCATTATTTGGCTTCCCATAACAGGTTTATTTTTGAAGCACGTTACACAATTATATACGATTTTTCTACAAATATTTCTGCCATTTAATGGCCAGAACCTTTGACGAACATTATACAGTAGTGTTTGCGGCCCAGCATGTAAAAACTTTAAATGCATATGCTTCACTATAATGGATGTGAGTTGATGATTTGTAGGCAATATGGCAGGATGTTTTTGATTGAAATTTAGGTCTGAATTGTTCAACCTACCTCCTACTCTTATTATACCTTTATCATCTAAAATGGGGGAAAGATTTTTTAGTTTACTACTGGGTGGTATTGGCAGCTCTTTCCTTAGATTTCTCATCTCGGTGGAGAACTCCGCTTCTTGAACACCTCGTATGAGAAAGTCCTCAGAATCCCTCATCTCCGAGTAGGTTATTGGGCCAACTCGTCTATTCGTTCTTACGTTGTTGCTAAACCTAAAAATAAAACTAACAACACGAACGATAGTACTGAAATTGTTACTGACATTCAAAATACTCTCTAAAAAGGTATGGGATTCAGTCAAAGTAAAGTTCTGTGATGTTTCTCTAAGATCACTCACTGACTGTCTTTTAAGTTCATGCGAACAGTCCTCTGAGTCCAAAGTGGCAACATCAAGGAGAATGTCTTCTCGGACAAAGTCTTTTTCCTCCAAAAAGGCAGGACCATTCCACCACTTCTCGCTGTTCAGCATAATCTCGATGCTAACTCCGCGGGTCACAAGATCGGCAGGATTGTCTTTGCCGGCGCAATGGATCCAAAAATTTTGATTAGTCAAGCACTGTATTTCTTTCACTCGGTTGGCGACGAAGGGTTTCCACTTGGTGACTGAACCCTTTATCCAAAATAAAGCTATTTTGGAATCAGTCCAAAACTAGGCAGTGGAAGGCTTTTTCCGGTCTACAACTTTCTGAACTTCTACTCCTAAACGAGCAGCAAGCAATGCACCGAGTAACTCCATCCTTGGCAGGGTTATCTTCTTCAGAGGAGCAACACGACTCTTTGAAGCAACGAGATTCACCAACACCTGATTTTCGGATTTTACTCTCAAGTAAACTGCCGCACCATATGCCTTTTTACTGGCATCTGAAAATGTGTGTATTTCAATTTCACTGGGATTGTCTACCGAGAGCTCTAGTATATTCCTTGGCACATTCACCTCAGAAAGTCTTTGAAGTTCCGAACACCACTTTTGGAACGTCTCAGTAATATCTGCTGGAAGTTCAGAGTCCCATGGTACCTTTCTAAGCCACAGTTCTTGAAAAAGGCACTTGATTCTGATGGTGAATGGAGATAGCAATCCGAGGGGATCAAAGATTTTCCCTGCCGTTTGTAACAGGAAGCGTTTAGTTTTCTTATTCTGACTCAAGAAATTCAGCAAACTTTCGATTTCCATTGTGAGAATGTCTCTATTAGGATCCCAAGACATCCCTAAAACCTTGAGCAGGTTTACTTCTGAAGTAGTTGAATGATGAGGATGAGTAAGGAACTCCTCATTTTCCCATTCGCGCATGAGAAGAGCATCATTCGAAACCCACTTCCTCAAGTTCATACTGGCGGACTTCATTATGTTTTGTGCCTCACGTGATAATTCCAAGGCGGAAGTCACATTGTTTGCACCTGATACTAGATCGTCTACATAAACACATGTATCGAGCATTTGTGAAGCAGCAGGATGTAGCTCTCCAAAATTTTGGATGTGCTTTTTTATTGTAGCCGACAGCAAGAATGGGCTTGCGTTAACCCCAAAAAGAACACTCTTAAATCTGTATACTTGTGGGTTGACGCCAGTTATGTTATCTACTGATTTATCACAAGTGAACAGAAATCTGACAGCGTCTCTGTCGTTTTCTGCCAACGAAATTTGCAGAAAGGCCTTCTCAACATCTGCTAAGATTGCTATTCTATTTAGACGGAAATATAGTAATAGCTGGAAAATGTTAGGATTCAGATTTTCACCTGTCCAGAGACAGTCATTCAGTGATAATTCTCCAGATTCATGGGAACTGGCATCAAATACTAATCTCATTTTTGTGGTTACGCTTTCCTTTCTGAATACTGCCTGGTGTGGCAAATAATACACAGGTCTGTCTACCGGTTGGGTCTTTACAAGCACCTTCTCTATAATGCCCTGCTTTAAGTAATCTTCAATGACATCGTGATACTGTGTAAAGAGAGTTTTGTTTTGGTTCAACCTCTTGGTGAGGGACTTAAACCGCGTTTCCGCAACACACAAGTTATCTTTTAATTCTCTCCAATCCCTTTTCCAAGGTAAACTGACCTCATAACGTCCCTCTTTGAAACGGACTGTTTTATTGAAGATGCTCAGTGCTTCATCTTTCTCGTGACGATTAGGATCGTCTCTAATACCCAAAGATTCAAGTTCCCAAAAGTTTCTTAGGTCCATTTCCACTTGATTTTTAGTGAAATGACAGTGTAAATTGTTTGAAATCCCTACATCTTTGAGTGTTCCCGTTACGATCCACCCAAATACCGATTCTTGTAGGATTATTGATTCATCTTTTAATTTAATTTGATTACCTTGTAATAATTGATAGAAAAGTTCTGCTCCTAACAATGCGTCAATTCTCCCCGGTTTATTGAATTTGGGATCCGCATACGTTATATTACTTGGAAATTTAATCTTAGACACATCAAGAGGTTTTGAAGGAGTAAGATCTGTAACCTTTGGAACGATTAGTAGTTCAATTTCTTCATAAAAGTCTTCATTTATGTTAGATATTAACGCTGAGGTTTTTCTTTTTACCGTTGAAAAGGAACCGTTCAAACCCGTGATAGGAGCATTTACTGTTCGTTTCGTTAAGCCTAAGGAATCAACTAGGTCATTACGAATGAAGTTAGTCTGTGATCCAGCGTCAAGCAAAGTTCGGATGGGAAAGGAATTACCATCAACACCCTTAACGTAAACTATCGCAGTAGACAGGAATACGTATCTTTTTTCATCCCCCGTGTAAAAACACCCAGTATTGGTATTCTCTTCCGACCCTCTTGGCCTTGAAAAGGTTCCTGATGGTGACTCATAACTTCCTTCTCTCGTGGCGTCAGAGTTCTGTTCCCTCATGTTATAATAAACACTTTGCTTGGGAACATTGATTTGGACTTTTCGATTCTCGCTGTTTTCGAAATCCGTTCTATGGATCAGAGAATGATGACCTCTTCCACAGAACTTACATTTTTTAGAATTAGTACATTGAGATACTCGATGAGGTTCTAGGCAATTAAAACAAAGTTGTTTCTTTTTTATTTCACTAATTCTTTCTTGTACGGATAAATCGTGAAACATTTTACATTTATATATCGGGTGATTATCTTTACAGATTGGGCAGGCACTTTTAGAGTTAGATTTTATCATAAGCCCTTTAAGCTTGGGTTTGAAAGCTATATCTATTTTAGGCTTAGCGAAAGGAATGCGTTGGATATTTTCTAACACTTGACTTCTTTTTTGCAGGAAGTTGACGAATTCTTCCCAGTCGGGAAACTCGGTTGTTTTTAATGACATCTCGTACTGTTTACGTGATTCACGATCTAATTTCGAAGAAATTATATTAATCAACATTAACTCGGTCAATTTATTAGTCTCAAGATTTAGAAGTTTTAATCCTCGCAAATGTTTTAACATGGTATTGAGAAATGTATGAAGTTCCGTTCCTGACTCATGAGTTATTTTTTCCAGATTCATTATGGCATTTATATGGACATCCGCGATGAATCGCTTATTTTCGTACCTTTTCTCGAGTTCAGTAAACAAGGACTCAAAAGTATCATCTGCAGTTTGAATTAGTTTACTTTCTCCTTTCAGAGAAGCTTGTAGATAATGAAGTTTTTGGGAATCACTTAAGCCATCATTTAAAGTAATTAGAGTATTAAATTGAGCTTTAAATGTACTCCAGTCTTCATAAGTGCCCGAGAACTGAGGAAGTGGAATCTCGGGTATCTTAAAAGAAGTTCGGTTCATTTTAGAGTTTATCTGAGCATCATTAGCAGGTAACGTCAATTTCGAAAGAAGGTATTTCAGACGTACCTCTATATCTTCAGCTGTTGCCTCCAAATCCTGAAGCTGGTCAAGATTGTCTTCTAGATTAACTTCTTCAGGTAGCTCACAATATCCAGTGGAAAGTTCTGTAATTGCAGATTTGATTTCTACAATTTTGCTCGCCTGTTGCTGAAGTGCAATCTTCGTTCTGCATGGATCTCCGCTACCATCCTCTTTACTTTCAAGTTCGAGGAAGTCCTCCATACGTTGCACTTTGGCTTTAATGGTTCCGCGCTTTCGATTCAGTTTCGTAAGCTGGCTCATTTTGCGTTATTTTATTTTTACTCCGCACGATGCGACCACATGTTGCGCCGGTAGCTCTGGTAGTGGACTGTATTCTAATTGACACAATTCATCGTAATAAAAACAAGTTTATTAACAACAAATATAACATCGTTGTGGAAGGACCACTTTCTCGTTAGGCTAAGGAAACCTTGTAGTTCATTTGAAAAATATCTCGTTCCGATTCCGCTCAGCTCGTAGCCTCGTTCCCATTCGGCTCAGGTCGCCTCGTTTCCGTAGTCTCGTGGAGACTTAACAATGCTTGTCGCAATTCAGAGCAAGAGATCGTCTGGGGCTATCCCCACTATGCCAAGAACGATTAGTGCCTTTTAATACAGATATTTTTCTAATTGAATAAGGTGGAGGTAAAGTAGAGGTCATGAAGAATATCATCGAATGCCTTTTTTCTTCTGAGGTACTTAGTTGACACTAGAATCACAGTTGTTGCTTTCAATGTCACTTGAAGACAAATATATTGGTGTCTCTGGCCTATTTATAGTATTTAATGCAATTTCAGAACGCAATATAAGAACGTTGCAACAACCATAAGTAAACCACTTTTGGACCAACGTACACAATGTACTCTCTTTTAGCCATATCAGGTCTGACAAGAAAAATACAATTTTATTATACGGAAATTAAACCGTTATCTAAATTGAAACGGTCCAATTCAGGCAACTGCTTGTGGTTTAATTGGGGGAAAGTTTATAAATATTTAAAAAATAATCACGGGGTAGCCTTACTTTTGAACTAGATTAATAAAACTATCGTAGTAAATTGCGAAGCCAGACAAGTGTACTTTCTGAAGATGTAATTAATAACTTTGCTTGCTACTTCCTTTGGAAGAGTAAGTAGCAAAGTGTCCAGAGAGCCTAAGGACTACAGGTATTTTGTTAAAATATTTAATTGAGGATGTCTAAATGCCAACACCTCTTCAATAACTGCATCCACGATGCGATTTATCATACATATGATTGCACCAGACAAGTTTTCGTCCATGCAACCTAAATTGCCTAATTTGCGGCGCAAATGCCACGGCAAGTTTCGGTAGTGGTCCCACCTAGACACTGGTCCGAATTCAGCAATACTCCCCTACTCTTTATTTAAAAATTCCATGATATTTATACTTTTACTTTGTTTATTAATTTGAAATTAATATAAATTTTTAACGCATAACCAATACTTATAAATTCAGGAGCAACGGAAGAGGCTTCCGCATCTGAAGGAGGTAATGCTCTTTCTTTTAGTTCTGAATAGGAAATGTGAGTGTGATTGTTGACATTTGAGGGGAATAGTGAATTTGAAATGTATAACACGAATACAATAATTACAGATTCAGAAGCAACTGAAGAAGCATCGACATCTGAAGGAGGTAATACTTTTTCGTTAGTATTGAATTGGAAATTAGAGTGTGAGTGTTGAAATTTAAACTGAATAGTAAATTTGAAATTTATGTAAACTGTAACGTATATACAATAATTGCAGATTCAGAAGAAGCATCAGCGTCTGAAGGAGGCAAAATATTTTCCTTGAGTAGATTAATTTGATATGTATTTATACTCTTTACACGTAGACATTATTTATGTATTGAGAAAGTACAGAATTCATCACCTTTTGAAGGCGATAATGCTTTGTCTTTGAGGATATTAAATTCATAAGATTTATCCAGGAAGTGGAAATAAACTCCAATGTATATTAGTGATATTCAACTGAAAGAATTAGTTATTGATTTCACATTTGAGGACTGCATATTCGGATATTTTAGTTATTAATATTTTCTAAAGACATATTTCGCACAAGAATTATAGAATTACTTCATATTTTAAGTAGAAAGTTTAAATTATTTTCATATCCACTACCAATTGAATCAACAGTACAAAATAGTGATGTATGTACTTTCCTTCAGTTAAAAAGGCCGTCGTGGCTCAATGGGTATGCCCACTGCGCTAGCAATCTTCGAGTTGCAGGCGGCGCAGGTTAGATTCCTGTCAAGTGCATTTCTCCCTGGGTGTATTTCTATCTTCTGTGTCAGTAAAACTTTCATTTTGCGCGTGTCTATTACTTTATATTGTATGTCTTGTGTCTGGCCCAGCATGGTCAAATACGACTCTTGCGCCACAAAACCCTCAAACCAGAGAATCCCTCATTTAAAGTAAATTAAAAGCAATCGACAGAAAGAATATTTTAGGTGTTACCAAACTTATTAATATTTAAGTACAAGATAATTATTTAAGTTGTCTTTAAACGTTTACGGTATGGTACGTAAAAATATTCCTATTCTTTGCTTCTTTTTACCAAATAGACATTTACTTTTTCATTGAATAAATTAATTTGAAATATATGTAAACATTTTAACAAATACAATATTTACAGATTCAGAAGCAACGGAAGAAGCACCGGCATCAGGAGGTAAGACATTATTCTTTGAATATTGAATTGTTTATTCAAAATATGTGTCAACTTTAAAATTTGATTGGATTGGGTATTGGGTTGGGTATTTCAATTAACGTCACACTGGAGCAACACAATGGGCTATAAAATTTGATTGGAATGGTGAATGTACTATCTTTGTAACGTCTTTAACACATAACCAATACTTATAGATTCAGTAGCAACGGAAAAAGCATCGCCATATAAAGGCGGTAAATTGTTTCTTTGACAACATTAATTTGAAATTTATGCATACACTTTGATGCATAGTCAATCTATAAATATTGAATAATATTTATAATTCTTTCTTTGAGTACATTAATTTGAAATTTATGTATACACCTTAACGAAAACCCGTTATTTAAAAATTCGTTAATAATTATACTTTTTCTTCAGGTAGATTAATTTGAAATTTATGTAAGCGTCTTAATACATCGCATTATTTATAGATTCAGCAGTAACAGAGGAGGCATCCGCATCTGAAGGAGGTAATACTCTTTCTTTTAATATTCAATTGGAAATTTGAGTGAGTTGAAATTTGAGAGGAATAGTACATTGGAAATTTACGTAAGCTATATAACAAACATGCAATAATTCCAAATTCGGAGGAAGTGGAAGACGCATCAGAATCTGAAGGCGGTAAAATATTTCTTTTTTTGAATAGTTTAATTTGTAATGTAGTTATGCTCTTTAACACGTACACATTATCCATAGATTCAGAAAAACGGAAGATTCCTCAACATCTGAAGACAGTAATGCTTTGTCTGAAGACACATTAAATTGATAAGATTTATCCAGGAAGTGTAAATAAACTTCAATAAATATGAGTGATATTCAATTGAGAGAATTAATTTTTGAAGTTTCACTATAGCAGATTTTCTATATACGAACGTATTAGTAATTAATGTTTCTGAAAGGCATATTTGGCACAACAATTATCAAATTACTTCGTATTTTAAGTAGAAAGTTTAAATTATTTTCATATCTCTCAGCAACAGAATCTACAGTAGAAATAGGGAATTACTACCGTTGGTTAAAGTAATTCGATTGCGATCAACAGAAAGAAAATTTTAGGTGTCACAAAAACTTATTAATATTTAACTTAATGGGCATACAGCTATGGTCCTCGCAACCGAACCTCGAATTTCTTACAGCACTGGTGTAGTAACCAAAGACTCAAGAAATAGCCCGTTGTGTTGCTCCAGTGTGACGTTAATTGAAATACCCCCCCCCCCCCCAAAGACTCAAGAAAAATAGTCGATTCAATCAGGTAGAGAAAGCTAATTTTACTTCCCATATTGTATAATAGCATTCCTTGAAACAAAACCATTAATCCCTCTGAGGACCTTCCCGGGGTTTGTTTTCATACTGAGCTTTGGACGCATATCTCCAATATATCTGATATACCGGCTTGTCTTCGGCAATTCGCCTTAGAGATTATTAATAGTATTCCCGGCGAGGCTACCCTTCTTTATACAGATGGTAGTAAAGACGAACAGTCTCGAACCGGTAGCGGGATTTTTATTAAAGCTCCAAACAGGGTACTGTAAAAATCACCAAACGAAAAAAAATCCAGACTTCTGTTCAGATTTTCAGGTGTGAGCTCATTGCCATTGATGAAGGGCTTAATTACATCATGACTGTTCCCAACCCAAAGGTCGTTTAAATTTTGTCCGACAGTCGGCAGCTCCATCTAACATTTATCTAATTGGTGCATTGCTGGAGATAGAACTGGCATAGCGATCCTTAACTCACTAAAGCATGTCTCATCCTTCTGTGAGGTGCACCTACAGGGAATCCCTTCACATGTGGACCTCGGGAAAAACGAATTTGCGGATGATTTGGAAAAAGAGGGTGTCGATGAACCATTGTCTGAAACTCACTCATTGACGTTTCTTGAACATTACTCTATTAGAAAGAATCGTGATAAGAAAGCACGCGCGAATCGCTCCCCCTGTATACTCTTGGTATCGTGGGGATCACCCCGGAATATCTTTTGCTCTCAATTGCGACAGACATATTCAGACAGCGCTCTCCCGCTTTTTCAGTGGCCATCTGAGCAGTTTCACATTTTGCGACCACATTTCAAAATGTGGTCGCAAGGTTCATCCTGTTTGCCTTAAATGCCAGTCTGACCTGGCCTGGGGTTGTGCCGAAACGACCTGTTTTTTACCTCTTTTGGCGGATGAATGGACTTGTAGATTTGGTCTAGCTGGAGTTAGGCGTGGCGATTAGCAGCAAAAACATTTAACTACATGATAATTATCTATTTAAGTTTTCAAATATTTACTGTATGGTACATAAAAAATCCCTATTTGTTTTTATCTTTACCGAATAGATATTTACTTTTTCATGGAATGAATTAATATTAAATATATGTAAACATTTTAAAAGATACAATATTTACAGATTCTGAAGCAACGGGAGAAGCATCGGCATCAGAAGAGGGTAAATTTTTCCTTAAACATAGAATTATAAACTCGAAATTTGAGAGTCAGTGAAAAAAGTTTGAGCATAATGGTGAATTTGAAATTAATATGAGCGCTCTAACACTACAACCAATATTTGCAGATTCAGAAGCAACGGAAGAATCATCGGCATCAGAAGGAGGTAAGACACTATTCTTTGAATATTAAATTGTTTACTCAAAATGTGTGTCAGCTTTAAAATTTGAGTGGAATGGTGAATGTACTATCTTTGTAAGTTCTTTAACACATAACCAACACTTATAGATTCAGTAGCAACGGAAGAAGCATCGCCATATAAAGGCGGTAAATTGTTTGTTTGACAACATTAATTTGAAATTTATGTATACACACTTTGATGCATACTCAATCTATAAATATTGAATAATATTCCTAACTTTTTCTTTGAGTGCATTAATTTGAAATTTATGTATGCACTTTAACTCCTTATTTAAAAATTCATTAGTACTTATACTTTTGCTTTACGTAGATTTGAAATTTATGTAAGCTTCTTAATACATCGCATTATTTACAGAATCAGCAGTAACAGAGGAGGCATCCGCATCTGAAGGAGGTAATACTCTTTAATATTAAATTGGAAATTTGAGTGAATTGTGAAATTTGAGAGGAATAGTGAATTTGAATGTCACATTATTAACAGATTTTGCATATACAACAGTTTTAGTTATAAATGTTTCATAAAAGCATGTTTTGCACAATTAACCAATAATTCACATTTTAAGTAGAATGTTAAAATTTTTTTCATATCCACTTGTAACAGTATCAACAGACGAAAATAGCGATGTATTTTAATTGGTTAAAAGTTATAAATATCTACAAAACGAAATTGTAGGTTTCACTAAAAATTATTAACATTTGAATGTGAGAAAAAATTATTCAAGATGTTTTAGAACATTTACAGGAAGGTACATAAAATATTTTTATTCTATTTATATTCTTTTCCAAATAGACAGTTTATTTAATTGAATAAATTAATTTGAAATATATGTAAACTTTTAATAAGAAATACAATATTTACAGATTCAGAAGCAACTGAAGAAGCATCGCCATCAGAAGAAGGTAACACATTTTTATCTATTACTGAATTGTAGAATGGTGAATTTGAAATATCTATAAGATCTTTAAGACGCGTCTAATATTTACAGATTCAGAAGTTACGGAAGAAGGATCGGCATCTGAAGGAGGTAATACTTTTTCTTTTAGTATTGAAATAGAAATTAAAGTGTGAGTGTTGATATTTAAGCTGAATAGTGAATTTGAAATTTATGTAAATTCTAACGGCATTTATAATAATTGCAGATTCAGAAGAAGTTGAAGAAGCATCAGCATCTGAAGGCGGTAAAATATTTTCCTTGAATAGATTAATTTGATATGTATTTATACAATTTATCACGTAGATATTGTCTACAAATTCACAAAGAATGGAAGACGCATCAACTTCTGAAGACGCGAATGCTTTTTCTTTGAAGGCATTGCATTAAAAAGGCTTATTCAGAAAGTGATAATAGATTTCAATAAATATTAGTGATATGTGACGAAGCAAAAATTACTTATTAAAGTGCAGATTATTAGCCGATTTTGCATGTACAAACGTTTTATTTAGTAATGCTTCATAAAGGCATATTTTACACAATGTGATAATTAAGAGAATTTTTTATTGAAGCTTCACATTAGCTTATTTTGCATTTATATTTTGCGTAACAATTGACTAATTAATACTTACTCTATGTAAAAAGTCTAAATTGTTTTAAATTCTACTAGTAACAGAATTAACAGACAAAAATAACTATGTATTTTTTGGTTAAAGTAATTCGAAAGCGTTTAGGAAAGACAAAATTTTGGGTTTCACAAAAGCCTATAAATATGTAACTATTATAGTTAGTTATCTTCAAGCATAATTTACAGCATAATTATTATATAACAGATTCAGAAATAACTGTAGAATCATCGGCACCAGAAGAAGGTAACCCATTTTTGTTTCAATACTGAATTGCATACTCAAAATTTGAGTGTCAGTGTTGAAATTGTGGTGGAATGGTGAATTTGAAATTGATGAATAGTCTCTAATTCATACTCATAATTTACAGCTACAGAAGCAACAGAAGAAGCATCACCATCTGAAGAAGGTAAAATATATTTTTTGAGTACATCAATTTTAACATTATTTAAAAATTCATTAATAATTATACTTTTTCTTCTGGTAGATTAATTTGAAATTTATGTAAGCTTCTTCATACATCGCATTATTTACAGATTCAGCAGTAACAGAGGAGGCATCCGCATCTGAAGGAGGTAATACTCTTTCTTTTAATATTAAGTTGTGAAATTTGAGAAGAATAGTGAATTTGAATGTCACATTATTAGCAGATTTTGCATATACAACAATCTTAGTTATGAATGTTTCATAAAAGCATGTTTTGCAAAATTAACCAATAATTCACATTTTAAGTAGAATGTTCAAATTATTTTCATATCCACTTGTAACAGTATCAACAGACGAAAATAGCGATGTGTTTTAATTGGTTAAAAGTTATAAATATCTACAAAACGAAATTGTAGGTTTCACTAAAAATTATTAATATTTGAATGTGAGAAAAAATTATTCAAGATGTTTTAGAACATTTACAGGAAGGTACATAAAAATATTTTTATTCTATTTATATTCTTTTCCAAATAGACAGTTTATTTAATTGAATAAATTAATTTGAAATATATGTAAACTTTTAATAAGAAATACAATATTTACAGATTCAGAAGCAACTGAAGAAGCATCAGAAGATAAAACATTGTTCTTTAATTATTGAATTGTACGCTCAAAATTTGAATGAAATGTTTAGCTTAGAGTAGAATGGTGAATTTGAAATATACGTAAGCTCTTTAATATATGTCAATATTTACAGATTCAGAAGTTACGGAAGAAGCATCGGCATCTGAAGGAGGTAGTATTTTATCTTTTAGTATTGAATTAGAAATTAGACTGAATGTTGAAATTTAAACTGAATAGTGAATTTGAAATTTACGTAAACTCCTAAACACATATACAATAATTGGAGATTCAGAAATGGAAGAAATATCAACATCTGAAGGCGTTAAGACAAATTATTTCTGTAGATTAATTTGAAATGTATTTATACTGTTTAAAACGTACATTACTATAGATTCACAAACACGGAAGACGCATCAGCTTCTGAAGACGAGAATGCTTTGTCTTTGTAGGCACTAAAGATTTATTAAAATGATTTATTCAGGAAGTGAAAATAGATTTCAATATAAATATTAGTGATATTTATCGAAGCAAAATAATTATTGAAGTATAGCATTAGCAGATTTTGCAAATACAAAAGTTTAGATATTAATGTATCATAAAGTCATATTTTGTAGAATATTTAACCAATAATTCATGTAGTAATAATTAACTAATAATTCATGTATTAATAATTTACTGATAATTCATGTATTCATAACCGATAATTCATGTCAGTTTGTAGAATGTCTAAATTCTTTTCATATCCATTTGAAACAGTATCGAGCCGAAAATAGTGATGTATTTTCGTTGGTTAAACTAATTCAAAAAGTTATAAATGTCAACAAAAATGAATTTTGGGTTTCTCTGAAAATTATTAATACTTAAATATGAGGATTAATTATTCAAATTCCCTTCGAACATTTACAGCAAGGTACGTAAAAAGTACTCGTTTTCTATATATACTTTATCAAATAGACATTTACTTTTTCATTGAATAAATCAATTTGAAATAAAACTTCTAATTACAAATACGATATTTAAAGACTCAGAAGCAACTGAAGAAGCATCGCCATCAGAAGAAGGTAGCACATTTTTCTTTAATTATTGAATTGTAGAATGGTAAATTTAAAATATATATAAGCTCTTTAAGACACGTCTAATATTTTCAGAATCAGAAGTTACAGAAGAAGCATCGGCATCTGAAGGAGGTAATGCATTTTCTTTTAGTATTGAATTAGAAATTAAAGTGTGAGTGTGGAAATTTTAGCTGAATAGTGAATTTGAAATTTATGTGAACTCTAACGGTATTTACAATAATTGCAGATTCAGAAGAAGTAGAAGAAGCATCAGCATCTGAAGGCGGTAAAATATTTTCCTTGAATAGATTAATTTGATATATATTCATACAATTTATCACATAGATATTGTCTACAAATTCACAAAGAATGGAAGACGCACCAACTTCTGAAGAAGAGAATGTTTTTTCTTTGAAGGCATTGCATTGAAAAGGCTTATTCAGAAAGTGATAATAGATTTCAATATACTATATTAGTGATATGTGACGAAGCAAAAATTACTTAATAAAGTGCAGATTATTACCCGATTTTTCATGTACAAACGTTTTATTTAGTAATGCTTCATAAAGGCATATTTCACACAATGTGATATTTAAGAGAATTTTTTATGGAAGCTTCACATTAGCTGATTTTGCATATGCGAAAGTTTTATTTATTGATATTAGCTAAAGTTATATTTTGCGTAAGAATTGACTAATTAATACTTACTCTATGTAGAAAGTCTAAATTGTTTTAAATTCTACTAGAAACAGAATCAACAGACAAAAATAACGATGTATTTTTTGGTTAAAGTAATTCGAAAGCGTTTAGGAAAGACAAAATTTTGGGTTTCACAAAAGCCTATAAATATGTAACTATTATAGTTAGTTATCTTCAAGCATAATTTGCATCATAATTTATGTAACGGATTCAGAAATAACGGAAGAATCATCGGCACCAGAAGAAGGTAACTGATTTTTGTTTGAATACTGAATTGCACACTCAAAATTTGAGTGTCAGTGTTGAAATTATAGTGGAATGATGAATTTGAAATTGATGAATAGTCTCTAATTCATATTCACAATTTACAGCTTCAGAAGCAACAGAAGAAGCATCGCCATCTGAAGAAGGTAAAATATATTTTTTGCGTGCATCGATTTGTATTGATGTATTCGTATTTGTATTTTGTATTTTTGAATGTAGTTTACCACATATTGATTTTTAAGTATAAAATAACACTTAATATTTTCTTGGGTAAATTTGATATTTTTGAAGTCATTAACTTTGGTTGATGATTTGCAGTTTCAGAAGCAACAAAAGAAGCATCGACATCTAAAGAAGGTAAAATATTTTCTTTCAGTACATTAATTTGACATTTATGTATAGAATTTTAACACATACTTATTATTTAAATTTTCATTAATACCAATACTTTTTCTTTGTATATATTAATTTTAAATGTCTTAAAATCTTTAATTACATTAGTGACAGATTCAGCAGCAACATATGAGGCATCGGCTGAAGAAGGTTATACTTTTTCTCTTAGTATTTTAAATCGGAAATTTCAGGGAGAATATTTAAATTTGAGTGGTGTAGTGAATAGGAAATTTATATAAACTCTTTAACATACATCCAATAATTACAGATTCAGAAGCAACGGAAGAAGTATCAGCACTTGAAGGTGGTAAAACATTTATTTTGAGTAATCTAGTTTAAAATGTATGTGAACTCTTTAACGTATACTCACTATCTACAAATTAAAAAAAGTAAGGATCAAGTGAACATCTAAACATGGTAATGCTTTGCCACTGAAGACATTAAAATAAAAAGATTCAGTCAAGAAGTGATAATAGATTTGAATTGGTATTTGTGTTGTTTAATCAAGTGCTTACTTATTGAAGTTTCAGATTTACAGACTTTGTATGTACGAAAACTTTAGTTATTAATGTTTCCTTCAGAATTTTGCTTCACAATTAACCAATTACTTCATGTTTTATGTAGAAAGTAAGTTTGAATTATTTTCATATCCCTAAGCAACAGAATCAACAGCAGAAATAGTGACATATTTTCTTTGATTTATCCCTCCAAGTGGTTTCGACGAGGTATATCGTCCATCAAAGTCAGAGCAATTGTGTTAATGACGTGTGATCCCGTCATCAAGATATTTCTGGTATTTTTGTTATGACGAGAATAAGATCTGCTCAGTTTTTCTAATGACGAGAATAAGATCTGCTCAGTTTTTCTAATGACGAGAATAAGATCTGCTCAGTTTTTCTAATGACGAGAATAAGATCTGCTCAGTTTTTCTAATGACGAGATATCTCGTCAATCGAGATCTGGTCAGTTTTCTAATGGAGTGATGCCTCGTCGTGACAAAAGTTATAAGAAAGCATTAGTTAAGCAAAAGTTATAAGAAAGCATCAAACAAAAAGAAAATTCTAGGTTTCAATAATAAAAATTGTACATATTTAACTACGAGAATTAGTAACTCATGTTGTCTTCAAACATTTACGGCATGTTACATAAAACTTGATTGCACTTCTACCTAAGTTCTCATCAGAATGCACATTTACCTTTTGATAGAGTACATTAATTTGGAATTTACTTTACCTCCTTAACACATTTATATTATTTACGGATTCAGAAGTAACGGGAGAAGCATCGGTTTCTGAAGACGGTAACGCTTTTTCTTTGAGTTCATCAACTTGAAAAATATTTTCCAAGAAGTGTATATTTTAGATTTCAATAGATATTAGGGATTTTTATGTAAGCGAATCACTTGTATGTGTTTCGTATAAGCAAATTTCATACATATGAAATATTTATGTGAGTTAAATATTATATTCTATATATAGATTAATATTAGTTAGTTAAATGTTATAAACTATATATAGTTAAATATTATGTTATTTATTAATCGAATTAAATTACTGTAATATTTCTATTGCTTAGAATTTGTGTTCTATTGTTTAGTTACTTATTAGGAATGGTATGTCCAGGTAATTTCTGAAATATCATACAATATGTGATAAAAAAAGCATTTGAATAAAAAAGTCAGATTTAAAAGTCAAAGAAACTTGAGAATCGAGAGCAGAATAGGAAATAGGATGAAACATTCTCTATGTGTATGTGGGACCTGTATTTAACATTTCTAGATATGAAACGGACACCAAATATTTTTCTCCTTTATGCCTTGAAATTCTGATCAGATTTGAACAAAAATCTATATTTAATGTAACTATGATATGATAAATATTTTAATAATGTTAAAAGAAGACATTGGTGTTTAAAATTTTGGTGATTATAGCTAAATTAATATGGATATGGACTCTTACGCAAAAAAAACCTTATTTATTTCTAATAGGAATTATTGCATAGCGAATGACATGCTTATATACTTATAAGTAAAAGTTTTTGAACTATTCATAATAAAAAGGGATTTGGGCCTTTAGTTTCCGAATGCTAATATTATCATTGTCCAAATTAAACTACGATAAAAACATGATTAATTGCATTTGTTTGACTGAGATTCCAGGGATGTGAAAAACAAGAGGTGTTCTAATACATTTTTGACCGACAATACATAACAATTAATCTATCAACACTGCTTAACACTCCTGGTGGTTGCCTGGACGAGGTACTCCTCATTAGTAAACTGACCATTGACCACTGATATATTGATGGACGAGATATCTCGTCAATAGTAAAAAACGGACTAGATCTTGATCTCTTCGCCATCGCAAGCAGTAATATCCTGATAACAAGATTTCTCGTTATTAGCAAAATTGGTAATATTCTGTTGACAAGATTTCTCGTCATTAGCAAAATTGGTCAGATACTGATGGACGAGATATATCTTCGAAACCACTTGGAGGGTTAACTAATTTATATTGTGAGAAATATGCAGATTGTAACGAATAATTATGACAGTTTTATATTGTAAGTAAACTTATTGAACTATTCATAATGGAAATGAGCTTTGGCCTTTAGTTTCCTAATGCAATTATTGTCATTGTACAAACTAAACTACGATAAATACTTGCTTATTTGAATTTGTATTTCGTCGGAATACAAGTGAAACACACTAAGTCAAAATTTTCAAGATTTGAGTCTTGGCTTTTCTAAAGCACAATGTGATGAATTTAGGCTGGTGAAGTTTACTAAGTTATTTTTCCTTTGCTTCTTTAGTTAGGCTTCTTTTCGAGAGGCACACTTTTTGAGTATAGCTCAGGGAATAGAATTTTTCCTCCTTTTTTCTCAGAACTGTTTTTTGACTTCGTGTGTTTCAATTATAAGCCCCGACGAAATGTAATAGTTTACATTAAAAAGCTCCATAGACCTGATATATTTAACCTTGCGATTGCTTTATGGTATCATGTTGTTTTGGATATATTTAGAAAATATTAATATCTATTAATTTATACGTAAATTATATGTTATGTAAACATTTATTATTTGAATAGAAGAAACAAGTGTTAGACTTCTATAAACTAAGTGACAATAAAATGTATTTATCTGGTTGAAAATGATAAACTTTAGTTACATATTTTTATAATAGTTTTCCAAATTCCTTCAAGCCGCGATTGCCGAGTTGGTACAGTCGAGGATTAACATCCGGAAGGTTGCGAAGTCGAAACTCGATCCAACCAAAGGCTGTCGTGTACTGGAGAACTTTAAATCTGTCGTGGCCTCAAATGTCCTCACTTTGGCGTGGTGCGGAAGTTTGGAGAGTAGGTTTCCAGCTCATGTGTTGACCTCGTCATATGGCTGTGGTTCAAAATTACGAGTTGTCCTCGATCTTTCCTTTCAGGATTGATCCCGGACCGTTACCAATATACCTTTATGTTTCCCCAGTGAGACGTAAATTTAACTACCTACCTGTCAAATTAACATCATAAGTAAAAATTGAAGTATACGGTGCTTATGCATATCATATTCGCATTTTTGTTATTCAAATGTTCTAGTTCTATAAATAAAACACATTCTCCTAAAATTAAAATCATTAATATTTATTTTTGTAGGTGCGATGTCAGATGCAGGTTCTGATTCAGGTAAGTTTTTATTTCCCAACTAATGACACTAGGGTCACTCGGCCTTGCCCCATGCCTTTAATTTAAAAATTTATTAATTTTTTTGCTTTTTATATAAGTCCCGAAGATAAACCACCAGGACGGTTAATCCTCCTCGCGGTTTATCTTCGGGTCGAAAACTGCCAACTGCCTGTTTTGGCCAGCCTCTGATGAAAACAATCTACTCCAAACTGTTGGTAGGAATAGAAGTCCATGCAAGCAATTGGAAGGCTTGAGAACGTTTCAGAAGCTGGAATTTTTGGCTTTTTTTTAAACTTTTATTTTTGTTCTACGCTCTAACCTAATGTGTCACATAGTGACACATAGGATTAACCCTCCTAGTGGTTTCGATGAGATATCTCGTCAACAAGATCTGATCAGTTCTCTTAATGACAAAAAGCTCGTTGACACAATTACCTGGAGGGTTAATGCTATAAAAAAAAAGACGAATATCCTGTGCTAGTGTTTTTTAAATATAAGTGGAAAAATATTGGAAAGTACGTGGTCGTACTGCCAATTGGCTAAACAATAAAAAAATTTTCAACAACATAAGAAAAGACAGTTGCCATAAGCGGATTTACCACGTAGAAAGAAAGTGTTCGAATGGTTCACTCATTTGCAACAAACCTTAGAAGGGTATCTACCCTAAGTGAAATTAACTTTAACCCAAGAGGCTTACTAAAGATTCTTCTAGTGATGGTCGAACTATTTTCATAGTTAAACCTCTTGTTGGTTGTCTCAACAATCGAAAAAATGACCATATTTTGATGGACGAGATATCTCGTCATTAGAAAAAAAATGACCAGATCGTGATCTCGTAATCATTAAAAAAATCGGCAATATCTTGAATACGAGTTATCTCATAATTTTTCCAAATTTATCAGATTTTGATGGACGAGATATCTCGCCGAAACCACTTGAAGTGTTAGCAAGACCTCTCTCATGATTTGTCACATTTGTTTGATCATGATGGACGAGATATTTCGTCAAAACCAATGGAAATTGGCTCTACTCTAAACAACGTGATATAATCTAACAACCACATGTTTACGCTAGCCTGTGCCTTTGAAAATCCAACTACTCAGTTGCGATGAGAGGGATTTTCAGTGTAAATAAACCAGACAGAAGTGAAGATTTTACTTCCGACCCAAGTGGCAAATTGCATGATACATATCGTGGTTACCTTAAAATGGAATTCATCGCTGTTTTGGCAATTTTGGTTAACCTAATCTAATGGGCGTTGATCAATGAACTATCTTATATTAATTCAAAATTCATTAATTTGGAATTTCTATTTTCGTAGTGCAGAAATCGTATTCGAAAAAATAAGCCAATAAGGGACGTCTCTTTCGGAATAAGTACAAGAAACATATTCCACAGCAAAAATATTATCACCACCTACATTTAGCTTAACAGTTGAAATTCCTCTTTAGGAGACAGCCAATATATCCCAATTAACTCTCATTTTCATTTGGAAAAACCAAATAGTTTAAAAATGGTTGCTAATTAAAAGTGCAGAAATGTTTTTCAAAAGACTCAAAAGTGCAAATGTTTTTGTTTTTAAACATATTTTAATGAATAGATTTCTACAATTTAATGCAATTCTTTTGTCTTGTTTAGGGTTGCTTTTTGATCGTGCTCCACTTTCTGGTAATATAAAAATTCAAATTAATATTTTAACCATTGTCATTTCGCAAAACGTGAAGTTCTCATTTATGATGAATTTATGATTTGCGTGAAGGGGGAATTAGTACGTGATAAGACTTATTGTTATAGATAAGTTTACTGTTACGAAAAATTTGTTATTCGCACTTTTTCGTGTTCTTGTTACGTTTTACAAATAAAATTTAAAACACTCTATCAGATATTCCCTATAGATAAACTCTACCATTCCTCGGTAACATCATCGAAGAATATGGATTAATAAAAAGTAATTTTCAAATTAAATATTTAAGTCTGAATTCGTTTTAATTTTTAACATTAAAGCTTTTAAAGAGATAGGTATCATTAGTTTTTCAATGAATAAAAGAAAAACACCGAAACGAAATTAATTGGTAAATATAAAATTGTACATATTGTACAAGGAAATTTTAAATAATATTATCTATACAGATATTTATTATTTATTATGCGATGTAGAAAAAGTCAAAATAATAATGTTTTAGAAAACATGAACTTAAGTAAAAATAATGATTATTGTGATTTGAATGAAAACCAATAATTATGTTGCTGTCAATTTTAACTATTCAAAATGCACAAATTATCATGAATTTATAGTTTATATAGATAAAAGGCACAAAATGTAATGTAGTCACAGAAATTTGATGGCAGAAATATTTAAGACTTTTCAAACAAATGCTTATTAAATGTTCTTAATATTGAAGTCTTTAGAGTGTTGAAGTCTTTTGTGCTAATATATATATAAGAACTTAACGATATTTATATGGCTACAGAAATTATGCTACTGATTTAAATAACAATTGTATCGAGTCATTCTTAACGTTTTAAATAATTTTTAATGGGAATATTTGATATTTATACTTTATACTTTTTATTCCCAGATCTTAAAGAAAAAGAACAAAGTGGTAAACTTTTTTAAAATCGAAATATTTTACTTAGTTTTATCGATAATTGTACTCTATATTCAGTGTTTAAGTTTATACACACCTATTATGAACATTTAAAATGTAAACATTTTACTAAATTGTAATTTAATATTTAATTGTATACATAAAATATGAAATTACCATACCTGTTCATACTGAGATTTATGGCTGACAATAAACATATTTTTTCATAAATGAAATATCGGAAAATAATTATTCGAGTTAAGAAAATAGTTAAACTATAGTTACAATATATAAGTTACAATATTACATTTGATATAACTAATTGAATGGCGCAATTCACTTAGGGGCTTCATTTCCAGAATTATCTGCATAACAGCATTGGTGGCATAATAAATATAACGAATATAGTAATAAGGATAAGTATATAAAAATCTAGTAATCATAAATAAACAATCAAACAAATATAATAATAAACATAACCAATACACTAAATATAACAAATTTTGTAAATCAATTACCGGAATAACAGGTAATATGGTTAGCGTGAACACTAATGCATAACAAGCATAACAAAACGTAACAGAGAACTATACTCAGAACTATACTTCATTAACTATATTCAAATGAGATCCAAATTAGATACATAGAATTTTCCAGTGCCTTAAATATTAGTCAAATATTGGTAGAGTGTGTCGAGGACACAAATCGTAATTTTTACATGAATACTCGGTCCTGACGTTGGATTGTGAAATAAATGAAGCAGTCAGGAAGTTTGAACGATTGTTTAGTGTGAATATTTAACAATTAATTTACATTTTGAACGATTGAAATGCAGTCTGATATTAATATTGAAGGATAACTTATTGATTAAAAGCCTGTGATTGTAACATACACTGCTGGCCACCCAAATTGCAACACCAAGAAAGACAAGATATATCACAACAAAATTTATTTTGTAGATAACATGTTGACCAAGTATCAAATGATTAAATTTGTAGGCTTCTGTGAAGTGTGGTTCCTGCCAAAATCAGTAGCCAGAGTAGCCGCCATTGTTGGAGATCACCGCTGCCACACGCCTCGGCATTGATTCAAAGAGACTTTGGATGTGTTCTTGGGGTACAGCAGACCAAGCAGCTTCCACACGTTGCCAAAGTTGATCTGGTGGGGCAGCTGGGGATGTATTCTGGGTCAATCGTTGAGCAACCATGGACCACATGTTTTCTATCGGCGAAAGATCCGGAGAGCGAGCTGGCCAGGGAAGCAATTCAATCTGGCGATTGAGGAAGAACCCTTGGACAATGCGTGCCACGTGTGGTCGCGCATTATCCTGTTGAAATATGGCTGTTGGCAAGACCTGAAGGTAAGGAAGGACAACTGGCTGCAACACCTCGGAGATGTAGCGCTGGCTGTTTAAAGTACCGGCAATGCATACTAGAGGAGTGCGAGAGTGATATCCAATACCGCCCCATACCATAATACCCGGTGCAGGACCAGTGTGGCGGTGCATAACGCAGCTGTTCAGCATCCTCTCTCCACGGTGTCTCCAGACTCGAATCCGACCATCGTGGTGTTGCAGACAGAAGCGTGACTCGTCAGTAAAGACAATTTCATTCCATTCTGCCGTCCACATCCTTCTTTCATCGCACCATTGGCGGCGGAAACGTCTGTGGTTCTGCGTCAAGGGTAGACGAAGCAATGGACGTCTTGCGGACAGACCACTCTGCTGTAAACGGCGTCGAATGGTACGCGCAGACACTGGATGATGCGGTACAGACTGAATGTGCTGTGCTATGGTTCGTGATGTAGCTGAGCGATCCGTCACTGCCATACGCACAATATGCCTGTCATCACGTGAAGTGGTGCACTGAGGTGGTTGCGATCGAACACGTCGGTCCGTCGTACCCTCCTGCATCCAACGATCACATATCCGCATTACAGTTGTTTGGTTTCGTCCAACACGACTACCGATTTCCCTGAAAGATAATCCACAATCTCGGTAGGCCACTATCCTTCCTCTGTCGAACTCGGATACTTGATCAAAAGATGATCGCTGTTTTCTACGAGGCATAAATGATCGTTTTTTTGAAAAAACCACAAGAAAAACACAATTGCCGTACTTGAAATCGTCGAAATCTTCAAGCCTTAAATAGCGCTTTGAAGTGGCGCCACAGGCGCGCGTGATGTGCGTCTGCGCTGAAATTCTAATCATTTGCATATCTCACCTCCGCTAATGCATGTTGTAAATTTCATGTTATTTGCATGCTTCCTTTAGGGTGTTGCATTTACGGTGGCCAGCAGTGTAGTTCGATAGCTATGGAATGACATCACTTACGTAGTCCTCACTCCACGTAATCCAATGTTAAACTGGCCCAAAGCTTGCCCAGCACCGTCGAATTTCGCCATATTGCGGACCTCCTTCCCGCGCTCAGTGTGCCTGCCCACTCGATCCATCAGGTACGGACATTCTTAGTCTACATGACACTACATTCATCTTCTGGATGGTTCTTCTAGTTCTGAAATTAGGACAAAACAGTTGTAATGCTTTTCTGGTAACCCTTAACTTTTCATGGATGTCCCCCAGTACTGTTTCTGTTTCGAAGGTGTATTCACGTCGAAATATGCTAATTCTGATAACCTGTCTATCATATTCATATCTTGCACTGAATCATATTCATTATATTCTGATAACGATATATTCATATTGTTATAGCTGTAATGGGTATACATTCCATCCATTTGGATGCACAGTATCAGATTTGCTGAGACCTTTTATGGGAAGTTCCAATTTTAAGAAAGGAGTTACTACTTCAAGAATTGTCCTTGGTACTGATACAATTCGAATTTCTAAGCTTACACGCTGTGATGCTTTGAGCTTGAGGAGCTTATATACTCTAATAAGCTCTTCGAGGTCACACCATGTTATTATTTCTTACCTTGGTACATTCACCAGAAAAAACTGAAGTCCCTTTCTTTCTTACTCTTTCATTTTATATTTGAGTTTTAACTCTCCTGGTGGTTGTCTTGACGGGGTATCTCATCATTAGCAAAACTGGCCAGATCTTGATGGACGGGATGTCTCGTCATTAGAAGAAAACAGACCAGATCTTGATGGACGGGATGACTAGTCATTAGAAGAAAACAGACCAAGATCTTGATGGACGGGATGACTAGTCAATAGAAGAAAACTGACCAGATCTTGATGGACGGGATGACTAGTCATTAGAAGAAAACTGACCAGATCTTGATGGACGGGATGTCTCGTCATTAGAAGAAAACAGACCAGATCTTGATGGACGGGATGACTAGTCATTAGAAGAAAACAGACCAAGATCTTGATGGACGGGATGTCTCGTTATTAGAAGAAAACTGACCAGATCTTGATGGACGGGGTATCTTCATCATTAGCAAAACTGGCCAGATCTTGATGGACGGGATGACTAGTCATTAGAAGAGAACAGACCAGATCTTGATGACGGGATGACTAGTCAATAGAAGAAAACTGACCAGATCTTGATGGACGGGATGTCTCGTCATTAGAAGAAAACAGACCAGATCTTGATGACGGGATGACTAGTCATTAGATGAAAACTGACCAGATCTTGATTTCGTCATCATGAAGAAATCGCCAATTTCTTGATGACGGGAGGATATATCGTTGTTTGCAAAATGGGTCAGATCTTGTTGGACGAGTTATCTCGTCATTAGCAAAATGGGTCAGACCCTGCTGGATGAAATCTTTGGTCGAAACCACTAGAAGGGTTGACCTTCAACAAATGAGTCGCAAGACCAAACTGAAGTGGAAAAGTAAGTTTTGTGCGCATCAATTGCTACTATAGTTAGAGTAGGATCGTGTTGGTTGGGTTTTATGGCGCAAGGCCATATTTGACCATGCTGCACCAGACACAAGACATACAGTATAAAGTAATATACATGCACACACAAGGAACGTTTTACGGACATAGAAGGGGGAGTACACCCAGGAAGGAATCGAACCTGCGCCTGCTGAAACTCGTGTGTTGCTAGCGCAGTGGGTATACCCAATGAGCCACGACGACCCCAGAGTTTGGTGAAGGAGTCTATTTGAAAAGAATAAATTATTGTGTACCTAGTGAACGCTGTGTCTTATACGCACGTTATCTTATTTCTTTCAAAATATATTATAGAAAATTAGCTAGGATATTGAATGTTTGAAAATGTGTTTATTTTTTCAGATCCATCAAATCGTGTAGTTCCTGCGGCAGGTAATGCTATGAACATGAATAAAATTTATAACAGAATATGTGAATAAACGTAACAAACAAAAAACAATAATTTTTTTTAAAACAAAAAGATTAAATCTATCGCATCGCATCTTTAAATTTTTAATGAACTAGAAACACAGTTTGCTTTTAATAGCCTTTAGTAATTAATTTCGTATCCAGCTATTTAGCCATTATACTCAACAAAAATCAATAAAATACTGCTCAATCTTTAGAAATTGAGTATACACGATAAACTTGTAGTATAAGCTTAGCTGTTCACGGTGTTATACATTGTCGATTTGAAAAGTAAACTTTGTTATCAACATAATATTTTTCTTTTGACGACATAATAATTCCTCTTACTTTATAGTAGAACTACAGTTATTAACGATTCAGTAAAACTACTAGAAAAATTCAGTTTTAATAAATAATTTAATAAAAGTAGCTATGTCTCGTAAATTTTTAAGTTGAAACTTAAAGCGTAGTTTTTAAATTTTTTATGTAGAAAAATCTTTTTGAATACTTCAAAAGCACACACAGTTTACACAGTTTTATAATTTATTTTTACAGGTTAGAAAGCAATAAGATCTTAGAGGTATGTGTTTTTTCGTGCAATTCAATCTTAATAAAATATTTAAATTTGCAATAGGTGTCTATCTTTTTAAATTATACTTTTGTTGGATCATTTTAAGCAATTCTTGAATACTTTTCAGCTTCCAAAAATATCTAGGATATCTGAGCAATTCATCGAAACTTAAAATAACTTCTTATACACTACTATTTATAAGTTTAGAAACAACCTGATAAATTCTAGAAATTCTCGATGTCCGACATTTTTAAAAGATTTTGGCACGTAAATATCATTCTTGCAGAATAAAAAGAGAATGTGTTCTATATTGAACCCTAAAAGTGGTTTCTACGAGATATCTCGTCCATCAAGATTTGTCCACTTTTGCTTGACGGTATATCTCGTCTGCACAAAACTGTCCTATTACTCCAAGGGGAATGAAGATCCAAGCAGGAAAAAGAAATTAACCCTTTTCACAGATCTGGTGGCAGTTTGGAACAAGTTTTTATACCAGGCTGGATACTATAGGGCAGTTTGGAACAAGTTTTTGCACCAGGCTGGATACTATAGGGCAGTTTGGAACAAGTTTTTGCACTAGGCTAGAAAATATAGGGCAGTTTTCAACACGAAGATAACTCACCAGGAGGATTAACCAAACTTATTTGTCTAACACGTAAAATCTTAAATGTCAATAACATTTCATAACATGGTTAGGCAGACAGCTTTCGGAAAGCGCATTTTGATCCCGATTTTTTTGTTCCAGTGTGACGTTAATTAAATACCTACCTATCCAGAAAGCGCATGAGAGTGCAAATTTCTGGTGAATTACTTGCTCTTCTCTCGTTACAAATAATCAATGGAAGCCAAGACTTGCAATTTAACTTTTCGGAGACGTTTTTAGTGCTGTGTTTGTGAAACGCCTGTTGTGCAAATTAACGAATTTGATTTTTTTGGCCCCAAAATGGTGATTTAATTCAAAAAACGAGCCGTAATAGTATTTTTCGGAAAACTTGTCTGTCACCGTGCAAAATAGACGTTTTTGAAAGTTTTGGGGGAGTGCATATCCTCCAAGAATAGAGGTGTAAAGGGTTTGAAACAGAGCAGAACTAAAGGAGGAACGGAGTTGTCGCTAAATATTATTACTCTCAAAAGTACACAAACATTTCTTTAGTCAGATGACAAAACGAAATGTGTTCAATTTTTGGTCCGAATTTCAGAAAAAGACCTATAGCATTTTACCATCTGGTCGGATTCAATAGTCAATGATGCTAGGCAACAGTGTTTACAAGTCTTAAAGAAAAATGAAACTTATTACAAAAGTAAGGCTTACCTTTTGCCCGAGAAACAAAAAAAAATACGCTACTACTCTAAGTAAAGCTAAACTCTAGTGAACTCTCTAAATACTCTTAAGTGAAGCTGAACTCTAGTTAACTGTCTAAGTACTCTAAATGAAGCTGAACTCTAGTGAATCCTCTAAGTACTCTAAGTGAAGCTGAACTCTAGTTAACTGTCTAAGTACTCTAAGTGAAGCTGGACTCTAGTGAATCCTCTAAGTACTCTAAGTGAAGCTGAATAGAAGACTCGATACTGCACTAATTGACGATAGAGTTTTGATATTCTACAGGATAATCCCTTTTTGTGTGAACCTTTGAGCTTTCTGATGTCTTTCTCTGCTGATAAAGCACAATTGGCTGATCTACGTCAATAACATATCATTACAATGGGTTATATTTAGATTCAAATATAGTAATCCTTATTATGCCTTTAAGATCGAATTCTTCTTCACTAAGTATTTTTTACTAATGAGTACCATCCTTGCACATATGGGTTTAAATTACTGCAACCATTGACAACAGTAGGAATCTTGAGATTATTGGTAATAAAAATTACCGTACCTCCCTCCTCAGATTGTTATAATTAAGATATGCCTGTATGAGGCCGTTTCTATCAGCTATTGTACCATACGCCCTGATAAGGCGTCCCTGAAAGATTAGATAAACGAAATGTAATGGAGTGCTGTCACTGTTGAACATTTCCCCTAACAAGTTTTCTATTCATTATGTATAATGGATATACAAGTACTACATAAACTTACAGCTTTAATGAAAGTTTTTTTTATCTTACTCCGCTCTATCAGCCATCAATTGAGTAGCAGACCAAAATAGTTCAGAAGCATAAAAACATGGTTTAAAACACCATCAATAGTATTTGCAATTCTGTCGGGAATTTCAGGGCAGTCCTCCAGTCATTTCGTCCAGTTCGTAAAGAGACCAGGTAGCTGATCTCCCTAATCCAATATTTTGAAGAATCAAAGATTTAGACACGGAATAGTACTTTTTCTTATTTGTTATGTAATTAGCACAATTATTTAATTTTAATTTGAATAATTAAATATTTTGTGTTACATTTTAATTATATGTGTTGATATTTTATTGGATTTGAGCAAGCGTCAAGGTGTTACCAAACTTATGGGTGGTAGTGTAGAGTTTAAATGCCTTATTAATCTGTTAATTTATGTTACAATTTTGTTGGTTTTATATTTATCACTTGCTATTCAAATCAAATAGTAGCATTTAGCTTTTTTGTACCGTTGGTTATTACATCACGATATTTGTAAAATGTTTAACATTACAAATCCTGGTGCATCGTAAAAATTAAATACATTAATATATGTTATAAAAAAGTGAATTTGATTTCTTGAATGCATTTTCTTGGGTGTTTCACAAAACGTTTTCATTGTGCAGTGTATTTCTGAATCGAAAAATATGTATATATATCTCTTGTTTAGTTTGTTTTCGATGATGGCGGAAGGTTTGTCCCATCGGAAGAGCTGTGCACTATTTTCATCAAGATGTAACTCCTAAGTCAAACTCGAATCTTGTTTATTAGTAATTTCTTTAAACTTTTATACTTCTGATTTATTTGCAGTTATTTTGAAACGAAAATCTTATAAAAAGTAATACAAATGAGTTCAAAACGGTATTCACTTCCTTAAAATAAAACTTATTTTTTAAAAAGTTACGTTAAATTTATAAAAAATGAAAACAGGACATATTCCTTACTCATGTTTGTGAAAAGCTTTTTGGAAAAGAAATAAATTATTTGTTTTTTAATACGTCCGTAGTTTCACAAGCTAAGTAAAATATCTTTTTTAACTATCTGTTTCAATAACTATTCTAAATTACGATAAATGTGAAGAAAAGTAATTTTCTATGCAGTGACATTGTAGAAATTTGGACGAATCTTAAAAATATCAATGGAATTAAAATTTTTCACTATTTTATTAAAATTTATTTTTATGATATAGATCGTCAGAAAACGTGATTACTTTTTTAGTTAATGTTATTCTAAGTACATAAAATTACTTTGTCTGCATTAACCGTTCTTATACTATTTTTTAGATTACCAGTTTAACAAAGCGAAGGATTGCTTGGAAGAACTAACTGTCCACACGCCGTTTTTGTATCAAATGAACTTAATTAAGAAAGGACTCATTGTATTACAATTTGTTTTGTATTTTTTGTTACAATAAACTTATTTTTAGTGGAAATAAAACAAGGAATTCTTTTGAGCACTGAATTAAAATGTCTTAATTATTTTAACAATCCAAATCCTGTATTGATCTTGGTAAAGTAAATTCTGTTTTATGAATTGTTCAAGAATATGTGTTATTCCATGACGAGTAGCTTTATTTCGAAGATAGTTCCTACTTGATGAAACTTTTTTGCAGAGCAAGCAGCCTGTTCGTCTCTTGAGTGCCTAAGGCCGAGAAATCAGTGGTTGGGTATACAAAAAATAAATAAACATGTTATCTCAGTCCAGCGTAGTACTGATAAAAAACTCTCACCGTGCAATCCACTTTAGCAATTTGTAGGGGATTTGGGTCTTTAAATAGATAGTAACGGCGGCCAAATCTTCACTAAAGGAAACGATACATCTTTTTACTTTTGGATCTCCAGGTCGGTTAAACGAAGCTTTTCAGCGAATCGAAAGAAAATCAATTACACTTTAAGTGATATTAAGGTAATTTTTTAGGTTAACAAAATCCAGGCCTAGGTTATGAAGCATCATTTATTTACATTCACAGCATTTTCACAGCAATAGGTAACACTACGGACAAAGCTTTCACTTAGTTTTATAGCTCGGCAGTAGTAGGTTTCACGTAAAAATTCATCGACCTTCTAATGAAATATATATTTCCAATGTGTGCACAACTTCATGTTATTTCTTCCCGTCGCTCGGTTTTAAGATGTGTCGCGTGGTTTTGGGGTAAAAGCGTGAATCCTTATATGAGAAAAATAATTGATTGGTTAAAGTTATTTGCAGCTAAATTAAAAACACTAGTCTACGCTTCGGTAACCAATCCACCCGTTCATTCGTAAACTAATTGACGTACCCTTCTGAGATCTAACGACAGCGATTCCACCCAAGTGCTCTATTTATTTCAATAGAAGGTCGATGTAAACAAAATTTCGTTTTCCTGGAAAAACATCTCATATTCAAATATTTTATGCAAGGTGGAAGTAAAGAGGATAGCTGTTAAGGATGAATAAGGTGTTTGAAAAAGAGGAACTTCTAACCACTGATTTTGGAATCCATCATGTGTAGATTTTTACTTTAACGAGTAGTCGAGGAATCAGTTATGATTACGATTTGGCGCAAAAATGTACATAACTCAAACAGCTATAAGTCATTTCTAAAATATGCAGTGAAAACAGTTACAGGGAAAGTAATCAATCAAACATCGTGGTTAGAAATTATGCTAATCCCTTGACAGTGCCTAAATCGAAATAAAATAGGTTTTGAAGGAATTCATTTCAATAATATTAAAATGTCTGAAAGTAATGACTTTTTAATATACTACAACCAACCAAAGACAGCCACAGTTTTACCTTCACATGGAAATGTCACATTTTCTGTTTTCTTCCTGCGTAGCTTTCAGTGACTTACCTTTTTCATGAAGCAGCATTTCACATTTATATAACCTTCAAAAGCACAAACCGCTTTAAATTGATGGAAGGTGCGAAGACTTCATTTTATGGGGGTTTTCTCTTTCACGATAATGCAAAAATACAATTTCATGAGTAAAACGAGACACAGACACAAATACCAGATAATTCAATGCAGCACGTACAAGACGAGCAATTTTATCGTTTACTTGTTGCCCGTGTAATTATTAATGTTATCTGCTTTGTATTGAACATGCTTTAAATTGCAGCTTCTTTATCATGCTGTGTAATGACACTTCAGGATCAATGTGGTTAGTCCATTAGCTAAATAATAAATGTTTATATGCTTAAGGAACATTGATTATAAAGAAAAATTATAAACTATTTTATATACTAAAAATTATTTTTAAAATTGTTTCTATATTGTACGATTGATTTAAATATATCGATACTATATCGACATTAAATCATTTTAAAGGCACTATATAAATATTTATGTAAAAGAAAATAATTGGTATATTTATTTATATAAGTAAAAAACTAGATATATATTGACAAGGGTTGGACAATACAGGCAGTTTTAGACGCAAAGATAAATCTCCAAGAGAGTTAAGTACCTTTTTATTTCTAACACGACTGACAATTATGAGCAGAAGCCTTTAGTCAAATACATGAAACAATGGAAAAGAAAAGGAAATAGAAAGATAATACGAATCTTAGGTAAAAGGATAGTAAAGAAAACAGTGACAAACACGTTGATGTGTAACACAAATCATGACAGTTGTATGAATTCCCGGAAATCCCTAGCTATTCAATAGTTTCTAGCTTGTGTTGCTACAGTAAGGGCACAAGAATAGTCTAGGTCAGGTATTTCCAACTTTTTTCTACCTCATGGTTCACATAAACTAATCATTACAATTCTGGGGCACACCAAAACTATATTATATTTTTTGTCAATCTGACCAGACATAATTTTGATTAGTTTACAAATTATGATAGCAATTACCTATCCTATTTGCTCCAAAGCAGCCTCTGAAAGATCTTTTTGTAACAATTTAATTGATCTTTCCATTTAAATTAAAAATTATTTATACGGATGTTAAAGGAAATTATTTGACGACACACTTGTAAAAATTCAAATCGCAACATTTGAGATGAAATAAATCAGATAATTTTAAATTTTAGCCTTTTAAACCTATAGAGGAAATATAAAAGTGTAGTGAGTAGTGGTAAGCTTTTAATGTACCCAGAATTATGTGACCAAAACTAGTAGAAATGTGACCGTTATAATAATTTCATGCACCAGATGGAACCTAACGTTTATCATCTGATTGGTCCACGGGACGGGAGAAGACGTACATTCATTGATTCATCATATGATTAATCACGCAATTTTTATGGAGCAAATGCCATATATGTCCAAACTGCGCAAAATACAAGACAGCGTCAAGTCAAAAATGTCGTGAAAGTGATAAAAAGAGGGATTCATGAACAGTGCAATGAGATGAACGCTGAAAAAGACCACTTGGATATCCCGGGAGTTTGACCTTTGTGCTTATTAAAGATAGTAAATCCCCATACGAAAAGGAAAGATAACAAGAATACCTCGGGTCCGTGAAGAATGCTCACCTAAAGGAGATGTGCCCTTGAAGGCCGATTTAGAGCAATTGGATTGGGTATATAATCTCTGAAATGTATCTTTCATTAAAAAAGGCTAGGCTGTATTTGTAGATCTGATGATTGTAAGTAATACGTTTGAGATACGATGGTACGAAACGTCTCAACATAATTCCACGGAAAACCAAATCAACCGCAATTCTAAGCCACTGGAATACAATTAATTTTTATTATACTCCGAATCGCTGGAACTTATTTAATTGAAAATATAAAGCACACAAAATCTCTTCATAGATATTAAGCAATTCCTGCACTTAAAATATGACATTTTTCTTTCACCCAATTCCTAGAAAAAAACGTAACAAAGGGGAATGTGGTTCGTTTTTATACGCACTTCACATAACATCTGCTCCATTATCAGCCCATTTAAAATAACTGTTACATAACGCAAGGCACTGAGAATGTTTCCAACAGTTTCGTTAATAAGTAAAATAAATTAACAGATCCTATCAATACTGGTAAATATTTTATTGAGGTGTAGCGTTGCGAGGCTACCTGTAAAAACGGTCATATAGATTCCTATCGATAATGACTGTTTCAGATGAACCAATACACCTGTTGGCGTAGAAAATTGAAATTACGCACTACAAAAGGCCGGAGTACAAAATCCGACCTCCTCTTGCTTTCTGTTCATACCTATCGATAGCAATTGAAATGTATTCCTTGGTGTGCTCAGTTTTCCTTGTTATAGGAATAGGTAAGAGTATATTTTTTTACTTATTTTGTGTATTCCTCAACCGCTGTTTTATTTTGTGCATTCCTTCCTACACGGTTATTTAAAAATTATTTTATTCTATATATTCAATCCTACGCTGTAATAATTTTATATCGATCCCTTTTATGCATGCCAGTGGTTGTCAATCTGGGTTTCAAATTACCGACGAAAATTAACAAAACATATTTCTACCGGACATACAGATTCCGGTTTGTTTTTGTAGGTAGGCAGATAGTTGAATTAAAGTCACACTGGAGCAGTACAACGGGTTTGGTGTTGATACACTTGACCATGTTTAAAGCAAGGTCACGATCGGTTTTACCGGTTTTAACCCACCTGTTGGTTGTCTGGACGAGGTAACTCGTCACTAGCTCAACTCACAAGATCTTAATGGAGGAGATATCTCGATATTGGAAGAAAACTGATCAGATCTCCTGACTTGTCATTATCAACAAATCAGAAAAACTGATGGCGAGGTATCTCGTCATTAGCGAAATTGATCAGATCTTGATGGACGAGATATTTCGTCAAAACAACTTGGAGGGTTAAGTTCTTGTTTTTCAGCACTTTTGGTTGTTGTCTAGAAAAGGTATCTCGTCATTAGGAAAACTGAGCTGATTAAAATGAACGAAATATTTCGTCATTAAAAGAAAATTGACCAGATCTTGATCTCGTCATCATGAAAAAAATTGTCCATATCTAGATGAAGAGGTATTTCGTCATTAGTAAAATTGGTCAGATCTTGATGGACGAGATATCTTGTAGAAACCAATTGAAATTTTAGCAAGCTGTTCTTCATTGGTCAGATCTTGATGGACGAGATATATCGTCAAAACAAATTGGGGGGTTAAATTCTAGCTTTTCCAACCCTCTTGGCTGTGGTCTCGAAAAGGTATCTCGCCATTACTAAGACTGAGCAGTTTAAAATGGACGAAATATCTCGCCATTAGAAGAAAACTGACCAGATCTTGATCTCGTCATCATGAAAAAATATCAGTAATAACTAAATGGAGAGGTATTTCGTCATTAGTAAAATTGATCAGATCTTGATGGACGAGATATCTTTTAGAAATCACTTGGAAGGTTAATAGGTTGATGAGCTGTTCTTAAGCACCTCTCAGAAATGATAGCAATGACTATTGTAGTTAAATCCATTACATTGGTACAATAGTCATATAATTCGTCGTCGCCCTGTCGATAGGATCGTCATGGCTCAGTGGGTTGGCTCACTGTGCTAGAAACCTTCGAGCTGTAGCAGGTGGAAGTTCAATTCCTCCCTGGGTCTATTTTTTCGTTTCTGCGTCAGTAAAACTTTCCTCGTGTGTGTATGTTCATTAGACCTTGTCAGTCGTGTGGCGCAGCATAGCCAAATGTGACCTTTGTGCCATGAAACCCAACACAAAACCAGGGGTTGAAATTCCGGTTTCTAAACGCGTGGATTTTGAAAGTTGTCTCTGTTAGGAGTATAAGCGATCTTCACAATGGAGGCTCCAACACAAATCGCCGTTATCCCCTTGTAGTACTGAAGGCCGAAGATGTGGGTGGTACGGAATTAGAAACAAAAAATCGATTGTAGTGTAGGAAATAAGAGTGAAACCTTTTTAACATGTAAGTATTTGAAAATATGTACAGCACAATTTATTTTCTTTAAAATATGTGTTTGAAAATAGGGAATTAAATAGTTTTGCACCCAATAGATACACATGGGGGCGTCATGGCTCAGTGGGTATGCCCACTGCGCTATCAACCTTCGATTTGCAGGCGGCGTAGGTCTCTCTTCTGTGTCAGCTAAACTTTCATTGCGTTTATACCTATTACTGTATGTCTTGTGTCTGGCACAGCATGGCCAAATATGGCCCTTGCGCCATAAAACCTCAAATTCACCCAACACAATAGATAAGTAGTTAGGTTAGCCCGCTGCGTGTTGTAGGTGGCGCATGTTTGATTCCTCCATAGGTGCATTTATCTCTTTTGTGTGAGTAAAACTTTTTTGAGTGTTTGTTTATTACTTGATGTTACACTCCTACCTACGAAATGAACTGAAAGTATGCGGTAGGTAGTTGAATTCACATCACACTAGAGCAACACAACATGCTATTGGTGACAATTCGGGATCTTTACTGAAAGGAAAGATCCAAGGGCAACACCTCGTAATTTAGAACCACGATCAGAAGAGGAGTTCAGCACCTGATCGGTCACCACACTCTTCAAACTTACACACCATGATTGGGTAAATGCATGACCAGACAGATTTAATGAACACGAGCCCCCACGAAGACGACATTTTTCTTTTGGATTGAGTTTCGAACTCGATACCCTTAGTATTATAATCCACCACTTTAGAACAGGGCTGCAGCAGCCCACTGAAAGTATGAAGACATTGTTACCATTCATCCTACCAATCTATCTTGTTTTCTGTCTGCCTTATGTTTACGACGTTGCTTACACTATAATCAGCTGTTGCCGTCAGTTTCGTAGCAGGTGGTCGTCTGATGATTCTCCATGTTCAACCCCTGTGCGCTCACTTTTAATCTTCCATACATAAGCATATTTCAGGAGTCATTTCGAGACAATTCTACTCAGAGTTCAACCCTGATGTCTCCAATTTTAATAAAATTTGGTGAGAAGGTACTCTTTCGGTAGTAAACCAAAAATATAAATTTTTGAAGTTATCGTTTCAATTGGATTCGTTTAAAAAATAACACAAATTAAAAATTTTAATTGTGTTATTTTTCAGTTTTTCATTTGTGTTATTTTTATTTTTCAATTTATGTGTGTATTTTTTTAACTTTTCCAACAACTCTTGAGCCGCAGTAATCCAGTTGGAAGATTAATGTATCGGCAACGGGAGGATTGCGAGTTTGAAACTCGGTCCAACCAAACACCATCGTGTACGCGGGGACTGGTGCGCGTTAAATCTGTCATCTGTCGTGGCCGCAATGTCCCCACGTTGGTATGGTGTGGAAGTTGTAGAGCGGGGTACCAGTTCAAGTGTTGTTCTCATCATCCGATCGTGGCTTTCATGATGGCATGGTGTGGAAGTTTGGAGAGTGGGGTGCCAGTTCAGGTGTTGCCTCGTCATCTGACCGTGGTTCAAAGTTACGTGGTGTTGTCCTTGATCTTTCCCTTTGGGATTGATTCCGGACCGTCACCAATAGCCCGTTGTGTTGCTCCAATGTGATGTTTATTGTAAATACCAATACCAATCGTGGTTTAAAATTACAAGGTCCTCGAATCGTTCCCTTTGGGGCGGATTAGAAACCGGAGGGTTTCGAGTTCGAATCCAACCAAAAACCATCGTGTACAAGGGGGGGGGGGTATTTCAATTAACGTCACACTGGAGCAACACAACGGGCTATTGGTGACGGTCCGGGATCAATCCCAAAGGGAAAGATCCGAGGACAACACCACGTAATTTTGAACCACGGTCAGATGACGAGGCAACACCTGAGCTGGCACCCCACTCTCCAAACTTCCACACCACGCCAACGTGAGGACATTTGAGGCCACGACAGATTTAACGTGCACCAGCCCCCTTTGTACACGACGGTGTTTGGCTGGATTCGAACTCGCAACCCTTCGGTTGCAAGTCCGTTACTCTTCCAACCGGGCCACCGCGGCCGTGTACAAGGGGGACTGACGCACGTTGAATCTGTGGTGGTCTCAAATATCTTCACGTTGGCGTGGTGTGGAATTTTTGAGAGTAGGGTGCCAGCCCAGGTGTGACCTCGACATCTGACCGTGGCTCAAAATTACGTGATGTTGTCCTCGGTCTTTCCCTTCGGGTTTGATCCCGGACCGCGGCCAATAGACCGCTATGCTGCTCCAATGCGATGTTAATGAAAATTACCAAACACCGAATACCTTTCCTTTGGGATTGATCCCGGAACTCCGACAGCCAATATTGCAAGCCTACTGAAAAATATTCAGTTTTGAATCTAACATAGTATGGTAACGCTATTATAGAGTTAAAAATAAATTAAAATAATAAATGGTCAAAGAAAAATATATGGTAGGAAGTACTTTTCGAAATGCTTGAGCAACTCGGCAAAGATTAAGTGTTGTATTTATTCATGTGCGTTACAGAAACCGTGAGTCACACCATTAAGCTTTAAATAAAATGTCCAGCCTCTGTGTACTCGTTACATCGTATATTCACACCAGAATAACGTGTTTCAACAAGAATACAAATCTTAGTGTTATTGCCCTTGGCCGGGCAAAAGAAGGTCAGATTGAAGAATAAATCTTGTAGCAGCTGTTTGTTTCGTTCTAGCGTTGAATTAAGTGTGTTGTTGGAACGGGCAAAGGACATATGTGTCTGCAAGTGGAAAGATATGTTCTATGAAGACTGTTTTATTAGGTATTTGGTATTTGGTATTTTCAATTAATGTCACACTGGAGCAACACAATGGGCTATTGGTGACGGTCCGGGATCAATCCCAGAGGGAAAGATCCGAGGACAACACCACGTAATTTTGAACCACGGTCAGATGACGATGTTTTATTAGGAACGTCTATAGTTTATGGATTCTCAATACTTTTACGGGTTAAACGTCTAATATGATTTGTATAAACTTGTTTTTATTTTCTTATCTAAAACTTATTAGACTAGTAAGACTAACGCTGGAGTTTTTTAAATTTTAACCCTGAGAGTTTTGCATATATTCATTCTGCAACCTGCAGTGACGATCGATCTTAATCAATAGTTTCGATCTTCTTGACCCCGTAGTGCATGTAGAGAAACTAAGAATGATAGAATTTGTTAACGCTTGAGTTCTTTGGAATTAAGTACGGAACAAACTTACATATACCTTAGGTTTCTAAGTTATGTAGGTATTTAATTAACGTCGCACTGGAAAAACTCAGCGGGCTATTGGCGACGGTCCACGATCAAACACGAATTGAAAGATCCGAGGACAACACCACGTAATTTTGAACCACGGTCAGATGACGAGGTCACACCTGAGCTGGCTCCACACTCTTCAAACTCCCACACCACGACAACGTGAAGACATTTGAGGCCACGACAGATTTAATGTGCAACAACCCCATTTGTAGACTACGGTCTTTGGTTGGATTTGAACTCGTAATTCTCCGGTTGATAATCCGTTACCTTTCCAACCGGGCTATCGCGGCCCCATTGTTATGGGGTAAAAACATTGATACTCTAATCGCGAATCTCGTAGCTCTCAGAGCGTTTGTATATTCACTTTTTTTAAATAACATACACTGCTGGCCACCCAAATTGCAACACCAAGAAAGACACGAGATATCACAACAAAATTTATTTTGTAGATAACATGTTGACCAAGTATCAAATGATTAAATTTATAGACTTCTGTGAAGTGTGGTTCCTGCCAAAATCAGTAGCCAGAGTAGCCGCCATTGTTGGAGATCACCGCTGCCACACGCCTCGGCATTGATTCAAAGAGACTTTGGATGTGTTCTTGGGGTACAGCAGACCAAGCAGCTTCCACACGTTGCCAAAGTTGATCTGGTGTGGCAGCTGGGGATGTATTCTGGGTCAATCGTTGAGCAACCATGGACCACATGTTTTCTATCGGCGAAAGATCCGGAGAGCGAGCTGGCCAGGGAAGCAATTCAATCTGGCGATTGACGAAGAACCCTTGGACAATGCGTGCCACGTGTGGTCGCGCATTATCCTGTTGAAATATGGCTGTGGGCAAGCCCTGAAGGTAAGGAAGGACAACTGGCTCCAACACCTCGGAGATGTAGCGCTGGCTGTTTAAAGTACCGGCAATGCGTACTAGAGGAGTGCGAGAGTGATATCCAATGCCGCCCCATACCATAATACCCGGTGCAGGACCAGTGTGGCGGTGCATAACGCAGCTGTTCAGCATCCTCTCTCCACGGTGTCTCCAGACTCGAATCCGACCATCGTGGTGTTGCAGACAGAAGCGTGACTCGTCAGTAAAGACAATTTCATTCCATTCTGCCGTCCACATCCTTCTTTCATCGCACCATTGCCGGCGGAAACGTCTGTGGTTCTGCGTCAAGGGTAGACGAAGCAATGGACGTCTTGCGGACAGACCACTCTGCTGTAAACGGCGTCGAATGGTACGCGCAGACACTGGATGATGCGGTACAGACTGAATGTGCTGTGCTATGGTTCGTGATGTGGCTGAGCGATCCGTCACTGCCATACGCACAATATGCCTGTCATCACGTGAAGTGGTGCACTGAGGTGGATGCGATCGAACACGTCGGTCCGTCGTACCCTCCTGCATCCAACGATCACATATCCGCATTACAGTTGTTTGGTTTCGTCCAACACGACTACCGATTTCCCTGAAAGATAATCCACAATCTCGGTAGGCCACTATCCTTCCTCTGTCGAACTCGGATACTTGATCAAAAGATGATCGCTGTTTTCTACGAGGCATAATTGATCGTTGTTTTGAAAAAACCACAAGAAAAACACAATTGCCGTACTTGAAATCGTCGAAATCTTCAAGCCTTAAATAGCGCTTTGAAGTGGCGCCACAGGCGCGCGTGATGTGCGTCTGCGCTGAAATTCTAATCATTTGCATCACCTCCGCTAATGCATGTTGTAAATTTCATATTATTTGCATGCTTCCTTCAGGGTGTTGCATTTACGGTGGCCAGCAGTGTATATTGTATTTATTATTTAGATTGTTTTATTTTTATTATTTCCCGGACCATGACTAATAGCTCGTTGTGTTGCTCCAGTGCGACGTTAATTAAAATACCTACCTACCTTAGAAACCTATGGTATATGTAAGTTTGTTCCGTATTTAATTCTAAAGAACTCAATCGTTAACAAATTCTATCATTCGTAGTTTGTCTGTATGCACTACGGGAACCGCAGAAGAGAAAAGGATTAGCAATCGGAGGGTTGCGAGTTCGAATCCAGCCAAAGACCGCCGTGTATAAAGGGGGCTTGTGCACGTTAAATCCGTCGTGGCCTGAAATGTCTTCACATTGGCGTGGTGTGGAAGTCTGGAGAGTGGGGTGCCAGCTCAGGTGCTGCCTCGTCATCTGACCGTGGTTCAAAATTACGTGGTGTTGTCCTCGATCTTTCCCTTTGGAATTGATCCCGGACCGTCACCAATAGCCCGTTGTGTTCCTCGAGTGTGACGTCAAATAAAATACCTACCTATATGCACTACAATGACAGCGTAATTGATCTAACAATAAAATTAGGTTTAATTGAACCGTTAAAATGCTTTTAATATAATCGGATGAGAAATTTATTCTGTGATATTTATGTATTTCTTTTTTTAATTTCAGCAAACACCGGAACCTCTCGTAAGTACACGTCTGAACATAATATATAAATGCACTTACAGCACATTTTTATGTCTTAGAAAAGCAAAACTGGATAATATTTTGGAGCACTTAATATTTCATTACATGTTTTGATGAAAATGTAGTCTCACTATAGTTTCCATATAAATTAAATAGAAGTTATAAAGAACTATTCGTATCGTTAAATAAGACAAAATTTCTTGTTAAGCATGTATGAAATTTTTGCAATATAGCACATAGCTTGTATATTTCTTGTGTTAGCAAATTCAATGGGAATATATGAACTACTATTGAAACACGTAAAAATCTATAGATAATTGAATTTCTATTGAAATACTCACTATACGAAAGATAGTTGAACTACTATTGATACACACAATAAACGATAGATAGTTGAATTACTATTGAAATACACTATAAACTACACATAATGGAATTACTATTGAAATGCATTGCAACACTTAACAAAGGACTGATAATTGAATAAGATTGATATATGCGCGCTACAAACGATGGATAGTTGAATTACTATTGACACATACAATGCTACACATACGATAAATGATGGATAATTGTACTACTATCGAAATACACAATTCTGCAAACACAACAATCGATGGGTAGTTGAATTGCTAATGAAATACTTATTGCTACACACAACAAACGAAGGATAGTTGAATTAGATTAGATTAACTTAAACAATGCTGGACACACAATAAACGATGGAGAGTGGAATTACAATTGAAATTCACAATGCAGCACACACAACAAACGATGGATATTTGAATTACTATTGAAGTACATTCTTCTTCCGCCTGACCTGTTTTAAGTTTTCTCATACAAACAAAATTTAGCAAATCAATTAGCTTCAATTCACTCTTGATTGACACTCATCCCATACATCACATTGCGAGAACACGCACTAGTACGGCTATGGTGAGAAGGCAGATGACCTTGAAGGAGTCGATTTTAAGAAAAGTGGTAAACACGCCAGGGGAAAAGTCAGTGAAACGCAAAACCATGCATGGCATACAACGCAGATGATTGTCTCACACACTTATAATCACTAGCGAATGATTGAATTTTAATATCGAAACCATTCCAAAGATATCAAATGTGAGATAGATCGAATTGCTTACGTTGCCCTCTAACTCAACAAATGTACTTATTCAAAACCACGTGATTATACAACAACTTGCCAGAGTCGATCAAAATAAAGTTATTTATCAGTTTAATTCAGTAAACCAATGTAGTCGAGGGAACACATGAAATATATTGAAAATGCTTCAAAACTAGAGTTTTAAACTGAAACAGTAAAAGCAATTAGACGGAAGGATTTTTTTACCAATTACTGTTTTCCGCTCTAGAATAGTCCTGTATTCCAAATTAAATTTATATTTTAGTTATAAAATATAATTTCTTCGTTAAAATAAAAGCAAATTTATCAGTTAAATTTTATTTAGAATTTTATAAGATTTTAATTGAAAATAGTTTTTATTTGAAAGCTTATTTGCATTTAATTTATTTAAAAATAATATTAAACTTTATAAAAGATGAGTATTTTACTTTCAAAATACATTTGATATTATTCCTTTTCTCCAGCTATATATAATTGTACTTTATATAATTAAATACTTTTTTATAAATTTTATCAGTGCAATAATTATTATAATAAAAATTGTTTTTTTTTAGCTGTACCAGGTAAGAGGATATTTACTTATTTTATACTCCTTTTTAACTTACGGAAATGAGTTTATTCACTTTTCACCATTAAGCTTGTGCTTCGTTTTATTTTATATTTTAAACTGTATCCTCATTTAAATAGATAGACTGTTTTAAAATTACTTCAGAAAAAGCATTAGAACACTTTGATAAATATTTAATTAAAGTATTGAAATAATTATGAATATTTAACTCTCTTATTCCAGATCCTCAGTTCGGTAAGTAAAAGCACATTTTATTAGATTTCAAGTCTTTAAAGTGTTGAATAAAAACGTTATCGTCTAGGAAAGTGAACAAAAATAATAAATCTTTTCTGAACAAAGTAATACATTAAACTGTTAATTAAGCCGATAATTAGGAAAGCCCTAGAATTTATTCATTTTCAGACGAATTATTTAGTTTCTAAAAATATAATTTCTAGCTATTTGTGAAATAGCTGTTGTTTTCTTAGGAGTTAGGTTTAATTAGAAAGCACACAAAAAACTTTGAAATTAAGATAAAGTCTAAAGATTGAGAAAGAAAGTCGGGAGTCCAGATACACCCCTCGAAGCATTTTTATCCGGCCCACACACCAGACACGGCTGTCAGGCCCGCATACCACATGCGCCTACCATATATTCTTATGAGGCTCTCAGGTCAAATAAGGCTCACCGGATTGGCTTAACCGATCGTCAGTTCAGATACGGCCTCCAAATATTTTTATCAGGCCCACAGAGTAGATAGGAACCTACTAACAGGTTTGTCAGTCTACAGAACTACGATACTTCGGATAGATTATATAGGTCAGATAGGTCAACAGGCCAGATACGGCTTTCTGAAAAGGTATTCACGACCAATCCGCCAATTGCGGAGCTCCATGATTTTTCCGGCCTTTCAGACAGATTAACCTCTCCGAATAGGTTTGTGTATCCCTTTGGACAGATTCACTCTCGGAACAGGTTTTCCGGCCAGCCGGATGGATTCACTTCTCAAAATAAATTTTTCCTGCTTTCCAGTTTCTGGACTCAGCGCAATAAAGCCCGAACATTCAATCCATTTTGGCCGACCAGACGGATTCACCTCACCAATTAGGTTTTCCGGCCCACTGGACGGATTCACATTCCCAAATAGGCTTTCCGGTCCACATTCGGATTCACCTCTCCCAATATGTCTGCCCGGCGCACAGACCAGATCCGGACAGCAGATATTCCTTTAGATGTTACTCAATCATAAAAATAAATGTTTAAAAAAGTAGCATATGCTGTAGGCGTGCTTGTAT
The DNA here is from genome assembly GCA_933210815.1 of Meta bourneti. Lineage (NCBI taxonomy): Eukaryota > Metazoa > Arthropoda > Arachnida > Araneae > Tetragnathidae > Meta > Meta bourneti. Next base: position 68,779,328 of record OW119932.1, on the reverse strand, counting down.
ATACTTGTGCTGTTATTGTGACTGGAAAAATGTTTTAAAATTACATATTAATATACAAAATATTAGTAACATAAATTAAAAAAATTCTAATTCTTACTTTTGTTGTCGTGAGTCCTTTCAGTACACTTTATAACAAATATGTATCAAATTTAAAAGTACTTTACTAATATAATCCACAGTTACAATAATTTGTTTTCTGATGCTTTGAAATATTGTCATTTGACTGTTCTAGTCGAATACAAGAATTTAATGTTTGAGTCGTGTTAAGACATATAGTTAGGTTTGTCAGAATGAATGAATTATTTATATTTGACATTATGGAAATTTTTAAATTTCCATATATTTTTGGGATTTGTCTTCATTTTTGGAAGTGTTATGCATAAAAAGACGGAATTATTATAGCACAATAGTTTTCGCTGATATAAAGTATTTTATATTGTATAGATTTGTATTTTAAGTTTGAAATCTCAATGTTATGTTAGGGTGGATGATTATTTAGACACATAAGTGAAATACATTGACTATAGTGAAATAGTGGCGATTTACTTATTTCTGAACTGAAAAAAATATGTGATGTTTTTAATTAGAGTCATTTTATTCAGCATACCTTTAATTCACGCATGCGTTATTGATATATAAAATACACAATAAATAATTTTCAAAACACATTTTATCCGTTTTGTTTGTAATTGTTTGCAAATAAAAGTTAATGTGTTTCAAAATAAAATATCGTAGATCACATTAAGGTACCGAAGCTTTGTTTATTTGACGAAGTTCCAATAAATATTTTCCAGAAAAAAAATGTTTGCCTTATGCTAAATATCCAAATGCTTCCGATAAACTTAGCACTACAGTTTAAGATAACATTTATTCAAATAATATTACATTCATTTATTAGGAAGCCACTGTAGCCCGGTTGGAAGAGTAACGGATTAGCAACCGGAGGGTTAGGAGTTCGAATTCAACCAAAGACCGTCGTGTACAAAGGGGGATGGAGCACATTAAATCTGTCCTGGCCTCAAATATCCTCACGTTGGCGTGGTGTGGATGTTTTGAGAGTGGGGTTCCAGCTCAGGTATGACCTCGTCATCTGACCGTGGTTCAAAATTACATGGTGTTGTCCTCGGATTTGATCCCGGATCGTCACCAATAACCTGTTGTGTTGCTCCAGTGCGAAGTTGATTAAAATATCTACCTCATTTCTTAAGCAGAATTCGTTTGGCAGATCTTAGAGTCATTACAATCAATTACTGATAAAACGTTAGCGAAAATCATGATTCAGAAAAATATCTCTTGGAAAAGCCCTCTCACAAATAGATGGTAGCATGGAAAATATCCCGGAGGTACCTTCAAATTCGAGGGTAATCGAAGTCAACGGACTGTCATCTCTAGACTGATCGATGGATATTTCTGATGGATTTAAACCTCCAAGTAGTTTCAACGATATACCTCGTCATTAAATATCCGATCAATTTTGCTAATGACTAGATATATAGCCATCAGGATACAGCAGATTTTTTAATAACGACGATTTCAATACCAGGTTAGTGTTTTTCTAAGGACGAGATATCACGTCCTTCAAGATCTTGTCAGTTTTGCTAATGACTAGATACCTCGTCGTGACAACCACCAGGAGGGTTAAACTTGCCTCCATTGACTTAATTATTAAAAATACTCTGCAGTCATTTCATGGGATCGCACTCATCCCTCATAGTGGCGCAAACATATACCACATACCGTTCTCTTATTAGCAGTGGAATTATATTGAGTGGGGCAAGAACATATAATTTTCATTTGAGAATTTCTTTGGTCTATGCAATTTTCCTCCAGTAAATCGAATTGCTCTAGGGCTGAATCTAGTCTATAGGACTCCGAGCATTTCCATAGCGTGAGCGCGTTTTATATGCATTGGACGGGCTTACCTTGCTAATGCCTTTCCCCACCTCACCCGAAATGAAACGTAATAGATAAATACTTATCTTTCTTTGCCAGTGCAAAGTATTATTTAAAACTCTCCAACTGGTTTCGACGAAATATTTCGTTCATCAAGGTCTGACCAATTTTGTTAATGACGAAATATCTCGCCACCAAGATATCGTTGATTTTTTTATGATGACAAGATCAATATCTGATTAGTTTTCTTCTCATGACGAGATATCTCGTTCATAACGATCTGGTTAGTTTTGCTAATGACGAGATACCTCGTCGAGACAATCACCAGGGAGATTAGTTTTACCATGGTTTTGAGATTTTACTGATTTGTCAGAAATGCAATATGGAGCAAGCCTGTCTTGGACACGTCTTGGAAAGTCTGACGCTGTCTAGGGATGACTTTTATATTAATCACATGCTCGTCTTGGAAGTGGGATAAGAACATCAAGAGGAATTCGTCTGAAATATTAAAACATTAAAAGGTTTAAAATTGATTAGTAAAGTTGAAAAGAAGATTGCCTAATCTGTGGTCAGTAGTAATTACAAGTATACAAGTAGCAGATACACGTACGTAGGTAGGTATTTAATTAACGTCACACTGGAGCAATACAATGGGCTATTGTCTACGGTCTGGGATCAATCCCGAAGGGAAAGTTCAAAGACAACACCGTGTAATTTTGAATTACGGTCAGATGACGAGGTCACACCTGAGCTGGCACCCCATTCTCCAAACTTCCACACCATGCCAACGTGAGAACATTTGAGGCCACAACAGATTTAGCGTGGACCAGTCCCCATGTACACGACGGTCTTTGGTTGGATTCGAACTCGCAACCCTCCGGTTGCTCATTCGTTACTCTTCCAACCGAGCTACCGTGGCCCAGTAATAGATGAACATGCATATTAAAAAATAAGTTCGCAGAACACGTGGACGCGCTCACAAAAATGATACAAATGTTCTATAGCCGCTTTAGCAGAACAAAACTTTCGCCAACATAGTAAACAAGAGAAAGAAATCTAGTTTAAATACTTTACCTTTGAAAAGTGATAAACACTCGCTTTTTTAACTAAGCTCTGCAAGACCATGGATGAAATGTAAAAGTAGATTCAGCAAAGGTAATCTCTCTATGGGCCCATGATCCTGTGATATAAATTAGGAGAACCTAACACGATCCTTATACTACTTTTATCTGCCGGGTGTAAACGAAAATTCATAATTTGATTGGTCCATGTAACGGGCGAAGTCGCCCATCTGTTGATTTATCATCTAATTGGTCCAGATAACATAAGGAGTACACTTTGGTGATTTCATTATTTTCGTCACCATTCTATAGGAATGTGCATTCACACATCTACCCTGTCTTCAGATGTTGTATCGCCAAACCAAGCGATAGGAAGCCAAATCAGCTAACCAAGTCAATTTTTCGCAGAGACGTCACATGAATACACGTTGGTCACAATATTTGAAGCTCCTCTTAATATCAACGTTCATTCCACTTATATTTCACCACTATGTTCAAGACCACACATAAAGAGAGGAGGAGGAGAAAAAATATTATTCGCATGTGTGACCAGAAAAGGCATAAAAATATGTAAATATGAGATAGGGATTTTTACTCATCGAGCATAGTACAACTATGGAAAACTTATCTTAGCCCTCCAAGTGATTTCAATGAGATATCTTGCCCATCAAGATCTGACCAATTATGCTAAAGACGAGATATAACGTCATCATGATCTTGTCAATTTTTCAACGATGACGTTATCAAGAACTGGTCAGTTTTGCTAATGACCAGATATCTCGTCTGAGCATTTTCCAGGAGGATTAAACAAGCCTACTGTATTATAGACACGTTATTCTTGTATATAAATCTATACCCTTATCCAGCACAGAAACTATTATTAATTCATATTGTATTCTGTAATTGTAAAAAAAATAAAGTATACAGGGTGAGTCTAAATTGTTTTTACAAAATAAGAGGGGTGATAGTACCCATTCAGACGAGCAATAATTACCATGGAACATAGGGTCGCATTCCACTCTGAGAGGCAGAAAAGAGTCAAATTAGAATTGAACTTACAATAGTGTTGGGAAAGCAAATGAACGATACCAAAAGTTGCACAATCTGATTGATTGATGAGAGAAAAACTCACAGCAAGTGCTCAAAGTGGCGGCCACGCGTGTCGTTGCACAGTTCACACCGGCGTAGGAATGACTGGCGAACCCTCTCGAAGATTCCTGGTATTGTGTTAATTTTGTCTGCCGCAACACCGATTCTTGCTACGAGATCATCAGCCGAGTCCACAGGCGTCTGGTACACTAAAGATTTCATGTGCCCACAGAAGAAAAAGTCCAGTGGCTTGAGGTCCGGTGAGCGAGGAGGCCAAGCCACAGATCCGCCGCGTCTGATCCATCGTGCGGGATATGTGGCATTCAAGAAGTGCCGGACCGCGCTGGAAAAGTGTGCTTGCAGAGGCGATGACTTGTTCATGCTCGACGAGTTTCGACTTTACTCTTTTCTGCCTCTCAGAGTGGAATGCGACCCTATGCTCCATGGTAATTATTGCTCTTCTGGATGGGTACTATCAACCCTCTTATTTTGTAAAAACAATTTAGACTCGCCCTGTATATATTTGGCCTATCTAAAAGTACATATTGCAATCATTGATCAATTCATCCTTTTATTGATATTATTTATCTTTTTAACAGGTTTTGGTAAGTATGTCTTGTTTTCATACAAGTATTAAACATTTATCTAGATTAAATATAGGTTAAGTTTAGATTTCAAGTAATTTTTAATAAAATAAGTAAAATGTCGAATCATATTTTTCATTATGTAGCTGGAAATCCCTTTGGTGGTGTTGGTAAGTGTAATAGTGATTGCATAAACTTAACAATATTAGGAGCTGTAATTTATTACAAATATAACTTTTGAATAATTGTTTAAAAATTTATTTTGTATACATATTTGGATCATATTAATAAAAATAATTATATTTTAATAACAGATGCATTCGCAAATGCGAACGGTAAGTACAATTGAAATTCATTTTTTAATTATTAGAGATGGGCTGTTGTTCCAATAGAAGTTAAAATAACATTTTTATTTCAAATTAACAGGTTCCAACTAATGTGTGTGTGTGTGTGTGTGTGTGTGTGTCCAAAACATTAAGTGAAAAGAAATAATCTATAGAAAGAAACTTTTAAAGTAACTTATTATGAAGAATAAATGTTAAAAAGTATTAAAACGCATTTTAAATATGAAAAAATACGTTGAAATTACTGATAATTTAAAAATCCTTAATTGTTTAAGTTAACCGTTAATGTCAATTTCTAACTGTTTATAACAACTTTAAATTAATTTTTTAGCGTTAGTTATTGACTTGTAACGAATCGGACTATGCTAGAAGCTAATAATTGTTAGTTCAAATAAGCTATAATATTTAGGTTGTTATAAAGTAACAGTTTTCTTCATATAAATTAATTATTATTACATAAACAGATGAACTCATGAATGATTTCAAAGAAAAAATGTTTACCTATTTTACAAGATTAAGATCAGCATATAATGAATGTAACTTAACCAGTTCCTTTCAAAACGCATTCTAATTGCAGCTATACCACTAATTTGCATATAATTTAAACTGTTGTTGTAAATGTTATTTGTAATATAACTAACTGTGGTTATTAATATCTTTATTCATACAAGATCTTTCACGTAAAACAGATCAATATTTAACCTAGATTGTTTGTAACTGCTGACATAAAAGAATATTTATATGTAACTATTTGTAATTTCAAAGTATTTTTACCTAACGTATTACATATCTTATAATTTTCATTTTCATTTACTTAGCAGGAAATGGCTTTGGTAAGTTAAATTTTTTAATTTGCTTTTGAAATTTGAGTATACATATAAAATATGTTTTTGCATTCTTGCACCAGTTAATAGAAGTAATTAGAAATTTTATAAAACCATTGAAGTTATAAATAAAGTGACAAGTGCAAATTAAATAATAAAATTCTCCGAACGATTGTTTATTTCAATAATCAGACAAGTAATCCACATTAAATAAATTATTTAAGGTCTCAAAATAATTTCCATGGAATATATTAGAAAATATGATGGGTTAGTAAATATCTTAAAATTTTCTAAAAGAAAAAACGTAAATATACAATTATATTTTTCTTATATTTTGTACAATCCATTTCTCTAACCATCTATTATTTCAAGAAAAAATTATTTATAAAAATTTTAATTCTATGCAGTTTATGCTTTTATAATCAAGTAATTAATTCACGCTGAATTATTATTCACAATTCAAACAAATTAACCTTCTGAAAACTAATATAATCGATTTTCATTACCTTTTAAATCTGCATAAAAGATTTTAATTAAAACCCCATTGTTTTCTTAAACGTGAAACTATTGAAGGAAAAATTAAGCATTTCATAAAAAAATTAATCTTAGTCATAAAAATCCCAAAAGATTCTTGTATTATTGTTTATTTTTTGTTATTTTTCCGAACAAGTTTCTTCAATTTTATTTAAAACACTAAATAATTCCTTTGAATAAAATTTCCGAAATCTTACTTTACATTTAAGTTTATACTTCAGACATTTCAAAATAATTGAGTCTGGCTTAAGTTTAAAAAGTAATAGAATACTACAAATAGAAAATTCTTTTTTATTTTTCAATAATTACATTCATTTGTTATTTCCCCATAATTCGTTTAAAACTTTAGTGTTAAGTGAAGTGACGCGAAGCGAAAACAAATTGATAATTAAATAAATTTAATTGATACATTTTGGGATGGATTTTTGTTTAATTAATGCACTGGTTTTAATTGACAACTAATGCTTATACTGATTTTATTTTGCGTTAAAATTATTTTGTGGTACTTTAATTAAATTAGGCTACATTCTGCTTGAGCTTACCAAACTATATGATCGGTACATAAAATATAAACTTTTTGCATTCATTATAACATTATAAATTCTCGTGGTGGTTGTCTCCACAAAATATCTCGTCATTATCAAAACTGACTAGAACTTGATGCACGAGATATCTCGTCATCAGAAGACGTGACCAGATCACGATCTCGTCATCATTAAAAAATCTGCCATATCCTGATGAAGAGATAGGTTGTCAATATCAAAATTAGTCAAATCGTGATGGACTTGTTATTTCATCCAAACAATTTGGAGGGTTAATCTTGTAAAATTAACCTTGTAAAATTTCACTTTATAGCGGAAAATACTCACTCATAACAACAGAAAATTAGCAGTTTGTTAAGGGTTTGGTTTTATTATCAAATCTCGGACTTGAATCATAATCTCTTAGAACATGCTTACCAAAGGTTTATTTTAATAGCTTCTACATCTTAACGAAGATAATCTATCATTAATTAATATCCAAATAATCGTAAATGTAAAATTATTTTAAAAACCCACAAAGGACGGATTAATGTGTATGGATTTTTAATGTAGATAATTTCTGCAATAACTGTAATGATTCAAATGGTATGTTAAAAATTTTATAAAATTAAAAGGCTAAAAGTAAGTTACAAACTGAATTATTTTCAAGCGTGAATATTTAAATAACTATTTGATTATGCACAGCTACAGAAAATAATTGAACCATCACTCGTTATTTACTAATCGCTAGCAGTATAAAATTCAAAGATGCTATTTAATAAGAAATGGCGTATTCTATAAATTCATACTCGAAGATATACTTAAGAGTTATCTTTCATCTTAAACTACGCACAACCTTCATAGCTTCCAATAAAAACACCCATTTCCAACGCCTCATTTCAAATCTCTATCAATATAGAAAATCGAATAATGCATTTCAAGTCATATGGTCAAGACGTTTATGGTTTGGAGCTCCTAATGTTGAAAAGTGTTTCATACTTTTCTTCACATTTTCCGAAATAAAAGTCCATTTACCCTGATAGAGCTTATTATGTTAGCTTTAAATAACATTAAAGAGATCATTAATTTTTAGTATGAATTGTTAAATACGAGACTTACGTTCAAAATAACAATGAAAATCAACCTTCATTTACTTTGATGGCAATAGATTGAGAACTTCTTATGAATGTTTTACTACATTAGTTCCAGTTATTATTCTCTTCTGACTGATTTTAATGTGCTTAACTTCGAGCTATGTACGTATAATGAAGGTTGGTTCGATTTTTCTGCAACGATGCAGTCATTTATGATGGATAATTTATGGGTTGTCTGCAAAAGAACTGAGAGTACTCAAAACATGAAACGATCTATGTGTTAAATATGAACGAAATTCGGAGGACATAAAAATACTATGCCAAAAATGTAAGATAAAATTTATTTCAAATTTTCACCACCATGTGGATAAAACAATTTTTGGATTTGAAACTGTAATAAATAACTTATGAACAACCATTTTTGTCATACATATATAACTATTGCATGAAACACTGAAGATGAATTTAATTTATGTCTTTAGAAGAAATTAAAACTGCATTTTTGCATTGCCTTAAATTTCTGCATTACAGAGCATTTGAGGCTGGAATGTGTTAATATGCAGTAAAACTTTATCCCATATTTATCTATTTTCTCTTTACACGTTAATTATTTTCCAAAATAATATGTAATGTTGTATAAGTGCTGTATTATGCGTAGTTTGATAATGTCGTGTACTAAACAGTAAAAAGATTTGTTATGCTTGTAACATTCTAAGTAGAAAATATTTGTTTGGTAGCAAAAATTGACATAATTTAAAAACCACTTTTTTAAACCCCTCCTTTAAAACTGATAACAAAATTTCAACAAGACTTGTGACATAAAGCTATTATTACTGACCATACAATGTTTTATTCATATACAAAATGTTGAAAATCTATTACAATGCAACTTAGTTTCTACTGTTTGAAAATTCAAACAATTGCAAAGTACCGATGCAAACTGATTTGTGTCAATTTGTAATACGTAGTTTCCAAGTGATAAATTCATGTTTCCATTTATAGTTCTGCCATTACTTAGGGTAACTTCAGAATTACTTACAATGGATGTAAGTAGTAAGATAGAAGTAAAATTTGGGGATTTTTAAGGTTTATTCTCTCAGTTGGAAAGAAGTAAAATTAATTATTTTTCTTTTTTATACTTTTTAAAGAGAAAATCAATGAAATATTTTATTTAATGGAGACATTAGCAAAACTATTGTGTTGAAATCACGGTAATAAAAGTATTTGGACGAAAATTTGTTATTTGATACAGTAAAAATGTCCTAAAACACGTTTTTTAATAATTAGGTAAATATTTCTATATCAACTGATTTCAGCGTCTTGATTTATAACAATATGAATATATATTTTATGTAGATCAAGTAAATAGTTATGTGCTTAATATTTTGATTTTCATACAGAAAACAACGATAACCCAATGAACACAAGTAATGTGATGTTTTTAATATTATTTAACACATGGATTGAAAATTCGTGTTTGCATTTAATGTACTGTCATTACTAGGTATAGCCTCAGTATTACAGTTCCATATAATAAGAGTGGATATTAATTGTAAAATAGAAGTAAAATTAAGGATTTCGAAGGTTTATTTCTCACAATTGAGTACATTTTTGGACATTGCTCTATAAAACTCAAACAATCAAACTTCATAGTTGACAAAGTTACTTCTATCTTCTAATTAATACATTTTTACATAGAAAATCAACGATAGATTTTAATTTATGGAACTATCATCATAATAACATTGATGTCCCCAATTTACAGATGCATAAAATGCAAACATGGAATATTCATCTTTGGTATATCATGTGAACCATTTTTCTTAATTTAATTAGGAGATTGCCTAAAGTATTATTCTCCATTGAATGTTTTTATCAATCTAATCTAAGATAAATGCTAATTTAAGAATATGATCAATATATTAAATAGTTGTGGTTGCAAAATTTTCAAATCACCATAACTATATTTTATTTAATTTTTCAACATAATATTCAAAGTGTGCAGTACAATAACAAGTGAATCCTTATTTGAAAAGTTTAACGATGGTCTTTATAGAATTATGTACGATTGCTGTTAATTTGAAATTAGAATACTTTTAAAATAAATTCCTTTTGTTCCACCTAAAGGCTCATTTACCGCATATTACTTTGTCACATTAACTCATAATACCTTTCGTTTCATTTCAACTGAAGCTCACTCTATAATTAATGCATTTTTGTTTCAAATTAGCTAGTATCCTTATATTAAATTAATTTCAGTTTTATTAATGGCATGTACAATTTATGACAAATATGTTGCTTTTAAGTACTAACTTTCTTATTAATCGCTTTTCAGATGACTATTTTTTCCAATACCAAACGAGTAAGTAATTTATAAATGGTATTTTAATAATAAAAGTTCAATGCTGTTTATATTTTCTATAAATGTTAATGAATTTGTATAAATCATGTATATTTAGAAAAATATAGTACGTAAGAATTGGATAAACATGAAACGTATAAAAATGGGGATTATTTGGAAAATGGCAAAAATTTCCAGTTACTCTTATAATCTCTTAAATCACTCATTTAATCACATACATTTCTACTGCAAGAAGAAAGATAAAACTCGCTGTGAATGCAGTAATGTGCAACAGAAAATACATCCTTTATGTTATGATTGATCTTATAATTTTTAGCTGATGGTTGCACATTTATATGGCTTGATTATGTTCTACAAAAACACTCGTTTATCAAGATATGATCCCAAATATTTACTAATTTCGTTCCCAAAATTATATTGTTTTATTCCCAATCATTCTATTTTGATTGGTAAACGGGGTTAAAAGAGGCATTTGTATATTTTCTTAACCCTTCTGGTGGTGGTCTCGACTCGGTTACCATTAGCAAAATTGATCAGATTTCTAACGACGAAATATCTCGTCATTAGAAGAAAACTGCGAAGATCTTGATCTCGTCATCTTGAAAAAATCGGAAGCCTTGTTGACGAGATGCCTCTTCATTAGTAAAATTTGTCATGTCTTAATGAACGAGATGAACTTTGTTGATACCACTCGGAGGATTAACATTATAGTCCAGATGGTAACGCTAGCTAATGAAAAGTAACAGTGCACATTTAGGGGAAAAACGATACCTTGCTGACCTTGTCATCTGACCATGGTTCAAAATTACGAGGTGATGGCTTCTGATCTTTCCCTTCAAGATGCATCCCTGAACGTTGCCAATAACCCGTTATGTTTCTCCAGTGCGACGTTAATCAACTACTTACCTACCGAACGATAACCTTAGAACCAGAATCTGTGCTAAGGATGCGAATTGTGAACGGATTTGGTTACGTTACAACCAGCCCCTTAATTTAACTAATATACTCATTCATAACCACGTGAATCAATTGCCTTTTCTCAGAAGCTGTACTATAACAGACTTGGTGTACTTTATTTATGCCAAGCGAGAGATAAATAAAACAACTTCAGTTGTTTTGACACAAATTACATGTTAAAGCCAGTCAAACGAAACATTTAAATTGTTGTTTCCCTTATTTAAACGTAACCAACTTAAAATGTTATTTAAAAGTAACTATTATCCTCATATAGCACCTAGAGCCTAAGATAATTATCTCTTTTTAAAGTAAAATGTAATTTTTAACAATAGCATACATAGTATAGATAAAAGCATCAAATAATTATATTTTATCTATACAGGATGTTTCCAAAATATCGGATTAAATTGTATAGTTTTTGGAGAGGCCTAAAAATAATGTGTTGCGGTTGTAGAGGGGTCTTCGCGTAGTGCGTATATAGTGCGTCACGTAGTGCCTCTCGTAGTACGTTACTCAGTGCGACGTATAGTGGCGTAATACATCATTCCTTGCTGGGATTTGCAACTGCATGCATAGCTACACGAATTCGGAGCTTGTCGTTGAAATCAGAGCTGGAAAACAATGTTATTCACTGACCTAAACAACGCCCTCTTCCATCTAAAGCATCCGCACACGCATTCTATGACTAAAAATGTGCCATTTTGGGCCTCTCTACCACCCTTTACAATTTGGCCAGGTATTTTCGTAACACACTGTATACAGGGTGAGTCTAAACTAATAATACAAACTTCAGAGGGTGATAGAACACAACGAAACAAACACTTTTCACCATAGAATGTATGATCGCAAGTGCAGCGGTTGGCCGCTAGAGAGCGCTTTCCATTTCGGCACAAACACACGGTCCGACGCAAGTTGGAAAGAAGAGGCATGAAATATGGAAACAACGCTTTAATGTCAAATAAACATCAATAACTGCTTGAAAAAACGAAATAATGCAATTAGATTTACATAAATTAAAGATAAGTACAAGGAACAACGGGTAAGAAAGCAATGCCATGTACAAAACATGAGAAACTTTTCACATGGAAATGAAACGACATATACAAACATCAGTCGGTAAGTACAACGCAAATGCACAATTACAGTAGCTGTTCAAAATGTCGACCACCACACCTGATGCAGGCTTCGCATCGCCGACGTAAGGATTCCCGTGTGGTCTGGAAAATACCAGGCATTTCGCGAACTTCTGCCGCATCTACTGAAAGCCCGGCAACAAGATCTTCATGATCCTCAATGGGATCTCATACATGTCAGCTTGGAAACTTCCCCTTTCCGAGAGTTGTCGGTGCACACACGCAAAAATCTCGTGTTGGGGAATGCGCCTGTTAGGAAAGCGATCTCGGTAAAGGCGTTGTGCGTGCCTGCCATTACCGTCGGCCAGACCGTAAACAAAATGCATGTCTGCTTTCACCGCATTCGAATATTCAGCCATTTCCAGTCGCGACTGACGTTGGGAGCGAAAACCTCCGCTTTTATACAAGCGTTTGACTGCGCTCTCTAGCGGCCAACCGCTGCACTTGCGACCATACATTCTACGAGGAAAGTGTTTGACCGTTACCACCGAGATAACAAGGCCTGACCGCTGCCGTCATGGCGTCTCCCTAGTAGTCATACGTGCGATACGAACGACCACCGCCGTATTGGAATATTCAAAGCCTAATACAGTGAAATCTGTCTACAACGATACATAATATATTCTATATACGTCGAGACCACAGGAAAATATTGTTATACGTTATTGCAAATTATTATAGCAGTTTGTAAATATGGTTTTTCCCTAGTCAAAACTATGATAATCTCAGAATGAAACTTCCACACCCTCGCGTCTTTCTTCCTTATTTATTAACGATAACAGAGAGTGTGCGTAAATAGTAAAAGCAATAACTTATTAAAAAACCAGCCAAAATTATACCGTAAATTCAATTAAAAAATAGCGAAAAACTCGCTTATGACTTTTATTAACTAAAATACACACGCCAATCAAGCTTAATACCGCCCAATATCATAGTTTCTCAAATGTGACCATAAATCAAAAAGAAAAGAAAACCCTTTCTCATAGTCTAAAGAAATCTAATTAATGTTTTCTTCATCATTAAATCTGTAAAAATGGGAAATCAAAGCAATTGAACTGTAAAAGCAATTGAAGCAATTATTATCATAGTTGGCTGAAGAATTTTTCATTGATATTTCATTTATAAAATTCAAACAATTTTCAATAACTTCCAAATTATTAACGTGACAGGGTGTTTTGATTTGATTGTTATCTAAACAGAAATTTCTTGGCCATATAAATGTTTCCATTTTCAGATTTGAATGTATTACAACAGTGTAATTTGTTGCAGGTCCTGGATTAAAACATATTTTGAAAAAAGTAACTTTTGACTCCTCAATTACTTTAAACCAATTTTGTTTATGGGGTAATGAATCCAGAATTTCTAGTAGCCTATTAAAATTTTGAAAAGAAATAGATTCATGATAAGCAATGAACTCAGATTTGCTTTCGTTGATAGCTCTCAATAAATTGAATTCATCAGTTTCACGAATTTTATCTTCCCTGCTTTTACGAACGGTGGGACAAGTTTTCGAGAGATATTTAGGGCAATTCGGAAATATACTTGGTATAGTACCAACTTTTAAACGGAGATGTTTCATGGAAAAGGTAGAACACTCACCAGTTTTTTTGTTGAATTTCGATACATTCCGGACAATATCATCGTTTTGAAAATGAAGTTCGCAGACTTTGCTGCGTTTTGATGGTGTAAAGTCGGCTCGTGGAATCGCCCTGAGCCATCTTTTTATAATATTTTTATCCTCTGGAAAGGAGAGAACCGCTACTTTTGGTGCATCACCATATCTATAATTTCCAGAGCAAGTAGGTACGCAGCATCTAAAGGGCATTTTGGATAGACTCGTGGTTAAGCCTAAAGAAATCGGTCTGGACACACGTTAAACGTGTTGTTTGACGAAAGCCTTTAACACCTTGACACTGTAATGTTCCACAAATGTTATATAACAATATTTAACTGCAGCTGCACTTGCTTTCCGGTAAAATAGTATAAAAACCCCTAATTTCTTACGCTACATTAAAGGTAATCCACAAGTAGTCGGCCATGCGGCGATGTTTGTTATGACTACTAGTAAGCGAGTCACGTGATCGAAACGTCACAGCGGTCTGGCCTTGTTATCTCGGTGGTAACGGTTTGACTCGTTGTGTTCTATCAACCCCTGAAGTTTGTATTATTACACTGCTGGCCACCGTAAATGCAACACCCTGAAGGAAGCATGCAAATAATATGAAATTTACAACATGCATTAGCGGAGGTGAGATATGCAAATGATTAGAATTTCAGCGCAGACGCACATCACGCGCGCCTGTGGTGCCACTTCAAAGCGCTATTTAAGGCTTGGAGATTTCGACGATTTCAAGTACGGCAATTGTGTTTTTCTTGTGGTTTTTTCAAAAAAACGATCCATTATGCCTCGTAGAAAACAGCGATCATCTTTTGATCAAGTATCCGAGTTCGACAGAGGAAGGATAGTGGCCTACCGAGATTGTGGATTATCTTTCAGGGAAATCGGTAGTCGTGTTGGACGAAACCAAACAACTGTAATGCGGATATGTGATCGTTGGATGCAGGAGGGTACGACGGACCGACGTGTTCGATCGCATCCACCTCAGTGCACCATTTCACGTGATGACAGGCATATTGTGCGTATGGCAGTGACGGATCGCTCAGCCACATCACGAACCATAGCACAGCACATTCAGTCTGTACCGCATCATCCAGTGTCTGCGCGTACCATTCGACGCCGTTTACAGCAGAGTGGTCTGTCCGCAAGACGTCCATTGCTTCGTCTACCCTTGACGCAGAACCACAGACGTTTCCGCCGCCAATGGTGTGATGAAAGAAGGATGTGGACGGCAGAATGGAATGAAATTGTCTTCACTGACGAGTCACGCTTCTGTCTGCAACATGACGATGGTCGGATTCGAGTCTGGAGACACCGTGGAGAGAGGATGCTGAACAGCTGCGTTATGCACCGCCACACTGGTCATGCACCGGGTATTATGGTATGGGGCGGTATTGGATATCACTCTCGCACTCCTCTAGTACGCATTGCCGGTACTTTAAACAGTCAGCGCTACATCTCCGAGGTGTTGGAGCCAGTTGTCCTTCCTTACCTTCAGGGCTTGCCCACAGCCATATTTCAACAGGATAATGCGCGACCACACGTGGCATGCATTGTCCAAGGGTTCTTCGTCAATCGCCAGATTGAATTGCTTCCCTGGCCAGCTCGCTCTCCGGATCTTTCGCCGATAGAAAACATGTGGTCAATGGTTGCTCAACGATTGACCCAGAATACATCCCCAGCTGCCACACCAACTTTGGCAACGTGTGGAAGCTGCTTGGTCTGCTGTACCCCAAGAACACATCCAAAGTCTCTTTGAATCAATGCCGAGGCGTGTGGCAGCGGTGATCTCCAACAATGGCGGCTACTCTGGCTACTGATTTTGGCAGGAACCACACTTCACAGAAGTCTATAAATTTAATCATTTGATATTTGGTCAACGTGTTATCTACAAAATAAATTTTGTTGTGATATCTCTTGTCTTTCTTGGTGTTGCAATTTGGGTGGCCAGCAGTGTAGTTTAGACTCACCATGTATAGAATAGATAAAAGTATCAAATATTAAATAATCGAAAATATGGCAAGATATATCATCAAAGGAAGACATTTTAACATGCATCAAATAATGTGTTTCAAATTGTTAAG
The DNA here is from genome assembly GCA_933210815.1 of Meta bourneti. Lineage (NCBI taxonomy): Eukaryota > Metazoa > Arthropoda > Arachnida > Araneae > Tetragnathidae > Meta > Meta bourneti. The sequence continues at coordinate 68,763,230 of OW119932.1, read as the reverse complement.
TGATTAATGGTGATCCTTAATGTTGTAAAATATGTGCTCTAATTTTACAATGGTGGTTAAAATTTTGATGTGATACTAAGAAATTAAAGCCTAAAACAAATGTACAATAAATGACTGAAAAGGTATATAATTAATTACAATAAATAAAATGCGTATTAAAATTGAGGCACATAAATGCTTTAAGCATCTCATAATTATTTAATTGTTTGATCTCACGGTTTTACATGTTGCCGCAGATTTGTATGTTAATTTTTCAATTTTGATGTTCAATATCCATTAAAATAAAGGCCGCGGTAGCCGGGTTGGAAGAGTAACGGAGGGTTGAGAGTTCGAAACCAGCCAAAAGACCATCGTGCACAAAGTGGGCTGCTGCACATTAAATCTGTCGTGTTCTCAAATGTCCTCACGTTGGCGTGGTGTGGAAGTTTGGAGACTGGGGTGCCAGCTCAGGTGTTACCTCGTCATCTGACAGTGGTTCAAAATTACGTTGTGTTCTACTATCTTTCCTTTCCAATTCCGGTTTGATCCCGGACCGTCACCAATAATGTTGCTCCAGTGCGATGTTTATTAAAAATACCTACCTACCATTACAAAAAATACTTTTTTATAGGTTCCTCCAACTCGGACGAAGCAGGTAAGTGTTTTGCTTGAATAAAATTACCGTATTTAATTGTTTTAGATAGTAATTAAATCAAGTGAAAGACATTAGAATAATTAACATAACATTAATGAATTAATGAACATATTTTTAAGTTTTTTGGAGGATCTAATTCGCAAGGTTTTTGGGTTTCTGAATGTATTTATCAATTACTGACTTGTAACAAAAGGTATATATACCTTTTGTTATGACAACCAAAAAATTTTAAATATCAGAGCTGATACAGGCGACTAAAAGCCGATTTTTTGCAACTACTTTTCAACCTTGGCGACTAAGGCAATCTTTTTAAGCAAAATCGTCTCAAAAGCTACTAATTTCCAAATTTTGGACATTTTTAAAATTCATCGAAAGTCAACGAAAATTGAGTCCCTTTATTCAAATAGTGACAGAAAGAATATTTTTTGGATGTTTCTTTAGAAAAATTTTCCAGGGGACGACAATATCGAAGTTTTGGCAACAAAGTCTATCTTGTTCGTGGGGTGTGTTGTACTTTGTCGTGGCCTCAAATGTCCTCACAAAGTGCTGTAGAAGTACGGTGAGTGGAATGTCAACTCAGGCGTTGACCTCATCATGTGACCATGGTTCAAATTGCAAGGCATTGTCCCAGATCTTACCCTTCGGTATTCGTCCCGAACCGTCGCCAATACCTCGTCATGTTCTTTCAGTGGACGTAAATTTCACTACCTATTTAATTGGATTTATTGGTGTGGGGTAGAAATTGGAGAGTGGGGTGTCAGCTGAGGTATTGACCTTGTCATCTGACCATGCTTCAAAATTAGGTGATGTTGTCCTCGGCTCATAAATCCAGTACCGTCACATATTGCTCGTTGTGTTACCACAGTGTGAAGTAAATTAAACTACCTATCTAACTGGATTCATTGGCGTGGAGTAGAAATTTGGAGATTGCGGTTCCAGCTAGGGTATTGATCTCGTCATCTGACCGAAATTATGAGGTGTTGTCCTCGTCGAGGTGTTTCCCTTCTTATGGATCCTTGGCCGTCACCAGTAGCCTGTCGTGTTGTTTCAGTACGACATAAATTCAAGTACCTACTTTCCTTTGTGATTTTATATTTTTTAATCTAATGCCTGTTATTTTATTAATCCTAATACCACAAAAGTATTTGATGTTCTTTTATTTTATTTAAAGAAGATAAATAAGAAAACAATACTTTCGAAGGAATTGGTTGTTCAGAGGCATCCCTCTGGCTAAGTCACTATGAGTAAACTTTAAGAAATACGAAGAACTTTCAATCAATAAATTTATACCACCTTACTTTTATTCTCATTTTGAAGGCCTCCTGTATCAAGAAAATTTTAATCTCATTTTTAAGCTGTGCAATATATTTACAACAAACATAGTAAATCCCCTTAGATATAAATATGCATTTACCTAAGGTTATATTAATATCTTTACCGATTCCCCCTCTGCGTCAACTAAGATTCAACTATATTTTAAAGAGATCTGATGTTTTTAAATTGATTAACTTGAAAAATAATTTTGCTTATTAAATATTTTATTTATGTTTTCAGATAGCGGTGATAATGCAAATATGGATGCCATGGACCGTATGTATAAATTTCTTGTTTCGTTCTTTAGTATGTAATTCAACTGACATTATTTTTACCGCACTTTTAAAGCCTTTCAAATAGGAGGATAGCTGAAAATCTATATAAATATTTCACTAACGTAAGTGGGACTCAAATGGACACAGCAACAATGGTGTATTGACAAATAAAATCAAATGCTACCACATTCGTAGTCAGTTCTGATGCTTCAATCGATCAAATGCAACTCAGTTTGAGTTATAAAACAAATAATTATCCCAAACACATTGTGTTCCCTATTGTGAAAGAAGGGCAAAAACACATTTAAAACAGGTACAAGATGGAGATAAGTGCATAACAAACATTTTAAGTTAACACAAAATTCACAGAACTCAAAACTCTAGAAAACGGTGTATAGTATTCGAACAAGTGAATGTGATTAAGGTGGACATCAAAAAGCATAGTTGAAAAAAAATATGAGTGATTTGCGTACATTTTTTCATACATATAAAAATAATTAAACACGATTAAAAATACACAAAATACTTTTTTCTATTTTTGATAACTTACATCTCATTTGAAAATATAAAATGTGTGTGTGATACACATCAATTTTCCTTACAAGGGACACTATGAGTCTAGAAGAATCGGCCATCCTGGACATGAGGGAAGACTAAAAAAAGATCTAAGGGACAGTCTATGAAAAGACAGAAGACGGGAAGATTGATATATGTGTGCTCCATTGTACGGAGGTGATTCCATATGAAGAATAAATAGTTCAATGAATAGGCAGATAAAAATCTAAAGTCATTTTACTCGAAATATTCATTCAAAATATAATTGGCTGGCTAGTCGACTAGCGCCTGGCTTCAAATAAAGAGGCTGTCGAAGCTCACAGAAAAATACAATCTTTAGGTAGTCGGTAATTATGTTTATTTACATTGATTGCTGTACTATCCTAAGCACAAAGAAAGCGATGAGCTATCCTAAGTGCACATAGGAGTTGTACTATCCTAAGTAAATCAATAATGTTTCCTTTTTGGAACGGAGCGCTGGAAATATCGTCTTATCACGTCAAAAGATCAGGCACAACTGACAAGTTGACAACGTTATTGGCTCTCGCCAAGCACATCAAAACTTACGCCAATTTAGTAGCAGCGCCAACAACTGTTCCACAGATACGCACGGCGCGAACAGAGGCAATTGTAGCTTTCCAAGTTTTTTGTTTGGAACAGAGATTTGGAATGGGGGGTGAGATGTCTTTGCAGTCTGTGTAAATAGTGTACTGCATAAATATATAGAAATAATTGATTTATGGAATCAGTACACCCCTCTGTGTTCACTACAATAACATGTAGTGTACAGATCGACCAGATCAGTTTAAAATGTATAAAAAATTAAATTAAAGTTGATTATAGGTTAGATTCAGTGATAAGAATAAGGATTGAAATAAATTGTCTATAAATGCCATACATTTAATTTCGTCCTCTGATGTTTATTGTATTTAAAATTTCTATTTACTCGGTGGTTTGTCATTTCTCATAATATTTAAAACTACTAGTAATTTAATGTCACAATATTCTGTATGCAAATTTTGAAAATTGTTTCTTAATTAAAAAATAATTTACCATAAAAATTATTTTGAAAGACGTTATATTAGTTTTTAACAAAATGATAAATATCCAGTCATAAATGATTTATTTTAATAGGTGTTTCAACTAAATTCAAAACTTATTGACATAAAAGATAAATTACAACACAAACTGCCATTAGTAAATACAAGCAATAGAACCTTCAGCACAGATTCAAGATTGCTAATCTATTAGACTACATTAATGATGATGATGAAACGTAGTTAATTCGCACGCATAGTGTCTAGTAGGTTATAAAGATATCGCATGTAATCAGCTATAATTAGGCAGTGTAAAAATAACAAGTGACTTCAATCTCGATTTACTTCAATTTAATCTTCTACGCAAGACTTTATAGCTACAAGCAATTTAAGAACGCTAAAAGCAATTTATAGATAACTCAGTCTTAGTGTTATTATTATGAATTATTTGTGACAAGCCCCTAAAGAACGATCTTAACTTACGTCCAAAGTAAAGTTACTTTATCGGTTGACAAGTTTTTTAAGCCATAGTGATTTCAACATGTTTATCTAATTTGTCAAGTAATGTTGCATAATTTACTTCTAAATTTCCAATCGCATTTTTGACTAAGAAAAATCCTTTTCATATAAATTTTTAATAAGAAACTAAATTTATTCTTGTTTCATTTTCAGATTTCATGAGAGGTAAACTTTTATACGTATAATTATCTTTCACACAGAGTTGTTATTCCCAAAATATCTTCCTCATATGTTATATTTAAATTGTAAACATTAATTGTCTTTAATTAATTCTCTTGGTGGTTGTTTCGACGAGGTATCTCCTCATTACCAAAACTGACTAGATCTTGATGAACGAGATATCTCGTCCTTAGAAAAGAACTGACCAGATCCTGATCTCGTCATCATCAAAAAAATCGGTAATATCCTGATGACGAGATATCTCGTCGCTACCAAAATTGGCTAGATCTTTATAGACGAGATATCTCGTCGAAACCACTTGAAGGGTTAACACTAGAATGTCCTATGGTGCTTTTTCTACACCGGAGATTGTTTATCGCTTTCACACTTTCGCATTTTTGTCGGGTTTTGACAATTTCTTGTGACTTTTACTGAATTTACTTTGTAAGAACCAAGGGGAATGAATATCCTAGTAAAACCACAACTTGTCCCATGCATAGAACTAGTGTCGATTTGGAAAAGGTCTCTGTATCAGATGCTGTTCACTACAGGACAATTTTGAAAGTGAAGGTAAACCACCAGGAGGGTTAAACTCTTGCAATTGGATTGTGAGATTCCTGTATCCTTCCATTGCACACAGTTTGTTTTGCAATTAGCCACAGATTGTTAACATAATGTGATATTTCAATGAAATTGTTAATCAAATTCATCATTTGACTTCATTGAAAAATTGGGTTCCGTTGCCATGTAGTCTCATTGAAATCGGACCAGAAGTTTGGTCAAAGTCTTCAATGGCCAAGGGAGACCGCGAGGAGGTGTGGTGTGCTGAAGTGAATGGACATCTTGGGCACATTTTGAAATGACAACTCAAAATGTCCCCAATATGTCCATTCCCTTCTGCACAAACTCATGTACTTGGAGAAAAAATGCACTCTTCGTAGAATTCCCGCACATGTGGACATTGAAGGAAATGAAGCTGCAGACCAATTGGCAAAGGAAGCCAGAGAATTGAATGCTGAACAAACCCTAATAACTCTTACTGATGCTAATGCTTTGGTAAAATTCAAACTCGAATCACACAAAATTAAAATAAACAACAAATCTGTGAAATTAACACCGTTAGCAAACCACCACCGCAATATCCAGACTGAGAACAGGACATTTTAAAGGCATGGAAATTAACTGATGGAGCCAGAATGTACAAACGTTGTAACATTTGTCTGGGCGTTGAACTCACACCTCATCATATATTCAACTGCCCTGGAATAGTTGCTGCTTTTCAAACCATTGATTACCAACCTGGAGAACAGCTTTACAGTGAAAAATAATCGATATCGCCAAAGCTGTGCAAAATGCACACGGCGACATTTTACTCAGAAATGGACATGACAACAAATGAAATTGTTTTCATAAACTGCTGGTATATTGAGTAGACTCGCGTTATAACCACACTGAGTGGATCTTCGTTCTTGGGACGTTATATCAAGCATCCTATTCCATTTCCTTTTTCGGAAGGGGTGAAGGTGAAAAGGGGATGCCGATTTTCATAAATTTTAAATTCTTTCAATGTAGAGAGATAATATTCTGGGAGGAGAAATTGTTTTTAACCCTCTGGATACGGGAACCGGCCCAACCGGCCGAAAGTTTCGAGTCCCCTCCTTACGAAAGGCTTGGATTCTTTCAGACCTCAAGCTCCTAAAGAATCGCCGAAGCCATTTCGATTTCCATTCACTATTTTCTGTGCTACAAAGAGACCCGCGCGTGAATATCCTTATCTCCCCGTCGACAAAGATGTGAGGGTTATCGACGGGGAACTTCTAAAATGTTTTATCCTCGATCATCTAGTCTGTAAGAGGTTGAGTAAATGAAAAGAGATACACTTAAAAAATTACCGCAGCCCTTTCAGTTTACCCGGGAAGAATCTGTCCCTTCTAGGCATACCCACGACCCGACAATAGAAACCGGCACATTAGGTGATAATGGGATGACATATATTTCCTCTCCTCCTGGGGGGAAGCATTGTAAAGGCCGTTTCGGCCGGTTTCAGTAAGTTGCCTCTAAAGCCGTTGGGCTGGCTGCCGTAACCAAAGAAGGAAACGATATTCTGTTCCGACGTATGCAGAGGGGTTATTGAAAAGTAGTATTAAATAAAGCATGAACGATGTTAGAAGTTTAAAAATGAATAACTAAAGTAAAACACTGAATATGACAAATTTTATTTAATGCGACACACAGCAGAAATAAGACAAAGCAAAAGTCATTGTATATATTAGTACTACTTATATACTTTCTGGATTTTCTTGAAAGAACCTGTTATTTGTATATGCTGTGAAATTAGTCAGGCATATTCTAAATGTTATCGCCCTCAGGGGCGCATCTCCCTTACGTGAGTAAGGGCTTCACGGACCCGAGGGCACTTTAGTTATCTTTTCTTTTCATATTGGGGTTTACTGTCTTTAGAAAGCACGGATTTCGATCTCCCAGGACACTCAAGCGATCTTTTCCTGCTTTCATTCTATTACTATATTCCCCAATCACTCTTCCTCCCTTCTAGGCATACTTTTACTTGAAGTTGTGTCTTGTGTTTGGCGCAGCTTTGCCAAATTTGGCCCTTAAGCCAAAAAAACCACAAGCAACTAACCATCTAAATTGTTTATCATGAAAGTATCCGTCTCCATGTCTTGACTATCATAAAGTCCAATCACGATTGATACGTAAAGAGAAATTCGAACGAATCAGGGCATTTAAAGTTATGGCGAGATCTTGAAACAGCCAAATAGTGCCTAAAACACCCTCAACGAAACCTAAGTCGCCTCAACGAATCAGGAGCCACCACGTGAATATCGCTGTAACGGGATTTTACCCTTTTCGATGTCTTTAATCGATCACAGAACAGCTTTACAGGCCTAGAGCTGCTGGGACTTTCTTAATTGGTCGTTCTATTGCAGTTAGTAATAAGATCAAGGTTCGCTAATAACCCTCCAAGTGGTTTCGACGAGATATCTCTCTCATTAAGATCTGATCGGCTTTGTTAATGAAGAGATAGCTTGTCGAGACAACCACCAGATGGGTTAAGTGAATCTACTGTATCATAGAAACTATTTTTATACACACGTATATAAATCTATACCCTTATCCACCGCAGAAATTGTATTATTATTTCATATTGTATTCTGTAATGATTTGAAATTAAAACAAAGCCTTTTTTGGCCAATCTAAAATTAAAAATCGCAATCATTGATACATTCTATGCAATGATCTTACTATTTAAGTTTATTGTTATTTATAATTAATTCATGCCTTTTCAGACATGTTAGGTTTTCCTGGTAAGTAAAATGTCTTTAATAACAATACCGTTTTCAATATCATACTAGACTCCGTTTTATAATGATTATTTTAAACGAAATAATATTTTTCTTTAATGTGAAAAATCAATAACCTCTTAAGGTGAGCAAAAAGAGAAGTAACGAATTGGGGGTAATCAAATACCAATACATTTTTCTCGAACATGGCATTTTCTTACCAATTTCAACTTGATTACAAGAAACATGACAATTTTATTTCTCAGGAAAAAAATTTTCGTGGTTCACAAATTTAATAAATATTCACCAACACCCTGAGTCCCTTAGACGTATTGTACAAAGATATGTTTTCTTGCCAGAACCGTCATCATATCAGGAACTCCTTGACGAGCAGCTTGTTGTAATGTTAAATGAATATATAGTTCAACCAACTGCATGCAATACTAAATCGTTTCATCAACTGAGGACGTCAATTTATAAATGTCTTATGTGTTTCAGTGTGATATATATATATAGCAGATTTATTGTGAATTAGTTCGGCCAAAAAACTATAGTATAGTTTTGATATAGATACTTTTTGTAGCAACGCTTTTGGCGTGATTTTTACGTCGCCAAGGAAAAATTTATGAAAAACACTGTTTCAGGCTTATCTGAAAATAATTAAAAAATTAACGAAAATAATTTTTAAAGTAGAAAAAATCCACACAACTGATTATCCTGTAAAAAGTTTTTCGTCTATTTTAAACTCCTCCCATCGCGTTGTGGAAAGCATAGAAAATAAGGTATTGGCAACTCAATCGTTTCCTAAAGTTGCCCTACCACTAGAAAAATTAAACTACAAATTTCGCGAAAGAACATCTTGAAACTTGTCTACAAAACGATACAGAAGGCGTGGTAAATTCGAAAATAAGGATTCACAAAAATCAATGAGACTCAAATAAAACTAAGATATGATACACTGGCCCCACACACACTGTGCAGTGTTTAAAATACAAACTAAAAGTTTTTAATTCTTCAAATTTTCAGGAAATGGAAAATAATTTTAAAAAAATTAGAAAAGACCAATGAAATCAAAGGAAAATGAAGCGGAAATAAAAAGAACATTCCAAAGTATTCAAGAACGAAAAAGGGTGCCAGAAATAAAAAAATTAACCTCTCGAGGTTTCCATAATAATAAAGCGAGGTTGACTTAGCCTGCGTTGTTAACGAGCGCAGGCGAGGTGCATAGCTGTGTGTCGAGTATTTATCAAGGGTCGGCTTTTACAACTCATCAAACATCAACTGAGGGAACGTTGCACAGTCCTCACGTTGATGTTTGATGAAGATCTTGCATTGAATTTCGATGTTATTTGAGGTTTAACGTGTATCATATGAAACGATTCTAGCCATCCTATGCTGGCCACGTTTTCCCACAGAACCTTTACGGTCATACTGCAGTAACAAGTTGCAGGGGTTGACAGAATTCGTATAGTCACGGTACACCCTTGAAATGGTAGTAGATAAAATTCGAACTCGAATTCTCCCTCTGAAATGCTCCAACCCATCCCCTCGAGTTCCAACAATTAAATCGCGTTGAAAATTACATGTATCATGACATATTGCCATTCTCATGGCGGATACAGCTTTAAATGCTTCTAAAAATCCCATCGATTTATATATGAACTAGCACTCAACCAATCACTTTCATAGGTGGCGCTGCTATGTATATCATATAGGTTCGTCTGTACTAGTTTTTGGGCACTTCAGTGTTAAAAGAACTTGTTTACAATGTACTTTTCCACAGCAAATAATAAAACACCCATTATATTGCATTAATTCAAAACTATCTGTTCTATATCATTTAATATTATTTTTATGAAGTATTTTAATTTAAAATATGTATTATTTAGAATTTTGCAGAGTAGTTTATTAAATTATAACTATGGTTATAATGTTGATAATAATTTGTATTGCTTCTGTATTTTTAGCAAAATTTGTCATAAGTAAGTGAAATACATTTAATTTTAGAAACAGCATATTCCTGTCAAATAATGACAGGAAAGCAATGGATCATTCTAGAAGTAGAAAATAAATAAATATTATCGATTGTATGAATATGACTTTTCATAAAAAAATAAATGTTACCGCACACTAGATTTACTTTTAGATTAGTATTTACTCTGGGATTAAGAAACAATAAAGTAAAACTTATTTTAAATTTTAATAAATCTATTTAATTTAATGATACTTACGACTGAAAAGTGTCAAGTCAAATTAAACGGTGAAAGGTATCTTGAATTAAAGATCCCAGTCTCTATTAAATAATAGAGTTAACACATTCAAAATCATATTGATACGTCATATGTGAATATACAGTATATTTAAAAAAGAAATTAAATGCTTGTTATAAACGCGCAATTCTTTCAGTACAAAATCACGTTGATCGAAATATAAAAACGAACTTTGCAATTAAAATTTAAAATATTTGGTTTGAAACCAGTAATAAAATTTAATCTTAATAAATTCTCCAACAATATATTAAATTATGCAAATTGTAACTAATACCAAAAAATGTGTATCAAATTTTTGAAAATTAAATTATTTACATGATTTTCAAAGTACTATAATATAATTATATATATACGATGTTTGTCTGGAAAACCAAAACAATCTATTTTTATTTATTACAATTTTTACAATAAGTTCATTGATGTTTCACAAATTTACAGTATTTCTCCAGACACGTCTGATTCTTAGAGATATCAAATCACTAATATTGATGTCAAATGATTTTATAAAGGATGTAATTTAATCACCAATTATATGCTACTCATACCTCAGCTCCAAAACTTATTCCTACTGTAATATGATACCAATTTACTAAGCATTAAATTTAATGATCAATTAATTTGTCCTTATTCTATTCGCAAAGATCATCCTTTCGGGAGTGAATGCTTATTTAACTGTTTAAATTAGTATGGAGAATGGTATCTCATTACTCGATTTTACAGAAATAATTAGGAATTCGTGTTTAGTCTTATGCAAAGTTTGATATGAACTAAATAAAGATTTCTAGTTTTCACAATTCCGCATTGGATCAAAGAACTTATTAAATATCCACATCACTTAATTCAATTTAACGTCCTTTAAATTCCACTATACTAAACGACTGTAACTTATTTGCTTCGAATAGAAAATGATTTTTTGAATTATTATTTTGTTAACATACTTATCTGAATATTCTGGTATTACAGATAAAATGCGAAGTGAGTAAAAGCTTCAATATGTAATCAACATTTAATTAATAGAGTATGCTTACAAGTGAAACATCCAAGTCAAATGTTTCAACATATGAGGTTTTTAGCTTTCCTAGACCAGAATGTGATGGTCTATAGACTGATGAAGTCCACTAAGTCGTTTTTTATTTGTATGATTTGTTCTTGAGAAGCGCACATAGTGAGTTTAATTTAATGAGTAGAATTTTGCCCTTTGCATTTTATCTTAACTATATTTTTTGACTTAGTGTGTTCTACTTGTAAGCCGACGATATATTATAAAATATATTTAACTACTAATGACTAAATATCTGTGTCTTGGTTAAAATACTATTTATTGTAAATTAAATTCCGAATTGTAGTTTAACCTATACTATTTAAATTGTTTAAACATCATTTGAATAATCAGTAACCACTCCTATTTCTTTCTTATTATCCTTAGATATTTAAGATTAATTATGGCTTAAAATTAATTAGCTTCTACTAACTTTAAAAGACGTCTTTTTTTCTCAGAAATATAAGTTTAGCAATCTGAACCCCATCTTGGAATATAATTTAAAAATTATCGTTCTCAATTAAATATTTACCACTTATATTCATTTCTATTTTGACTTAATCTAAAAAGTGGACAATGAAAGTGGCGTTGTCTAAAAAGTGGTCCTTCATCTAGGTATATCTATACTAGTATAATACACTATTTATTTTTTACTTAAAACACTTAAAGTTGGCTGTCTTAGCTCTTTAGTTGACTTAATTCTCACTTAAAGAAAAAACATTAAAATATATCTGAAAAAGGGAATTCAAGGGTGGATAAATTGTCCCCTATGGTCAAATATAATTAGCTCCCCACATTAAAATATCTTATGACTTGAAAACCTTTAAGTAGAGTATTAAAAATTGTAATATTATTTCTAAAAAAATCACAAATTTTGTTAGGAAGATTTACGGATATAAGCTATACCGAGAAAAGCTATCGATGATGTAACATATTTGTTTTTATTATTTTGCAAATTAGATTAAATATATTGGATAGCTTCAATACCAACACGAGGAAATAGAACATTTTCTTTACTCAAATATTTGATGAGTGGACAGATAATTTAAAATCTCAATCACCTTCGTTCCTTGCTAGGAAATATCTATTTACTGAAAAATAACTGTTTGTAAGAGTTTCTAAGCAAAGTCATTCAATTTTTAGATGCATTACTGACACATTAATAAACGCCTCGACACGATATTATAATATGTAAAACTTATTAGATAAGTATATTGGTGTACTGAAATAATTTATTCATAACCACATGCTTTGAACATTAAAATGTTATAATTGTGAACTGTTTGTTTTTCTGTTAGATTTTGAGCGAATGTTCAGTAAGTACATGGTTTTAGCTTACTACTAAGTTGTATTAATAGTATTTTAGCTCAATTAATTTTCTTCAGTACTGTATTTCGAATAACAAAGTAAGATTTATTTTATTGTGAATTTCATTGTTTGAATTGTTTGTCAGTAGCAATGGTCACAAAAATTAAATGTTAGTGTTTTGTAGTGGTTTTGTTTGACAGATGATGTACAAAAACTATTTCTCCAGAATTATTCCTTAAGAACTAACGCTTTGGTAGTCATTGTCATAATGTGACATGATTAAACGCTGATATATCAATTGGTTTTGTCTGAATAAAACACTAGCTAATAGCTTAAGAATTAAAACCCGTGAATGAGTAAATAATTATCCTAAATGTAGCTGTATTTGTCTTTCTGGTAGTATTATCGTTTACGTGCGCATCGCTAAGCGAGGTTTCTATCTTATCACTGATATACCAGGTTGAAATGGTTATATCAATTCCATTATCATTGTAGTGCAAACGTATTCAAATTATTTTGATATACGTTACATAACAATAGGAGAAAATGTTACTCTGGTAGGCACCAAGGTCAATGGAATATGAACTCTATAAAATTTGGGTAGGCGCAGCATATTCGACAGATGGAATCAAGTAGCTATCCTTTTACTACTCAAGTAGTTTGAAGTAAGGCACACATAAATAAGGTTAAATTCATACACAACATACGCCTGCCCAGAAATTCTTGCTTAAAGGTTTAGGTGGGGTTTCTGACTAAAACACTAACTAATCGATTAAGAATTAAAACACGTGGGCGAGTAAATAAGGCCCCCCCCTGGAAGGAGTGCTTAAAATTTATTACAAATATTCAATTTAGTAATAATATATTTGTCTTCATTGTAGATAACCAGCAATTATACCCGGCAGGTAATGTTTGAATATTCCCTTATTGGATTAAAATTAATATATGGTTAATATTTTATTCACACAATATCTTCCAAAATTTATGCATTTGAGGAATGTGTTGCATGCCATGTTCTACCTAGAAATGTGATATATACTGATGACCATCGAAAATGCAGTACCATGAAATAGAAGATATATATCAAATCCATATTTATTATACAAATAACAAAGAACAAGGGGAAAGTGATTAAAATTACGTCTCCGTTCGACTTGTGGTATGTGAAGAAAGTATTTTTGTAACCCTTCCATGGGCAGCAATAACTGCTGCGACACGTTTCGGCATTGAAAGGAAGAGGATTTGGATGTGCGTTTGGGGTATGCCAGTTCAGGCTGCTCCCACTTGTTCTCAATGATGGTTTGTGGTGTGGCAGACATGTTAAATGGGTGACAGATCTGGTCAACTTGTGAGCCATGGAAGAAGAGAGACCTGGTAGATATGTAGGAATTGTACATGCGATCATAATTGCCACATGAGGTTGTACATTGTCCTGGTGAAGTCTGAAAGCTGTCAAGCCCTGTAGATAAGGGAGGGCAACTAAATCCAAAACTTCAGAGATGTAACTGTGACTGTTGAGTGTACTGGCGATGTGGGCGGGTGTGGGAGTAAAATCCAGTAGAACCACAAACCATAACACCAGGTTACGGACTAGTATGGCGATGCATAATGCAGTCTTTCGATTCGGTGCCGTCAGACTCAGATGTTATCGTGGTGTCATAGACAAAATCAGGATCCGTCTGAAAAGATTATTCCATGCCATTCGTTTATCCATGTACGGAGTTCTAAGCACCATTGCAGCCACATACGCTTGCAGTGTAGCATCGAACGCATTCTTACTCTTGAGTTAAGGTTGCTGACGTTGCAGTGCTGTTCATAATAGCCATATGCACAAGATGTATGTTCTCTCGATCGGTGGTGTGACGAGGCAATCGTTCAAGACGAGGAACTCATTCCTCCTACATCCACTTATTTTATATTCGCATCACTGTGGCTTTATTTCATCCAACGTGAGCACTGATTTCTTGGAAAGATAATCCGCAGTATCAGTAAGCCACAATTCTTCCACTGTAAAACCCAGAATCGTGCTCGTATGATTGTCGTATTTTTCGACGAGACATAATCAAGCTTCCTTTATACAGGAGCAGAGAGAAAACGACACAATCACAATAAAACCGTGTCTTTGTTCTCTCTTATACTGCTTCCAGTGGGTGTTACTGGCGAATATTATTTGTATATACTCTACAGTGCTAACTATTTGCATCTTTCCATGATCTATACTCATCGGGCGAATTTCAAGGCTTCTTTTACGGTGTTGCATTTTCTATGGCCAGTAATGTAATTTGTCTAAATCTGCACGTATTTAAATATTTGTTTTTGTAAATTAACATCGCAAATAATAACGTACGTTTGATTCCTCTTACAGCCATTCCCCAGGCACGAGCACCAGGTAAATCATAAAATGAATTGTGTCACCTGTTGTCTAAGTATCTTTTGTAAATTTCAATTTAATGTAACACTGCAACATCAGCATTCATCAGAAATGTATCAAATTGCAAACACTTTTCACTTTTCTGATTTTATAGTCCATCTCAAATTGCATTCCTTGATATGGTACTTGTACTATAAAAAATATCAACCGTCTCCTATTTTGAAGACAGAATTACGATATTAGAAATCGGTAGTCATCAACAGAGTAGGGTCCTATTCCTTGTTTCCAGATTCAAAGTGAATGTAATTTAAATAGTAGAAACAAAATAAGGAAATTTTATTCTACTCACTGATAAACTATTTAAAGAAAGTATAGCGTTCGTTTTGGGGAACATTTCCTCGTTCTATTGCCACTTTTGCAATGATAACCACTTTAAGAATACACATATGTGTCACAGCTTTGTATTAATGTGCTTCGTCTACACAAATAATGGACATTTTCCAGAATACCATAATAAATTTTTAAAAAACTCAGCGAATAATAAATTTTTCTGTCTTAAGGAATATTACCAGAAATTCTATGAATAAAGTGAATGTGATAAGAATACTAATTCTCCCTTAATTCATTTTTTGTTACTTTTTAACGGTTATCCTTTAAAACCACAAATTAAAATAAAATTCATGCACAAGAATGAAAAAGTATTTATTAAATTTCCATGAATCAAAAAAATAGCTGGAATCAGTATACATCTAGAATTGGTAAACTATTTAACACTTCAAATACAAAAATTGACTTAAATATTAGTATTTATTAATAGTATTTATGTTTGTTTTGTTTTCTGTATTTTAGGAGCAGGGCTGTTCCCACAAGGTATACTTTTATCTAAGATAATTATGTATGAAAGTTTATGAAAAATTGTGAAAAAATAATTTTGTATTACATTTAGTTTTTAAATATCAAAATAGGGGGCATTTGAAAATTGTTAAACAGATGTAAAATAAATTTATAAATAACTAACTAAAATATTTTCCAAACGTTCAATATTATGTGCACAACTCTTATCATATCGAACACAATAGTCGAATAATATATAATGAATTGAAAAAATAAGAGTTATAAAAATATTAAAATAAAATTACAGTAAATGTCATAGGAATACAAATTCAGATGTAGCGATCGTATAAAATTAGCATTTCTTTTTTTATTTTTGTGAGATATGTATTTGATTTATTTTATTTGCTAATAAAAATTATGAAACGTTTTCGTATCCTCGTAATATTACCTAGAACCCTTTCCAGTGACATGATTCGTATCTTTTCAATTAGAAACATCTTTAATGTAATATTTTAAATGATCCAAGAAAATCTCAGTAGCAACACTTCCTTGTTAGTTTTGCTTTTTTCCATTTTTCACAGAAAATTTACTTTCCTAATGAGTTTTACATTAAATTATCGTATTTTTCGAAGTGGATCTGAGTGGATGCATTGGTGTCCAGTGATTACTACCTTGTGATATAAAACAATCCTTTAATCAGATTGGTAGAATAAAACAAGCAATTGTTTCCTCAGCAAGAGAGGACAGATTTAATTTTTAAAACTTAAAATATATATTTATTACATTTGGAATACACGATTTTGAATTTTAAATTTTGTTACTTTCGATTTTAATCAATGAAAATAACAATACAAATGTTAAAATCATCTAATGCAAAAATATAAAAGTAGAATAAAATGAACTACAGAAAATTATGTAACACATTTGCAATAATTTTACAAAAAGTGACGAAATTTCTATTTTTTTTTCAATATTTAATGTGTAAGCTTACTTTATATCCTGGAATATGGTTATTGATTATACGTTAAATATAGTACCATTATATGATCACTTCGCGAATTTATTTCGATTTTTAGTAGGAATAATTGCTCAATCAATACGTAATTAGTCTAATAAAATATCAGAGTAGCTTTTCGAAATTGAAAAATACAAATTGATGAAGCTTTTTTACTTTCTCAACAGCATTGGTGAAATTCCAGAATTTAAAATGTACAATGAAATCAATAAGTACTACTTCATTTGTGAATACATATTTTTAGTCTGCTTTTATTGCATCTTACAAATTGACAGCTAGTCGATGATGGACGGTTAAATAACGTTGATAAAACACGATATGCATTATATATTGCAGTTACTTTCGATATTCCTTTTTTATTTCGACAATTTTCATAGTTTCATTATTTTATATTTTTTAAGTCGAATCGAAATTTTCCTTTTAATGTAAGAAAAATATTTCATTTTAGGACCACCAGCTAATTCACCACAAGGTAAGATTTTTGCAATCCCTTCATAATTTTTTAATATTTAAACAGATGTACTTATAATTTTAGTTAAAACATCTTGCAAATTTTTAATGTTGCTAATAATATTTATTACTTTGCGATATATATCTTTATGAATAATTAATTTTCCTATACTAAGGTATGAATTTATCATACGTTGGACAGTGAAAATTCAGAGAAAAGACCTAAACATTTAATGCATGAACCACATTTAACTTTTTTAAATAGGAAATATTAGAATATTTGACAAATGCCAACAAACGAGTATAAGAAAATTAAATCATCAAGCAGTTCTGGGGTTCTATTCCTGTCAGGTTCGATTCGTCCCTGGGTGTATTTTTCTCTTCTGTGCTAGTAAAACTTTCTTTGTGTGTGTATGTCCATGACTTGATGTTGTCTGTCTTGTGTTTGGCCAAATATGTTTGCGCCATAAGACCCAAAAATCAACCACCTACAGGCGATGGGATCCGTCAACTTTATTGCTTAGTTTAAAAATGCTCGATCTCTGGAACTGCATAATATTGCTAAACCTGCAAGGAAGAGCTAGAAATTCCTTAACGGTCTGATTTCAGATTACAATGAGAAATATGGAATATACAAATCATTGAAAAAATTGGAACGAGAAAGCAAAACAATGCAGTGGATTGTGTACAGGAACACAGCCACAATCGCTGAAGAAGTGAATCCCCCTGTTATTAGAGGAAAGGTAAAATGTAAATGAATAAATTCTTGGACTTTGAAAATCAGTCAGGAATTTAAATTTTTATTCATGTAAACACTTTTATTTTTTAAATGGGATTGGAATTTAATAAGAGACATATGCTTATTTAAGAAAAAAATACTTTATATGCAGTTTTTCTTTAGTGTAGTGATATATAACTTATTTTACTATAGGAACTCCTACTACACCAGCACCGGGTAAATATAAATAAATTGCAAAATAAATTCTTTAGATGTATGGACATATACACCTTTTAATTTTTAAGGCACCGATTCTATGGAAGTTTAAGAATAACATTTTGTATCTTCATTTTTTCGGTCCCTAGTTTTTGAAAAGTGCTAGAATAAATTATAGTGAGTAGAACAACATAGTGGAAACAAGAATGTTATTGTAAATACGCAAGAAATAAAATTTTCTTAATTTTGTTTTCGAGGGTAATTTATCTAGTAAAAATTTATATACAAAACGGATAAATAAATAAGAGTAAAAATTATATTTGATTTTGAATTTTTTTTCTTGAATATAAATTTTTAATTTACACAAACATTTCTATCTTTACGGTCTACAGCTGAGAGTAGATATATTTTAATTTAAAGAAAAGTGAACATTCTAGTACTGTCCATAAATTAATAAAAAATGCCATATATTAATTCTGTCGATAATTAATTATCAATTATATATCATCAATCAATTATATGTAAGTGTTTTTTTTTATTTTAGGGGTATCTACTCCAGTACCAGGTATGGAAATATTATTTTAAAATGAATCTGCACATATATATATATATATATATATATATATATATATATATATATATATATATATATATATATATATATATATATATATATATATATATATATATATATATATATATATATATATATATATATATATATATATAATATAGCTATACGTAGTAACTTTTTTAACCCTCATTGGTGGTTGTCTGTCAATGCAAGGTATGGCGTCACCAAAATTGATCAGATCTTGATGGACGAAATATATCGTCATTAATAAGAAAACTGACCAGTTCTTGACCTGAACATAAAATAGTGGCAATATTTTGATGACGAGATATCTCTTAATTAGCGAAATTGGTGAATAAAATTTAATGATTAGAACAAAATCAGAACTAAAAGAAAAACCCGTAATATTGTGATCGAGATTTCTTTCTGAAATGCAATTATATTTTTGCACATTTTATAATAGATGCATCTCTAGGATCAAGGAAGCAAATATTTCAGAATAATGCCAACATGTACTTCATAATTCTTAAATAAAATCAAATTGTTACCAATATTGTAACCTTAATGCCGATTTTGCCGATTTATTGATGATGACGAGATCAAGATTTGGACAATTTTCTTCTAATGCTCCGATTTCCACCAAGATCAGGTCAATTCTTTTCTAATGACGAGATACATCGTCGAGACAACTGCTAGGAGGGCTATGCTTTATATTTTCTAGTTCTACATCTCTTTCTAAATAATAAAAAGTAAATAGATAAAATGTATACAGTAGAATGAAATCGACTCAATAAGACAAAAATATATTGTTCATACCGGTTCTTTCTGAAATGCAATTATATGTTTGTGGATTTTGTTATAGGAACCTCACCTTCTATAATAAAATCCTCCTATAGTAGAAACTACCTTAAAAATAGATTTTTCGGAGAAACAAGATAAAATATGTAAAAATGTGAAGGGTGAGTCCACTTACATTGTCAAGGGAAGTGAAGCAGTAGTCACTTTTAAGAGAAGCTTTGAGTTTTTGGTGTACTTGTGTTAGGCTTAGCCAAGAGATTCACACAAGTTACCCCCGAAAACTCATACTACCAGAGAAAATAATCATAAGAAATAAATCAAGTTTTGAAATAATGAGGAGCCAGGATAGCTTGGCTTGACGGCATTTCTGAATGGTAGGGCTGTATTTTTGTTAGCGGTTTTTCCTTTGGCTGCTATATTTTTTCCTTTGGATGTTATCTCATTATTTCAAATCTTGAAGATGTTTTATTTCTTATGATTTTTTCTCTTCGGTAGTAATTTGAGTTTTCGGGGGTAAATTGTGTTAATCTCTTGGCGAAGCCTCACACAAATACAGAAATAATTCAAAGCTTCTCTTAAAAGTGATTCCTTCTTTACTCCCCTTGACAAAGTAAGCGGGCTCACTCCCCTCACATTTTTGCACATTTTATCTTGTTTCTCGGAAAAATCTATTTTTGAGGTAGTTTTTACTTCTTATTTCCCTCTATTTGTTCTCTGCGGCTTTCAGCACTGTTCATCTAAAGGGTTATTATTCTGTTATTTTGTATCATCCTATTTTGTTCTTGTTATTACTTGCATTTTGTTTTTTGATTGGATTCTCTTATTTGATTTTTGGTGATGCTCTTCATATAGTATATATATTTCGCACACGTATGTAGCATGGAAATGGACGTTATATGTTTATTTTCGAATGGCAACAACGGCTGCACACAATATAAAATCAGCCATTACTAGGTTCATTCGCCAATTTTGCCGTTTAGTTTAAATAGGGTTGATTCGAGCTAGGAGCTGCATAGTACTGCTAAAACTATACGGGAGTACTCTCGGCAGCTCTAATGAAATTCTTCAGCCAGTCTGATTACAGAAATCAATGAGAAATTTCGGAAGGTTTAGAATCGTTTTTGAGGAAGGTATGAGGTGATATTTAGATGGACGTTCAAGAATCTAACAGTGGTAACATTACTGAGGGATGAATTCTTTACCATGCACTGTACTGGAAATAAGAATTTACACCTACCTGTAAGAGTACATTTGAAAAATGTAGACAAAATGCTGTTTTATATTGTTGGCCAATTTTATTTCATTTGGACATATGAAATGCTATCGATGTTAATATTCATTACAAATGGAATCAACCCTCCAAGTGGTTTCAACGGAATTTCTCGTCCATCGAGATCTGGCCAATTTTTCCAATGACGAGATATCTCGTTATCAAGATAGTATCGATATTTTATGAGATCAATATATCTATTCAGTTTTCTTCTATAACGACAGGTGACAAGCTCTTGATGGACGAGGTCACGATGGTCTGGTCGCAAAGCTGACCAGATCTTGATGGACGAGATTTCGTTCAAGATCTGGTCAGCTTTGCTAACCTTGTCGAGACGACCACGAAGAGGGTTAAATAATGTCTAAATTAGGTGGATGAACCAGGAGGAACATGCGAGTAACGGTTCTTGCATCAATGGGTTTTAGCAGTTAAGCAACTTTAATGAAGATGTTATTCACGTGTCTGCTAGTACTTCTTAATTTATTTGAAACAGCTTGCACTTACGTTTTGGAGAAAAAAGCAAACGTATTTTCCATAATTTGGACACTAGATGTTTGAAATGCATAGGAATAAGTTGAAATAGTATGAAAGATCTAGAATATTTTATTTGCAATATCCGGGGCATAAGAACGAAATGCAGACAAGAAATCACTCAACAAGAGCAAACAGATACAAAATACGAAAATAGAGCAAACAGACAAAACACACAACTAGAGCAAAAAATATTAAAATAGAGCAAACATATAAAATAGGATAAGAGAGCAAAGATACACAATATGAATAGAGAGAAAGCAGATACAGAAATGGAAACAAAAACAAAATAAGGAGAAAACGTCAAGAATCAACCAGTGATTGCCCCCTAAAGGTCTCCCAAAGGTCTTTCTTAATATAGATTATATTGGTATTCTCGTAATTATATTGGTAAATTTCACAATGAAACCAGATGGGATCTTATAGACTCATTTTTTACACAGAGCGTAGGAAAACTCAGTAAAAATGCTAATGCCTCACAAATAAACAGCAGGGCTTCGTGCCTTGCTCTAGAGTTTAGTATAAATAGATTTTTGAAAATTATTATATTTTTAGGGCTACAAACAGTTGGTAAATTAATATAGCTCTATTAAAATAAAATATAAGACATTAAACAAAACTATAAATTAAGAACAACTGTAATTCTTTAGATGATGCTTATTTAGGATTACATGATATAAATACTCCTTCTTAAAGTAGCATATACCTTATCATATTCCAATACCTTATTTTCAATTTATTGATTTACTTGAAATTTTTAATTCATAATCTTTATATGTTGTATATATCTAAGTGTAAATGGTTAAATTCAACTTCCAAATTTGAAAGTTTTGGTTCAAAACGTTAATTAACCTATGCTTCTGTTTCAAAATTTGAGGTGTTTTAGCATATTTTTTTGATTTAGAGATACATTCACCAAATGAAGTTAATTTGAGTTATATACATGCAAACTATTATGAGATTCAAATTTCCACAATACTTATAAAATTAATGAGTCATAAACTTATAGATTTTTGCTAATTTATCAAACATTTTTACCAAGATTTATGTACAACTTCTGAACGACTTCATATTAAAAAAACTTTATGTATAGGATTTAGTAGAAAACAAGGAGTCTAAATTTCTTATCAATCGGATAATAACTGCAGAAGTTCGTTTGTCGTTTCCATTGTCCTTTTGAAGTGAATAATTTTTCAAATCTCGATAGAAAAGATTCCTAAGAATGTAGTGAGTTGCATAAAAACTAAATAATCTTTAAAAGAAAAAGTTATTACATTTTTACTTGGTTGGTTGATTTCGGGTTTTATGGCGCTATGGCCATAATTGGCCAAGTTGCACCGATCACAAGACAAAATACACAATGAACGATGGTGAAAAAGCAAACAGCAGAAGGATAGTTGAGGGTAAAAATGAAAGAGAGAAAATATCATTCGGGTATCTCAGGGTTATGATGCCCGTACACATCTATAGAAGATATTTTTTTAGATGGTAAAGTGACTTATAGACCATTTTGTATTACCTTGATTACATGAATCTGAAGTTTGAATATTCTTGCACATTCAGAACTAATTTAACTGATTTGATTTCCAATTTTACACATACACAGGAACCTCCAGGTGAATATTTCTGCAATCCATTTTCAATAATACCCGTTAGAAATAAAGCGCTTAATTATAATAATTTTAAAATAAATATTTTATTAAAGGAGTGTGATTAAATTTCTTCGCCACTTGAAAAGGGTTTTTAAAAGAAAATTCCGATTATACTTCAGCAGAGGAAGTTTATCATTATGAAAATGCATACACTTGATAATTTGTTGCTTTACCTCTTGATAGTTTAGATAATATGCATCTTACATATAATAATATCATGCCTTTATTTTAAATATGTTTGAATTTATAATCCAATATGCTCATTGTTTTCAGCACCTATGACTCCCATAACACCAGCAGGTAAATATAACAGTGCCATAAAATCATATATTTTGGCCAAGTAGTATTAAATACATCAGAATTGGCTTAGTATATTTCTAAATTATATATTATCTTATCTTTGCAATCATAATTATCTTTGCAATTATAATTGTATCTTTTTATTTCTTGAAAATACAAATGATGTTCTTTATGTATAAATTTCAATTTTTGCTTAGATGTTCTTAAACATATAATCAACTTTTTAAATACCCTAATTTCAAGATGTTATAAAATAATATGCAATAATAAAAAAATTACTACGACAAAAATGTTATATGGTATCTTCTACTTTCTGACAAACACGTCTTTTAAATTTAAATATATTTGTAGTGAAATATAATTAAGGAAACATAGACATATTCAGTTTTCTTTCTATGTAACAAATTGTACATAGAAGTTGTTTATGCATATACCTTACCTTTGCTTAAGTGCTTCACTGAAATACTACATCGTAAACTTGCAGACGAAACTCATTAACTGATATTTTTCAAGGACACTAATTATCTATATTCATGATGATAAAGACTTTAAGGTATCCGAACACATTCGAGACCCTTTTTTTAAAATGTGGTATAGTAACATTTAATGATATTTTTATATTTAGTGTTATTAAACAATATCATTGGGTTATACATATTTAAAATATAAATTAATAATTTTGTAAAAATGATTATTATGTATGAAATTTTAAAGAAATTTGTCGAAAACTTCAAATGTGCTACATGAAAATCTGTTCAACCAATTTGAAAAATGATACTACCAAAATAAACTACATGCATTTTTCTAGGGAATGAAATAGAATCAAAAGGATATTTAAATAAACAAAAATTTGACAAGCGGTCAAAAAATGAATACAAGATTTTTGATAGTTTTACAGTCATATTTCTTAAATAAATGGCCATAATTTAAAAACTTTTTAACTCGGCATAATTCTTTTAGTTCATTCCCTAGACAACATTATAAAGAACGAGTTCTCAAAGTTTTACGTGAATCCATCAATAACTTTTTGTGTTATATCATTTGAAGTGAGGAAATAATACATAAAAATTAATTTAGAGAAAAATGCATTTGAAGTATTAATTGTTATGTTTTTAATTTAAATAAACAACCAAAGAGAAACTATTTAAACATTTGAGAAACCTTCCTAAAATTATATTTGTAAACAAAGTAAGTTTTAAAGTTAAATTTTGACAGATTTTTGGTCTTTTCACGGCCATTTCCAGTGTTTCCCATACCTACTTCCGGTTTTCCGCCTTGATTAAAATCTTAATATCTCTGCAACTAATTAACTTAGAGACAAAATCAAATATATTTTGGAAAGTCAAATAAATGCTCTATCAAATGAGATCAAATACTTTCTGGGGGATTTTTGGTCAAAAATAACATTTTTAACGTGTTCGGATACCTTAACATATTGAAACATGTTTAAACTAAATATAACACTCAAAATGCATATTATTTTTCTTCTTTGCTTAAAAACTATTATTGTTTAAACAGATGTACAATAAAATTTTGTGTTTTTGAAGTTAATGAGTTTCTGCTCTAAGTCGACTAAGATATAATTTTAAACTAGTATAATCTTGAAACTGTTATAATATAATATATATTATAAACTAATAATTATTACTTGTACGAAAAGATTAGTAGGAGTCTTCTATTTTTTGACAGGCAAAAATTTTTTCAATTACTTATTGTCGGTTATTTTTAAAATATACTTAAGGAAACTTCAAGATGTATCCGTTTTCTTTCTACGATACGAATTCTTTAATTATGCAAATTACAACTTAATGTTAATATAGTTTAAATATAGTTAAGCTTAACTTTCGTTTATACTTCACTGTTAAAGTTTATTTAAGGGTAGTCTGAAGGTTTAACCCTCTAATTAGTGTTCATTCACCTAATTATTATGTATCCTTTTTCAGAATACTTATAAACTGAAATGGGGATTTGATATTATATTGCATAACTTTTTTGTTTACATAGCTTTAAGTAGAAACCAAAATTTTTCTGGTTTTTAAATCATCCAATTAATTTCAACTAGATATCTCGTTCATCAAGATCTGACTAATTTTACAAACAACGCGTCAGTAAAATATAGCCATTTTTTGTTGTGATGATAAGATCAAGATCTGGTCAGTTTTTTCTAATGACGAGATATTTCGTCCATCAAGATCTGCTCAGTTTTGCTAATGACTATAAACCTCGTCGAGACAACCACCATTAGAGATAAAGTTTTATAAGAAAAAATTAATCTGTTATAATAAAATGATCGCTTTAGTATAGGATATGATGTTTGTGCAATATACTGGAAACGGTTTTCGTATTATAGTAGAACAGTTTATTGGAAAATCATACATTTGAGTTCACCTTGAGAAAATAGAGATTGAAGTATAGAATGCAATATCATTTCAGTTTATTGTTTTAGGTTTTTATTTCAGTTCATTGTTTTAGGTTTTTATTTCAATTTATATTTTCGAAACTTGTAACAGGAGTTGAAACAACTATGATGTTTATTGTAAAGATCGTAATGTAAACTATCCAAATCTAAAGTATAATCACAAAACGATATATTTGATAATTTTGAGTTTCAGATATCTTAAAAAATATTAAAACATATTGCAAGACACTGGTCAATCGAGTTAAACTAATTCATTGTGTATAATACTTTTCCAGCTCCTCTTACACCATTTACCCCAGCAAATAAGTCTTAAAAATGTTTTCTTTCAAAATGATAAATTGGATGTTTTCACTTAAAATATTATATCACAGATAACAATAGCTTAATGGCTTACATATGAGATAATTAAACTGTTGTTATATTTCTTAGGAATAAATACATTAAATTGCATTTCATTGCGTAATTCAAAGTTACAATACAAGAATAGCATTATGCATTCAAAAATGTTTTATTCGGTGAAAATTATGTTAAATAAGCATGCATCATGAACCAGTCAAGTAATCAAGAAATGTTCTTACTTTACAGAACCCGTGCAGCCAGCAGGTAAATCTTAATTAATGATCCGGTCTTAGTTGTATGTATACATGTTACTTAAGTATTGAATGCGATTTGTTTGAAGTTTAAACTCATTAAAGTGTAGTTCGTTTCCTGAATAAAATTAAATGAATGTATGTAACATTTAACGTAACTTTCAATAAATAGATTGATAGAATGTTAAATTTGTAGCTTAAATTAGTGTGATGAAATAAGGATTAGGAAGTGAGAGTAAGTTCTAGAGTGAGTGAGAAAATAAGGATTCTGAAGAGAAACGTGATTTTTACACATTAAACCCAATTTATTCTTAAAATGAAAACAATCAAACCTTTTTGATATTTATTTTTGCTTTCGACCATTTGCATGTTTATTTATATGCGACAATAAGTTCAAAACGCGTTTAATTTAATCATATTGGTTTAAATTATGATTTTGTTTACTTTTCAGACTCTCGTATCATTGTTTATCCAATTATCCTCATGCAGTCAATTAAAAATTACATAACTAACAATACATTTCTTGCCATATGAATTTTCCCGGTAAGGCAGTAAAGAAGCAGAACTCACAGATATGGAACAAACTTTGTGTTCAACATTCAACAGTTGATTTCAAACTATTTAATTACTTTTTTATTATGTCTATAAAAATGACTGAATATTAATGTAAGCTTAACATTTAATAATTTGTATAGAAATAAATTACTCTTAAAATTATCCTGACGTGAACGACTGCGTTATTGGCTAAGTCTTTATTGAAATTAGTACTACTGATTAATAATTTATTTGACTTTAACAATACATTAACTTTAACTTCAGATAGCTAAAACCTACTGAAGTAATTTCTTACTATGGCTATCAAATTAAATTGCTAATTATTTTCTCTAGACCTGACTAATTAAGTAATTTTCTGTTACTTATATTGATAATTTACTTAACTTTAACCCTAACTTAAATTTTCAACAGTTCATTTCAGACTACTAAATTATTTTCTTATTATGGCTTTCAAATTACTAAATGCAATTTATGACAACTTATTAAACAAAATAATATAAGCTTAACATTGAAAGAAGAATGAATTGTTAACAAATGCATTTTTATTGTATGTGACTATAGACTCTAGACGCTTGTGAATCACATTCCCCTCGTATAACATAAATGCAATACAATTATTAATGCAAATCCATGTCTAATTAAGATATAAAATAATAATAGTTCATTAACTGTTTCATATTTTTCATGTCATGTATTAATAAATGTCCTGAACAGTAAATAATAGTTTTTGCATTATTATTATTTTTTAAATGAAATGCTTTGCATTTCAAATTAAAAATGTTGACTATCAAAATCATAACTACTATATGTTTTCGATTCTCTTTTTTGTCTTAGAACCTGTTAAAAATGTAAACGTAATTTTGTTGAACACAAAGACAATACTTCTGTATTTAAATGAAAGTGGGACACAATGCTCAATAATAATGATTTTAAAATTTAATATGAGATAATAATAAATAGTAACTCGATTAATTGTTTTATAATGATTAACTTCCAAATTTAGAACAATTGAGAAAAATAGAAATAGAATCTAATCAAGATATATTATGAGTAAATACAATAAAAATATAATTTCTCCTTAACAGGGGACTCAACAACTCCAGGTAAATTCAAAATATTTAGTCCACATCATTTGGTAAAAATGTGTTGTTTTTAGTTATCTGCCTTCAATTTTTAACTGTATTATTATTTATCTTTATGGATTATATTTAATCCATAAAATGGATTAAATATAATCCATAAAATGAATACTTTTATAATAATATAATTTTATAATAATATAATAATAATATAATTTTATAATAATATAATCCATAATAATTTTATGGATTATATTTAATATATGTCAAAGAATAACAAATAATATACGGATGTTTTCTGAATGTCCTTGGATAGGTCAAGTTAAATAAATATTTATGTCTATAAAAGATATCAAACTTATTAAATTTCTTATTGTTCTAACAGGTGATTCTACCACTCCAGGTAAGAAGCTTACTTTAAAACGTTTAATAATTTTAAGTGTCTTCAAATTGTTGTTCTGGGAATGTGTTTTGTATTACTTGTAACAGTAAAGGCAAATCAAAGAGTAAGGTCAAAAGGTAGTTATTTTGAAAGAGTGAATGTAAGAGAAAAATACACACGCACTAGAAAATTTCCAAAAATTTGGTTTATTTTAACCATACAAATGATATAATTAAAAATAAATTGATGAACATCTAACGATTTATTCCTTATTAATTTACTATCAGCCTCTGGAATTATTCCTAAAATTACTTTTCTTGATTGAAATGAGTGAATAATTGTAAATGTTCAAAAACGTCCTCTGAGTTTGCAGAAACAGTCTATATTTGTGCGCCCCAGGCATAGAAAATGGCGCTAATTATTGCAAGATGTTGGGATTTCCTTTCCCAAGCGGAATTGGTGCATATCAAAGTATGTGAATGTTGTCCCATAATTTGAATCTATAAAAAGTTATGGCGCTTTCTGAGGGTGACTGAGTGTAGTTTCTTCGGTCACATCTGCATTGCGTCATTCTCGTCCCAATGCGAATGTTATCACAGCAAGAGTAGACGCTTCACTGATTAAGCTACAGGGGTTTATTACCTAATTGCCCCTGTGCTTACAAATTTCAACAAGTGTAAACAAGGTATTACATATACAGCAGCTATGACTTTCCACGAAATCAAATTAAGTTTAAACTGTGGAATACTGTTTAATCAATTAATACACACAGTAGCTAGTAAGGATTTATCGACAATCATATCTGAAACTCTATCAAGTTTTATTGTTATGTTTAACACTTTGAGGATTTCACAGTTCCTTTCCGTTTTGAAATCTGTAGTCTTCCCTCTATGACTCCAAACCAGTTTTAATCTTCTTGATCAATATAATCTTTCCTAAGATTTTTTCAACCAATAGATGTGGATACTTGGTCATTTTGTGTATTGTGGATTAAAAGAAATACAGCACTACTTGGTCATATTATGACCCTCAGAGAGTGAAGGGGATTTCCGAGGATGGTTGATTGTCGTTTTCTTGTTCAGCCTCTTCTGTATAGCGTTGTCTTCGTCCCACGTGGTTGTGGTTCTTTGTTCAATGCGAATGTTGACACCGCAAGTGTAGACACTTCAATAATAGAGTAATAAGGATTTATTTCCTACTTCTCCCCTGTCAACGCATTTCAGCAACAAATGTGGTCTTATACATTCAGCAGGTATGACTTTCGACGAAATCAAGTACGTTTAAACTGTTGAATAATGTCCAATCTATACTACTGTATCAGAGTAACGATTTGTTGACTAACTCTTCCAAAAGTTTACCATATTTTTATATTTATATTTATAAATATTAGTGAACTATTTTATTCATAAACATCGTATAACGTTACCATAAGAAAATAGGAAGTATGAGATGCTTTTTTCTGTCAAACTAAATGCAGGTGGTGGTAGTGTTTCTATGATGGAAAGTATTTTCTGTAAATATTCGGAAAGTGGTGTGATTTGGCTTATTTTTCAAATACGATTTCAACACTTCACTAATGAAAATGCCTAAGAATGAATTGCTAATTGCTACATGATAGAGGATTGGTCAAAGCTAATTAAATTAAGTGACAAAAGTCATCAGAGCCAAGATAAACTTCATTTTAAAGTATCCCCGATCTGTGTCATGCGAAGCATTTTGGTAGAGGAAGTAAAATCTCCATTATCCTTATGGTTCGTTTGTTTTTACTGAAAATCCTTATCACTGTTCGTTTATACTGAAAATCCTTATCACAAGGAAGGCCAAGCTTTAATTTTAATGGCTAACTATAGTAGTTCAAATTCTTTATATCTTTTGGACAATATTTATTTTTGTACTTAAAATGTATTTTATTGCAGGCGACTTCACGACTCCAGGTAATATTCAATAATGTGTAGTATGTGATATGATTAGTAGTTAAAGAAGGATTTTAATGTTAATACAATTAAACTATGTATATTTCATATTTTAAACCCCTTACATACATTAAATGCCCTTTTGTTCCATAGGGGATTCTACAACTCCAGGTAAGATTACATAGCATATATAGTATGAAATATAATAGTGGTAAACGTAACTCAGAAAAAAAACTTTAGATTCTGTTTTCACTGAATATTTTAAAACTGTTTTACAAAATTAATACATACCTTCTCTATTGTCCAACCTACGGATATTCTACAACATCAAATATATCCCAGTAATGTAACATAATATCGTTGGTTTATAATTTAAACACACAGTTCTGTGAGAACACACTAAAGTGCAAAAATTCTCTCTAAGCCTTGCTCACTAAGTGTGTTTCTCAAGAAGAAATCAAAACTCCATGCAAAGAAAATGCAACTTAGTGAACCTCATCAGTCTAATGATCACCTCAGTCCTGCTTAGAAAAGCTAAAACTCATACATTAAAAATTTTGATTTAATATGTTTCATTTATAAGCCAACTGTATATAATAGAAGTTAGCGATGGTATTATCATCAATTTATTTAAATAAACTTATTTTATTACTTATATACATTGATTATTCTCCTTTTCTTCAAAATATTATCATTTGTGGTAATAATGTAAATAGCATGCATAATTTGCCGGAAATTCATTAGAATTACAACGTACTTACAAACTAACTAGTATTTTATTAATTTGATCTTATGTGATTCTACGACGCCAGGTAAGATTCAGTTATCCCTCTAAAAATATCTATATCTATATCTATTTCTATATATATATATATATATATATATATATATTGGGTGGACATTAAATAACTTTCACTCTTTGGAGGCATCTGTAGCTAAATGAATAAACGGCATGGAATCTAATTTGGTTTTGAGACTTTCGAAGACATGGCAAGATGGGGGTTGATGCAAAACTTCGTCCCGTTTTTGGCGCTAGATGGCATTGCATCACAAAACAGAACCTACATCACACGCGTAAAGTTTTGATGTTGTTTGAAAGAAGGAATTTCAGCGAGTTCTTGGGGAAAAAATTTAGTTATTGGTTTAGTTAGGGTTGTGTTTTTTAAATTTTGCTAAGCATTAAAAATGGCAGAAAACAAAGAGCATTTTCAACATATGCTTTTTTATTTCCTAAAAGGCAAGAATGCTTCATGGACGCAAAAGAAGATATGTGTTGTGTAGGGTGAGGGTGCCGTTGACGATTCCTCGTGCAGTAAGTGGTTCAGAAAGTTTCATGCAACAGTATTGATCTTAGCGATGCACCACTTTCTGGACGACCAACTGCAGAATTATGCAGCTACCGGAGAAATGGAAAAAGGTCATCGAACAGAACGGCACATACTATATTGATTAAATGTAACTTTTAGTAAATAAAATTGTTCTTCAATTTTTGTCAAAAAAATGGGACGAAATTTTATATCAACCCAATATTCTGCGGTAAAAAAATATTTAGTACAACAAATGTCATCGATACGGGGAAATTTGGCGCTGTTGGAGTCGAAAACAGTCTATCATTTGCATTAAACGCAGATGGAACGGATTATTCAGAGTTTTTACTGCGTACATTACAGAAGCGCCACTAATTCCATCTTCAAATGGAATGGGACATACAGCCCGACTCCATACACTTAGCTGTAGCAATTGCATACCGCAAAGCGGATGCAATTTTTCATACGCAATAGAAGACAGCATTTGAAATTGATCTATGTGGCCAAACGAAACCTGATTCTGGTGAATAAAAGATTGTTTATGCGAGTTGAATTCTGTATAAATTTGTGTGTCGATGAACAGTCAGTTTGTTTGTAATTGAAAAGCTCCACATATCCAGCTAAAATCGTGGTTGATGCTCATTCAGTCGAAACTGCATAATACATTTTATTTGCGTTTAATGTAAATCTTCGACTTCTTTTGACTCCAACAGCACCAAATTTCCCTATCGGCAACTTTTAGTAATAAAACTGTTTTTAAAGAATACATCTCCCCATGTCTTCAAAAGTCTCAATATCAAATTTGGTTCCATTCCGTTAATTCGATTTAGCTACAGATGCCTTCAAAAAGTGAAAGTTATTTTATGGCCACAATGTTCTAATTACAATTTTAGTTTGGATTATTATAATTTACATATAGTGTGTCTTTTTTTCATGGTAACGTAATAGAGCTATTCAATTACATTTAAAATGATTTGTTATCTAATTACATCCAACGTTTTTTACAAACATAGTTAATGGTGATACTTTTCGTCTATATACTACCTATTGTTTCTCGTAATAATTACCCCACATTAGTCCAATACATAGTTTTTGTTACTCTTAACTTTAGTATTCAACTTTAATATACTTAAAATAATTTATTTTACATAATAATGGAGATAACAGCCATTCGCGTTAAGTTTTATTTATAATTTTAATTGTTACAGCATATCATAATTCATAAGTAATATCATAAGTATAAATGCTCTAAATAATTATATATTTTTAATATCTTACATTATTAACTGGAAACTGATTTGAATTGCTTGCATTGTTATAGGTGATTCAACAACTCCAGGTACGTTTTTGTACGCATTTAATTGTAGCACATTGTACAATATATCATAATTAGTAAGGAATTTTTTTAACCTAAATGCTCAATGTGATAAATGTATTTGAATTTAATAATTCCTTTTAATTATAAAATTGTAACTGATTTGCTTTTGTCATTATAGGAGATTCAACAACTCCAGGTACGTTTTAGTTATGTATTTTAATTGTATCACTTTTAACATTATATCAGAATTCATGAGTAATTTAATTAGCGTAAATATTCAATATGATAAGTGTAATTACATTTAATATTTATATGTAAATACAAAATTAAAACTATTTTAATTTTGTAATTACAGGAGATTCAACAACTCCAGATATGTTTTAGTTATGTATTTTAATTGCATCACATTGTACAATATATCAAAATTAATGAGTAATAACATTTGTATAAATGATCAATATGATAAATGTATTTGAATTTAATCATACTACTTAATTATAAAACTGAAACTGATTTGATTTTCTCATTATAGGAGATTCAACAACTCCAGGTACATTTCAGTTATATATTTAAATTGTGTGACATTGTACATAATATATGAGTATTAAAGAATAAATTCATTAGTACAAATGTTCAGTATCATAAATGTAATTATATTTAAAAATTATTTGTAAGGAAAAATTACAATTAATAAATCTTATTAAATTTTGTTATAGGAGATTCTACAACTCCCAGTAAAATTGTTAATTTAAATATTCATCACTACACATAAGGAATCGTACTTTCTTGGTACATACATTCTAAATACGTAGATACATGTCTCTCTTTAGTGGTATTATTGTTACATTAATAATTGAAACTTATTGTTTCCTTATTACAGGAGATTCTACCACACCCGGTAAGTTTCGCATTCTAGTTAGTAATTATTAGGTTTTTGCATTTCTTTTTCGAGAAGACAAACATTATATGAGTGGATTGAAATATGTGTCAGAGAAAATGAAGCTGTTTTAAGTAGTTAGTTTGGAACTTTTCCTAAATAATGCCCCTTTATTGTGCAAAATGGCCATTTAAAGATATTTTCTATCATTTTAAGGTCTTAATTTTTGAATGACTTTCCCTAAAGCCCTATTTTCACCTGACACAGAAAAATGCTTACCTTAGTAAAATTTCAGGAAACGGGAAATAGTGATGTAGTCTATTTGAATTACGTTTTTGTAGTTTCAGTTAATGTGAAAACAAATTTTCAACGTTAAAACTTTATTGTATACCATGGAAAAAGTATTATATTTTCACTATTATAAATACATGGTGCAGGTACTTAATCTTCCTGGTGGTGATGTTGACGAGGTAACTTGTCATTAGCAAAACTGACCAAATTTTCATGGATGAGGTATCTCGTCATAAGAAAATTGACCAGATCTTGATCTGGTCATTAAAAAATCGGCCATATATTCACGACGAAATATCTCGTCATAATCAAAACTGGTCGGATCTTGATGGACGATATATCTCTTCATTAGCAAAATTGGTCAGATCTTTATGGACGAGATATCTCGTCGAGATCACTTGGAGGGTTAAGATGATGTGTGTTTATTGCATGAGGTTCCTATACTCCAGGTAAATTTCAGTAACACATTTTAATTTTATCATTTCATTCAACTGTCACGGCTTAGAGCAGAAACTCATTAACTGATATTTTTTGGAGGCACTAAATGCTTATTTTCATGATTATGAAGAAGATATTTTCATTTTGTAATACGGCGCTTAAAGGATATACAGGGTAATTCAAAATGAATCATCCAATTTCAAAATTCCATATTTTCAAAATAAGCGACATAGAATGATAAGTAATATATGAATACAAAGGAAAAATATTGAAGTTTTATATTGTGAAGAACAGATGACGCTCGTGTGTTCTTCGTGAAGTTTTCACGAAAGCTGTTTTAGAAGCTTTTTAGCGGCAGAAGTGATAATGGCGTCCGTGGAGCAGAAAGTTTTTGTGTGCTGTCGTTTGCGCGATGTGGATCTGTAATCACCGTTCAGCGTGAATTTCGTAAAAAGTACCGAATTAATCCACCTACGGCTCAGAGTATTCGAAGGTGATATCATCAGTTTGAGAGCAGTGGGTGTTACACAGCTGGTCACCTAGGTCACCTGATATGACCCCATGCGATTTCTTCCTTTGGGGTTTGTAAAAGAAAAAGTGTATGTGCCACCATTACCCGCAAATTTATGTGAGCTTAAACAACGTATTTCTGCTGCTGTACAATCAATTACCACTGACACTTTAGGTTTGGTAGGAATTTACATACCGT
The DNA here is from genome assembly GCA_933210815.1 of Meta bourneti. Lineage (NCBI taxonomy): Eukaryota > Metazoa > Arthropoda > Arachnida > Araneae > Tetragnathidae > Meta > Meta bourneti. The sequence goes on along the minus strand of OW119932.1, from coordinate 68,728,211 downwards.
CTTGACATTATACGTGTAACTAAAGGAAGTTATATCGAACACTTGTATAAACTTCCTATTTTTCCTTTGTATTCATGTATTACTTATCATTCTGTGTCGTTTATTTATGAAAATATAACATTTTGAAATCGAATGATTCATTTTGAATAACCCTGTACTATAACACTACGATTGCTTATAATTTTAATTTTTGACCAAAAATATAATTGTTAGTCATTTAAGTAGTTTTTCTCTAAAGTATGTTTTTTCGGTTTATGAGTTTCTGCTCTCCAATTGCTTAGAATTTTTATTTTTTTACTTAAGATCTATTTTGAGTCATTTAAGTAGTTTCTCAGTAAAATATATGTTTTGTTAGTTAATGAGTTTCTGCTCTAAGACGCTATTCGCACTTTGTTTATCGGATCATTCTTTCTAATTTAATTTAATTGTACAATTATAAATTCAATATATATTCCAATCTTCCCAGGTGATTCAACCACTCCAGGTAAGTTTCAGTTATTCTCAGATAATAAACACTGCCACAAAATCACCAAAACCATATAAATTTATTATCTTTCGTTACTCACATATTTATTATCTTCGTTGCCTTTAATGTATTATCTTATCTATAGTGATTTCACTATTTTATTAAAATATTATTTTAATATTAATTAAATATAATTTTTAAATGTTTTGTCTAATTTTTAGTTTAAAAAGTTTACGTAATTCGAGAGAGACTATTACTATAGATTTTACAATGAGAAACATTTTTTTATTGCAAAGTCACTTAAACAGCATGAAATTACAATTTATCTGAAACCATTTTTATTCACAATTATTTATCTTTTAATTTTATAGGTGATTCTACTACTCCAGGTAATATCCAGTATTACATTTACAATTCTTTTTGAAACAATGTATAGTACATAATATTTATTCATTCAAAATATTGATAACATTTATTTATATCTGCAGAAGTTAAAATGCCTGTGTTTCTCCATTTTTATTTGGGCATTTTCAATTTTGTAGGTGATTCTACAACTCCAAGTATGTGAAATGCTAATTTATATTTCCAAATTGCCTTCACTATATGTCTAAGCAACTATAATTTGAATAACATCATTGAATGGAATAAATTTAGTTTCAACACAAATTCTGCGTATGCTGTGAGAATGACTGATGGATTTTATGGTTTGTTTTGGAGGAAGAGAATCGTATAAATATTCAATTTGAGTTATTATATACACTAGAATAATTTATTACATGTGCGCTAAATGAAAAACAAAAACCATTTTATACTTTGAAGAGTAGTGACAGAAATTTTTATTGAATGGGATAATACAGTGAAGTGGATAATGAATAATATACAAATAATACATTTTTAGGAATCTAACTTTCTTTTTTACTGCTTAAGAACGTATTCTGCTTTAAGAAGCAACGAACTACTTTCAAGCTAATAGCTCATTTCCTTGATCCAATGCGACGTAAATTCAACTACCTACCATCTTTAAAGTTAAGTGTAATTTCTTTTACAATAAAAGACACATTTTTGTTATGTCTGAAGAGAAAGCATGCTTAGCAACAAAACATTGCATGGACAACAAAAGAAGTTGCATTAAACTTTAAACATCAGACACACAGTACCGAATTACGTAAATTCCCATAAAATAGGGAATTTACTATATTGCAGTAAAGTATAACAACTAACATCGCTTTTTACATAACATCTTAGTAAGAGAGATGAACAGAAACTTTACTTCAAGAATTTTTAAAAGATTAAATACTCTTCAATAGACAGTAATAACCACCTAGAGGAAATATCAATTAATCAATATTAAACAGTAAAATATTTACCATGACATCGATCCTATTAATTCTCAGTCAATACAGGAAATCAATCCGTTAATCAGATGAAAACATCTAATAAAGTATCTAATATCAGGTAAAAATATTAATAAAAATATAACCACCAGGAGGGGAGAACAAGAGCCATATTTGGTCATGCTGCGCCAAACTCGACATACATTATAAAAAGATGGACATGCACAAGGAAAGTTTTATTGACACGAAAAGGAAGAAATACACTCATAGAGAAATAGAAATTCTTGAAGGAGTCATAAATTAGCTCATAAATTAGAAATTCAACACGGAAATTGGCCAGACCAAAGAAAGGCGTATGTTCAATTCCTGTCAGGTGTATTCCTCCCTGGATGTATTGTATTTCTCTCTTCTGTGTCAGTAAAACTTTCATTGAGTGTGTCTATAACTTAATGACGTATGTCTTGTGTCTGGCGCGGCATGGCCAAATATGGCTCTTACGCCGTAAAACTCTCAAACCAACCAAAGAAGGGCATGAATGAAATTATATGTTCTTGCAAAACTCACAATGCCATCACATTGAAATTAAGAAAACAGTCCATGGTATGCCCTGACCCGATTACATGGAGTAAGTACGGCCCCATGAAATAGCATGCATTTCCAGGCAAATCATTTTTAAAAATTATAGAAATCGGCAAACTTGAACAAATAAGAATGTAAACAAAAACTTAGTCATGAATGTGGTAAAAATATCAGATTTTTTAAAATGGACTTGGACAGGGTAGTAATTGATTCAATATGAACTTTGAAGGTTTTGGTTGGCACTTGCCACATCTTACCCTATTTCGTACAGTATAGTTCACAAAATACCAATTTTTTAATACATAAAATAAATAAAATTGTTTGTCCTCTTCTACAAGTATTGATTTGTTTATTTGTTCTCATAGGTAGTTAGAAAGCTGTGAAAAGGTAAATTTTCATCTTATATTCTATAAGGTTTACTCTAGAATTTATATAATTTTCTATACATACACAGATCTTTTAAAAGAAACAAACAATCGCAAAAGCAATAGTTATAAATTTCATGTTAATACATTTTGGTATTTCAAAATACCTGAATTAAATTTTTATGTTAGATAGCTCGTTAACAACATCGTTAGATAATGTATTAATTTATGTAAAAAAATCTTATATATCATTATTTAATTTCTATTATATAAAACATATGAGATCGATGACGTTAAAAATATCTTTTTCTTTCATAGGTACTCAATGAACTGGGAAAGATTTGTGAATGGTATACGGGTAAACGTCATTGAAGCACAAAACGGAAGCACACGCTCATGTTATTTAATATAATATTTCATACGAATAAATAAAAAATGTTTACATTAACTGTCTCTTCTTTCAAATATGTTTGAATATCTTACATTAGTTGATTATTAGAAGCTCTAAACAATGATAAAAACTCAATTTGATTCGTAACATAAGTAACCGAAATTAATTGTATATGCTTTCAATTTATGATTGTATCAAAGCGTTGTCAAATCTTTATATATATATATATATATATATATATATATATATATATATATATATATATATATATATATATATATATATATATATATATATATATATAACGAATTTTTTTCTGGAAACAATGATTTTACAGGTTCGGGGTTTTACCTTGGTACCGATATAATGTTCTTATACTTAGAGCATCTTAGCCAATTGGGATCTTCGCGCCCCAAAACAATACACAAACCAAACCTATCAAAATTCAAGGAATGCATACAGACACTTTTATTTTCACTCTATGATCCGTTGAAAATTTCGTCTTCACAACATAAGTTGCACATAAGATTCATGCTCCAATATCCGAAGTTAGAAACAAATGCACAATAACCATACAACACGATTCCTTATCGAAAACGAGCTTTAAAATGTGTTGTCTATTTTTCGATTGGATTTGGCGTTTCCGAAACATTCAGGTCGAAATTATAATTTTGAATCTGGAAAGATAAAATAGAACTACCTCGGCAAGCTAAAAAGAAATTTAAAAAATATTTGTCATAAAAACCTACGTTTCCTGGATTTTAATGTTAGTGAAGTCTTCAGCCAGTAGTCGAGATGCTCCAAAGTGATTGACATTCATTATTTATCTGCAATTTGCATGGTCGGAAAACAAGATGGGGAGAATAACGCCCATTTGCACCCCAGAAATAGTGAAGGACTAGACCTCATCACCAGCCAACACATTGCTGAAGATATCAGCGTAAGCCAGATGAGACCCAAAGTACTAGTGCGGGGTAATATCACTTTTCTTAACCATTGATGACCACTATGGTTGCAGAAAGTTTCAGCTTAATTTATGAGCAATGTTTTGTGGGTTTATTCCTCTCACAGTTGCATGAAATAACTTATCTGGGATCATCTTAGCCCTCGTGGTGGTTGTCTCAAGATATCTCGCCATTAGAATAAAAATGGCCAGATCTTGATGAACGAGATAGCACGTCATCATAAAAAACGGCAATATCTTCATAACGAGATATCTCGTCATTAGAAGAAAACAGACCAGATCTTGATGAGCGTGATATCTCGTCATCATAAAAAATGGCAATATCTTGATGACGAGATCCCTCGTCACATTACCAAAATTGGTCAGACGTTAATGAACGAGATTTCTCGTTATTTGAAGAAAACTGACCATACCTTGATGAACGAGATATTTCGTCAATAGAAGAAGATTGACCAGATCTTGATATCGTCACCATAAAAAATCGGCAATATCTCGATGACGATATATATATATACTATTTGGTAATCAGTAATGACTTTGTTAAGAATTTGTTTTCTGGTTGTTTTGTTGCTTCGTTTATCTACATTAATGATGGTCTATCATAAATCTTTCTCCAATTAAAAATGTTTTAAATTGAAGAAATAAATTTAAAATAAAATGCTACACTTTGAAGAATTTGCCTCAAAAATTAGCTTTACCATAACAATTTGACCACTACGAAAAAATGTCTATTTTAAATGTATGATTGTGGTAAGGAAATTGCAGATATCTTTGCAGAGGAGGGTAACTCAGTCACATCAATCTAATACTTCTGTTTTTTAAATTGCTGCAAAAAATAAAATTCAGAACAATATCTCTTGTAAAGTTCCTCTCACCCTTAGCTAGTACCAAAGAAAACTTCTCGTATGTGCCTTCAAATTCGAGGGTGATAGAGGGGTGTACTGACTTCACACCCCCGAGGTACCCTGGTGAACACATAGGGTTTACTGTCTCTGGAAAACATGAGGGTCGCGACCCCAGGATACCCAGACTATACTTATCCTTTCCTCTTTTTTTCCTTTCTTTACACAATTACTTGACATTGTCTATGTTGCGTTGGGCGCAGCTTAGACAAGTACGGCCCTTGTGCCACAAAATCCAACCAACCAACCTTGCTTGTCTGAGGCTATCTAGAAAGGATAAACGGTCGGGTTTTATGGCGCAGGGCCATATTTAGATAAGCTGCGAAGAACAACGTCAAGTAAATGAACATAAACATACAAGAAAATTTGACTGACACAAGAGATAGAAAAGAAACTAAGGGAGGAATCGAACCTGCGCTGCTTACAACTCTTAGCTCCCTAGGTCAGTAGGAAAAGTTCGCTGAGCCATAGAGACTCTAGTGCGGGAAGGATCTGCATTTTAATCATTTCTTCTACGTGGACTTTTTAAAGGAACATGGACTTAGCCTAGCTTATCTAGACCAAGTGGGATAAGAAACATGATTATGTTAATTTTTTTGGTTCATCAAAGTGTTAATGGTATGTTTTTAAAACTTTGATTTCGGTCTAATTCAAAATACATGAGATTATTACTATTTCTCAATTTACTCTCTGAGGGCTCAGACCCATAATTCCACCTTGCAACCTGCCCTCTTCCTTGCATGACTTCTAACCAAGTTTAACCTTCTTAACCAATAGGGAAAGACGAAATACAATCTTTCTAAAAGATAATATTTTAACTAAAAGAGCAATAGAATCATTTCAAGGGATTCGATTCTATATAATGGGCCAATAGAATCATTCCAAAGGATTATATTAGAAGTAAAGGGTCAATATAGTCGTGTTCCAAATTATTATATTCAAAAGAAATTAGAAATAAAAAATTTTCAAGGATAGGAGCAACAGAATATTCCCGAAGTATTCAAATCTAGGGACAATAGAATCGTTTCAAAGGCTTCCATTCTACAGAATGGAACACTAGAATCCTTCCAAAGGTTTATTTTCCAAATAAAGGACCAATAGAATCGTTATTAAAGGATTCTATTCTAGTGAAAAAACCAATATATATCTAAAATTTGGAAGATTCATTGGTTCTTTAGAAAGAAGTGGTTATTTAGTCATTAAGTGTGTGTTGTAGAGTAAAAGGTTAAAAGGGTAAAAGCAACACTATATTACTCAGAAATCTCCGCAACGCTTAGAGGGTTAAAATTAAGGTTCAACTACCATTATGCCCTTCAAAGCTTAACTCCATTCATTTATGTTTTTGTTTCAAGAAAACATCTTTCCTCCATCAAATATAAAAGAAAGTAGACTATTTGTTCATAGAAACTCCCCCAGTGCATCTGCTATCAAATATCTCAAATAACAGGGCCTAAATGGCGGAGAGAATAATGCGATAGGTTGAAAAATTCCGCCCATAATGCTTTGTACTTTGTTGCTAAAAGATTAAATCTTCTCAATTTCGAAACTCAATACGAAACATCAAAGAAACTGGATTGGATTTTTCTTCCCTCTCATTGTTTTGCACCGAAAATTCAGTTTTAGTTTCGGATTGCTTCGCGTTTTTTCGCTGGAAAACGCCATTATCTGAAAGCAATACTTTTCGGGCGAAAGTGGGGTGAGTCTCAAATGTATTTTTCTTTTGGGGGAAAACGATGGTAAAAAACTTTTTAAACACTACAGCGGGTTTTTTTAGTAAAAGAGACTTTAATGACGGCTAAAAGGTGCTTCAATAACACGCATAGTGTTTGTTTTCCATCAGATTATGTTTGGAAACATTGAAAGCGGTGTGCAAATATTATGTTATCATGAAAGTTTGAAAATTAATGCTGGACGATGAGGTCATTATCGATTGATCCATACTAGAAAACCTCTAGGTTTTTTGTTTCATGATTATATTTTTTATACTAATTCATTGGAATTTGTTTGGTAGGTAGTTAATTAATGTGACACTGGAGACACACAACGGGCAATTGGCGACTATCCGGGATGAGTCCCCAAGGGAAAGATCGAGGACAACACCTCGTAATTTTGAACCACGGCCGATGGCGAGATTAACACCCGAGCTGGCACACAACTTCCACACCACGACAACGTTAGGACATTTGAGACCACGACAGATTAAACATACACAAGTCCCACGTACACGACGATATCGGTGGAACCTAGTTTCGAATTTAAACACCTCGATTCCTAACTCTTCCAACAGGGCTACCTCGTCCCTGAGATTCTTTTGGTAATGTAATGTACTAATGCTGTTTTACAATTAGTACATTCTTTCGCTTGTGAACAAAAGTAATATTTCCCCTTAAATCCAGTTGTTTTAAAGTATGCAAATGAAACGGTTATTATAGTCCGAAGGTAAGTTGGAGATTGAGATACGTGTTTCGAACGAATGAATTCGTTAATCTTCCTTGTGGTTGGCTCGATGAGATATCTCGCCATTAGCAAAACTGATGAGATCTTGATATACGAGATATCTCGTCATTCGTCATAACCAAAAATTTAGCAATATCTTGGTGACGAGATATCTCATCCTTAGTAAAATTAGTCAGGCCTCGATGGGCGAGATATATCGTCCTTAGTAGAGTTAGTCAGGTCTCGTGCCCTTAGTAAAATTAGTCAGTTCTCATTGGGCGAGATATCTCGTCCTTAGTAGAGTTAGTCAGGTCTTGATGGGCGAAATATCTCGTCCTTAGTAAAATTAGTCAGGTCTCGATGAGGGAGATAGCTCGTCCTTATTAAAAGTCAGGTTTCGATGAGAGAGATATCTCGTCCTTAGTAAAGTTAGTCAGGTCTCGATGGCTAAAGTTAGTCAGAGTGTTGTGTATCTCACAGAATCCAGACGAAACGGCCCGAATCCATTCAACGAAACGGTCTTCCTTCAATCTGTGCGTGGAAAGCCTCGTCTCCTATGACAGGGGGTCACCAATAATCCGTTGTGTGGCTCCAGTGCAACGTTAAAATACCTACCAACCTATGACAGGGGGATATAGGACAAGCCGGTGGTCAGTCTAACGCCAATCACTTCTAATAGGACCTTAACGAGGGTTTTGTGACAAATGACTCGCGCATATATATATATATATATATATATATATATATATATATTTATTTATTTATTTATATATATATATATATATATATATATGGACCTTTTTCCTTGAGGCGGCGGAGGACACCAACGCTGAAGGAAGTGAAGAGGCTTGATCCTGCCGGCGGCGGGGAGTCTTCAGTTTGAGTTTATTTCAGCGAGAGCGAAACGATACAGGACCTGTGTGGCCGATCGTCCGTCCTTAGAAGTGGAGTCCTTAGTGGCTCCATATTTATCCTCTGTGGATTTGAATTGTTACTTCTTGACTCCTCCTGTCAATGTGCAAATTAAATATTTTCGTAATAAATGTTCTGCGTTTGCAAAAAGTAGAACTCTTTTTTGAAAGCAACTGTTCCTGTTCTATCCCTACTTCTGAGAAATCGGGGGCTCGGCCGGGATCAACCCGAGTGAAGTGAAATCAGATTACAACACCCTAGAGTCATCAAAACAAACTGTTAGTACATTTTGCTCATTTTTCATAAAGCAATGTCATATTTTGGTAAGGCAAGAAGGGACGATATTTGCCGTCTAGCAACGAAATTAGATTGCAAAATTAAAGAAGATAGTGACGAAACACGAAGATTACGATGAGGAGTATACGAAAACACTCCTGGATGCGATAATAAGTGAAAGAATCGAAACAGTATTGCGTGAATTAGAAAGAGAAAAATTGCTTGAATTACAAAAAAAGAAAAAGAATTTCGCGAATTCGAATTAGAGAAATTGAAACTGCAAAATGCGATACCAATAGTTCGGGAAAATCACACGACAGAATCAAACATTGCATGGATTAGAGGGAAGGAACAACGACTTCCCATTTGAGACACTTCGTCTACAAACAAAGCGAAAGAACTCTCGAACGGGACGAAACCACCTTTCGAAGAATCCCATGAAAACTTTTGATAACCTTGAACGCAGAAAGTGAGAAGCCCCTCCTCCTCTAACTAGCGTAGTCAAATTTCCTCACAGTGTTTACCACCTCTTCTCTGGCCGCGTGTTCCTTCTCTAAAAATTGAAGGGTAACAGAAAAGCATCACCCCAAAACAATAAGTGCAGGCGTGGAGGTGAGAACGACTTCACATTAGAGACACTTCGTCTACAAAGTGAAAGAACTCTCGAACGGGTCGAAACCACCTTTCGAAGAATCCCACACAAACATTTGATAACCTCGTATGCAGAGAATGGGAGTACCCTCCTGTTCTAACTAGCGTTGGAAGATTTCCTGAAAGGTTTCCCACCTCTTCTATGGCGGCATGTTCCTCCTCTATAAACAAAAGGGTATAAGAAAGCAACACTCCAACACAATAAGTGCAGAGGTGGATGTGAGAACAACTTCACATTCGAGGCAATTCGTCTAAAATCAAAGTGAAAGAACTATTGAACGGGTCGAAACCACCTTTCGAAGAATCCCATAAAAACTCTTCATAATGTTGATTACAGAATCTGGGAGGCCTCTTCTCTTCTAACTAGCGTTGTCAAATTTCCTCAAAGGATTTCCCACCTCTTCTATGGCCGCGTGTTCATTCTCAATAGACAAAAGGGTATACGAAAAGCATCACCCCAACACAATAAGCGCAGGGGAGGTGAGAACTACTTCACATTCGAGACACTCCAACTACAAAGTAAAAGAACTTTCGAACGGGTCGAAACAACCTTTGGAAGAATCCCATACAAACTTTTTATAACCTCGAATGCAGAATGCGACATGGTTGCTCTTCTAACTGGGTTACAGCGGCCCGTGATCACTTAGGAGTGACGATAAAAAACATCAGTTGTAGAGAAAGGACAGGAGTAACACTTAAATCAATCGAAAATTTCAAAATTGTTATAAATACTTGAAACACGTTTTGTGGCATATATGCGAATTAAATTATTTCTGACCTTGAAAAAGCAAATTTTTTCTAGGTTTTTAATGCATACACTTTTATTTTTGAAGCAAAATTTAATTGGAAAATTACTGGAAGTTTTAAAGTCCTATTTCTCAGTACCCAATTTGTTTCAATTTAATTTCTTCACAATACGAACTTTGAATTTAAATTAGTAACAGTTACATTAAATACAATTACTTGTGTAAAATATATGCCATGCATGTATCACGTCAATCAAAAAGTACGTTATACGAAAGAATACAATTCGTTGCTTCTGTACAAAATTTATAAAGTAGATATAATATATAAACAGTATGCTTAGTAATCTACGAAAGTATAATCAAATTAGTGTAATTATAAAAGTGTGAAGAAATTACAACAAATACATGTTAAAAACTGGAAGATTATTTACTTGAAACTATTAAAAAAGGTAATAAAAATGTGCATTTAATTTTAAATGTATCGTTATAATGTGAAATAAATACTTACAAATATCATCCACTGGAAATCCTTTCCGACCCCCACTAGTTGTATATTCGTTGATTCTTTTATAATTGGCCATGAGAACTAAAATTAGGATTCAAACTTTCAAAGTTTGCGATATTAGATTCTCTTTTCTCGGACAAAGTTGCACGGGATGCTACTCGCTCAATTTCCAAACTTCTTATGACCAAACCCACAATTCTTTAACAATACAAATTCATTGTTAACAGCATTGTTTGAAAACTTCATTTTTGTGCAATAATGGTCATCTTTGTTACGAACTCCTTTGTTACTAACAATATTGAAAAGTGTACCATTGTTTCAAAACACGAGGATTACGATTTTTATAAGAAAATCTAAAATTAGCAAAAAAAATCTAAGTATTATACGATTTATATAAATAAAATACCACTTTTTTACATTTATACACAAGGCGTTAGATGATAAAAGTACTTAAGCTGTTATAGTTATACTTCAGGACATACTATAGCATTTTTAAAACTATAATCAATGAACATCTTAGAGAAACTTGATATTTAACATTGCTTCGGAAATTTCTACTCATGTATAACTATTAATAAATGACCGTATCTATTGTTTTTATCCTAAATATGCATTGAACTAAAACAGTTATGAACCATGTCTTGTGTGTAGAACCATTTCCGTATGTTTTAGTTACGTGTGTATTACATTAATAGTTCAGTATTTCAGCATAAAAGTTTAGATGCGAAAGACATAAGAAACATTACTCCGGAAATTTCTACCCTATACTAATAAATAATAAATTACAATATCAAAGGTTTAAAGCTTAAAAATAGATTCGAACCATAAGGAGTGTTTACGAACCCTATCTTCTGAGTAAAACTTTCTAGATAGCGCCACGTAGGGACATAATGACGACACACCTTCTCTCACCCCTTGGGGGAAGCACAGAGATGGTCATTTTCGGCAGCAATCAGTATTTTGGATCATGTTCCACCTGGGCCGCTTCGGTAACCAGGTGGCAAAATGTTGGTTCAAAGCTCCGTATGCAGATGATAGATCTCCTGGTGGTTGTTCAGGTCAACAAGGTATCTCAGCATTTGCAAATCTGACCAGATCTTGCTCAACGAGATACCTCGTGGTCGCGTAGTAGTGTAAAAAGCCGTTGCAAGACGTCACCAGTTCTGTACAAGGGACAATTAGTTTTTTTTTACTTGGATCATCCCTTTCAGGTAATACGGCAATTTTGCCTAGACGAAACACCTCGTCCATAGTAAAATTGACAAGATCTTGAACGAAATATCTCGTCGAAGCACTTGGAGGATTAAATATACTTTGGATTTCCTCTACATATGTATTTCGGTTGTACTCGTACTGCACAAAAAATGTCATAATGTGTATTTATTGTTTGGTAACTACTAGATCAACTATCACGTTATTTCACTTACTAATCAAATCTGCGAAAAGAAAATGGACTTATTCATAGTATTATTATGAAAATAAATCCGCTGAAGGATTACAAATACGCATTTTTGAAGTTGAATATTAATCTATGCTATCGAGTATTACATTCAGTAAATGAGTAATAATTTAGCAAATGGATTCTTAAAGAAAAGATATAATGAGAAGAGATAATAGAAATAAGTTAATTTAGAAGAAAAGCGCGTGTTAAGCTTGATAACGCTTAACTTAACTTTTTAATAAATGCTTAGTTAAGCTTCTTAAGCGCTTAGCTGAGCTTCTTTGCATAAGCCTCGCTGTCAAGCAAATTGCAAGTCAATGGAAAAAAATTCTAGTTTACAGTAACAAGTCCCAAGTTACTCCAAGTCCAAAAAATACAATACAAATTAATACTCTTAACGTAGGAAACATTGTAATTAACTTTAATCATGTAAGAAATCATTGTGACGTTATTGGAGTTCAAAGAGTGAATGTCCTTGTAATGTCTGCTACTACCACAAAACGACGAATTAATTCTCCAAGAAGCTTTGACACGGTATATCTCGTTGTCCTCCATCTTCCCTTCGGGTTTGATCCCTGACCGTTGCTAATAGTCCGTTAAATTGCTTCAGTGTGACGTTAATTAAATATCTACCTATCTTGTACTCACTTCTTAATAATAAATAACCTTACTCTTTTTACAGATTTAGTTTGGAAAGTTCTGACAAAAATAAACATTAGTTAACATATGATTAACCCTAATGGCTTATTATGTTTGGGGACGTACTTGTGGACCATCAATTCTAAAAAATAGCAGGAATAGAACTTTATCAATTCCAAAAAAAAATAGCAGAAATTGAACTTTATCAATTCTAAAAAATAGCAGGAATCGAACTCTTAATTCTTAAAAGCAGGAATTGAACACTACGTAATATATATTTGATCTTTAATTTTTAGGTAGTGATGGAACACTATTATTTTTTTATGTAATTGAACACTCGCCGCAGCACTTTCATCATATTACAAATATATTAAATTTATGATTGATAACTGTGTCCCGTAGTATTAAAATTTTGTGGGCTTTATATATGGCATTTAATGGCGATCGTCGTGCGAAGTTTGGTTGAATACTCTGGCTGAATAAAAAGCAAAAGAAAGTATTAGCTTACCCATATCATTAAAGTTTGGCTGAATACTCTAGCTGAAGTTTCTTTAATGTTATGTGTAAGCTAATACTTTCTTATGCTTTTTTCTAGTTTTTTACGGTCCAGTGTAGTGTTTGTTATCGTGTTTGAACTTGTCTTGATTTTGTGGTGTCTTTTACTATTCTGTTTTCTCATGCATGGATTTTTTGTCTGAATTAGCTTTTTGCCTAGTTTGCCGTTCTACTTTTCTTCATTATGGTGATGGGGACAACGTTTGACGTACAGCTGCCCACACGCAGAAAACACCATCCTGTGTTGTCTGGGCCAGGCTTCTGCCTGATATCGCCCTGATATACCAACACCACTTATATATAGTACTCACAGACTGGTCCATGACATTGGACGCTGGGGTGTTACTGATCCAGGGAAAGTAGTGATCTGGCGATTCTACGGGGCACTGGAAAACTTTGGACGGTTTTACTTTTAGGGGTTGTTCACAACTTACTTTTTGCTTGTCACGCACTATCAGCATTTTTCAGATCTCTGTGCTCCTCCGAGATATTACCCTTTGTAAGTTGCTCCAACCCCAATAAAATTCAGCTTCAGACCCTGACCAATGTTACCATGTCCACTCATCTCGTATACAATCACTGTGGTTACTTAAGACTTCGCAATTCTTTATGTTTACAATAAATAAGTCATTCCATTTAGTATTTTCACCACAGCTTGTCAATTGGGGTACGAAGCAACCCAAGGGAAAACTCTCGGGTTTAACATACACTACCGTCCCTTCTATCTCGATATTGACAAGACAGCATACAAGGCTACGAGTGAAACCACATACCTCATTCAAAATTTGCTTGACAAAGTTTCACTAGCATGGATCATGTTTTGAAAGCTGTAAAATATCAATTAAATGCATTTATAATTCATTGAAGGATACATTACAGAACACGGTAAGACATATTCATTCCCTTGTAGTGACGATACAAGAAGTATCACTTTAAAAGCACTCTGAGCTCAAGAAATCCCAGCAAGTTAAATACTCCCGAGACCGGCTTTAACGCTCCAATTCCAGCTTTCGCTTCCAATTTCATTCTACGAAGGGATAAGTTCAGGTACTCTTTGAGCACTGTTGCCGTTCTCCAGAAGATAATCCACAGAACGCTGCATCCATATTTAATTCGAACGTCAGCTCCCACTGCCAGATGAGTATTAGAAACTCTAACGGAAATTAATTAACCGCTTAAAATATTTAAAAACCAGAGCGCATCTCAACTCTTCTCTTTGTGAGTTATGTACACAGTTCGTCCATAAAGCTCTATTAGCCTCGGCTTCCCCTTCCTGCGTTTGAATGAATGCCGTCTTCAGAGTTTCTACCCAAGAAACTCTAAAGACGCTTCATTTTAAATGTCTGGCAGGACGCTATTCGGGAAGCCGTAATTACGGCTTGGAGCCGCGAAGCCATTTTCGGATTGCGTTTCTTGTTTTTCTTTTTCACCACCGGTTTTTGCTCTGCAGTTTTTAATTTCACGCCAATGTGCCTCTGTGTAAATAGAAGATTAGGGGTTTTAGAATTCGCTAAAGCTGTAAATCCATCAAGAGAAAAGGGTGAGCGTATAAAAATAAACGCGAAAACCAAATTAGGGTTAAGGAACCTTCGAATAGCATTAGCGCCCGCCTGATCAGGATTGGGCTGTCTGGTTTAGATTTATGGATAACGGAAGTTTTCTAAATTGTTGAAAAAAAGTTAGGGAAATTTACAGGATTTATAGAGCAGAACGTATGGAGGTAATTATTGTGAGCGTTCTTTAATTATCATTTTATCATTCCCTGTATGGTAACCTTGATAAAAATTTCGGATTTCCATGTATGTTTACGCTTAAATTTAACACACGAAGCCTAAATCAAGAACATCTTTTTTCGATGCAGATTAAGTACTAACTTTAATCAAAACTGATGAGTTCTGGAAATTTTCATTAAAAAGTGATTCAAGGTTGCTTTTGTAAAAACAAAACGAACTCTAAAGAAAAGTAGTTTTAATTATTACTGAAAGTGAGTATCATTTGGTGATAATTTTAGGAAACGTTGGAACTAATGCTTTTAATTTTTAGTTATTTCACCGTTTTAGATTAAACTGGATTCATTTTTCATCGGGATGTTTTTTAACCGTTGTAGATAAACGTTGTTTACTGGAGTCAACGATAAGAAATTAAGAGTTTTATAGCAATGCCAATTTAATCTTTTTATTATAGAAGGTATATTTAATAGTTGTTTTGCGAAATAATTTTGTTCTTGTATTTTAAACCATACCCTTCTGTGAACCTGGTTTGAATAAATGTAAGCTCTATTGAGAGAGAATGTAGAAACCTTACATTTTCATCGTTTCAGCAATGCAACCTCTGCTCTCCAGAACAATAAATTTAATACCACAAGAATGTTACTATGATCACGACGCTTAACTCTCCAAATGGTTTGGACGAGATACCACACCCGTCAAGATCTGACCAATCCTGCTAATGCCAATATATCTCGTTATCAAGATATTGGTGATTTTTTATGATGACGACATCAAGATCTTGGTCAATTTTCTTCTAAAGACGGGATATCTCGTTCATAACAAAATCTGTCTAGTTTTGCTTATGGCAAGATACATCGTCAAAAAAATCTCCAGGTGAATTAAATTGATACTCCTTACGCAAATTTAAACTTGTTACGCAACGAACATTCTGTATTATAAAAAATTAAATGTGAAACCCAATAACAATATGCATTAAATCACAATTGAAATCTAGAATTTAAAAACACTATTTTCTGTAGCAAAACATATTTTCATCGTTGTTGTTCTTTCAGGTACTCATCACTTAAGGACTTACCTATTTAACGACCACTTGGACTTACGACCAGCTTTCTCCAGCGTGGGGAATCATCGTTCTTATTCTGTTTTTACACACACGTGCAAAACCAAAGCCAACGCCGACCCCGAATGTAATTTAACCCTCCAAGTGCTTTTGACGAGATATCTCTTCCATCTAGATATAGCCAATCCGATTTTTTTAAAGGTGACGAGGTCAATATCTGGTCAGTTGTCTTCTAATGGCGAAATATCTCGTCAATCAAGATCTGGCTAGTTTTGCTAATGACGAGATACCTCGTCAAGACAATCACCAAGAGGAGAAACAGGTTCTGAATTCCGATACTGGTCCGAATTCCCTTGTCCTTAACTGTTATGGATTTAACGTTAAATTCTAGTCCACTGAGAAGGTATTATAGGCTTTTTCACTATAAACATAATCAAACTATAGAAGTCAAAAATAGTTACTTTTAACAACCAATTCGATTTATCGCTGTTTTGAAAAATTTTTTTACTAAATTTATTAAACAAGTAACGCTTGGGTATTGCATTCGAATAGCATGTCAAGTGAGGCTGAAAGTTACGCAATATATTAGCAAAACACTAGAGCCCTCTATATTTAGCTTTACTGGGAAACCCTCAAAGAAAAATCTCAAAGCTACAAAAACACCCCATTTGAAATGATACCTTAGAAGTTCTTTACGGTATGGTATTTTAGCGGTAAATATATTGACTTAATAGTACTTTTATTGGACAATTCCAAAATATACACCCCAAATGTTCAATACCGGCATTAATTCTAACTTGGTAAATGACGTTCACACATAAAGAAGTGATGGCACATTTTCACCGCAGCAAAAAAAGAGCATTCGGAGGTATAGAAAAAAAACCATAAATCAGCTGCAAAAATAAAGAAGAAACAACCTATCAGGGGAGAAGAAAAAGAACTTTCACCGGAAAAGAAACCACTGAATCGTGCTGTGATTGCTCAAAAGAAAATCATACTGAATTCCTATTGGACAAGTTTCGCGAGAAAGGAAGAGAAAAAAAATTTCCTCTGGGGGAAAAACATGGACCCTTTTATTGCCAAAAGACGGAAGAAAAACTTTTAAATGTATTGATGCGAAGAAAGGCTGATATATCTATATATTTTTCGTTTGTTTGCTTTTAACTTTGACCGAGGGAGGAACTAATAAACAGTTTGACTTCTGGCCTTCCAGATATGAATGTGCTTTTTTGTGTAGAAAGCATTGTTGTTCTTTTGGGGCGTCTTTGGTATACATATTTCCTGGAATGCACTCTTTGAAACAGCGCTGTCTGGAGTGAATGATATCTACTCCAGTGAATTTTCAAACTGAATGGACTATCTGAAATAGCTTTGGCTGTTTTTCCGCTAGGGGAATACGGATATGAATAAAGTAGAATTCGGGTCTTTTGTATTTGTCTAAATAGTTCAATAGAGCTCAGAACTTCTTTGGTAGAATGAATCAATCCATGAATTTATGCTTATTTGCTTTTACAGTTTTTAGTTAAAGAGGAATTAATACAATTTGATCTCTGGCCTTCCATATATGAATGTATTTTTTGTGTTGAAAGCATTGTTGTTCTTTTGGGGCGTCTTTGATAAACATCTTTCACGGAATGCACTCTGAAACTGCTTTATAAGAAATGTATGATATCTACTCTAGTGAATCTCAAAATGAATGAACTATCTGAAATAGCTTTGTCTTTTGGGGCCGCGGTGGCCCGGTTGGAAGAGTAACGAACTAGCAACCGAAGGGTTGCGAGTTCGAATCCAGCCAAACACCGTCGTGTACAAAGGGGGCTGGTGCACGTTAAATCTGTCGTGGCCTCAAATGTCCTCACGTTGGCGTGGTGTGGAAGTTTGGAGAGTGGGGTGCCAGCTCAGGTGTTGCCTCGTCATCTGACCATGGTTCAAAATTACGTGGTGTTGTCCTCGGATCTTTCCCTTTGGGATTGATCCCGGACCGTCACCAATAGCCCATTGTGTTGCTCCAGTGTGACGTTAATTGAAATACCCCCCCCCCTTTGTCTTTTGTATTTGTCTAAATAATTCAAATAGAACTCAGGACTTTGGTGGAATGAATCAATTAATGAATTTAGACTCAGGCTTTTACAGTTTTTACTGAGAGAAGAATTAATACGGTTTGACCTCTAGTCTTCCATATATGAATGTATTTTTTGTGTTGAAAGTATTGTTGGTCTTTTGAAGCGTATTTGACAGAGAAGTTTCCGGAAATGCACTCTTTGAAACTGCACTATCTGGAGCTGACATACTCCAGTGAAGTTTCAAACTGTATGAACTACCTAAACTGGATTCGGTTGTTCTTCCAATTAGGAAGTACGTATATGAAGAAAGTAGAGTTTTGTTGTTTTGAATGTTGAATGTGCCTAAATAGTTTAAAAAGTAGAGCTCATAACTTCTTTCGTGCAATAAGTAGATAGTTGAATTCGTAGTAGTTGTCAGCTAAGTAGTTGCCTGAGGCAAACACGGGCTATTGGCGACGGTCCGGGATCAATCCCGATGGGAAAGAACCGAGGAAAACACCTCGTAATTTTGAACCACGGTCAGATGACGAGGTAAATAACTGAGCTATAATAACCCACTCTCCAAACTTCCACACCACGCCAGCGTGAGGCCATTTTAGGCCACGACAAATTTAACGTGCACGAGCCCCTGCATACACGATGGTTTTCTTTATTGGACCAAATTGAACTCGCAACCCTCCGTTTGCTAATACGTTATTCTTCCAACTAAGCTACCGCGACTCCTTTCGTGTAATAAATTAATCGATGAACTTGCACTTAGTTGCTTTTACAATTTTTTATTAGTTTCGGTTTGTTTCTCTCACACATGAATTAATTCTCAATCCATCATGTATTTATTATTTATTTACGAATACCAGGTGTTGGGCAAAAAAGCCATTAGCCTTTTTCTTCCCCATATTCCTGAACATTACAATCAAAACTATTAAGATCAGTACACGGGTACAAATGCTCGCTATTCATTGGTCATCCAGAATTACAAAGAACTCAATTAGGTGAATTCCAAAGTTCAATTCTATTAAGAATTGGAGTTAGATTGGATAAATGGGCATTGAGACGGTCGTGTCCAGGAAGAATATGAAACAAAGCTACAGCTGAGCCACAATGAGAACTCGGAATTGGAGGATTTGAATGAATAAGACATCTTTCTTTAGCTTCTTTGAATATATGTCGAATTTATATACTTCCAAATTCCAATAGAAGTTTGCCACAATGAAAGGCCAATAACGTGTTTGGATTTTGAAGGATACCAGTACCTCTTTGCTAAGAGAACCGGCCTTTCATTTCCTTTCACACCTCAGTGAGAATGCATTGTGCAGTGAACAGAACTTTAGCATGACATGAAACAAAGATATTAACTCTCTTGGTTGTAGTATGGTCTGGTTATCTCGTCATTAGCAAAACCATTTGCAGATCTTGATGAACAAGATATCTTACCATTGGAAGAAAACTGGCCAGATCTTGATGAACAAGATATCTTATCATTGGAAGAAAACTAGCCAGATCTTGATGGACAAGATATCTTACCATTGGAAGAAAACTGACCAGACCATGATCTTTTCATAAAAGAAATCAGCAATATCTTGGCAAAGAGATATCTCACCAGTAGCGAAATTGATCAGATCTTGATGGATGAGATATCCCGTCCAAACCTCTTGGTGGGGTGAGTACATCATCTGAGCGTAACGTTAATTCAAAAAAAGATCAATAAAAATGCTTTTCACAAAAAGACATCGCATCTTTTGCTTTCATTAGATTAGCACATTGATGGAAACAAGAGTTGTATGCGAAGAAATCTAAAGAAAATTTTAAGAGAAATTATAACTGTCAAATACATACTTTAGGAAGATTCAGTTCAGCTCAAAACATTATATTGCCGTGTTATTTGAAAAAGGCAGTGCCTTCAAGACTGTCTTTTGAGTTGATAATCCTTTAGGCAGCTTAAATAAGTATTACTGAACAACATTGGAGAGTAGCAGTACTATAACTTAACATTTTCAGCTGGGTATGCCGATTCTGAATTTGCTCTACTCTCTACAATCCGTAAATAAAATGGTTGAATCTATTTTTTCCACAGCTACACATTTAATTAGTCAAGGAAACCTCTAGTACTTTTATAGATTCATCTGAACGGGGATTTTGTCCATTTGGTTTTCATACAAACTTAATTATTCATAAGATGATTGGCCTTCAAAAATCGTTATAAAAATCCAATATATTTTCATATATATTTACTAACAAGACGTTCGAAAAATGGGCCACACCGTTTAAAATAATATTGCTTGTAACTCTGCAAAGAACTATTCAGCAACAGATTTTATTTTTTGTCTTTCTTATCTAAATGGTACAGTATAGAGCTCAGATATCCTTTTCCAGAGACTCAATCAATGGGATAAAAAGTTTCATTTTTCATTCTAATAAGCTGGAATTATTGTTTAACGCTGTTTGTTGATTAAAATAAATATAATAATATTAAAAACAGCTATTAAAATTCTTTTTGAAAGAATATTTACTTCGCTTTCGTTGAAATAGACAATTGCTGGAGTAAAGAAGCGCGATACGAAAGAAGATTAAGAAAAGTTTTTAAAGGAATTAAAACTTTAAATTAGATTAAGTTCCACTGAAAATACAGAGCCGTTCTTCTCAAAAAGATATTGTGACAAAATTTGGGGTTTTCGAGTATATATAAATATTTTTCAACAGTTGCGGTATGAAAGCATATTAAGCTTTTGGTAACATAATGGTCACTGAGACACGTTTTGCTAATGTACTGTTTGCAAGCGTTTTTAGGCTTCAAGTACTTTTAATTTCCGTTAGTTCTAAAAACAAAACTAGGAGACGCTACCATATTAGCACGGTTGTGATAATGCTATAGCTGCAACTTTCTGGATTTACAATTTGGTTGTTTACAATCTGACTGCATTACAGACCAAATCGACCGCTCTCAAGTTTTAAAGTTTGTTACAACGATGTAAAAAATTCAAAAACTGTAAAGAGTTTTTGAAAACTATAAATACAGAGTTAATGCAATACATTTTGTAATATTCCTTTGAGCCTCAGTTTTGTTAAGTTTCGATGCAGTTTCAGTAAACCATGATTTCACTCAATGGAAGTGGGGATATTGTATTCTCGACTAGCACTCCAGAAATAGGGCCATATTTACAAAGTTTCTGGGTTTGAATTGGGACTGATTTTGCTTTGGCTGCATTATCAACCAATACAACTACTTTAAAGTATTAAATTTTGTTACGACGACAGAATAAATTTTCAAAACTGGATGCTGACTTCTTGAGTAGTAAGGCTGAAGTAAAGCAAATTGTATAACTTTCTGGATTTTTATTTGACTCATTGTTTGTTGTTGTTTCTTATCCCCAAGGTTCAGGATAAGCCTAAACCAGGTTCATAGGACCATGTCGCTCTAAAAGAAAGGCAACTTTCTCCTGATCCAACCTTATATATTACACGGAAACACCGATGTAATAAATAAGGTGGAGAGGGATTGCAAGGCTTGTGGAACAGGAACCATCTGGAGAAGATCTTAACACCATCCTCGAATCTCAAGTCCTTAGTGTGGCCACTTCTAAGCCTCACTAGAGAAACCTGGAAAACCTTAGGCAACTTACAATTTAGTGACACTCCGGGAAAGCTGGGCGAATGCCATGCATGTGTATAGATGGAACATGCCAAGTCTCTGGTTTTTGCTCTGAAAATAGAACAAAAATCTGTGGCCGAGAGGTCCTTATAAAGTGGAAGGGGAGTGCACAACCCTCCTTAGCCAGATGGTCGGCAACCTCGTTACCATACACTCCAACATTCGATGGAATCCACTGGATGTGTATGGCAACTTCATGGGCGAAATTGGAAAGATATCACGCACCGTTTTCTCTACAATCCTAGACCATTATTTGAGGTACTGTATCGAACTCCGGCTGTCATATTGTTTTGGCTACATTATGGAAGATGGCAATCGATTTCAAGCTATAAATTTGGCTCCGACGATGGAATAAACTTTCAAAACTGGGAAGATGTATTAAAAACCTTTAGCATAGAGCTACAGTTACTTCTTTTCCGTGGTTCTTTGAGCCCCAAGTTTATATAGCTTTCTAGGTCTCGGTACGACATAATTCCACTCAATGAGAGTGGGTAGATTGTATTCGCAGTTAGCACTCCAGGAATAGGGCTCTTGTTAAAAGTTTCTAGGTGTGAATTTGACTGATTTTGCTTTGGCTGCATTATCGGCTATGTAAATCATTTTTTGTTCCGACGATAGACTAGACTTTCAAAACTGGAGAAAAGTATTGGAAAAGGTTAGCACAGAGCTGCAGTTACTCCTCCGCATTATTCGTTGAGACTAATTTTTATTTAGCTTTTCTACTGTCTCAGTTCGACATGATTTCTCTCAATGACATTGGAGATACTGTATTCTCATTTATCACTCCAGAAATAGGTCCATAGCTAAAAGATTCTAGGTTTCCAATTTGACTGATTTTGCTTTAGCTGCATTATCGACCAATGCAACCACTTTAAAGTTTTAAATTTTGTTCTTATGATGGACTGAACTTTCAAAACTTGAAAGAGGTTTTGAAAACTGTTAGCACTGAGCTAATGCAATACATTTTTCTCCTACTCCTTTCAGATCCATTTTTATTTAGTTTTGCTGTGGCTTTACTGTGACATGATTCCACTCAGCGAAAGTGAACAAATTTCAAGCACCGATAAATCCAGGATTCTCTGAGAGCCCAGGACTTTCATCGGATTAGGAGTTGAGCCGATATTCTTGTAAAAAGAAATACAGTTCCCGGGGTTATAAATCCTTCCAAGGTAGGCGCATGGGACTTAAGAAAGCATTTCTTACTCATGCGGATATTCAGTTTCTTGCATACTTTGAAATAAAGAGGAATGATATACGAATGAAAAGTATTCTGTCAGCTACGTGAGAGTTTATGGCAAGATAGCAAGGTGATTTGCTCGTTTCTTTTAACGTTAGACAGGATTAACCCTCCTGGTGGTTGTCTTGACTACGTCATTTGCAACACTGGCCAGATCTTGATGGGCGAGATATCTCGTCATTAGACAAAAAACTGACCTGATCTTGATGGATGATAAATCTCATTCGAAGAAAACTGACCAGATCTTGATCTCGTCATCATAAAAAAATCGCCTATATCTTGTTGACGAGATCTCTAATCAACACGATATTTAACAAAATTTATTATCAATATAATTTGTCAGATCTTGATGGATGAGAGACATCTCATCGAAACCACTTGGATGGTTAAGTAATGATAATTTTGATTGCTAACATCGCAAAGTGTAGGAATTGTCTAGAGACCCTGGCGGTCTCTTGGTATTGATATTGCTCTGTAATGAATCCCCTCCCTCTGTTGTATTTATAGAAATATGATGTCGGACCGACTGGCCAAAAAGAGGACAAATATCCTTCATATCTGTCAATCTGATACACCCCTTGGATGTACAGTTTGAATAACCACGGATAAATTAAAATATAAGTATAAATTAAGATTGGCTGATAACACAAAACATAAAGTGGTGGAGAAGGGTGTCCATTCCTGTCGGTTATCGGGTTTGGCGGTTTTAAGATTATTGACAAGTCATGATCGTATGGCAATTCAGTTGTATTGTTTTGCCATCTATGATAGCTCGTAACGTGTCCTAAGCAGAGGGATGGCATGCCAAGACTTCGACCACTTTTGGAATGTTTGGCATAATTAGGGTCCATGTACACTATTTGAAGGCATGAGACCTCTTGAAGCAGTTGGAACCTTCATTTAATTAATCCCCCTAGTGATTGTCTCCACAAGGTACTTCGTAATGAGTAACAATGACAAGATCTTGACGAACTAGATATATTGTCATTATAAGAAAAGTGACCAGATCTTGATGAACGATATATCTCAGCATTCAAAGGATACTTACCAGATCATGATCTCGTCATCATAAAAAAAAATCGGCACTATCTTGATGACGAGATATCTCATCATTAGCAAAATTGATTAGATCACGATGGATGAGATATCTCGTAGAAACCCACTTGGCCATCACACCACTTGGTTAACACACCATCGTTCTTAGATACATGTAACTGACCCTTTAGCCCAGATGCTCTGCGCGGGGCGATTAGTCTATTCGAGGGGTGAAGGGAACTAGTCTATTTGATGAGTCGACTAGTCTATTGAACGAGTAAGCCGTTTGAGGTTGGCATACCTAATTCGATGATTTATAGTGATGTCACTTGTCGTTTACAAAGCTTCGTTCTTGTTCGTTCTTCCTTTCAAACAGCTATAAGCGTTTCTTCCATGCTCATAAACGCTTAGTGGCTTAATGGGTTCTTCCATTGCGCCTAGCCGTGTTGTTGACGACGCAAGTTAGATTACTTTACTTGAACGGGGTGTATTTCTCTCTTCTCTGTCAACAAAACTTTCCTTGTGTGTGTATGTCCATTGCTTCATGTTGTCCATCTTGTGTCTGGCGCAGCTTGGTAAATAAACATGGCCCTTGCACCATAAAACCGGGCCACGGTGGCCCGGTTGGAAGAGTAACGGACTAGCAACCGAAGGGTTGCGAGTTCGAATCCAGCCAAACACCGTCGTGTACAAAGGGGGCTGGTGCACGTTAAATCTGTCGTGGCCTCAAATGTCCTCACGTTGGCGTGGTGTGGAAGTTTGGAGAGTGGGGTGCCAGCTCAGGTGTTGCCTCGTCATCTGACCGTGGTTCAAAATTACGTGGTGCTGTCCTCGGATCTTTCCCTCTGGGATTGATCCCGGACCGTCACCAATAGCCCGTTGTGTTGCTCCAGTGTGACGTTAATTGAAAATACCAAATACCTAGCACCATAAAACCCAACCAAACCTATTGAACTTCACATTAAAAAATGTTCTCCTCTTTGAAATCTTAAGTCTCAGTTGAAAAGGAAGTTGTGCAGATCGAGATACATTGGCACAACAATAATGGCAACAGAAGCAGGATAAATTTGTCATTCATAATTATCTTCGCTTAGCAAAGCAGGTAGAAAATATCAAATGCTAAATACATTTGCATGCGCAGTTGCAATGTGGTATATAGGGGCAAGACTGGTAGTGCCTGTTTGCCGGTTAATAACGTCATTTCCTTTCGATCATTTCATTTGTACCCCACACCTATAAGGATTTTCGCATCAAGAACACTCTTTGCAGGCTAAATTGAGTCTTGATAAAACCATTATGTAAAATTATATTGAAAACACATCACAAATAATTCCTTCAACCCAATATAAGTTCATTTCATCTGTGAATCGAAACCTTCTTCAAAAGCAAATAATCTCCACTCCGAATATATAAACCTTACAAAGGACATGTTCCCATCCTTCACACAATCAAAACCCTCGACAGAACTAAATTGCAAGCAAAACGCACGAAATAAAACACCCGAAAGGAAATATCAATGACAGTCCAGGTCTAAACACAAGGGAAACGCTACCGTCATTAAAACCACCGTGCAAATCCACTCAAACTGGCATCATCAGGACCAGGCATTTCCCCCACCGAAATTGAGCATCCATCTTTTTAAATCTGCGATCACTCTTCGAAGAATATGAGAGCTGCGAGGCCTTTGTATCATTATTTTCCCCTTTCCTTTACACTGAGATCTTGGGAAGAAGGGAAATAACTCAAGATTCAACAATTTCCCTTTCTAATACGCCTATTAATATGCGCTGTCGCATATTTGGAAGCAAGATGAGGAATGGCAATATTTTAAGGTATTGATTTTGTAATAAGCGAATGGTGGATCGCGTATTGGGATGACAAGGTTGTTGGGAATATTAGTCTCTATTTTATAGAATTGTTTTCATAACGATAAAAATAGAAAGAACTCAATTGAGTTGTACGAAATAAATTATTAAGTTTTAATCCTCCTGGTTCTTGCCTTGACGAGGTACATCGTCACTAACAAAACTGACCAGACTTTGATCTCCTCATCATCGAAAAATAGGCAATGTCTTGACGACGGGTATCTCGTTGAAATCACTCGGAGGGTTAAATTGTAACCCTCTGAGTTTCGCTGGATTTCCGAATAGTGTAGTATTTCGTTTATCCTACACAAATGTAGTATTTCTTTTAGCCTGCACATAATGACTAAACGGCCACATCTGCTGGATGAAAGAATTCTACGAATGGTTCTATTGGTGAAAATTTGTTAGAAGTCATACAGGGGAATACTATGTACATGTTGCAGAACGAATAAATTCGTGTGAGGTTATAAGAGGGTTAAGTTTTATTGAATCTGTTTGTTGTTGGATTGGATTTTGCGGAGCAAAGGCTATATTTGGCCACGCTGCACTAAAGAAAGTCAAGTAAATTGTCCATATACACACATACTAGAAATGTTTTACTGACAGAAGACAGCAGTACATCCAAGGAGGAACCGGACCTACGTAGTTTACAGCTAGCCCTTAAAAGTGTAACGGATAGAAATTGATCTGTGTAAGATTAATCGTAAGAATTAGATTCCAATTTTTTTAAACTTCGTTTTTTAGTTGCAAGTTGTGGCAAGTTATGCGAGATCATTTTTATCCAAATAACACTTTTTCCCGTAGACTTTAGTTTTATTTTGCTGGTTTCTTCTATGTTGCGGATCGAATAAATTCATGTGAGGTTATAAGAGGGTTTTATTGAATCTGTTTGTTGTTGGATTGGATTTTGCGGAGCAAAGGCTATATTTGGCCACGCTGCTCTAAAGAAAGTCAAGTAAATGGTCCATATACATACTAGAAACGTTTTACTGACAGAAGACAGCAGTACATCCAAGGAGGAACCGGACCTACGTAGCCTACAGCTAGCCCTTAAAAGTGTAACGGATAGAAATTGATCTGTGTAAGATTAATCGTAAGAATTAGATTCCAATTTTTTTAAACTTCGTTTTTTAGTTGCAAGTTGTGGCAAGTTATGCGAGATCATTTTTATCCAAATAACACTTTTTCCCATAGACTTTAGTTTTATTTTGCTGGTTTCTTCTATGTTGAGGATCGAATAAATTCATGTGAGGTTATAAGAGGGTTTTATTGAATCTGTTTGTTGTTGGATTGGATTTTGCGGAGCAAAGGCTATATTTGGCCACGCTGCTCTAAAGAAAGTCAAGTAAATGGTCCATATACATAGTAGAAACGTTTTACTGACAGAAGACAGCAGTACATCCAAGGAGGAACCGGACCTACGTAGCCTACAGCTGGCCCTTAAAACTGTAACGGAATAGATAGAAATTGATCTCTGTAAGATTAATCGTAGGAATTAGTTTCGAATTTTTAAACTTCGGTTTTCAGTTACAAGTTGTGGCAAGTTATGCGAGATCATTTTTATCCAAATAACACTTTTTCCCGTAGACTTTAGTTTTATTTTGCTGGTTTCTCCTATGTTGCGGAACGAATAAATTCATGTGAGGTTATAAGAGGGTTTTATTGAATCTGTTTGTTGTTGGATTGGATTTTGCGGAGCAAAGGCTATATTTGGCCACGCTGCTCTAAAGAAAGTCAAGTAAATGGTCCATATACATAGTAGACACGTTTTACTGACAGAAGACAGCAGTACATCCAAGGAGGAACCGGACCTACGTAGCCTACAGCTGGCCCTTAAAACTGTAACGGAATAGATAGAAATTGATCTCTGTAAGATTAATCGTAGGAATTAGTTTCGAATTTTTAAACTTCGTTTTTTAGTTGCAAGTTGTGGCAAGTTATGCGATATCATTTTTATCCAAATAACACTTTTTCCCATAGACTTTAGTTTTATTTTGCTGGTTTCTTCTATGTTGAGGATCGAATAAATTCATGTGAGGTTATAAGAGGGTTTTATTGAATCTGTTTGTTGTTGGATTGGATTTTGCGGAGCAAAGGCTATATTTGGCCACGCTGCTCTAAAGAAAGTCAAGTAAATGGTCCATATACATAGTAGAAATGTTTTACTGACAGAAGACAGCAGTACATCCAAGGAGGAACCGGACCTACGTAGCCTACAGCTGGCCCTTAAAACTGTAACGGAATAGATAGAAATTGATCTCTGTAAGATTAATCGTAGGAATTAGTTTCGAATTTTTAAACTTCGTTTTTTAGTTGCAAGTTGTGGCAAGTTATGCGATATCATTTTTATCCGAATAACACTTTTTCCCCGTAGACTTTAGTTTTATTTTGCTGGTTTCTTCTTTATGTGATGATTGCCAATTTAATAAAGTTTTAGCTCACACGAATATTTAAATTGCAAATTTTATTTTACGTAAGCAAAATTAATATTCACACAAAACTCTACGGATCTTTTCGTATAAGGATTCCTCTATTTGTCTGCACGATGACTCTATACTTCTCTACCTTGATAACTAAGGAGTCTATGTCCAAAATTGTTGAACTTGAGTAATTTTCAAAAATTACTTCAAGGTTATGAAACTATGCTAGATAAAGTGTCAATATCCCCTGTCATTCTGAGTCGTACCTTTTTAAAAAGATCAATGTAAACTGTTTGCAAATTTTAAAAGAGCCAATGTGCGCATTGGCCTTTTCTTTAAATAATTCCGTTACTTAGATTAATTAAAGTAGAAACAGACAATGTCCCGACGTTACCCCTTTTTACAGATTGTACTGAGAATAATTCATCGACATCTTTCTTCACTCACTTAGAGTATAAGTTAAAAACGGTGTTCTAAAGAAAGGTAAGTTGATGGGTTGTGCCTGTGAATGTAAGAGGTGATGCTATGATAAAATGAGTGCGGCGCAAAGGCAATGAATGAATTCTCCGAATTCTGTATCGATGGGCAGGACCAGCTAATCACAAATAGTTCTCGTAGTTCAATGGTCGGAAAGTATTTGAATGATACTCATAAAACGCAAATCCGATGACAGGTTTCAAGGAAGTACTTTTTAAATATTCAGTGAAACAATCAAGGTCTGTAAATTTTCTATTTAAATACATAGTACGATATGTACTTAAATACTTTTAGCTCACCCTTAAGAAAGTAAGGGTTATAACTGAAAAGGGGAACTTCTGTTAACATTTGCTCACATACAGAAAAGGAAAACGTGGAAACACTTTACAATTTATGGAGAAACAAGAGTATATCAGACAGCACAAAGCCAGATTTCAGGCTTAAAAAAGGCATTACTCAAGGGAAAAGACACCAACAAAAGTATTACCTTTGGAGGCAGTGGACTTTCAAAATGACCAAATTCAATAGAAAAATCGAATTTACAATTTTTGCCTTAAAACAAATTAATATCAAGCTATAGATTACAAAAAATCTCAATTACGGTTTGTATCTTTTTTGACGAAATTATATACACAACGACATAAAACGTACGATAGATAAGTATAGTAAATCTATTACTAAAATGCATTTTTCGCTGAGATTTTTTGACATTTTTCTGTTTTTGAACTGTTTCCTGGTCATCTGGTTCTCTCTGATTTCCGACTTTTTTTCCTGTGATAACCATTGAAATCTGCTATATATATGTAATTCCATATGGGAAATGCATCATCCATACATGGAAATTTCATTATAAATGTTGCATAACCTGGGTTTTTTCAAACATTTTACGTGTTGTAGTACAAAAATTTATTTTGCCTAACAATTTAATAATACCCATACCAAATGGAAGTTAATACTATATTGGCAATAGATGGTACAAAATAATAGGAATAAAAATGTTGACTATAGATGGAAATTTTATGTGCATGGGGTCTGTTAATCTTTGCTAATTTACAATATCAAAAAGTATCATGCAATAACGAATCCAACCAAAGAGCGTCGTGTACAAAGGGGACTGGTGCACGTTAAATATGTCATAGCCTCAAATGTCCTTAAGTGTGGAAGTTTGGAAGGTGGGGTGCCAGCTCATGTGTGACCTCGTCATCTGACAGTGTTTCAAAATTACGCGGTGTTGTAATCGGATCTTTACCTTCGGGTTTGATCCCGGACCGTCGCCAATAGCCCGTTGTGTTGTTCCAATGCAACGTTAATTAAAATACCTACCTACCATGCAATAATGATCGCACAGCTTAATATTTTTGACTAAACTTCATATACAATCATTTCAGTAAAATCAAGTCTGAAAATTTTATAAGTCTTATAATAACCTCAAAACTTTGATTTGAAGTCCATTGTCACCTGTCTCCTGATTTGTCTATGGCGAAAATGTATAGCGATCCATGCTGTACAATAATTCGTACTATAGCTAAAAAATAAACAAAAACACAACAGTAATATTTTCTAATTAGATGTGTGATTTAACCCTTCAGGTGGCTGTTTCAACGAGGTATCTCGTCATTAGCAAAAATGACCAGATACCTCGTCATTAATACAATTGGTCAGATCTTGATGGACGAAGTATTTTGTGTAAACCACCTGGAGGGTTAAAGACAAAAAAGAATCCATTAAAAACGTCCTTTTCCATAGCTTTTCTTAACCTGAACTCGTGCAGATGGAGATGGATACAATCAACGTATGAATAGAAAAGGCTAAAAATAAAACACTGATATTGAATTACTTCATAACTGGTGTAACTTCATCATATTAATATCAAGAAAGCCCACGTTATCTTTGGTGAAAATGCCTCAACGTGATTTTTCCGATGTCACAATTTTTTAAAGTTCGAGACTCATCAATAGGAAGAAAAATGAAGATGGAGACCAAGTAGCTTGGTCAAAAATAAAGGAAATAGAATTTCCCTGCATTTCCCAATAGTCCTTTCCCTTAACTGAATTGAAAAACAAGATATGATGGTCTACAATTTCTCAGTGATGAAATACGCAATTTTATTTTCATTTAATTCTTCATTCCACACTATTTTGTAACTTTATCTAATCCCATTTATGTATTGATTTTTTTTATCCTGCTTCAGTTATGGCTACCGATTGATTCATTGAGGGTTAAGACGGGGATTCAGAGACAAAAAAGAAATTACAGTGAAGAAAGTGTTATCTGGAAATCTTTATTTATCTGTGACGTGCCATTTAAGATTAGCTCATGACTTCTTTTCTCGTGATTGTTAATATCAGCATTACTGCTTGAATCAGGAGCTGATCGTTTTATATACCGGCTCTATAATGTTTAGTTTCTGATTTTGGTTCCATATGTTTCATTTCTGATTTTGGTTCTATATGTTTCGCTTCTGATTTTGGTTCTATAATGTTACGTTTTATATTCCGGCTCCATGACGTTAGATTTCATACCCCGGCTTTATAACGATACGTTTTACATTTAGGCTCTATAACACTAAGTTCCATATTTCGGCTTTTTAAATTTCTGTTCTGGCACAATAGCATTTTGCATAATATTTTGGCTATAATACATTACGTTTCGTATTTCGTCTGTTTAACGTTGCGTTTCGTATTCCGGTTCTATAACGCTACATTTCATACTTTGGTTCTAAAACGTTACTTTTCATATTTAGGCTCTATAACGTTACGTTTCATACAGCGGTTCGAAAACGTTCCGTTTCATATTTCGGCTCTATACGGTTCTGTTTCATATTCCGGCTCTATAACGTTACGTTTCATATTTCGTCTCTTTAAGGTTTGCTTTTATATTCCAGCTATGTAACTTTACGTTTCAAATTTCGGTTCTAAAACGTTACCTTTCATATTTTGGCTCTATAACTCTATTTTGCAGATTTAGACTCTATAACGTTACATTTCATATTCCATTTATAATTAATGCTATACCATCAAAAAGTCCTAACAATATAGTTTTAATATTGATAAAGCTTCAAGTACATCATCTTACAAAATTATATGGAAAATGCATCACTAAAAAAATTTATTTTATTTAATAAAAAATTCTTTTAATTTTTAATTGAACCTATAACTCGTAAAAATAAATAATCTCCAATCGAAACACCCGAATATAAGGTGACGCGGTAGCCCAGTTGGAAGAGCAAGGGATTGGCAACCAGAGGGTTGCAAATTCGAAACTCGGTCCAGCCAAAGACCGTCGTATACACGGAGGCTGGTGCACGTTAAACCTGCCGTGGCCTCAAATGTCCTCACGTTGGCATGGTGTTGAAGTTTGGCGAGTGAGGTTCCAGCTCAGGTGTTACCTCGTCATCTGACCGTGATTCAAAATTACGTGGTGTTGTCCTCGCGAATTTTTCCCTTGGGGACTGATACCGGACCGTCGCCAATATCCCGTTGTGTTGCTCTCGTGTGATCTAATTAATTGCCTGCCTACCGAATATAAAACAGCACTGTCCCATTCATCACACTTAAAAAATCCTACACAGCTAAATTGCAAGAAAAGCACTAAATGAAATGAAAAATCGATTGTTGTCCGATCTTAATATACATGAGGAAGGGGAACACGACCCTCATATTAAAACTACAATGGAAAACCACTAATCACTACCATCATAAGAACCAACATTAACAATAAACAGTTATAAAAATTAACGATATAAATGAGTACAAGTTCTGAAGTTAAAGTTCTTCCCATAAATGAAGCTACTTAAAAACAAAAAAATTACACTAAAATACTGAAATGTGCTTTTTATAATAGCTTTCCATAAATCGTTACCACAGAAAAACAACCAGTGTGTAAGTTTATAGCAAACCTACTTAATTATTTCTATAGTATTATTAGTTAAAGGTTTTAATGATTATTTAGGGGGTTGGCTTCGATAAATATTTGTTAATATTACTTTTATAACAATTCAGTGTAAGTGCCAAATTTATTAGCTTTAGTTATCGTAATAAGCTAAGTATGTTTTATTTATTTATGGTATGTTTATACATGATTTATAATGTTGTAAAAACACTATGCTGTTTTTTGTTGCTGAAATATTCAGAGCATAGGATTATGGATATCCTAAAATCCTGTTAGAAATCTAACTTAATAATTTCATAATCTTGCAACGTGCCCTGCATGAAGTTAAGCGAAACAGGTTTTTTAAGAATTAAAAGAACAATATTTAAGTATTTTTGCTCAATTTTTAAGATTAATACAGCATTGTTTGCTTCTATTAAGTGTTAAACTGATAAAAATAACTTTTCCACTCATGTTTTTAATATCATGTACATAGTTATCTTACGCGGCATATAAAACACTTATTTTATTTGGTTAAGGATAAAACAAAACATACAATTACACAATACGCCAATTTCGGAATGAATCAAATAATACGTCAATCCCCAAACACTAGCGCCGTCTATAGTTAGCTTATACGAAACCCTCCCCTTAAAGTGGATACAAACACTAACTTTTTCACAGTAGATTCAGAGTTGATATTTTGTCTTGAATTTTACCGCTTCATTTTAAATACTCTATCTATAAAGATAAAATCATCGGACGACTGAATATGAATAATTCAAATAAACATTTGGGAGAATAAAAAATAAAATATCTCTAAATACAGCTAAAGTTTTTAATGAGAAGAATAAGATTCCAGAATAGGAATTCAATTGATTGAAGATTCAAGATCCCTGGTTCTTCAATAGCATAATTTATTCCCTAAACTAAGTTAAAATCAATTCCCGTGAAGCATATATTAAGCCAGAGAGTTGAAAAAATTTTCTGTTTCGCCCATTATAGATTAGATCTTTTTTATAGATAATTATGCTCAATTTAAAGGAGTTTGATCCTGGTATTCTTATTTTTTGCCTAAAATTAAACTAAAAACTAATTTTGCCCATGATAGTCAAAAACATTATTTTAAACGAATACCTGATGTTCAATTAGTTTGACAGACTAATTCATATTCATCCGAAATAATTTGTTTTCCACATTTTGATTTTGATATCGTTACCTTTTCGATTATTAAATACCGTTAGATGTATGTTGAGAAAATAAATTTCTATTTAACCTCCTTGATGGTTTATCTTCGCGACAAAAACCACCCAATAGTGTAGAGTCTCTGATGGGAAACCTGTTCCGATTGTCATCATTTCTGGGCTAGGGACAATTTGTGGATCTTCATTCCCTTAGAATAAAAGGCAGTTTTGTCTCGGCGAGATATCTCGTCCTTAGCAAAATTGACTAGATCTTGGACGAGATTATCGTCCATGAAAATCTTACCAATTTTCAAAATGGCTAGGTGCTTCGCCCAGACAATTATTAGGAGGTTAACCTCCATACGTTATAGCATAATAGGTGGTCAAAATTGACCGCACAGTAACCATATCGCATCATTCTCTGTCGAAAATCAATCCGAAAAAGTATCCATTTTTCGATTGGTCGTATTGGAAATTTCCGATCAGTGTAGTATATTGATTTCTCCTCCAACGCGCACTACGGCTAAATAACCACATCTGTTGATTGAAAGAATCGTGGGAAATATATTGGTTAGAAAATTAATTTATCCTCGAAATCTCATAGAAAACAGGCCAGAACCGATCCCAGAGTAATCCTACCACGTGACTCTTTGCCGAAAACAAACCCCTTAATATAGGGGAGGTTGTATATGGGTTCACAACCGCAAACGTATAAGGCATGAATTCTTCTCTGTGTTATTAGCGGGAGGGTTAAATGTAAATGAATCAAATCTAGGTGGTTATCAGTGTATAATATAATTTTAAGTATTAAAGGCCGAAGACAGAAGATACATATGGCATAGTGTTTACATGAATGTGTTGCTTAGAAAGTTTAAATCTATATAAGTGTTACACAGAGTTATGGGCCGTGCAGAAATGTACTAGAAGTTGATGTCACGTTGGATATAATCTATAAGCAACTTGTTTTGGGTAACACAGACTTTGAAATCACCCATAAGTATGTTATGAGTATAGTATTGCGTCCTCCCCAACACACATAAATACTAAATAACCACATTTATTGGTTTAAAGCGTCTTAAGAAATATTACATTGGTCAACACGTCCAAAACTAGTAGTTTCCTGTACCTTAGGGTCAATCGAGACACCAAGTAGCCACCAGAGACACCAGGATGAAGCACCAGATGACTGACCAAAAACTGGCATTTTTTCGTCTTGGTCCTAGTAAAAATATCACTCGATGTGGTTTCACGTTCGATTCTGACCCCCTTGCAATCATTAGTTCCTGTTGACCTCCTGCAACTACGTCCTTGAAACTTAATTCATATATATACTGTCTTCAAATGATGACATTCCCTCTATGGGGAACCAGTTCTTCAAAAAGTAAAATATTTCTTAAATAAAGTGCAGCATTCGAATGAGAGCAACTGCGCTATCTCTCCAAGTGCGCCATCTGTCCCTTACTTACCTAATTCAGCGTGGTAGGTGGCCAGTTTGGGCCATCGTTCGCTTAGATTCCCACTTTGTACGGGTAACACATAATTTTTACGACAGTAAACTTTATTTGACAAAGCTAGATTCATGCAATCCACAACCAGATCCAAGTAATTCTGAAGTCTACAAAATCCTAATTTTTAAAACCTGCATTTGTGTATTTTGCACATATTTGTTTTCTAGTTACGAATGTCTCCAAAAAGTAGTTTGTTTCAAAGTCTAGTAGGTTGCAACGAAAGAGTTACTTTTGTTCCACCTACATTATCAATCATTATCAATCTCCTCTTTCTGAGTATTTTATACAATAAAAGTAAGACAAGGACAGGGTCAAAATAATTTGATGGGAAAACAACTGGAGTAAATCGATGCGACATCCACTTTTGGTAAGATTTGATATTTGGTAAAGGTCGGTTCCAATCAAGCCTTTGGGATCATACACTGTGTTAAGAGTAATTCGATTTGGTAAACTCTTTTGATAGTTAGGTAAAAAGTTTGTACTAACTTATAGATTTATGTTTGATATAGAGATACTAATTTTCCATGTACTTAATTGGCACTGGTATATATGAATCCGTGCTTAATTCGCATAGCCTTTAGTATCCGTTTACCATTCTTACACATGCGTATGCAAATATACGAGTAATACGGTTTTCTGTGAGCACGGGTAAATTGATTGAATTTCGTATATTCTTGTAGGTATTTCAATCGATATATACATGTTTACAAGCGAATTAAAATACATGTATAACACGGATCTATGAACATGAGTACACGAGTTCTTTTGTGTATTTCAATCCGTAAATTCATGCTTATATATCTGTACTACACAAGTATTTAAATACACGTATAGTACGGATCTGTGAGCATGGATAAACATGCATGGATACTAATGTGTATTTCAATTCGAATATCCATGCTTACAAAAACGTAATAGTGTAAGTTTTCAAATATAATGATTTGTGTATTTCAAGTCGAATATCCATGCTTACAGAAATGTAATAGTGTATTTTTTCAAATACAAGGATACTAATGTGTATTTCATTCCAAAAATACATGCTTACAGAAATATACTAGTGTAAGTATTCACATACAAGGATAATAACGTATACTTCAATCCGAATATTCATGCTTACACGTACTAGGGTAAGTGTTCAAATACAAGGATATTAATAAGTATTTCAATCGGAATATCCATGCTTACAGAAACGTACTAGTTTAAGTATTCAAATAGATCGGAACTAATGGTGTGTATATACTTCAATACGAATATCATTGCTTACAGAAACGTACTAGTGTAAGTATTAAAATATAACGATAATAATTTGTATTTCAATCTGTATACTCATGTTTACAGAAATGTACTAGTGTTAATAGTCAAATACGCAGAAACTAATGTGTCGTTCAATCCGCATACCAGTGCTTATAGAAACGTACGTACCACGTAACTATTCAAATACGCAGATGTGTCTAAAGGAATCAAGTAGAGTGGTTATTGTGTAGTGGATTCCCACCATCTTTATAGACAGATCATCCACAACTAGCACGAAAGTCTACACGCGTCCTACATATTTCGAAGTCCTAAATGATGTTTTCCTCTTATAAACCCTCGTGCAGCCAACTTTTGTCGTAGAGTGACAAATCCAACCTAAATGTCATTTCTGCATTTATCAAATGAAATTCGCTAATGCGATACTTTATATTTCTGACGAACATTTTGGTACTGTGGAGCATTACGAGCGAGCGAAGAGAGCATGTTCGCGCGGTGAACCTATAAAGATTTCTCAGCACTCTCCGAAGATTGGAGAGTGGGAGACAGCACAAGAGATATAGTTCTTAGTATACTTTATATTTGAAAAATTAAATAGCACAGGTTTATGTTTAAAATTATTTGATATAAGAATTGAATCACTTCTATAAAAACCATCGCCAATAAAATCATCTTTATAAACAGATCATCTACCAGAAGCAAGAAAATCTACACGTGTCCTACACCTTTTGAAGTCCTAAATAAGTTTTCCATCTTATTAACCCTCGTGCAGCCAACATTGGTGTAGAGTTAGGAACAAAGCCTAAACTATATTTCTGTATTTATCCAAATATTCCAATACTTTTCATTTGTGTCAAATATTTCAGGTTGTCCTGGTGTGGAAATTTGGAGAATTGTGTGCCAGCTCGGGTGTTGATCTCGTAATCTGACCGTGGTTCAAAATTACGAGGCGTTGTCCTTGGATCCTTCGCTTAGGGATTGATCCCGGACCGTCGCCAATAGCCGGTGGGTTGCTCCAGTGCGACGTTAATTAACTACTCACCTGCCTACCTGTCGAAGATTTTAGTACTACGGAGCATTACAAGGGCCACGGTAGCCCAGTCGATGAGCAGCAGATTAACAACCGGAGGGTTGCGAGTTCGAAACTCGGTTCAGCCAATGACCGTCATGTGCACGAGAGACTGGTGCAGTGAAATCTCTCGTGGCCTCAAATGTGCTCACTTTGGCGTGGTGTGGTAGTTTGGATAGTGGAGTGACGGCACAAATATTGTTTTCGTCATCTGACAGTGATTCAAAATTACGAGGCATTGTCCTTGGATCTTTCCACCAATAGTCCGCTGTTTGCTTCAGTGTGACGTTAATTAACTACCTACATTCGGAGCATTATAAGTGATCTAACAGAGCATGATTCGAATGGCGAACCTAGAAATATTTCTTAGCACCCCAAAAATTGGCGAGTGGGAGATAGCAAGAGAGATATGGTTCCCTAGTATACTTTATGTTTAGAAAATTAAATACTAAAGGTTCATATTTAAAATTCTTTGATATAAGTATTGCATTCATAAAAAACTTCGCCTGTAAAAAACATGGTTCAATACCTAAAAAATTAACTTACGTCATTAGATGATGGGATAATTGCATTCGTTATCCCTCACTCTGTAAATTACGACGCAAGTTTTTTACGACCGTAAAAAATACGGCCGGCCGTTAAGATTTAATTTCACGGAAAGAAGCGATTTATCTGCACACATTACAGCTTATTTATCTTTTCACGGGTCTTAACTCAGAGTCAGTAGCTGGTGGGAACTGAGTTATGTGCAATTTATTAAGAAGTGATTGAAAACTTCCTTAACAAGAATTTGAGATTACGGGTAGTATCAAAAAACTCGATAAGACGAATGAGTATTTATTCTTTGGACATTGTTTCATTAATTAAATTTCAGCTGACCGATGGAGATTTTGACGCTACATTAAATTTGGTTGGTTGGTAGTTGAATTTACGTCGCACTGGAGCAACACTGAACTGGCTAATTCTTAGTATCGACTAATCGTTCTGTGTGTATATCTGAATCATTCGATATTTGACAGTATTCGAATGCGAAATATTCCATTCCATACGAATTACTCGATTCAGCCCATTTCTAGTTAAAAGTAAGCCGATGAAAAGTTTCAACATAATAAAAGTACTATGTCAGAACTAATGAATGACAGCCTGAGAATTTAATTGAGGTGCTCTTAGTGTTAGACATTCATAATCCAGATACGGCTGGATTCAATAACTTAAAATATTCTATCCAAAGTTAAATTTCAATGGATATTCAAAATTTGGCGTCAAATTTCGCTATTGCATTTGTAAATTATGAAGTTTATATGCCATTTTATATAATAGTTGGTTGGTTTTTTTAAAGTGCATTGGTCATACTTTGCCATGCAGCGCCAAGCACAAAACAACGTCAAGTAATGGAGATACACACAAGGGGAAGTTTTGCTGACGCAGAAGAGAAATACACGTAGGGTAAATTGCAGGATTCGAACAGGCGCCGCCTGCAACTACCTGGTTTGTAAAGGTAGCTGATAAACCCACTAAACAACAGAAACCCCTCCATTTGAGTGTTGCTTTTTTGGTGGTGGATATGACGCAAGGGTCATATTTGGCACTTTACTCCAAACACAAAGGATAGCCAATGTCAGATAATGGGCATATGAACACAAGGAAAGTTTTACTGATACATAAGAGTAACATAAACCCAGGGAGGAATCGAACCTGCGCCGCCCACCAATCACAGGTTCTAGAGCATGGGCATACCCACTGAGCCACGCCGACCCGCATTTGGTATGATTAGGGTAAATTGTCCATCCTGGTGGTTATCTCTCCAATGTATCTCGTCACTAGCAATTAGTCAACATGTTGCTCGAATTTTTGAAGCTCCTCTCAATATCAATGCTCAGTGTACTTATATTTCAAGTCTATAAGCCAAACCCATTGATCCACCACGGCTCCTATCTTGTAGAGAAATGCGACACATCCCTCATTTCGTTATGAGCAATTATTATTAAGCCCTGAGAAATATCCTGTGTCTTCACAAAGGAAAGATATAGGTCATCAGCCTCACAACTATCACTTGACCCTTGACCCCACTCTTATCAATTGTTGAATACAAATATTACTCTCAATATCAATTCTCAGTGTACTTATATTTCAAGTCTATAAGCCAAACCCATTGATCCACCACGGCTCCTATCCTGTAGAGAAATGCGACACATGCCCCTTTCGTTATGAGTAATTCTTATTAAACCCTGTGAAATATCCTGTGTCTTCACAAAGGAAAGATATAGGTCATCAGCCTCACAACTATCACTTGACCCTTGACCCCACTCTTATCAATTATTGAATACAAATATTACTCTCAATATCAATTCTCAGTGTACTTATATTTCAAGTCTATAAGCCAAATCCATTGATCCACCACGGCTCCTATCCTGTAGAGAAATGCGACACATGCCCCTTTCGTTATGAGTAATTCTTATTAAACCCTGTGAAATATCCTGTGTCTTCACAAAGGAAAGATATAGGTCATCAGCCTCACAACTATCACTTGACCCTTGACCCCGTTCTTATCAATTAGTGAATACAAATGAGACATTTACCCTGCATTAATGAACGAGTTACAACTAACCCCATGAAACTCAATTTCATGCTTAATCTGAAAAACATAGCAGGCACGTAATCATCAGACAGGAGGTCATCAGATAGACAGCCCTGACTGGCATCCGACTCGCTACGTCGAGACGCAAGCCGTTATCAGCGTAACGACTGAACGACAACGAAAAGTATCGCGTTCTTATCTGCTGATCATGCTCGAGACGCCGTCTCTCTTTGACAGACATTATCACATATCCGCCCTCCCATTATCAACAGGCCCCGACGTCTTTCAACCCTTTTGAGAGAGAATCGGGGTTGAAAAAAATCAACCCCAACTGCCTTCATCTTATCTCGATGAGACTTTTGGTTATTTCTTGAGGGTAGCTGCATCCGGAGAAGGTATTGGCCGAAATCAGATTTCGAAAAATTCCGATGGACTTTATTTTTTTGGCTGGGAGAAATAAAATGTTATGTAAGGTTCAGGATGAGGGAGGGAAACATACGCAAGGGGTGCGGTAGGAGGGTTGCAAGTGCGATAAGGGTCTGGATGTGCTGGGGCTTTCAAATCGAAATTTTCTGAGCTGTCAAAGAGGGAGAATGTGTTTCTTTTTTTGATGGTTGGTTCTTTTGTTGGGCGAAATCTTCGGACTGAAAGCATCTCAGAAATCGCATCAAAATAAACAGTCGAATTTCATTTCAGTTTCTATTTCTCTGGTCATTTCCTTTCTGGTGAATGCGACTGCAAAAGATCGAATGGACAGTTGTGGGGGAACGAAACTATCCCTACCCTTACTCGCGCGTCATACATGATAGAGCTAGTTCAGGGATGTTATCCATTTGGTTGGTCGTTTCGGAGTTTTTGACCAAATACACATAACATAACAGTGATAACCGTTATGTTATGTGTATGGCAATGTTATGTTATGTGCCAAATACACATAACAGGGAAGGAAACCAACCCACATAATACACTATCTTTCCATTCGTCACCGGACACCCCTCGAAAAGCACTTAGTATCATCCGTACACGTCATACAATTTACAAAAGACATTGAAAGGTTAGAATATTCTTATAGCAGCTACAGTTCTGGACACGCTTTGGTATTAGTCCATACCTGTTTCAGCAAATAATGCTCCATGTCATACAGGAGTTATTAACACGTGGTTTGAGGAAATGGGTGTGGAAAAACTTCATTGGCCAGCCCAAAGTCCAGATCTCAAACCCTTGGAACACCTTTGAGATGAGCTAGAGCGCCGGTTGAGAGTTAGGCAATCTCGGCCAAAAAACACCACTGAGTTGTTTGCCAATTTGAAGGATGAATGGAGCAAGATTCTTTTAGAAACATATCGAAAATTGGTGGAAAGTCTTCCTCGAAGAGTTACAGATGTCATTGCATCGAAAGATTTCCCTACACGATACTGATGTCTTGTTGGTCCGCTTTAACTTAATAGTATGAGGTGTCCGGTGACGAATGGCCAGATAGTATAGGTATTTAATTGGCATCGCACTAGAGCAACACAACGGGCTATCGGTGGCGGTCTGGGATCATCCCACGAAGGAAAAGAACCGTGAACAACACCACGTAATTTTGAACCACGGTCAGATGACGCACACATAATAATGAAAGAAGCCAACATACATAATAGTGAAGGTATATAGGTATTTTGAGTTAACGTCACACTGGAGCAACACAGCGGGATATTAGCGACGGTTCGGGATCAAACCTAAAAGGAAAGACCCGAGGACAACATCACGTAATTTAGAACCCCGATCAGATGACGTATAATAGTGAAGGACACCAACACACAATAGTGAAGCTTGGTTTAGGTTTTTATGGCTCTAGTGTCATATTTGGCCATTTGCGCCAGACACAAGACATACAATATCAAGTAGTAGACATACACACAGTAAAAGTTTTACCGGCACAGAAGAGAGAAATACACCCAGGGAGAAATGCACCTGGCAGGAATCGAATCTGAGCCGCCAACAACTCGAGGGTTGCCATAGCAGGGGGCATACCCACTGAGCCACGACGGTTCCACTATTCAATACCAAATAACATCTATAAATTCATATGTGTAAAAATTTTCTTAACCCTCGAGTGGTTTCCACGAGATATCTCGTCCATCAAGATCTGACAATTTTTCTAATAACGATATCTTCTTGTTGAGTTTTTTGTGACCGTCTAAATACAATTCTCACAAGAGATTCACTTAACGCTCCACTTTTCTCCCAGGCTTTGTCTCCTGGGTCAAGTGGTCAATATATCTTGCCACCACCTTTCACTTTTGAACTCAAGCCATCCCATTAACTCTTACTTCCTACGGACCTTTTATCTTTCAAATTGCCTGTGTAAGATCATATTACTTCTTCGTTAAACCACCTGCTTCTTCCAATGAACTTACTTATTACGTCCCCGGGACCAATAATATTTCTCTTAATCGTTATCCCCCTAGCTAGTATATATAATATATAAATAAAAAATCAAACATACAAATATTATAAAGCTAAGTACTAAAAATGCTGACAAGTAAAAAGCCAGAAGGTTAAAGACGCAGACACGTAGAAAGCCGAAAAAAGAGGTATAATCAATCAAACACCAAAAATAAAACATCACGCAGAAAACACCATATTGTGTTGAATGAGTCAGGCGCCTAATGACGCCCTGATCCACGAACACCAAGGCAATTTTTTGAAATTATCACGGAACTTAATTTTTTATAGATTTTGTGATTGATTTCTACTAGAAAAAACATTTTATTTCGGAAAATATTGTGTTTAGAATTATTTTTTTTTATAAAAATGGAGTAAAAAGTGTAAAAAATATAGCCTAAAATACCCTAAGATAAATGTCATATTTTAAAAAATAGATACCATTTTTTTCAGTTTGCAAATTAAATTATCTTCTAACACCATTGATTCTGGTATTTTCAACTGCAATCATATATATTGTTATATTTAATTAATTGTGTGGACTTTAATGTCAGTCATTCCTGAAAAAAAAACACGAAAAAAGAGCAAAATGCAAAAAAATCAGATTTGCATCCTGAGCAGTTCTTTTAAATGCATATTTCTTAATAATAATAGTTCAAACCATAATTTATATTCTTCAAAACATATATAAAACTATCAAAAGTATTTACTTGATGCATATAGCATAATTCCGCGAATACAATATCTGCTGAGATATTGTGTTTCCCGGAGAGTAACGCTCATTGAAAATTGCTTTTTGAGAAAAAGCTAAAAGAACCGTTTAAACCTTCATGTTAAATAAACATATCAATAATTTTTTAAATGTTTATATTTCCAATTCTAATGGTTGTGGAAGTAAAATCAGAAGTGATTTGAAGAGCTAGAGTTGTATAATAATATGTAACATTTGAAAAATGATATTTCAGTGAAAAAGAAGTTTCGGAAAAAGCGGATAGAAAAATGAGTCTAAAATATTCAATGTACAAACACTACATTCTTATTTACATAGATTATTGATCCAGAAGGCAGTGAACCATAGGGAAGTTTCGATTTTCTAACCGAAAACGTTATACTTAGGTTTGGAATTGATTGTTTCTCGAAGCCTGGTAAAGGAAAAAGTAGTACTAGATTTGACAATCACCGTATCAATGATCTTTTTATTTCAAATGGAC
Source organism: Meta bourneti (assembly GCA_933210815.1). Lineage (NCBI taxonomy): Eukaryota > Metazoa > Arthropoda > Arachnida > Araneae > Tetragnathidae > Meta > Meta bourneti. The sequence continues at coordinate 68,684,412 of OW119932.1, read as the reverse complement.
TACAATAGAGCAGATAGCAATAAAAGTACACATATAGAATACAAACAGCACAGAACAAAATTAAGAGATGGAAAGGAAGTATAAGTGCATTGGTGTCATTACCTTCCAGTATCCTTCGTAAAGTATTGCAGTAAAGAGGTACAGAGATAGGTATAGTGGTAAAAGGGGTAAGATGGGACTTCACCATTACCCCAAGTAGGTCACACTAATTGTAATAGTGTGACCTAGTGAGAAAGAACTACGATACCAAGAAAATGTCAAGCAAGACAGTCATGGACAGTGACGAATCAAAACTTCGCCATTGCCTTTTTTCTGGGTCTATCTGGATTCTTCAAGATTCGACTCCGCCGAGGCTTAGGGAAGCTTCTTAGCCTTCCTGGCGGTTGTCTCAACAAATATCTCGTCATTACCAGAACTGACCAGAACTTCATGGACGAGATACAAAAAATATCTCATCATTAGGAAATATGCGACATAGATATTGATATCGTCATCATAAAAAAATCGTCAATACCTTGATGACGAGATATCTTGCCATTCGAAAAATTAGTAAGATCTTGATGTATGAGGTATATCGCTATTAGACCAAAAAATCCGATCAGATCTTGATCTCGTCCATTTAAAAAAAATTGACAATATCTTGATGACGAGATGTCTCAGCATTAGCAAAATTGGTCAGATCTTGATGGACGAGATGTCCTATCGTTAGAAAAACCTCGACCAGATCTTGATCTCGTCATCATAAATGTCGGCAACATCGTTATAACGAGATATCTCGGCATTAAAAAAACCCGATCAGATCTTAATATCCTTAAAAAATTGTCAACACCTTGATGACGAGATATTTTGCCGTAGCAACATTGGTTAGATCTTGATGGTCGATGTATCTTCATTAAACGAAAATCATATCTTGATTTGGTTATCATAAAAAATGGCAATATCTTGATGAAGAGACATCTCAGCATTAGCAAAACTGGTCGTGTCTTGAAGGACAAGATATCCTTGTAAAAACCCAGACCAGATCTTGATCTCGTCATCATAAAAGTTGGCAATATCTTGATAACGAGATATCTCGGTATTAAAAAACTCGACCAGTTCTTGATGTCCATAATAAATGTAATATCTCGATGACGAGATATCTTGCCATTAGAAAAACTAAACCGATCTTGATGGATGAGATATTTGGTCGAAATCACTTCTAGGGTTAAAATGTTTTAATGTTTTTTGCTTTATAAGTCTCATCTTTTAACGATCTCGAGTTAACAATTTTATAGAGTTATAGGACATGTCAACGGGAGACATGTGTGTGACAGCCCATCTTAAGTTTTATGGCATCAGGTCCTGAAATAGGCAAACTTTTAGGATAAAAAATCAGCCTTTTTGTTTGTATTTACAGGACAATTTCTGTTGTAAGATAACAAATTTTAGCAGTTTCTCAGTTTTCTTTCCTAGTGTATTTATTGAGAAATAGTCGAGATTAAAAAAACAATTTTTCAAAGCAACCTTTCTTGCCAAGAGCAAATATAAGCAGTAACAACTACCTTAAAAAATTATATGTGGATTCAACGAAAACTTTTCATCAATATCTAAAATAACTTAATACTTAACTTATCAACCGTTTATGTACTTTAATTTTGTCACTACATAAAGTGATGTGTGAAGAGTTCTTCAAAGTTACACACAGTGAAATTTGCCACGATTTGCAAATGGGACGCTGCATTAAGTGGACTATCGCTTAATTGTATTTCATCACAGTACTGACACACAATAAGCAATCTACCAAGATTAACCAATTAGGAAACGTCAACTGTAATTGATATGTTTTAGCTTAGAATAGGCAAAAGTGTTTGTTTAATTCCTCGAGCGAAATTAAATTGTACAGGGTTCCACAAAATTTCCTACACACACTTTAAGGGTAGATTAATTTAATTAATTTAACTTAACTTAATTAAACATTATTCTTATACATGTCCACTAGATGGTGGTACATCAAAGTACAGAAATGAAAGACCATACGAACTTTTTTACTAACTCTAATTAATTTTATAGTTGCACTCACATTGGTGTGGTGTGGAATTTTGGAAAGAGGGTGCCCAGCTCAGGTGTTGACCTCGTCATCTGACCATGGTTCAAAATGACGTGGTGGTATCCTCGGACTCCCCTTAGGGATTGATCCCGGATCATCGCTAATAGCGCACTGCGTTGTTCCAATACGACGTTACTTCAAATACCTTCTTATCTACCATATCGTTTCACAGAAGAGGCTAAAAGTTGCGGCCAACAACATTAATTCACGTTTGGCAGCGTCGATGCATGGATTGTGGTGCATGTTAAAAGTTCCTGGCCTTTCGCAGATGCTTGCAATCACGACAGCTACTCTTGCGATGAGGTCAGCTTAAGAGTGGATGGGGTTCTCATGACATTATCCAATCGTTTTTCTGGCAGTTTCAGTTAACTCCACATAAAGTGATTAATGTCTGATAAATCGCGTGATCTTGGTGGCCAAGTGGCGGATCCACGCAGAACTATCTATCTGGCCCAAAAGGTACCTCAAGGCACTTATTGGAGACATAAATTAGCATAGAGTGTTTCTTTTGATTGAACCATGCGGTCTCAACAATGTCCCCTTAACCTTCCTGGTGATTGTCTCGACGAGGTATCTCGTCATATTAGAAAACACTGAATAGATCTTGATGGACAATATATCTTGTCATTAGGGAAACTGAACAGATCTTTATATCGGCATCAAAAAATATTGGTAATATCTTGATGATAAGATACCTCGTCATCAAGATCTTAATAGGATAGGTATCTCGTCGAAAACACCTGATGATTATCACTAAAAAGACAAGATCAGTTATGCCCTAGGGCTCTTTACCAACCTGTAACTGTACCAATAAATTTAATAGGTGGTTATTTTATGATTTTTAATTGCTTTGTTCATACTTATTGTGTCGTCAACCACATTCCGAATGCCATAGAACCAGTAATATGGGACATTATATTTAGTAAGACGGGAGGGGATGGGGTGCAATATTGTGTTTCGAAATGTTATCGCAAAAAATCTCCCGTTTGGGGGCTATTATCATCGTGCTGTAGCATTCAAAGATGTTTAACCTTGTTTTCCATTCTTACGTTATGCTTACAACGTTTTGTTTCCCTCCCCCAGATGTGAACGCTGTATTCTGGAGACAGAACTGCCCGGCTGACTAGTAATTATTATTCTAAGCGTTCCCAAAACCCTTCTTTTTCCCACTTTCATGATATGTTTTACTTGACATTGTCTTGTGTTTGGTGCAGCTTGGCCAAATTTGATCTTTGAGGTGTAAAACGCCAATGCTTAAATAGTATACTAATACCAACCTAAAATAGTATAATTTGATCCAGCGCTCTATTAGAACGTGGAGCCACTCTGGCTCATTCCATCTTTAGAGTAATAAATTTTAACACTAATAAACTTTAACACTATAACAATAATAAACTTGAACACTAATAACTTTACCACTATAACAATAATAAACTTTAACACTAATACACTTTACCACTATAACAATAATAAACTTTAACACTAATACACTTTACCTTTATAAGAATAATAAACTTTAACACTATAACAATAATAAATTTTAACACTATAACAATAATAAACCTTAACACTAATAAACTTTAACACTAATACACTTTAACACTATAACAATAATAAACTTTAACACTAATACACTTTAACACGATAACAATAATAAACTCTAACACTAGATAGACGAGAAGTTGTCCTAAATGTGTTAAAGTTTGTACTTGAAGTTTTGAAACTATATATGATAGCACAATAGATAAACGATATTGGAAATGTTCTTGAAAAATCTAAACCTTTAAACATCAATAAAGATATTTATGAATTGCTAATACAGCCGATGCTCATTTAGCTATGTATTATTTTGAGAATTGGTATCATTTAAAGAACTTTAAAATCCCGACCAAAGAACGAATTAAATCAACTTGAACCAATTTTTTAGTTTTATTTTCTTCTTAGTCGCTTGAAAAGTATTTCAGGGAAAATGGGTGTTCATCTTATAACTCACTTACACAAAATACAAAATTGTAAATGTTCTTGAAAAATCTAAACCTTTTAACAGCTATAAATATATTTATAAATTGCTAATACAGCTGATGCTCATTTTAGCTATGTGTTATTTTGAGAATTGTTATCATTTTAAGAACTTTCAAATCCCAACCAAAGAACGAATTAAATCAACTTAAACCAACTTTTTAGTTTTACGTACTTTCTTCTTGGTCGCTGAAAAGTATTTCAGTGAAAATGTGTGTTCATCTTATCATAACTCACTTACATAACATACACATGTATTAATTAGAATCACTGAAATGTTTTAAAACCTACATTAATTCTAGAAATTCATTTAAGCAGCAACTTACGTCTCGTAAATCTAATAGAAAGAGTACATGAAATATATAGTTAAAATTTTTCGCCCGCTTCATTCCTAGAAAAGAAACAAAGCTAAGCTTTTAGGATACAGGAGAATAAACATTTCGCGAGCATTTCTTAAATACCTGCAACATGATAAAAAAATTAAATTAACTCATGAAACTCATATAAAATTCATACCCACGACCAGGAATAATCGTTTTTTTTTTATTTTTCTACAAATAACTCAGCTGAAAAATACAAATACTCTATCCGCCTACATAAATACGAAAGGAAGCGTATATTAATTATGTATAATAAAAGCTACGAAGTGTAAAAGTGTCTTCTTTGCTTTTCTCTTAAACTCTGTGTCATTTATTTTTAAAACTGGATGGTTAAGTTTAACGTCACACACGAAAGCAAGAGATAGCGACTTTTTTCTAAACTCCAGCCCAAACTTCGCATGTGTTCCATGTTGATAAGCGAATATAAACGTGAATAAAAAGCCAAGTTTTGGACTTTAAAAATATTTAGTTTACCCTTTACTTAATAATTGTTCTCGAAGCAAGAAAATTAATGCTGTGGGAAAAGTCTTAAAATCGAGAAAGGGTAATAACAATAAGAATGGGACTTCAAAGAAAGTTTTTCTCCGGAAATTTATTCTTTGTGTTTGAATTCGGAAAAATGGAATTTTGTTTCACTTTGTTAATGGGTGAACACACTTATGGATACGGTTATTTAATGCGTTTTCCATGAAGGAAAAATATTTCTCATCATTTCGTTTTTAGAATTAAGAAATTCGCGTTTGTTCGATAACGTAGTTAAAATATGAAAATTTTTAATAGACGTGATTATTTTCCTTATGTCTTAAGGTATATTTTAAAAATTATCTATCATAAATCAGCAATCTACATCCTAAATTCTAAGATCCATTGATGGCAGTATTGTTAACACATTTCATAAAATATTTAAATTAATTTAAAATGAATGTAACCTTTGTTATGCACATTTCATGCGTCCAAAGGAAATAGAATTACTAAATAATATTTAACTCCACTTCGTTTAAATTTTTCAAATGTATGCTTACTGATGCGATCTACTGGTTTCGACGATATATCTCGTCCATCAAAATCTGACCAATTTTTTTTTCATGACCAGATACCTCGTCATCAAGATATTGCAGATTTCTTGATGACGACATGATAAATACCTAATCAGTCCTTTTTTTTATCTAATAACGAGATATCTTTTCCATCAAGATCTAGTCAGTTTTGCTTATGACGAGATGCCTCGTCGAGACAAAAGCCAGAAGGGTTAATTCTTTTTCCCTATAAAGGAATTTATAGGGAAAAATTCTTTTTCCCTATAATATATATTTACGACTATTTCGTCAGGATATCACTTCAAGACAATAATAGGAAAATCTAAACTTTTCTCTTAACATAGTTAGCTACAAAGGCGATACTTAAGGTTTCTTCTCAGATGTCTGCCATGATCCAAGAGATCACAGACCGAATAAGCTGTTTATCAACCTAGAAGTGTATTATTCTCCTGTTAGAACCTGGTGTGAAGTATGATTATTGATTGCACTGTTTCGACGTATTTTGCATATCGGTGTTTGTATATTCGTTTTTATGGATTATATGGATTATCTAATTTTGCATGCGCGTGTTTGTTCGTATGATTTGTGCAACATTTTAAATACAAAAGGACACTTTAGGGATGTTAGTCTATTTTTTGTATATTACAAACACCACTAAATTTGTATTCGATTAGCTGCAATAAGTTCTTTGATATGTACCACAAGAAAAAATCCATTGTCGAAACTCATACTCCGAAAACAATAGCTCCTTTCAAGGATTAAATCTTACACCAGTCTTGAAAGTACTCGTGTCTTATTTCAAAACAAAATATATTCCTTTGAACCATCTAACAAATAGGTAATATACTTAGCTTCAACACTATAAAACATTCCTACCACACAAAATTCTACCCATCAACAAACTTTTTTATCAGCCTCAACTCCAAAGAACTAAACTCTTGTTTACGACTATTCGTCACGATACCATTTTAAGTCAATAATAAGTCTTTAAAAGATAATAAGTCTTTAAAAGAAAAAAAACGCAACCTTCCCTCTTGTTAACTCGGTTCGCTATAAAAGCGAGGCTTAAGGCTTCTTCGCAGGCGTGTGCCATGGTCTAAGAAAGAACATATCGAATAAGCTGTTTACCAGCCTTAAAGTGAATTACACTTCATTTGGAATCTGATGAGAAGTATGATTATATATATATATTGATTAATAGTTTAATAGTTTAGAATGTATTTATGTATATTTATATTTGTGTATTAGTTGTTATGAATTATGTGGGTTGCTTAAGTTTGTATACGCGTGCTTGTTCATATTATTCGTGCATTATTTTGAATTACAAAAGGACATTTTAGAGATGTTAGTATATTTTGGATAGTACAAACATCACCAAATTCGCATTTATTTAGTTTAATTATGCTCTTCGTTATAGACAAAAGGGAAAAAATCCCATGATCGAAACTCATACTTCGAAAAACAATGACTCCTTTCAAGGTTTAAATCTTACACCAGACTTGAAAGTACTCGTGTCTTATTTCAAAACAAAATATATCCCTTTTAACCATCTAACAAATGGGTAATATACTTAGCAGCCTCAACACTATAAAACATTCCTACCACACAAAATTCTACCATCTACAAACTTTTTATCAGCCTCAACTCCAAAGAACTAAACTCTTGTTTACGACTATTCGTCACGATACCATTTCAAGTCAATAATAAGCCCTTTAAAAGAAAAGAACGCAACCTTCCCTCTTGTTAACTCGGTTCGCTATAAAAGCGATGCTTAAGGCTTCTTCGCAGGCTTTTGCTATGGTCCAAGAGAGCACAGACCGAATAAGCTGTTTACCAGCCTAGAAGTGCATTACTCTTGATTAGGAGCCTGGCGGGAAGTATGAAAAATTGTCCGGACTGTGGAGCGTAGCCAAATTTAATGGTATTTAGCGCGACGCTTTCGCAGAAAAGAGTCTGGACCGTGGCACATAAACTGGCACAGGCGCAGAGGAGAAAAGCTATCTTATAAATGAGTGGGGTGTTTTTTAGATTTGTGTTCCCTCCAGAATACGAGCCGTGAGCAGTTTAATAACTGCGGCTCAAAACGAAAGGGACTGAATAATAAATTCGTAGTGAACATTGTGAAAGTTTAAAATACAAAATAGGGTTGTTTATACCATAATATTTATATTAATTATGTATTATTGTTTTGGATTAATAATTTATTTTGCCTTTATTCCGAAGTGAATTTCAAATAGTACTTATCCTAATAGCTGTTGCAATAATACTAAATCGGGAGTACTTCCTGGTTCCTTCCTTCAAAATGTGCTCTGATGGGCCTTTTTGTCTTATGTACGATCCAGTGATTAGGAAATTAGGCAACAGAAACTCATTAATGAATTATAACTTAAAGTTTATTTTCAAGGTAGACGTATAGTATACAGGATAGTTTTAAAAGGGCTTAGAAAAAGTAATTTAGATTCAAGAATTAATTAAAACATAAACTATCGTCCAAGCACAACTTCCTGCAGACAAGGATTCTTCCCTCTTTTACGAAAAAAGTCCCCTTCGGTTTCTCGGCAACCCTTCGAGGGATCCTGCAAAAATCTCCAACTGACGATCTCTAAACTCTCTTTGAGATCGAACTTTACAACGTATACTACATTAGATTCGTAGCTGGACTATGATGCTTGTTTCCTTTTCTTAGTGACTGAATATCCTTCATTGTCTTCCTTTCATCTTAGAACAACCACTTCTAGTAAACTAATGGTAGTGAAAATCTTTTTTTTTCATGATGTTTCCCTTTTCAACTTGCTACAATTACAATCTCTTACATTTTACCAACTACATTGCAGCTTAAACGTAAATACCATGCCAGTTTCAAGCAAGTGATACAGAATTTGTATTAAATTATACACAAAAGCAAACACTATACAAGATGGTTCGAAAATATCTGGCCAAATTGTAAAGGTGGTAGAGGGACCAAAATAAACATTTTTGCCAAAGAATATGTGGCAGGAATGCCACCTTTAGGTGGTAGAGGGCGCTGTTGAGGTAAGACCATAACATCGTTTTTGTAGTATAAGGAGTCGTTCCCAGCTCGGATATTCAACTGCAAGCTCTTAATTCCTACGAATGCAAGCCGTTGAAAATCCGTACGTCTTGGTCTTTCCACAGGGTGTTTCAAAAATATGTGGTCAAATTGTAAGGAAGGTAGAGGGGATCAAAATAAACATCTTTGTCAAAGAATGTGTGTCCAGAAATGCCACGTGTATGTGGTAGGTGGCGCTGAATAGGTCAGTTGATAACATTGTTCCTGTGGCGTAAAGCGTCATTCCCGGCTGCAATTTTCAACGGCATGCATCGCTACACGAAAGCTTGCCGTTAAAAATCGGTGCAGTGGAAGATGCTTTATGCCGCTTAAACGATGTCACTGGCTTACATAAACAGCGTCCTCTACTACATACACGTGGCATTTCTGGACACACATTATTTGACAAAAATGTTTATTTTAGGCTGCTCAACTACCCTTGGCAATTTGACCAGATATTATCGATACACCCTGTATACGTTATATGAGTGTGTGTCAATTTCAAACCAAGTTATAGATTTATTCAAATTTCTAATTTTCCTCGAAATGCATCACCATTCAAAATCAAGGGTGCAGAAAAACTCCCTCGTTTTTGAACACCCGTCAATCTGCTTCTCAACTAATTCGAGTCGTTTTGACAATGAGTATCATAAAGAAAACTTTGGAGAAGCCAAATAACAAAGGACATAAAATCAGCAAAGAACTCAAGCAGAGAGAGAATTGCGACTCATTTCTGCCACCAAGAAAGCTTACCATGCAATACAATAGGCATGCAGTGTCATCTTTCGTTCGTTGAGAAAACAGGGCAATCACAGCAAACAATGTTTTCTGCAAAACGCGATCCTCATGAATATTATATTCATGTCCTTAGGTGGAATCAAGACAGATTCTGCATTTTTGACAAAAGAGTTAGAAAAGGAATGGGAAGAAATAGTCTCATTTAACCCATATGGTGGTCTATCTTCGCGTTGAAACCACCCCACGTTAGCCAGCCTCTGGTGCATAAACCTGTCTCACACTTCTAACATTTATAGTCAAGGAACTATTTGTTTTTCCTAATTGGATCTTCAATCCCTCTTGGAGTAATTGGGCAGTTTTGACTCGGCGAGACATGTCGTTATTAGCAAAACTGACCAAATTTTGATGGGAGAGATATTTCATAATTAGAAAAATTGACCAGATCTGTGACGAGATATTTCGTCCAAACTACTTGAAGGGTAAACTAAGAACTATGGTCAAAGTTTTCTGACAAAAGATATGGCAATCTGTATTCCACTGCATTGATTCTCCTAATTTGTCAGAGATTGCACATTATATTTTAATTTATTACCATATAAACTACAGCGTTAAAGTGATGCTTGTTTCAAAGGAAGTGATTAAACATTCTTGTGTCAAACTACTCATGTGATGTACTATTCTGGTTATGAATGTATAGAGAATCAGGTAATTCCTATATATACTAACTTCTATCTTCACAATTATATCTTATGATCTCTCAGTTAGACTATTCCCATTTTCTATTTTTCTCTCTCATTTCATTACGTTATTAGACCCTGCCCAAGTCATTTATGCTCTTCCAATTTTTTGCAAACGAATTCTTGGATTCTTCTTATATTGAAAGTCTTATGAAACCAGCTTTGAGGTTCCAGATAACAAGACATAAACTAAACAAATAATCAAGGAGTATTACGACTGATTTCTGTTACCAAGAAAGCTTTATATTGAATACAAAAGGCGTACGATGTCACTTTTCTTTCGTTGAGAACACAGGGCAATCAGAGCAATCGACGTATTCTGTTGAAAGTAATCCACATGACTATTCGATTCGTGTACTTATGAAAGAACCAATCCGGTATTTGCTGATTTGTGTGAATAGGGTCAAGAAAGAAATACAATGAAACTGTCTTGTAGGTGGCTGGTAATCAGTATTTCATAACATTGACCTTTACACTTTGTCGCTGGGTCATTTTATCTTATTTTTACCAATAAACTACATCGACAAATTGATGCTAATTTTAACCCTTCTGATGGTTGTGTCTTGACGCAATATCTCGTCGTTAGCAAAACGGATAAAATCTTCGGGACGATATAGTATATCGTCATTAGAAGAAAACATGATCACGATCATTAGACGAAAACTGACCAGAACTTGATCGTTATCATCAAAACATCGGCATTATCGATGACGAGATATATCGTGATTAGCAAAATTGATCAGGTCTTGATGTACGAGATATCTCGTTGAAACCACGTGGAGGTTTAAACAAAGTGATAAAATGTATTATAGTTAAGCTATACATGAAAATATATTCTTTTGGTAATGAATATAGAGAAACCGGTTATCCTTGCAATCAACTTCAATCTCAATCATTCTCTTCTATACTTTTTCCCGAGTATATTCCAAAAATTCTCAAAATGACTTGCAAAAACTTCCCTTGACATTTCTGACAACAAAAGTAAGCGAAGAACTCATGCTGCATCATGATTCCGATTCTGCCTATCACATGAACTCACCACATAGTGTAAAAGACTTGCGGTATCATCTTTTTTCCTTTGAGGACACAGGACAATCAATGCAATCGACGCTGTTCTGTAGAAAAGCGATCTTCATGAATATTAGATTCGTGTCCTTATGGTGGAAACAAGCCAAAATCCCCAGATTTCGGAAAATAAATAGTCTCAGGAAAAGAATGGAAAGAAATGGTCTTATCTTGCTCTTGAGAAAGTTTGTGGCACTAGAAGTTAGTGAGATTATTAATCATGAAGATGTTTTCAATGTATCTTTTTGATAAATACTTATCACTGAAGTAGATACATTTTAGCTGAAACTATGAATTTAACATCGTGAGAGAGAAACAGGGTTACATTGTTCCTATCTCATTTGGTTTCCACTCATTCTGTCACTAATAAGCAGGAATTATTAGATCTCTCTAATGAAAATAGATTAATTAAACATTTAATCTGATATGAATCCTGAATGAATACAATTTATTCATTAAAAAATACTAATTCTTGTTTATAATCCTTCTCTGACGGATATTTGTAAATAATAGCCATGTTTACTTTTTTTGTGTGTGAGTGTATTGGAATGTTTGTTCTCACATTGTCTTAAGCACACTCGTAATCAAGCCATTGTATATGTGGATTTTTTTTCTAAAGATAAATACAGAGGAAGCCTGTGTTTAGCTTTAATAAGCATAATCATAATCATTTAATGATCATTTTAGCATAACTAAACCACTGCATATGAAACGAATTTTCTTCGTAAAAAATCGTCAATTTCTGAATGACGAGATATCTCGGCATTAGCAAAATTGATCAGATCTTAATGAACGAGATATCTCATAGAAACCACTTGAAAGGTTAAAGCCTAACTTCGGCGTAACACGACTTATCACTAGAATACAATTTCAGGATTTTTATTTATAAAATTAACGTCAAACAACGGTCAAACCCATAATAAATGAAATTAGTTCTTGACCGGAAGTATTTTTCTCTCAAGTAATTTGCTTATGTTTACACTGAAAGATCTCCTCATGTGACGTATACTGCTTTGGAATATTTGGCCTTTCTTTCAAATCTTGAATATTTAAAATTACTAATTTGATTTTTAGTATGTCATTATGAGTTAAATATCCTCCCCAAGCTGGTATACATTTCACAGATTTTTATGAATCAAAAGCGTAACAGTGTAACCACCCCCCATGTAATTCAAAACTATAATGTTCCAACCCCTGAGAGTAATTTACCGTTCTCCATAGAACAGAAATTGTAAACAGAAATAAAATATCTTAAGTAAACATCTGTGTTTGGCAAATGGCGTGAAAAAGACGAAATGAAGACAAGTCCTACAACAAAATATGCCACCTACTAATAACACACCAAGCTGATTTGAAGCGATCTCCTTAGCTCATTGGGTTTGTCCTCAGTGCTAGCAGCCTAGGTGGTGCAGATTGAATTCCTGTAATCACCAGAATGAATTTCTCTCTTTTCTACCAGTAAAAACTTTTCTTGTGTATGTATTTCCATTTATTTGACAGAAAAACATTGCTTCTGCAGTATGTCCAGATCGCGGTTTATCTTCGCGTCTGAAATTGCCCTGTAGTGGCCAAACTTTGATGCAGATACAGATACCTATTCCAAATTGTCATCAGTTGTGGGTAAAGGTCAATTTATTTTTCCTACTTGAATATTCATTCCCCTTGTAGTAATAGGGAAGTTTTTCTCGACGAGATATCTCGTCCTTAGCAAAATTGACCAGATCTTGGACAATATATCTCGTCCAAAATCCTGAAGGGGTAAGAACACTTAGGGAATAGTCGTAGAATGGTTTATCAGTGAAACATCCTTTCTGTCCATTGATACAAATTAGAGAAATTTCGAGGCAGAGATGAAGTTACAAAAAAAGTTTTTAAAAGTCTTAATGTTGAATTCAGATTGTATGATATGGAAAGGAACTTTCATGATAGAGTTTAAATATATTACTAACTGTAATGTGAAATTATATTTCTACTGTATTGATATGCAGATACACTTTGATATGAACATTTAATTTCATCAAGAAGGGATTTTTCTTAACAAGTCTCTCTCTATTTCTTCTTATCGAATTCATTTATTCAATAGGAACAGATATGAGTATCTTACTTCTTTGATTATATAGAAATACCTTCATTGATATATTTTTGTTAATGTTTCAAAAACAGCAGTTTTTCAAAACTAAATTTAAAAACTTACTTTTTGACAGTTAACACTATGTTCCTTACAACTGTTGGAATGGCCAAAATACTTCTCGTATAATTAAAATATCGTATAATTAAAATTTCGAATAATTTCTATTTCGTTATGAGATAACCCCACAATCACAATCTCTCTCTACAAATTTTAACCCTCCAAATGGTTTTGACATGATATCTCGTCCATAAAGATCTGAACTATTTTACTCATGACGAGGTATTTCCTCTTCAAAATATTGCAGATTATTAGATGACGACGAGATAAAAACCTGGTTAGTTTTCTTCTACTGACGAGGTATCTCCTCCATCAAGATATGGTTAGTTTTTGATAATGATCAGATAACTAGTGGTATCAGCTACGGTGTTATTCTCGTCATCTAACCGTGGTTCATTATTATGAGGTATTATCCTCTGATCGAGGTATTATCTTCCGATTCCAAACCGTCGACAATAGCCCGTTCTGTTTGTCCAGTGTAACGTAAATTAACTACTTACCTAAACTATTCATCGAAAATTTAAAGCCATTCGAACCTAATAATACCTAGTCTTTCGAAATTTTAAATTTACATCCATGCTGTACTGGAACTCTTTTCAAATCTCCTATATTTAACCCTCTTGGTGGTTGTCTCGACGAGGAATCTCATCATTAGCAAAGATTGCGCGAGATCTTGATCCCGTCATAGTAAAAAAAAATCAGCAATATCTAATGACGAGAAACCTCGTCATTAGAAAAATCGATCAGGTCTTGATGGACGAGATATCTCGTCGAAACCACTTCGAGGGTAAAAATTATGAATATAGTTTGAGATATCAGTCCCACCAAAATCTCCCCAAGTTATCAAACTTTCCACGTACATTTACGTATAAAAACCAGTCTCCCCATTCCGTTACCAGCAGCATACATTTCCAATTAATACTGTTCCAGCCCTTGAGTGCAATTTACCGTTCTCCATAACAAGGAACCTGTCCACCGGAATCAAGTGTCTTCCATAAACATCTCCTCATCCCGGCAAATGGCCTCGCGAAAAAGACGTAGTGGGTGGTGGCAGAGGGGACAACAACTCCCAGAGCACAATATGTCCCCTCCTGATAACACACCATTCTAACAAGCTGATATAAGTTTCTCCGATGACCCATACAGGAGAGGCGAGATATGTGCCCAAGGAGAACGGCTCCCATAAGGAATGCTCTGAGAAGAGTTTATTATTGTAGTTTTTTGGTCTTCCAAGGAACACCCTGTCCTCTGGTGTTCTGGCGGTGTGATTAATCGTGGATTTTTCTGTGTCAGTTATTTCGTCATTATTACACGATGCTGGAATTTCTTCTTGCTTAGGTTGGTGGAGGAGGCCCTTTCTTAATTGCGTAACTCGTACGGCCTCGTTAATCAAATGTCAATGGCTTAGAAATAATCCTTAATGGTTTTTCTGTAAGGTCTCGGTTTTTCGAAGGGGGTTCTTCGCTTATGCTGTTCCCTGTTTTTCTTTGGTTTTAAGGATTGCATGTGATGTGTTTTTGGAAGCTGGATGAGATTTTTTTTAAATTGAAAAATGTGAAAGATGGTGTGTGGTTGATCTTTTTTTCACTCCTTTTGAAGCCTTTTTGGTCTTTCCATCACACGAGATGACCATGATCGTAAGTTAAAAATTTAACACTCCACTAAATTCCTCGTCCTTGAAATTTCTCGTTTACGCGAGATTTTCTGGTTTCCACGATATTTCTCGTTTTCGTAAGATATCTGCCAGTTTTGCTTATCACATTCTAAATACAAAATTTTTCTATTTTTGCCGAGGACAAAAATATGTAGGATTTACAGCGAGGATACTCGTTTCACCCCCTTTCGAAACCGATCACAAAAGTGGGCGGCTGATTACTTTCGCGAGTGCCTCTTTTCCGATGCCCTTTTCCCGAACAGTTGACTGACAGGTGATTTTCGTTTGATAGAGCAGGTATGGAATTTATTTCGAAAAGTTTTTAAAAATAGCTCTCCTGTGCTTTCTCAAGCTTCTGAGTATTTTTGCATGTGGTTCTCACTTGTTTTAACAAATACATTTCCCACACTAATAAATTTGTACCTCTAGAATAAAGAATCTGCTGTCCGCTTTGAACCTAAAGCATGTAGGGATGATAGGCTTTGAAGAGGGAAAAGGACTCATTATGGAACTTCAAAGCAGCTGGGGCGAGGGGGATGGAATTTACTATCGGTATATATAATACTTAGTTGACCACAAGGGAGAATGAATATCCAAGTAGGAAACACCGCATGTCCCTTGCAGATAACTGGTGTCAATTTGGAATAGGTTTTTGTATCAGACGCTGACCACGACAAGGAAGGTTTCGACTCGAAGATGAACCACCAGGAATGTTAATCAAAAATCGCACATAAATTTAACAAGAAACAAGTTTGACATTTCAAACAAAAGCGAACATAAATAGGGTAGCTTGAACAAGTAAAATTGTACTAAAAGGAAATTCCATACAATGATTAGAATTAAAATATAAAAGAAAACACATTCACGAGTATTCATTCACTAGTTTTTCCCATTAGTATTCACACAATAGTAAATGCTCTCCCACTGTCACAAAATAGGTGTCACTTTCAACACTTAAAAGTTTGTTCCGGAATTATACACACCATTACTCACATTTGTAAAAAGGATGTAAAAGAAAAATATTTAATCGCAAATAAAAAGGTATATTTTTCTAAAATGGTAAAACATTACATATTAAGACCAATGTCTTGGTATAACTTAGCAATATAACTTGGAAAGAGATTTTCAGGTTTAAGCTTACTTCTTAATATCTACAATTTTGCAGGAATTACTTCCAATGACATAATTAAACCATTTTCCATACATGTTTGCAATGTTAGAAAATATTTGCTAGTTTTTGCAATTTTCAATTGGTTTCAATTTTAATAGTTACTCTATTCTGATTTTTACAAGCCTTTGTTTACATTAAAAAAGTCGATGGAGGCATTCTTAGGTTGCTTTATGCCTTGAGCAAATATTGTTGGTACAGTTCACTTCCAAATTTAAGAAAAACTATTTATATCCGGAAAAGTATGTAAATATGACTCTTATTTTTGGATGAGAAAATAAACCATAATACAATAGTAACAATGAAACAGACGGCTCGAGCCAAGATTAATAGCTCTGGTGTCCAGTCTTTGACGTAAACTTTAGTTGGTTGGTTTTATGGCGCAAGGGCTATATTTGACCATGCTCGACAAACACAAGATAGATGACGGGTTATCTGTATCAAAGCGTGTTAGTTCTTGAACAAATCGGGAAAACCACACTTCTTTCAGGTACGAAAGAGTATCAAACACATATAATAATACACTAACCTTTAGTCCAAAGATTAAAATTATGGAAAGAAAGAAAGCATTCTATATAAAATATAGAAATACTGTTACACAAATTCATAAAGCAAGAATTAAGAATACTATATACTAGGATTTGTGACACATTATGCATTTATTCCGATAATGTTACAATCAATGTGAACGTGATTTAAACTTTTTAAACTCTCTTAAAAAAGTGCTTAATGGTTTTCTGTTAGCAACACTTCCTAACCTCTTTGGACAAGTGCGCACAGTGGTTCTCGAAATTTTATTTAAAGCTTTACAAAATACATAAGTATCGAATCCGGTTCGGTAGCACGGATACTGGGTTATCTCTCCTGGTGGTTGTCTTGGTGGAGAATCTGACAAGCAAAACTGACCAGATCTTGAAAGCGTCATTATTAAAAAATCGGCAATATCGTGACGATGAGATATCTCGTCATTTGAAAAATTGCTGGACGCGATATCTCGTCATTTGGAGAAAACTGACCCGATCTTGATCTAATCATCATCAAAAATTCTGCACTATTTAGGCAACTAGATATCACGTCATTAGCAAAACTGACCAGATCTTGATGCACAAGATATTTCGTCATTAGAAGAAAACTGACACGATCTTGATCTGGTCATCATAAAAAAAAATCGAGGATATCTTGATGACGAGATATCTCGTAATATCATTAACAAAATTAGTCAGATCTTGATGGACGATATATATCGTCGAAATCACTTGGAAGCTTAATTTGAACTCGAATAATCAAAGTCCTGCTGTACCTTAAGTTGGAGTAATAGTTAGTGAAAAATAGTTTATAAAACACTAAATAATGTAAAAGATTATTAGAACTTACCGATAGGTGTTCTGAAAACCACCACAGAACAATTTCATCAAATGAATGCAAAAATAAATACATAAATATAAATTCATCCCTTTTAAATTAATAAAAAATCAACTTACATTTCAGCTATTTCAACTGAAAATGAAAGAGAAAATTGAGTACTCAGTAGAAAGTTTATCACATATTTATCAAACATTCAAATAATTTTTGAAGAACTTGAATATATCTTCGTAGAAAAAAATTAACTAGAAAATCGCAATCAACGATAGGTTTAAAAACGATCTGCTATCTAGAAAAAATTGGGAAAGCCTACATTATATAAGTTTTGTATTTTTCTTTTACAAAAATGAAAAACTCTTCAAAGGAATCTAAGAAATGAATGCCCCACAAATAGTTTTACGACCATAAATCAACTTACATGGATCGAGCTGACTCTAACATTATCTGCTAGAAAAAAAATTACTGAAAATACAGGAATCGAGTTGTTAAAATACCAGAAGTGTTTTAGCATCATTCTTCACAAAAAATCGAAAAAAGGGAAAGAATATCTGGAAATAATTAACCGAAAAACATTCTGTTCCACACGTAAAAAAAGCAAATTGACTAAGAGTAGAAAAAACGTTGTTTCGATTGTTTACAACAAAGAAACAAAGACTGTCTAAATATATTAATGGTTCCGCATTTTCTCCTATATTTCGTCGTTATATTTGATGGATGGGTTAGACATTTCACAATTAAAGGCAGCCGTAGATGGGAAAACAAAGCTTTTCATCATTCGGTCAAAAAAGTGGGGGGATACTGAGAACGAGATCTGAAATGTGAAGGATTGCTCTGGTATTTTAGAGATTGAGTAGGGATTATAATTATATTTTCTGATTTATTTAAGAAATGTTCCGCTTTCTAGTATTTGTTGTAATGTAGATTATAGGCGCAACCGACCAAGTGGTTTGCTGATAGGATTCAACCACCTCCAAAAGGTTGGAAGTACTGAAATCTTCAAGTGGTTTCGATGAGATATCTCATTCCTTACGATCCGACCAATTTTTCTAATACTTGACGAAATATATCGTCATCAAGGTATTAGATTTTTAATATGACGAAATCAAGATCCTGGTCAGTTTTCTTCAATGACGAGATATCTCGTCCATCAATATCTGGTCAGTTTTCTTCAAGGACGAGATATCTCGTCCATCATGATCTGGTCAGTTTTCTTCGAGGACGAGATATCTCGTCCATCAATATCTGGTCGGTTTTCTTCAAGGACGAGATATCTCGTTCATCAATATCTGGTCAGTTTTCTTCAAGGACGAGATATCTCGCCCATCAATATCTGGTCAGTTTTCTTCAAGGACGAGATATCTAGTCCATCAAGATCTGGTCAGTTTTCTTCAAGGACGAGATATCTCGTTCATCAAGATCTGGTCAGTTGCGACTTAATGACGAGATACCTCTTCGAGACAACCACTATAAGGGTTAATGTTCATCAACCTGACACTCCAAGTGGTTTAGACAAGATATCTCATCCATCAAAATCTGACCAGTTTTTCGCATGACAAGATACCTCCAGACAGGCCCAGTTTTTCGTATGACGAGACAACCACCAGGGGGTTAAAAAAATAAGCGTCCAAATGGTTTTGAAGAGATATCTCATCCAGCAAGATCTGACCGATTTTTCTAATGACGAGAGAACTCGTCATCAATATATTGCCAATTTTTTATATTAAAGAGTTCAATAACCGTTCAGTTTTTCTAATTACGATGTATTCCGTCCATGAAGATATGCTCAGTCTTGCTAATGACGAGATACCATGTCGAGATAACTACCGAGTAGGTTTATAACATCAGCAATTGAATTTCAGTATTTTTCTAAACATTTACAACTATCTCTTATTAAAGGTTGTATTTTCTCTTTAATGATCGACCTGGCACACTACAAGGGGTGACCGACCTTCTAATGAAATAGATGGAGCACATGAATGCCGGTATGTCATCCGGTCTCTCGGTTTAAAGATCTATCTCGAGGTTGGGGAAAAAGCATGAATCCTTTTGTGGGAGAAATTATTGATTGGTTAAAGTGATTATTCAACGTGACTCAAACCACTAGTCTGCTCTTAGATAGCCAATCGGCTAACTTGATCGTTAACCTACGTGATTTACCCTTCTGAGATCTGAATGACACCGCCCACATACTCTATTTCATTAGAAGGTCGATGCAGGCGGTGAACTTACGGCTATTTGTGAAGGCTTATTCTGTGGGTAAGTCAAAGGTTAAATTCATAGGTAATGTTAAGCTGCACTACATTCAGTCTAGCAATTTCTTTTCGCTTTCTTTAGACGTTTGACCTAAGGTAAATGAGATATAAATATTATCGTGAGGGGAAAACTTACCACAGTCCTGGTGGATTGTTTGATTGGTTGAATTGAATTTTATGACTCAATGTTAAAAAATGAACAAGTTGCACGAAACTTAAGATATAACACACTAATGAAAATAGATAAGTTACAATAGCCTAACCAACAATTAAACAAGTAGACTTAAGAAATATGAGTTAATTAAACTAATTGTATGGATCTCGTGGAAAAATATATTGTTAAATTCATTGTTTGGCATGTCCTATTAGAAGAAATCCAGTTTCTCCTATTCATGTAATCAATAAAAACTTAGGTAGTTTTCTACAAACATTTTATTTGATTTGAAATCATTTGTCAAAGTGATGAAAAATTCGTTCGGAAATCTTTAATCTTAATTTTAAAATATAATGATGAAGTGTTCAGGCTTATCGTTTGTTACGCATTATTAAATGCCGAAAACGATGAAGAGAACCCATCTTTTCAAGAAAAGTGTGTTGATTTTAGAAAAATTTTGTGTGTGCGTAAAAATCTTACGTAATCTTAAGTAGCATAAATTCTTTAAAAAATTCTTAAGTGGCCTAACAGGGGCTGCAAGATAAGACATGAATGTAAGAAAACAAGTAAGTCACCCTTGAAAGAACAACTTATAGAGGCTGAGAATATGATACTTTGAAACTTAAGATTCGAGAAGAATTGGTACTAAGATGGAGCATCCCCATTTTATTCCCAATATATTAAAATTGGATATCAAATGTAATTAAAATATGACTATCAATGTAATACAAATTGCGAGTGATGCAAATTGGTAAAACGTGATACGGAGGGTGACCTCCACAGTCTAATAAACTTGATGAAGTATTAAAAAGCGTCGATAAAAATGTCCATGACTTGTATAAGAAGTTAAAATATGATTTATGGAGAGAAGCTTTTGACAATGGAACGATGGACAAGTGTATCCGACCAATCAAAATCTAAGAGTGACTCATGAATATCCGATGCGAAGACATTAAAATAATGTCAAACCGACGAGTGACAATAAGAACAAGATGGTTGGTTGAACCAGTTCTGGTGGAATAAAATTACACCCTGTTCAATGACTTAACACTAAAATGCACATGCAAAGCAATACCTTGGGTGCATAAAGGAAATAGGAATGTTGTCACCCTGCCCAAAACAAAATTTATATGTTTAAAACGAAGATAATCTATATTTATTTGAAAACTTAAGAAAATATATTAATTAACACCATATTAATTTTATTAGTAAATCGATATTCGCCAAATTAGTTTTCTATTGTAATTGATAACATAATGTGCATAGAAACTAGAAAAAGCTGGACTTCGTTAACCCTCCTTGTCGTTGTCCTTGAAGAGGTGCCTCCTCATTAACAAAACTGATTAGATCTTGATGGAGGAGATATTTCGTTATTGCAAGAAAACTGATTAGATATCTCTCTCTTGATCTCATCATAATTAAAAGATTTCGGTAATATCGTGATGACGGGAGAGGTATCTTGTTATTAGCAAAATTATTCAGATCTTGATGGACGAGGTACCTCATCAAAATCACTTAGAGGATTGGAGACCAAGGTAAGAGGATTCACCTCTCTGTCTGGCTTTGAGTTGCCCAGATGTTTGTGTGCCCTATTTCCCCTTCTTACTTCGGCAGTACATTCTCTAATAGTTTGCTTTTAAAAGATCGAAAATGTTTTTTCGTAATAACTAAAACCTACAATGCGTTGTTCACCTAAGCATTTTTCAATTCTTTAGTATCCATTAGCACCATGGGGCATGTGGGTGTACCTATTTTACTGCACAATGCTTTGCCCTCCAAGTGGTTTAGACGAGATATCTCGTCCATCACGTTCTGATCAATATTGCTAATTAAGAGATGTATCGTCATCAAGATATTGCCAATTTCTTTTTACGACGAGATCAAGGGGAGGTCAGTTTTCTTCTAACTACAAGATATCGGCTCCACCAAGATCTGTTTGCGAAGGTCCGAAATTAATCCCAAAGTGAAAGATTCAAGGACGATGCCTAGTAAGTTTGAACCAAGGTCAGATGACGAGACCTGAGCTGGCACCCCACTCTCCAAACTCCCACGCCACACCAAAGTGAGAGCATTTGCGGTCATGAGAGATTTAATGTGCACCAGCCACCGTGAACACGACGGTCTATGGCTGGACAGAATTTCGAACTCACAACCCTCCGATTGCTAATCCGTTACTTTTCCAACTGGGCTACCGCGGCCCATTATTACATGAGAACTACTAGTTTAAATGAGTTATAAATCACTGGGAAAACTAACTTCATCATTCATGAGGCATAACGAACGGACATTGAAAAGTCCATCCATTTTAAGGTTATAGAACATAGCCTTAAAAATATTTATTTGAACTTGATAAATATTCATGGAGTATAAAATAAGGATTCTGAGGATAAGAAGCATCCCATACCTCCACTTTAAAAAACAGTAAGAGAAAAATCTTTTCCATGGAGTAGACACAAGTCAAAGATAAACTAATGTAAACCTGCACTTTACTTTTGTAAGTTAATATTTGATGGGGAACTGGCAGTTACCATGTGCTCTGACGTCGAGTGCTTTACTGAAAATGTCTGGAAAATCGAGCATTCTGGCTTGGTTTTCTACAATGATGGATATAGGATCTCCCATATTCATGCTGTAACATGAGAATAGACAAATTTGTTCTAAGGCAAGTTTATTCTTAATGCAAGGAAACTACCATATATAAAATGAGTACAAGAATTTTATGAAAGAAAAAATTACTAGCAAATTGTGTAACGCGGCTATAAAATATAAAACTCAATAGTGAATTTTCTCCGTTATCAAATAATCGTTCATAATAGCACTTATCAGGCTAGAAATAATCAGACCTGGTACATTCATTAGCTTATTACAAAAAAAGAAATGGGTACAGCATAAAAGCGATCAACGGCTAATAAGAAGGGAATTCTATTGGTAAAGGTTAAAACTGGTTAAGAGTTATGTGGGAAGACTGTAGGTTTCTTATCAGATATATGCGGGTGACCCCTCAATGGGACAACGACATAAAAAATATTTTTCAGCCAATTTTTCCATTCATCATATTAAATGACTAAATAACATCTGTTGGATGAAAGATACTTAAGTCAATTGTTCAAGAAGTCGTGGTTAGAAATCATGTAAGGAAGACTGCAGGCTGCTGAACGTATATACGTATATATGGGCGTGCCATTCAGAGGATCAATGAAATATTTTTTTTGCAAAATTTGTGCACCAATGTTTCCATTTATGATATTAAATGACTAAATTACAGCATCTGTTGATTAAAAGATAGCTAAGTCGATTGTTCAAGAAGTCGTGGTTAGAAATCATGTAAGGAAGACTGCAGGCTGCTGAACGTATATATGGGCGTGCCATTCAGAGGTTCAATGAAATAATATTTTTTGCAAAATTCGCACATCATGAATGAGAAAATGCCAACATATAGTGATTGAAGGACTCCTAGATCAAGAAGGTCAAATTGCGTTAGAAGTTGTTCAGGGAAGACTGCATTATACATAACGGATATGAACGTGTGTGATCCCTCAGAGCGAAGGGAAGAATTACTTTTTATCAGACCTCGTTCATAATATTTAATGTCTAAATAACACCACTTATTAGTTAAAAGAATTCTAGGAAAGATTATCTTGGTTAAGAAAATTAAAACTTGTTAGAAGTAATGCGGGGAAGACTGCAGGTTGCATAAGGAATATGTGATATTGATCCCCTCAGACTGATGCGCAAAAATAATTTTTATCAAACCGCATTCGTTGCTAAACAACAATTATTGAAAAAATAATTATTGGAACTATTATCTTTAAGACGGTCTAAGCTTATTAGAAGACTGCAGGTTGCATTATGTGCGTGCGATCTCCTAAGAGCGAAATGAATAAATACTTTTCATCAAACCTCGTCCATCATATTTAATACCTAAATAACAGCATTTATTGGTAGAAAAATTTCTAGGAAAGATTATCGTGGTTGAGAATGTAAATGTTGGTTAGATTCACTCAAGAAAGACTGCAGGTTGCATAATAGATAGGTGCGTGTGATCCCCTTAGAGCAGTGGTTCTTAACCTTTTTAGTGATCAGCACCCCCTTGAATCTAAATCTCATACCCCTTGAAAAATGTGTTTCTATTTCTTTATTCAGGAAATTACTTCTATTACAAGATAATTTATATTTATCGAAAAACAAATACATACATTTACATATACATACAAAATAATATCTCAATTTTTAATAGCCAAGTTGATTATTCATAATAATACTTTCGAAACGAGGCTCCTTTTTGAAAGAGACACGCTTAGGTCATCACTTGCATTTAAGAGATTTCTCGTACTCCTGGAAATGTTTTCTTTCCCCAGGGGTGCACACACCCCAGATTAAGAACCACTGTCTTAAAGGGAAGTGAAAAAATACTTTTCATCAGACTGCACTTATGTTTAATGCCTAAATAACATTAATTGGAATTAACAACATATATTGGATTATAACAACATATATTGCGGAATTTTTAAAGATGACAAGATAAGGATCTGGGCAGTTTTTTTTTTAATGACGAAGTTTCTCGTCCATAAAGATCTGGTCAGATTTTTTCCAATGATGCCTTGTCGAGACGACCACCAGGAGGGTTAAAACCCGAGTCGGTTGTCTCGACAAAGTATCTCGTCATTAGCAAAACTGACCACATCTTGATGGACGAGATGTCTCGTCATTTGAAAACTGACCAGATCTTGATGGACGAGATGTCTCGTCATTTGAAAACTGACCAGATCTTGATGGACGAGATGTCTCGTCATTTGAAAATTGACCAGATCTTGATGGACGAGATGCCTCGTCATTTGAAAACTGACCAGATCTTGATCGCGTCACCATAAAAAAATCGGCAATATCTTGACGACGATATATATCTTCATTAGCAAAATTAGTCAGATCTTTATGAATGAGGTATCTCGTCAAAACCACTTATAGGGTTAATTTTTTCAAAACATTATAGTCATCACAATTCAACAATTCAAACACCAAGCTGAATACCCATCCGTCGTTTCTTTGCCTGTGTGTCTTCATTTCGAGAATACGAAGTTCGATTTTCTGGAGAGTGATGATTGCTCTTTTCCCACAAGGCTGGTAATGGTCACTGAAGAGGGAATTACACTCATTTGTGATAATGACTCTTCTTACTGCGTTTCCAGAGGAGTATCATGTGTGTCCGTGCGCGCAGTTTAGCCTCGTAGAAAGATAAATAAAGATTAGTCGAAAGAAACGGCGGGTCGTTACATTAAATGAGGTGCCGTTACATCCATTTAAAAACAGCGCAAACTTCGAAAGTCGTGTAACTTGATTATTTCAAAAAGGATGGAATTAGCAGATATTCAGTACAATTTTTTTGCGGTGGAATTTAAAAGAGGTTTTATCAAGCTTTTCGCTTTTTTAATACTAGAACCACCAAAAGGTCATCTTGACAGTCATTTTGATCCCTTTCCATATTCACTACTCTTCTATTTTTTTGTACCTGCGCAGACATCATAATGTCGAATTTTGTCACTTTCCCTGAAAAATATGTAGTGATGATCTGGCAAGAAAATAGTTGCTTTTGGGATAGTCCATTTCTAGTGAGTAAGCTCACCAGAGGTTGGTGTTTGAATTTGTGTCGAACTTAGCTACCACTACAAAAATTAACTTACGATGCAATAGAATATATACAAGTGTAACCAAACTCTACTATGGAGTACTTTTTAGAAGACAAAAGTTGCACTGTTTCGCATGAGCTCACTAAATTGGTGACTCGGATTTGATTTGAACGCGCAAACTTTATAAACGTTGATGTATGGTCTACGATGGGTAGTTGAATTGCCACTGCGATTCTAATCACTTTCAACAGCCGTCTGAGGCTCTGTGATAGCAGACACAGCTCATTTTCTTATCACGGCTTCACTCTTTTCGTTGCTGCTTCACAAGGCGACTCACACTAGGCTGCTAAAGGCCACGAAGGAGCTTGACAACTCATGTGAAAGTACACCGGTGATCTTAATACAGTTCTCATGGTCCCACGCAAATGGCATTTACTCATTTAGTGGTGTCATCCATCGAATTAGGCTTCAGCTCAATTCTGGAGGGGGAGTATTGTGGCTAACTTAGCCACCACTACAAAAATTAACTTACGATGATACAATAGTATATATAGCAGTTTAACCCAACTCTACTATGGAGTACTTTTTAGAAGACAAAAGTTGCACTGTTTCGCATGAGCTCACTAAATTGGTGACTCGGATTTGATTTGAACGCGCAAACTTTATAAACGTTGATGTATGGTCTACGATGGGTAGTTGAATTGCCACTGCGATTCTAATCACTTTCAACAGCCGTCTGAGGCTCTGTGATAGCAGACACAGCTCATTTTCTTATCACGGCTTCACTCTTTTCGTTGCTGCTTCACAAGGCGACTCACACTAGGCTGCTAAAGGCCACGAAGGAGCTTGACAACTCATGTGAAAGTACACCGGTGATCTTAATACAGTTCTCATGGTCCCACGCAAATGGCATTTACTCATTTAGTGGTGTCATCCATCGAATTAGGCTTCAGCTCAATTCTGGAGGGGGAGTATTGTGGCTAACTTAGCCACCACTACAAAAATTAACTTACGATGATACAATAGTATATATAGCAGTTTAACCCAACTCTACTATGGAGTACTTTTTAGAAGACAAAAGTTGCACTGTTTCGCATGAGCTCACTAAATTGGTGACTCGGATTTGATTTGAACGCGCAAACTTTATAAACGTTGATGTATGGTCTACGATGGGTAGTTGAATTGCCACTGCGATTCTAATCACTTTCAACAGCCGTCTGAGGCTCTGTGATAGCAGACACAGCTCATTTTCTTATCACGGCTTCACTCTTTTCGTTGCTGCTTCACAAGGCGACTCACACTAGGCTGCTAAAGGCCACGAAGGAGCTTGACAACTCATGTGAAAGTACACCGGTGATCTTAATACAGTTCTCATGGTCCCACGCAAATGGCATTTACTCATTTAGTGGTGTCATCCATCGAATTAGGCTTCAGCTCAATTCTGGAGGGGGAGTATTGTGGCTAACTTAGCCACCACTACAAAAATTAACTTACGATGATACAATAGTATATATAGCAGTTTAACCCAACTCTACTATGGAGTACTTTTTAGAAGACAAAAGTTGCACTGTTTCGCATGAGCTCACTAAATTGGTGACTCGGATTTGATTTGAACGCGCAAACTTTATAAACGTTGATGTATGGTCTACGATGGGTAGTTGAATTGCCACTGCGATTCTAATCACTTTCAACAGCCGTCTGAGGCTCTGTGATAGCAGACACAGCTCATTTTCTTATCACGGCTTCACTCTTTTCGTTGCTGCTTCACAAGGCGACTCACACTAGGCTGCTAAAGGCCACGCAGGAGCTTGACAACTCATGTGAAAGTACACCGGTGATCTTAATACAGTTCTCATGGTCCCACGCAAATGGCATTTACTCATTTAGTGGTGTCATCCATCGAATTAGGCTTCAGCTCAATTCTGGAGGGGGAGTATTGTGGCTAACTTAGCCACCACTACAAAAATTAACTTACGATGATACAATAGTATATATAGCAGTTTAACCCAACTCTACTATGGAGTACTTTTTAGTAGACAAAAGAGACACTGTTTAGAGACACTGTTTGGCACGAGCTCACTAAAAACCTACGTTGCACTGGAGTAATATAATTGGTTATTGGCGACGGTTCGGGATCAATCTAAATTTCTTTACCACGTCATTAGCTCTCTAAAGGGAATGGTTGCCATATGAAACTTCACATCTGGCGATCGCCATAAGTGATTCGGCTTTCGCCAACTCACATTATTGCTTCGGGCAGCGAACTATAAACTCGGCCAAAGAATCTTCTGGAAAGACCTAGTTTAATGTAAGCCACCTTTCATACTTGTGGCGTAGCTTCTTTTTATGTGCATAATATTTCTTAGGCCTAACCTATTTTCATCTAAAAATAATGACACTTAAATTCAGTCTCTTGCCTCCCACATGTTTCCTAATGACGAGATATCTCGTCATTAGGAAAATGGGTCAGATCTTGTTGGACGCAGTATCTCGCCAAACCCACTGAGAGGGTTAAAGTTTTCTAAAAATTTATTCCTCACCCACCTCTAGTCATAAGATTCTTATATGTTGCGGAAATTTTTACCTCAAACCCATTGTAGGGACGGTATCTCAGGATGTAGTTGAGTTTAACTAATAATTACTTATTTATTTATTTCTACATAACGCAGTCAATTAGATTACTCCGGTTACATGGCAGCGAAAAGTAGAGAACACGCAACAGGCAAGTAAAAACAGTACAGTATGAACCTTTAAACATGTAAGCACTCCAGTAATATACCCTTTCGATCTATAATTCGTATGGAAACTTAAATTTCCCTCGAGAATACGAAATGCCCGGACCTGTTAATAACAGCTTAAATCAAGGAAGACGCTGACTGCTATAAAAAGCATTTCCAAGAAAACGGTACATCAAAAATGTACAGAAAAATGGCATCTACTCTTCTTGCACGACGTAAGTTGGGCGGTTTTATCCGGAATCCAAAAACAAAAGGCGGTTCGCCTCATATCAAGTTGACTAAACCGGCCCAAAATGATGCTCCCAGGATATAGCAGCTGTCAAACAAAAACTTCCCTCTCTGCCAAGCGGATAGAAAAAACAAATTGAAGATAGCAGAATCAGTTTTTCTTTATACTTCCTTCCTCATCTGTTGGTGGAAGGACATAGCTTTTCGAAGTGCAATCGATATTTTCAAAAGCGGTGCCTCATACAAAAACAAACACAGATTCCCCGATGTGATGTATTGAGATTTGATATCGGAATCGCATTGCATATCGATCATTCCTGAGAGGAAGTAAGCCTAAATCGAGGCCTAGGCAAACAGACCACTGGGGAATGCCCAGCATATTGATCCTGGAGAGAGAAAAACCCACTTTGGTCAGAATTCATAAATTTTGAATCTTGTCCTTTCGGATTGTGTGAGAAGCAAGAAACCCGGTGTCATGGCGTGAAGAGCAAAAAATGTTCGAAGCCTTATCGATAGCAAATTTTAAGAAATTCGACCAAGCTTCCTGGTGCCATCTGATAGGTTCACACGCATATATGTATTCTGACACATGCAATCTTCCATGAATGACTTTTAACAATTTTGTCCTTTTTGACCAATAAAATCTTACCTAGGATTCTTGAAACCTTTAGAATCTCTCCAAGGAATCTTTCAACCAATAGAACCTTTCCTAGGATTCTTTCAACCAATTCATGTGGTTATTAAGTTAGTGCGTGTTGAGGGAAAAAGCAATGCCAAACTACTTAAAATTCTTTTAACGCTCAGAAGTTTAAATAAATGTAAATGTGCGAGCAGATTCTTTGCATCAAAATTGCATTTATATTATGCTAAATATTTTATCTCACTGTATGTTAGTTTAGCTATCAAAAATTCTAAAACCAGCAACTCAAGTACGTGAACAAATAAAACCCAACGAAAAATATATTCTATATCGTATCAGTAGAAAAACCGATCAGATCTTGATGGAAGAGATCTCTCGTTAAAACTTGGAAGGGTAACCTGGTTGTATTTTCCTTTCTCTGTGTTAGTAATACTTTCCGTGTGTATGTCTAGTTCTTGACGTAGTCTCTTTTGCGTTTGATTTGCTTGGTCAAGCTTGGCGCTTGCGCCATAAAACCCGACCATCCATTAATTTTTCAAGACAGGTGGTCCAGCCATTATCTACTTTAAGGTAACCAGTCAGTGCCTCAACTTAAGGTGTTTGACTACGTTGAGTCCTTTTTTCTTAAATGTTCAAATTATAATTTTTTTCAATAAAACAACTTATAAAAACACTTTATAAAGCAAAAACCCATTGAAAATTATTATAATATATTAAACAACTGGTAGACATAGGAAATTTTAGGTAAAAAAGTGATGTTAACGAAAAACATTACAATTGAAAAACTTATGAGTACATTTCCCTAATATTGTATAGTCTCCCAAATATATAAGCTAGAGCCTGAACTAAGAAATATGCAATATTGCTTTCCATTTTCGAAAATTTGTCCTTACTCCACAATACTGAAATCTCTCTAAAAGGTTTATCTTTCAATAAACTCTTATATCCTAATTCAGTCCCTTCAAAACAAATATAAAAACCTGTACACCAAATTTCAATCAAAAGTATATAGGAGTCTTTCCATGTGAAACCGCACAGGGAAGGGTCATTTTCAACCCGACCCTCTCCAATTTTTTTAAACTCGGCTAATTTCTTTCCCAGCCATATATCTGTAAAGTTTTAGCTTCCAACTTGAATTAATTTTTTATGTATAATAATTTTAAGTTTGAAAAATTAGGCAATTTTTCATGAATTTAGGCTCACTAAATCTCCTATATCTCTGGACCTAATTGTCCAATGATAATGAATGACAGCTTATTTTGTAGAAGAATGTAAAACTTTTCAAATGGCGTATCATATGACATTTTTAATTTCAAGGTCATTAAATTTGATATTTGATCTACAATTATAAAAAGTATATTTTTTACTTTTTTCTAAAAAAATATATGTTAAGGGAACAATATTTATCTTTGCTCCCTGAAAGTTTCAGAGTGGGGCACGTATGGGTTCATAGTTAAAAAATATTCGAAGTAAATAGAAACGAGTAATAAGTACCCATAAGTACCTGTATCTTTTGACCTGTTTGTCCAATCGAGATGAAAGGGTTTATTTCATAGAAAAAGATATAACCATTCTTATGATATGTTACACGATGATATATTTTAGGAAAAAATAATGAAATACTTTTTTGAAATTCAAGGTCAAAGCCTCCAATTTCAAAACTTTCAAGGTAACCTTTCTGATGATACTATGAGTGATACTATGAGCGACCTTAAAATTAGAAAGGTCACTCATAGTATGTAACATATCATCAGAAAGGTTATACTTTTTTATATAAAATAAGCCCTCTTTTATCTTGATTAGATTTGTCTTATTTTATCCTCAAAAGTTATTGTTTTTTTGGAATCTGTCTCTATTCTTACTACAATTGAAATGTATCATATCTCAGAAGTCTTCCCCATTTTGCTTTTTCTCTCTCGTTGATTACTTGACGTTGTCTGTTTAGTGTTTGGGAGTTTGGCCAAATATGGCCTTCCTCCGAAAACCCAAAACAACCAACCTTTAATTTTTCAAGACAGAAGCTTCAGAAAATTTCCTACCTTAGGGTATTCTGTCAGTTTTCTTAACTAATGACATGTTTCACATTAAAAACATTGTCATATAATAAACTCTTAAAAACAGAAGATTAATTATATTTTTTGTTCTAGTAAAATTGCCCGACATCACTCGGGTTGATTGGTTAAATGTAGATTGAAAGTGACCAGAAAATAATCACTTTCCGCTTTCGTAGAAAAATGCCAAATCATTTAAGTGTGAGTAAAATAATTTTTTAGTACCTTTTCGACATTTTTATAATTTCTACAACCTACTTTGGACACAAATCCTATACATGCATATCCATCCATGTAATATATTTCATATATATCGCACCCCTGTTAAAGGTACAAATGGGCGAAAGGTGAGACACTAAGGTAACTGCTACAAAAGGCGATTTTGAGGGAGGATTAGGAATTCCCTTTCTTGAGTTCTATTCCTGTAAAATTGCTCAACCAAATTCATAAAAATGACGAATCTACTGCGGATACTTTCCCACACAATTTACCTGCCAATATACACTCATGTCCAAAATTATCTTTACATGCATAATATCACGGATTTCTCAAAAACTGTAAATTATGATTTTATCAATTTGTGTGAAATTATACATAACATCATAACACATAAATACAAAGGAAAAAATTTAAGAGTACTGCATATGATATAAAACTGTAGCATGAAACAATAAAAATTACAATAATATGTGACAAGGAGAGTTCATATAGCTCAGAAAAAATTAAGGCTAATGGAATTTAATATGGAATGTGATGTCCCCTGACGTGTACACACATATCACAACGTCTTTTAATGCTGGAAATAATGTTGTTAACCACAGTTTGGAGAATTAAGTTCCACTCCTCCAGCAATGCGGTCTTCAGAGCATTTATATTTCTAGGAGGAGAATGTCTCCGTGCAACTGCTTTTCCAAGGTAGTCTCATAAGTTCTCTATCGGGTTCAGATCAGGAGATTTTGCTGGCCACGGTATTCGCTCAATGGCTTCACTTTCAAGGAATTCTTCAACGAGGTTTGCTCGATGTGGACGAGCATTATCGTCCATAAATAAAAAGTCTGATCCATATGCACCTCTGAAAAGTCTTACATAAGGTTCAAGGACGTCATTCCGATATCTCTGGCCGGTCACAGATCCGTTGTTGAAAACGTGTGGGGACGTACGTCCATCGATCATTATTCCTCCCCTTACCATCACACCTGCACTAACGAAACGGTCACGTTCCATAGTGTTCGAAGGAAGATTTCGTAGCAGTTTGTAACATTGGTTTCTTTGAGTTATAACATCGGCACAATTAAAAGTGTTGCCCAATATAAAAATTATCACTTTCGACAACTACTAATGCAATGAATGCTAGATAATACTTTTGGAAAGTATAATTTACCAATGGAGTGTAATGAATCAATGGAAGCATATAATTTACCAATACAATGGAATGAACCAATTAAAGTATATAATTTACAATGTAAAGTAGAAACATCACTATGTTCGCAAGAATTCGTAAATTTTTAATATTCTCCCTCTAGATAGTGTGAAAAGTAAGATGATGAGTGGCATGACGTGAAAAGAAAATTTAAAAAGGATTTTATAACAGCTATATTCAAACTTTTTTAATCCACGGCACTCCTAACACTAAACACAATAATCATCCTTAATGTAAAAATAATCTAAATATTTAAGCGCTGTGTGTATGTTAATTTATTGTCAAGGAATTCTGAAATTGAAGACTCGCTCGTGAACCGAAAGTAAAGAAAAAATATTGAGTTAACTGCAATATATTTTTCTCGGAAGCTATTCTAATTTTTAGACATTGCCTCTTTTATTACTACATTTGAAATACATCATCCCACAAAAATCCTTTAATTTTTCGAAACAGGCGCCTTATCCATTATCAACCCTAAGTGTATCCCCAGAGCTCTTAACAAATAACATTAGTTTCATAACAAAAGCAGTTTTGCGTAAAACACTTAACAACAAAATATATTTTATGAGACATCTAATATCTCGGGGAACGTATGTATTAGAAAATACGGCTTTCTTAGAGCTGGGACATAGTTTGAAAGCTTTTGATATATTGAGTTATAATATTGGTGGCGCTAAAAGTGTTGTGAAACATAAAAGTAATCAATTTTGATAACTACTAATGCAGTGGATGCTATATTATATTATTACAAAATAAAAACATCCTTTTTGATAAGAATTCATAAATTTTGAATATTGTTTCTTCAGATAGTGTGAGAAGCAAGACTAAGTGTCATGACTTTTTGAAAAACTCTCAAGAGCATTATGGTATCATAAAAATGTGTGTGCTGCCAAGTGTTAGATAATAATGAAATTTGTATAATTACTAATGCAAGGCTACATAATTTTTTGTTATGTAATTTGACTACGCAATGGCATATAATGTTATTGTAAAATAAAAATATCCCTATTTGGTGAGAATTCATAAATTCTGAATCTTGTTTCTTCAGATGGTGTGAGAAGCAAGACTAGGTGTCATGACTTGAAAAGAAAAATATCAAGAGAATTATTGATTGAGACATAAGTATTGGTATCACTAAAACTGCTGTTAAATGTTGCATAATAATCAATTTGTATAATTACTAATGGAATTACTACATATTATTGTGTAATACAATTTGACAATGCAATCATATAACATTAGTGTAAAATATTAGAAAAATACCTGTTTAGTTGGAAATTTTTACATCTTTTCCCTTCAGATAGTATAACAAGCAAGATATTCAATGTCGTAACATGAAGTAAAATATCTCAAAATCCTTGTCTATTGAGATACACATAATACTGATTCAAAATGCTGTCGTGCGTAAAAAAAATATATCTGAGTTCAATAATTTCTATTGCAATGTCATGTAATAGTATTGTGTAATATAATTTATTAATTCACATTATATAATATTGGAATTTGAAAAAACCGGGATTTGGTCAGAATTCATAAATTTTGAATCTTGGCCATTAAGATATGTAAGAATCGAAGAGACTGTTTTTATGTGAAGTGAAAAAGCTATATTGAATTATGTTAGTGTCGTAAAGTACTGTCAAACAAAAAAGAAATCAATTTCTTGTTGTGAAATAATTTCCCATCAGATATACAAACAATATGCTCTATCATTTAACTCATGGTGGTTGCCTCGAAGAGGAATCTCATCATAAACGCAACCAGTAGCAAAACTGACCATATCTTGATGGACGAGATATCTCGTCAATAGAAGAAAACTAACCAGATCTTGATCTTGGCATCATAAAAAATTCTGGCAATAATATCTTGACGAGATATCTCGTCATTAGTAAAATTGGTCAGATCTTGATGGCAGAGATATCTCGTCAAAATCTCTTGGAGTGTTATCCCTATGTTTCATTAACGTCTCTACGAAACATTATCACAAAGACTTCAAATAAAACCAGATGTTTAAGAACCTAATCTAAAAATAATTGACGTTTAACAAGCAAAGCCCAAAGATACATTTAGTTCTCTATATATATTTCTTCAATTGTATCCATTTTAAAATTCCATAGAAGCTTTCACTACTGGAAAACACTGAGAGTATTTAAGCCGTATCCAAAAGAAAAACAAACATTTTAGGAATTATATATCAAACGGAAGCAGTCATCAAACATTTCCAGATTCCAACCAAATTCCTACGATTAGAAAAACTAGAAACAAATTCTAATCCTTCCTCTTTAAGCAATTCCCCATTGTTTTTCATTGTTAGCCGCTCACAATGTTCCGACAACAATCCTATTCAGTAGGTAGTAATAAAAAACAAACGTGGCTTTGTTCTTTCTTAAATGAGTTTCAGGTTTGTTCAACTTGGATTCAAAAGCTCTGTTTACAAGAAGGTCGATAAGTCACTGAGTGAAAAACCAACGGAAGGATCTTTTGTTCTTCTGTATTCAGGACAATAACAAAATCACAGGAAGCAACAAAAACGAGTATGCGAAGATTCTTTTAATTAGTTTCTTGTAAGAGAGTTTAGATTATGGTGATTACAAGTCATGATGCGGGTTTCACGATCGTTGAAAACTTTGTTTCGTTAGATCTAATCTCTGATCGAAGTCCAAGTCTAAACAAAGATATAGGGAGTAGTCTTCCAATGAAACGGTTTTCATTCATTTAGTTTACTAAGAATTGTAGATGGATATCTTAATTCTCCAAGTGATTTCGACGAGATATCTCCTCCATCAAGATGTAATCAACTTTGTTAATGATAATGTATCTCGTCGTTAAGATATTGCCGATTGTTTTATGATGACGAGTTCAAGATCTGGCCAGTTTTTTTTCCACTGACAAGCTATCTCATCCATCAAGATCTGCT
The DNA here is from genome assembly GCA_933210815.1 of Meta bourneti. Taxonomy (NCBI): domain Eukaryota; kingdom Metazoa; phylum Arthropoda; class Arachnida; order Araneae; family Tetragnathidae; genus Meta; species Meta bourneti. The sequence continues at coordinate 68,648,887 of OW119932.1, read as the reverse complement.
CAATTTTGGTAATGATCTTGTCGAAACCACCACCAGGAGGGTTACTTTAGCTAGATGTGTGAAAGACAGTGAGACTTTGTGTACGCAAAATTATGCAAGGTGAAAAATGTTTACACAGCTACACTATATGGACAAAATTATTTAGACACTACATGTTTTACAGAAAAAGTTCTTTATTATTATATTCAGTAACGGGTAGGCTCTCCTTTTGCTGATAGTTTTGACACTAACAGAGCTTCCAGATGCATTTCCAGCCTCTACAGCGATCGCAAAGGCAGAAGTGCGCGACTTCTTGACATGGCGTACCAAGCATCTTCTGTCACGTTCTGTCAGTTTAGCGGTCGTCCGGGACGGTTTTTGCTGTTGTTGCTTCGTCTTGATTCCATCGCTTGATAACATACGCTACACTCGATTTTGGAATATCCAGTTTGGATGCAATAGCTTGAACAGAAAGATTACACAAATGACATCCTATGACGAGCCCTCGTTGGAACTCAGTAAGTTGAGGTCCACGCGGCATAGCTCCATTAGAGTGAATGAATAGTTAATTCAAAATGAGCTGCTTTTTATTTTACCAATGCCCTTCGCAGCATACAGTTCGGCAAACTCAGTATTTGCATATTTGTCGATTTTCTGCAGTGGCCAAATACTTTTTTCCATATAGTGTATATACACTATTGTTTTCTTAGTTTTAGTATTGGTTGTTATTGTTACTAATCTCCACGTCTAGCTCCAGCTATACCATAATCCACAAGTCCATTCACCAGCACAAAGTCATACACCAAAAAAAGTTGAGAAAACAGGTCGCCTCGGAACAACTCCAGGCACTCTTGAATGTGTGATGGGGAGGTCTGGTCAGATTGGCATTTAAGGCAAACAGGATTAATCTTGAGACCACAGTAAAATGTGAGACTCCTTAGATGGCCACTGAAAAAGCGAGAGAGCGCTATCTGAATATGTCTGTCGCAATTGAGAGCAAGAGATCTTCCGTGGCGATCCGAACGATACCAAGAGTGTACCGGGGGAACGATCCATATGCCTTCTTATCAAGATTTTTTCTAATAGAGTAAATCTCAAGAAACGTCAATGAGTGGTTATCAGACAATGGTTCATTAACACCCTCCTTCGCCAAATTATCTGCTACTTTCCCCTGAGAGCCACATGTGAAGGGATCCACTGTAGGTGCACCTCACAGAAGGATGATACATACTTAAAGTTATTAAGGATCGCTATGCCAGTTCTATCTCCCACACTGCACCAATTAAATAGATGTTAGATGGAGCTGTGACTGACGGACAAAATCCAATTGTTTTTTGCAGTGGTGGCTAAGTTCATCACATTAGACTGGAAACTGTGGCTTAAAGTGGATTCGGAACCGCTACGAACATGCATGTATTGACCGAGATTCGGATCCAAGGTTGTAATATGAATATGTTTTAAAATAAAGGTATTGGTTTTTTGATTAACGTATTGGGGTTTGTTATATTTTACGATTCGTCATGTAAACTGATTTGGTGCTGTGAGTACTCAATTTCTCTTTTATATTTAACTTGACTTCCGTGACTTTGCGGGACACAAGAAATAACGTGAAGGGCCACATGCAGCCCGCAGACTTACCATCCCCACTGTCAATAAAGCCAGTTTGTATTCACCACAAAGGAAGACCAGCCCACTTGACATAATCACCTTTCAGCAGACTCTATTACTGCGAAAAAGACAGACACATACCCAGCGGTGTCTCATACCCTGATTGGTCCACATCAGCCTGTCGACGGGGCGTATTAATCGCCCTCGTAACCCGATTGGTCAGTGATCGATGTGAAATGATTCCTCCTAGCCACTGAAGCGTAATTAACTGGATCTGGATTTACAACCTTCCTTGACGCAATAATTCCAGGAACGCTGCCGATCTCTTATGGGTGGTTCCTCAAATGGTTGGATTCTGTGCAAACGGGTTGTGGTTCCTTTGTATTGAGAAGCGTGTTTTACGATTGAAGGTGTACGTATACACTAGAAGATTTTTGTAAATTTTGACTTTAAAAATCCAGTTATTTTACAGTAACTCATTGGTTTATGCTTAAAATCATTTCAGTGTGCAAAAATCAGATTAAGCTAATCATTAATTATCTAACAGATATAACTAGCGGAATCACCAAACGTTGCTCGGGTTGAATTGGTTAAAGTTGATTGAAAAGTGATTAGATTAATATCAATAACTTTTCTTTAATAGAAAAATGTAAACATCATTTAAGTGTAAGGAAAATAATTTTTGAACATCGTTTCAACCCTTTCATAGCTTCTACAATTTACTTCGGAAGTAAACATGTATACATGATATATCAATCCATATAATCCATTTTATATTCATCGCACTTATGTAAGACAAACTACACAAGTTTTTTTCTAAGGTGACTATTTCAGTAGTCGAACTACAACTTATGGCTACCCGTTTTAATTTAATGTAACTTATCTTATTTTAAATTAATTTAATTTTAACTTTAACGGTCATTTTAAAATAAGAAGTTACACACCTTACATAGAAAGGTTTCGTTTAGCATATTTTTATTTCTACGAAACATAATTCTACAAACCATTATATATTCAACCAGACTTAAGGGAAGTTAGTCGAAATATAGATATTGCGCCAAAAAATTACCCATGTCTAGCGATATTTTGCAGAAAATAAAAATAATCCATTAAAACTTAACTCCTAAATAATATATCTGTATATGTAAAATACCGGAACACATAAATACGAACAGAAACGAAATTCCAATCACTGAAAAAATGCAGAATTCTGAAAAACGAAAGATACGAGTAAGCGTGTCGGATTTCGACTTCTTCAGTATATTCTGAAATATGCAATTCGAAAAAGATGTTTGAAAAAATATTGATAAAGTCAATAATGATTTATTTACAAAAAGAACACACATTTATAAAACGTAGAAATGCTCAAATATAATCGCAACATTTCCCTATCTTACCTCAAGTATACAGACGTGGAATTCTAAATTTATAATATAAAACATTAATTCTGGCATTGCCAGATACGGAATAGCGAAATTAGCTTTTAAGATTAATGAGTTTTTCGTTTGGGATTTTCGAGTTTCATTACAAAATGTAAGTTATGTTTTGTTAAATATTTTAAATGTTCTTTTTTCATTAATCAAATATTCATAAATTATTTACATCGTGGAAAGAAATAAAAAATCATTTCAAACATAAATATTTTAATATAATTTGTTTTGGTATGATATGTAGGTATTTATTGAGACGTCGCACTGGAGCAAAACAACGAGCTATTGGTGAGGGTCCGGGATGAAACCCGAAGGGAAACATCCGAGTATAACACCACTTAATTTTGAACCACGGTCGGATGACGAGGTCACACATGAGCTGGCACCCCACTCTCCACAACACCACGTCAACGTGATGACATTTGAGTGTACGACAGATTTAACATGTACCATCCCTCTTGTACACGACGGTTTGGTGGGATTCGAACTCGAAACCCTTCGGTTGCTACGTTACTCTTCCAACCGGGCTACCGCGGCTCCGTTTTCCAAGTAATACTAGTAAAACAATTATATTAGAAAAGTTCTTTTTCCATGAATATGGTAATACAAAAGGAGTTGCGTTGTACAATCTTTTTACATTCAATGTTATTCCTATGGGGATTTGGAATTGCTTTTAGCCCCCTTTGCTCACTTAGGACAAATATAATGGGGGTTAATATATAGCCTACGTTACACGCAGGGTTCTAAAGTATAAATGCACTTCATTTGGTATAGATTGGTCAAACTGTGTAGATTTGTATAGAGAACAGACAGACGCCAACTCTGCTTTATATACAGGGTGAGTCTAAATTGTTTTTACAAAATAAGAGGGGTGATAGTACCCATCTAAACAAGCAATAATTACCATGGAACATAGGGTCGCATTCCACTCTGAGAGGCAGAAAAGAGTAAAGTCGAAACGCGTCGAGCATGAACAAGTCATCGCCTCTGACGTCGTTTTGTACCTGCTTACGTAGCATATCTCCTAAGCAAGATGGCCTGGTCGATGAATCGGACGTGGCGGACCTGTGGCTTGGCCTCACTAGACCTAAACCCAATGGACTTTTTCTTCTGGGGGCACATGAAATCTTTAGTGTACCAGACGCCTGTGGACTCGGCTGAAGATCTCGTAGCAAGAATAGGTGTTGCCGCAGACAAAATTAACACAACACCAGGAATCTTCGAGAGACAGTCATTCCTTCGCCGGTGTGAACTGTGCAACGACACGCGTGGCCGCCACTTTGAGCACTTGCTGTGAGTTTTTCTCTGTTCAATCAATCAGATTGTGCAACTTTTGGTATCGTTCATTCGCTTTCCCAACACTGTTGTAAGTTCATGTTGAAATTCTAATTTTACTCGTTTCTGCCTCTCAGAGTGGAATGCGACCCTATGTTCCATGGTAATTATTGCTCGTCTGGATGGGTACTCTTATTTCTCCCCCCGTTCGTACACCCTCTTATTTTGTAAAAACAATTTAGACTCACCCTGTATATAGTAGATAGATTAAATAACTGGCAAGTTTTTAACAGTGATATCTTAAATTCTAATTTGTTCAGAAATACAATTGCTGTTGGGGAAATTATTTCTATAATATTATTTGTCCCGTTTTGAACCTTAATCCAGTTGATAGATGGGAAATAGTTCTTTTCACAAATTTTTCACCAAGGAAATATAAAAATCAAGATTTTTTCAGAAATTTTAAAATATAAAAATCAACTAAAAATCTCTTTTTTGAATAATATAATGGTATCCCAATTGTAAGAGCAACCGGTGTGTTTGAAATTTGGAATAACTCCAGCCAAAGACCGTTGTGGTGCACGTTAAACTGTCGTGGAGTCAAATATCCTCACGTTGGAGTGGTGTGGAAGTTTGGAGAGTGGGGTGTCAGTTAAGGTGTTGTTCTCATCATCTGACCGTGGTTCAAAATTACGTGGCGTCCTAGGATCTTTCCCTTCGGGATTGTTACCCGACCGTCGCCAATAGCCCATTGTGTTGCTCCAGTGCGACGTTAATTACCTACCTTAAATAATAACTCTGATAGAGGGTCAATATAGCATATGTTGAAGCTTCTGACCAGATCTTGATGTACGAGATATCTAATCATTAGAAGAAAATACTGAACAGATCTTGATCTCATCATCACCAAAAACTTGTCAATACCTCTGACGAGATATCTCGTCATTAGCGAAATAGTCCTGATGGTCGAGATAATATCTTTTTTAAAGCACTTGAAGGGTTAGTTCATATTCTAAAGTAATTGAAGGTTAAATGAATAAACGGACACTAAAATACTTTTGCAGAAATTTAAGTCGTCATCTGACCGTGGTTCAATATTAAGTGGTGTTGTCCTCGGAACCTTTCCCTTGGGGATTGATCCCGGACCGTCGCCAATAGCCAGTTGTGTTGCTCCAATGCGACTTTAACCTACTAGCACTACCCATGAGTTTAAGCAGAAGGCAAGTATCGATCAACAGAAAAAAAATCTTGAAATTATCCCAATCGACTGACCCGTATAACTTAGCCTGAAACATTGTTCATATTAAGCATTATCCATATTACCCAATATAGCTCGAATATTAAATATACCAGCATTTGATAATAGTCAATTATTTTTCATTTATTACATAAACCACACACTGGTTTATTGTAATAGGTTAAGTCTACAGCATGTGACAGTTATAAATTAAGATCATTATCCAACCACGCATTAATGCCTCATTCAATATTTTTGAGCCCAGAAGTGACAATGTTTATAAAGGGACAAACATGATTTGGTGAAATACATCCACGGATTGTAAAGAGTATGGATCATTCCATGCTATATAATCACAAACTGAGTATAATTTTCAACCTGGCATTCTATGAGTTCAATGAAATTTAGTATATATGTAGCTTCATATAAAAATGAAATTGTGTAAAATATGAGATGCATATCTAAATTACCTTTCCATGGTGGGTAGGTAGCTAATTAACGCCACACTGGAGCAACACAACGGGCTATAAACTACTTTTCGAATTACAGGTCATTAAAAACTTGAAAAAAGGCCAAAATTGTGTGGTCACAGTAGGTAATGAATTTTGTACAATCTCGAGTTATACGTACGTTAGGAAGCTGAACTTACGTAGAACTAGAACCCATGAAACAAGCTTCTAATGGATATTCTACAACTAAAACTATAGAAAAGTGTTTTTTTATCTGAAAAATCATGGTTGTAGCATACTAAGAACTTGTTTTACGGGCTTTAAAATAAGTCCGATTATACTTTTACACTCCTACAATTCTATATACCAATTCCAAATTAATTTTCCATCACATTCCATGTCATATTTACAGTTTGCACAATTAAAAGTACATTACCCATAGTATAGTTTGCATGGGCTTAATATCCATAATACCAAGATACAATCAATATTAAGGCACAATAACATTTGCAAATACGCTTGTAGCATTTGCACTCCCTCAATAAAAATAATATAAATTCATGGAGTCCCTGCATCCGCTCACAAGCATCTTAAGTGTTTTTTTATTTATAAATTGATTCTATTGAACAGATAAGCATGACCGATCTATTAAAATCACAGTACACATTCATTTGAAAATTTCACAGATGATAATGTGCATGCAAAAATTATGTTTTCCTAATCAACCCATCTTGCCGTTACCTCTCCAAGTGGATTTAACGAGACATCTCGTTCATCAAGATCTGATAAATGTTGCTAATGACGAGGTATCTGGTAATCAAGATATTGAAGAATTTTTTTATGATGACGAGGTCAAGATCTGGTCTGTATTTTTTCTAATGACGAGATATTTCGTCCATCAAGATCTGATCAGTTTTGCTAATGACGAGACTTCTCGTGAAGACAACGAGGGTTAATAGAAGGACAACAGAATCTGAGGACATATTGTGAAGTTGAAAGACACGAAATTCCTCCCCACCAAAAAAATGACTGCATCAGTTTCATGAAAATTACCAATTTTTTCCCCAAAAGATTCGGTGCGCCTGCTTGTATCAGCCGAATATTTCGAAATTCTTTCTATACCTACCTTAAAAAACACTGCCAAAATTGACAAATCGATTTATCCTTATGCGCAGTTTCCTTCTTTATGGTCTTACATGTGACGTTAGCCCTAGAGCTCTGAAATCACCGACGGTTCAAAAGATGGAATTTAATAAATCTAATGTCACTTTCTATTTTGACAATGTCCGAGCATCTGTAAGATATTGATAAGTACAACTGGACTCCAAGAACAATATAATAATAGGATCAATGTCGAGTCAAAAAATAGTTTTGTAGAAAAGTCCATTCTTTCTGAGGCACTTTTTTTCGTTCAGATGTTTCTTTATTTAAAAGATGTTATTGATGTCTGAATACCAAAGAATGAAAATTCATAAATAGTTTAGTGGTAGCATTGCAAATTTAGTTTGCAGTTGACATGTGTCACGTTAGATTTCCTCACTAATTTATAATTGATGTCACAAAAGGTTTATTATTTTTAATTTTGTACAAACAGATATTCTAATTCCCATGAACTGAAATTATTATCAATATCTATTAGTTGTTTTATTAAATGTAGTCCATCCTCACGCAAAAGCTTTGCGAAAGAAGGTCTGCTGCAATCGGGTTGCCATATTTGGCATAATTATAAGGTGACCAATTTTTTTGCAATGAAAAGGAGGACGAAAAAATTTAAGAAAAAGTACAACGTAAATAAATGAAACATTTTATTAATTCAAACAAAAATACGCTAATTATGCTTACATCCCTTTTAATTATTTACTTAAACGAGTATTTTTCCATTGAATGAGTATTTTTTGTCAATATATCATTTTCTAACAGTAACAATATTGGAAATTTCGGAGCAAGAAATATCCTTCATATTGAATTTTACGGTAAGTGCTGCAGCTAGAGTATCAACATTCAATCTTGATTTCTCCCTTGTCCAAAAATCATTACCAATTGAAAAAACTCTCAACTGCTGCATTAGTTCCAGGGCAGCACAACGTAAATTCAACAAGAATAACTAAATTTTCATATGGAATGTGTTCATTTTTGAAATGGTTAAATATTTCAACCCATCTTTTATCAATTTCAACATGTTGATTTTCCCATTGTTCTAATTTATCAGAATTTAAATATTCATTCAGTCTTCTAATTTCTTCAAACAGACAATTGTCATCGATTTTAATATCAGGCATTTCTTTCGATAAAAACTCAACACAATTTTCAATATCTGCCCAATTTACTTGCGATGAAGTCAAAAAACACTATTGAAAACTGTTATTTCCTGTGATATTTGTTTCAGACCATTCTTCGACATATCGGAAACATGTTTGGTAAATATTCTGCACTTCTTTGGTAAACTTGTCCTTTAAGCACGGATTTGATTCCTCTAAGTTTGACAATTTTCTTTTTATTATTAAAGGAATAAATTTTTCTTCAAATTGTGATTTATATTGAAGGACAAAATCGTTCAAAATAAGACTAACTTCTGTAGCTGAAATATGTTCACCTTCAATCTTTTGCATCGTTTTATGGCAAATAGATGGCTGATTATGTACAAAATACATTAATATCTCCGATAATCCATAATTGAAAAAAGATTCCAGAATTTTTGGACATTTGTCTAAACTTAAAAAATATGAACGGAGAGGCTCAAATAATAAAACACGCTCTATAGCAGGTGTTAGAGCTAGCCATCTAACTTTTGAATATCCTAAAAGTTTTTTGTATTCAACATTTGCGTCTTCACAAAATTGTTTTAAAGTAGCCACACGAACATTAAAACGACTAAAATACAAATAAATTGTCGTTATTATTACTTCTACATCAATTGGCATGGCATATGACGCTGTGTTGATTGCATTTGGCAAAATATGTGCATTACAACCTATTCCTAGTATTTTCTTTTGGAGTAAATCTTGTAATTTTACATAGACATTATTCACTCCTTTCGTCTTCGCCCACCAAAATTTGTGTTTGTATTATCAGCTGTTAGTGCAACAACTTTAGATTTCAAATTGTTTTCATTTATTACTCTGTATAGGTGGTTTGACAAAGTTTCAGCAGTTTCGCCCTCAATGGATTCTAAATTTAAAATTTTTACTTGAATGCCCTTGGTAACATTATAATACCTTACTAGTATTGGATACAATTTGGTTTCATTATGATTTGATGCATCAGATAAAACCGTTACAAATGCTGCATTTTTCAAGTCTTCTGCAAGTATTTTATCACAGTAATTTTTAAATACTGATTTAATAATAGCCTCACATTTTGTCCTGGCACATGAAAATTTAGCATTGTGAAACTTTTTCAATAATTTAGTTGTACAATCCATACTACGAAAACTTTGATTGTGAATTATGGTATGAAATGCAAATGTTCCTTCCATTACAGCTAACTGTTTTTCATCTTCAGAATAATTAGAAGTTTAAAAAAAAATTTCTTACTTTACTACTGGAAGCTGATGCATCTAATGATTGCTTATGTTTGTTGGTGTTCAAGTGTTTCGTTATAGCTGCTCTGCCTCCAACTGCAATACAAAATTCTCCTCTGCAAATATTGCAGAAAACAATGGTGTCTCTCTTTGATATGAGGAATGGAAATTCCTTTTTCAATTGATCGTTGAAATGGCATTTCCTCTTTCTTGATTTTTCCATCCCTTAAATGAAATTAAAAATAATATATAGAGCTACACGAACGATGCAAGCACATTATGAATAAATAAAATTAATAATTAAAACTAAAACTTTAATAACAAAAGCGATAAAACTTTACCAAATCTATATTTAAATTATTTTACACTTATGTTAAGAACAGGGTTGTATAAAATTGAATTAATGAATTAATAAAATGTGAATTGTACTTACCTGAGTATAATAATATTCACTGAGAAAGAAATAATTTTGTATTTCCGTTAGAAGTAAACACGAAGTATAATATAGAGATAAAGTAAACAAAGTGAAGTGCGCAATGGTGCGAGACACGTGAAGTTCTTCTATGCCCTGCGCATGCGTTTCATAATCACGTCTTTCCGAACTATACCGTCACATGACGCGTAACAGTTCGGCGCAGCATCTCTGAATACAGAGATTAACAGATTAGTTTTAAAATATCGAAAAGGAGGACAGGTAGGAGGACACTTTTCGAGGAAGGACAGAACCTACAAAAGAAGGACTGTCCTCCCTAAAGGAGGACGATTGGTCACCTTAATAATTATCCCTTAAATTCGAAACTCGGTTTATTTAAATGATTGGTAGATTTTATGCTCGTATGTACTCTAGCGTATACATCATTGTGTAGCATGATTTACAACTGAAACAGAAATAAGTTGAACAAAGCGAACCAAATCTTTGAAGACTTAATCAGATTGTCCATTCTTTCTAAAGAATATTTTACGCTCAGATGTAAATTTCTTTTTTTGAATGATGGCATTGATTCCATAAAAGAAGATTCATAAATAATTTGGTGGTAGAGTTGGAAATTTAGTGAGTTTTGCACTTTACATGTCATATCATTTCTATTCATTAATCATGTACAATTGATTTTACAAAAGGAATATTATTTTTCAAGACGGAAATAAAGGAACCTATCCGTCTGGAGCCTTCCAGATATAATAAGTCAAAATAATAAATATCGAAGACGGAAACAAGGTGCCTAACCGTCTGAGCCTTACAAACTTAATACTGGTTTTGGGCAAAAATGTGCCATGAGGGAAATATTTGAAAAACATATTTATTTTCTTGTATATAATTAAAACTATCCTAAAACATTTAAATAAAAGTTTTCTGAAGTTAAATTTTACAGATCTGTGTTATCTTTTCATTATTATTTTTTGTGATTTGGCATTGATTTATTAAAAGAACTCTTGGTAATCTTAAAATTAGGTGTTCTTTATTACGCATGATTGATATTTTCGTTGTAATAAAGCATACGTAGCATGTCATATTTAAAAATTAATTCGCTGTTTGTACTTCTTTTCCTGAAAATATACCAATTTTTCCATTTATAGAAATATTTTTTTTCCAAATCTTCACCCTTGAATCTAATCTATATAAAAAAATTTGCTTCACCTAAAATTTACACAAAGCTTATTTGAGACATATATGCAATGTATAATCATTGAGGAAATCATCTCTCTAAGCAATATCCACAATGATATCTAAAATATACATTTAATAGTCTCATTCAATACATTTTAATATTCACAAACTCATGAATATAAACACCCTGAATTGTACATCATTCTTGATGGCTGTCATCAACCTTATAAATAAATAATTTGAAGCTCTGTTGTTTTCGTTATTGTTGCCAAAGAAAATTATTCTCCGAAAAAGTTTGAAGTAAATACATGTCATATAAAAGCAAGTAGCGTCAAGATCGCTCTAGGTTTTGTGAATATGGTTGATATTGTAGAAAAGTACCTTTAATTTGCATGTCTTAGGATAGCATTGAATTTTAGGTAATGTATTTTAAATCTTAAACAAATTGAAGTGTCTTTAAATTTGAGCATTGCGTGAACTTTTTTAGAGGATGTATTTTAAATTCTGAATAAATTTAGGTTTTTCATAAATAAAGAAAAAATTAAATACATGAATAAATATATATTATATTTAAATTTTTTAATGTTAATCATTACATATTTAGTATTTCCACCCCGTTGATCATTCTCGGTAACTAGATTCACTGTCATCAACAAAAACAACCAATCTTCTTAAAAGAGTGATCAGTTGAAGGTTTTAGATTTCATGTCACGGTTGAAGAAAGAAAAGATGACAAGAGTATCTACAGCTTCTGACTTTGGTGGATGCTCTATGAAAGACCAACATTAATCTCTTCGTGGTAGTGTCAAGGTCTTGGAACCACCCCAGAGCCATAACTCTTTCCAGGCGACATTGGCAATCAAAGTAATTTCCAGAAGAGAACTTTCCTCCCTTTCTTTCCCGCAGGAAGCTGGATTTTATTAAATCCGCTTTGATCCCGTTTTGTGTTTCGAAGTGCTCTGCAGAACTTCTGTGCCAGATATTCGACTTGCTTGAAACTCGTGAGGGGTTTTATTCTCGTGTTACGATGTTTTTGTGGGGTTAACTTTATTGTTCTTAGTAAAATAAAAGTGGAGGGGTTTTTAGGTCTGGATGTGATAGGAATGGTGTTGCGTGTTTAGTGTTTGGGAAGTGTATTTGTCTTTTAGTTTTTATTTTTCATAAATCTGTGTTCCCATATGCCAAACATAGTTGAACGAATATTTTTTAAGAAACTTCGAAAAGGAGAAGAGAGTAAAAGAACGCCCAATGTATTGTGATCACTAGAATATTTGATTTCTTTCTGAATTAGTATGGTCACTTATATTGTTTAAAACACGCAAACTTAAAATTTTTTTAGTTTCAGAGATTTAATATCTTCAAATGAAAACAGAAGTCTCCGTTATCATCCATATATGATAGTTACCTGATTGGATTAGATTGTCATTATACTGTCAGTTTTGTCTACATGAGTGTTGATTAAACAAGGATTCGCAACTTGAAAATTAATTATCATAGTGCTATACTGAAGATCTTTAGTGGCTGAAATATAACTTGGCTGAAACTAGTGATGGATTTTGTTCTTGTGTTATGGCAGCAGTTTCATGGGGGAGCAGCTTCATTGTTCTAGAGAAATTTGAGTTGAGGACTTTTTTAAGTCTGAATGATATTACGTGTTTAGTGTGTGATAAATGCTTTTTTCTAGGGGACTGCTCTTTATAAGCTTTTTTTTCCCGTATGCGAAACAAAGTAGTATAAAGTTTTCTACAAATTTTGAAGAGGGAAACCGTGTAAAATATTGTCTAATGTAGAATGATCTTCATGGGGATATATGAACTCTTTCTGAGTTTATACGTTAGATAACTTATTCATTTCTTTCAATTGATGAAAGTCGTTAGGGATTTTATTCTAGTGTTGATTTTCTGTGGGTTTAACTTGGTATTGATATCTACGTTTTCCAAAATAAAACTTAGAAAAGTGAACCATGTGAAAGAACAAATGTTGAACTTCATGGTGAGAATAATCTGAATTTTTCTGAATTCATAGGAGCACTTATTGTTTTGACACAGACCTCTGATACAGACGAAATCTCGTCCATCAAGATCTGACCAATTTTGCCGATGACCATATATCTCGTCATCAATATATTGCCAATTTTTTAATGATGAGATTAATATATGGTTCGTTTTTTTCTAATGACGATATATCTCGACCATCACGATCTGGTCAATTTTGCTAATGACAAGATACATTGTCGAGACAACCATCAGGAGCGTCAAATAAGCTATGCGTTTGGTTTCTCTTATTTGAACGTTTAAATGATTCAGATATTACAAATGAGAGCGAATACTATTGAAGAAATACTGTATTAATGATCTTAAAATATTTAAATCTTTGAAGTTTCAATAATCATGCGTACATAAAGTGTACTCCATTGGATTAGTCTGTCCCTCTACGGTCAAATTGGTCTACAAGATGGTTAATTAAACCACTATTCACAACTTTAAATGGATTATTAATGAACTTGACCGTAATTTGTACAAAAGATGTGACTTGGCTGAAACTCGTGAGGGAGTTTATTCTTGTGTTATGGTATTTTTGTGGGTCAGCTTTATTTTTCTCAAAAAAATTTAAGTTGGAATTTTTTGTAGTTGGCAAATCATCGGAATAACATTACGTGTTTACTGTTTGGGTAGTATTTTTTCTTGGGAGTTTCTTCCTTTATAAATACATGTGCATGTATGTGAAACATGGTTGTACGAAGATGTTTTCTTCTACCACGTAAAGGAGCATCTAATGTACTTGTGATCTTCATAGGAATAATACCTGAATATTTTCTGATTTGATATGAGTACTTATTATTTGAAATATGCAAAAATTAAATAATACTATGATTCTCCAACTGAGAACGCTTTAAAGACACTATACCACTCCAACTGAAAACGAATATTAATGATAAATACTGAATTAGCTATCCCAAAATGAAAATCTTCCAATGGGAACTGAAGTCTCGTTGTCATCCATACATGCTAATTGTTACTCCGTTTTATTCGTTTGTCATTCTAGAGTCAGCTTTGTCTACATGAGTGTTAATTGAACCTGGATTTAACAAAAATAATTATCAATGAGCTCTACTAAAAGCATTTCGTACCAGATATGAATTGATTGAAAATAGTGAGTTTTATTCTCTTGTTTTTTTATTTTTGTGGTGTTAAGTTTGGTATTCTAGAAAAATGAAAGTTGCAGTTTTTTTCAAGTCGGCATATGATCGAAATGGTGTTGAGTTTATTGTTTATAAAGCGTTTTTCTACCTTTAGGTTTTCGCTCTTCATAAATGTGAGCTCCTGTATATGAAACATATTGTGCAAGGAACTTTTGTGCTACGAAAGTTTGAAAAGAAACACCACGTAAAAGACCAACTGATACATTCTTCATAATAAAGAACAACTAAATTTTTCTGAACTCACATCAGATCTTATTGTTTTAAAGACGCATAAGGGATTAAAATGTTCAACCCTCCTAGTGGGTTTTGACGAGTTATTTCGTCCATCAAGATCCAACCCATCCTGCTAATGACGAGATATCTCGTCATCAAGATATAACCAATTTTGCTAATGGCGTGATACTTCGATAACAAGATATTGCTAATTGTTTTGATGATGACGAGATCAAGATCTGGCCACTTTTCTTATAATGACGAGAGACGACGAGATATCTTCCCCATCAACGATCTAGCAGTTTTGCTAATGAAGAGAAACCTAGTCGAGACAACCACCAGGAGGTTTAAAGATTAAAATAGTTTGATGGATGCTCCGATATTCTAAGAGAGAATGGTTATTAATGACGAAATACTCTAATAATGATCCAAAGTATTAAAATCTCCCAATGAAAACTCTGAGGTTTCCATAATCATCCATGCATCATTAGTACTCCATTGGATTAGCTTGCTACTCTATAGTGAGTTTTGTCTACATAAGGATTATTAAAACCAGGATTTACAACTTAAAAGGGTTACTAAATTGCGCTACAGTAGTTTGTACAAGAGATACACGACTGCAATTCCAAGTTCTTATTATCGTGTAATTTTATTTTTGAGGGGTAACGGTAAAGTTATTTAGAAAATTAAAAGGTTGAGGGATTTTTTGTGGTCTTGATGTAGACGAAAATATGTTGCATGATTACTCTATGAGAAGTGATCTTCTGTTTGGGGTTTTGCTCATTTAAAAGCTGTGTTCCTGTCTGTGAAAAGCTGTTCTAAAGTGTTCTGCAGAATCGTTAAAATGAAAATTGTGAGACAGGCAGATAGATGGTTTATTAAAGTAGCACTGGTGGCAACACAACTGACTATACTTGACGGTACAGATTCAGTCCCGAAGGGAAAGATCGAGTACGCCTCGTAATTTTTACTCACTATCAGATGACGAGATCAATACCTGAGCTTTCACCCCAAACTCCAAACTTCCACACCACTCCAACCTGAGGACATTTGAGGCCACGATAGACTTAACGTGCACCAGCCCTCGAGTTCACGACGGATTTTGGTTGGACAAATTCGCAACCCTCCGGTTGCTTATCCGAATTACGAGAAAGAAAAACTAATATATTGTGATGGAAATATATCTGAATTCATTTTAATCACGCTTTGTCTTAAGCATGCATAGTCTAAAGTTTACTAGAAGGTTGAATCTGAATGACACTCAAACTTTCTTAGTGAGAACAATCGTAATGACCAAATTTTGTACTTGCGATCTAAACCTTTATAGTAAATAGACATTTCCGTAATCCATTTTCTGAAGTCTCCATAATCATTTACACATAATTGGTTCTTGAATGTATTGGCGCAAGTGTGGCCGGTTTTACGACCAGCTTCCGAATATGGACACTTCAATCCAGATTAATTTGACTAGGATTTAAACTCAAATGCGAAATGCTAAAGTATACTTACTTTGTATCAACTGAATGGCCTAAGCTCGTGAGGGTTTTTATTCTCACTTTGGGGTATTTTGTGGGATAACTTCAATGAAATCAAAAAATAAAATATTAAGTCTACATATGATCGCATTGGTTCGTGTGTTGATGTTCGAAGATTATTTATTCTTTGAGATTGTGTTCTGAATAAACCTATATTTCTGCAGATGAAGCAAAATTATGTAAAGAACTTTTCAACGAAACTTTGAAGTTGAAGACTATGTAAAGGAAATTCTTATTACAATTTTCACAATAAAAATATCTATATTTAAAATAATATGGGCATGTAGGTTGTTAAAGTTTTCCTTAAATGCTTTATTTTTAACAATTTTTCCTTTTACACAAATTATTTGAATTGTATCTAAGATAAAAGTGCTATATCAAAATCTCATTTGAGTTGGCAGTTTTCTATAACTTAAGTTAAAATACAAAACATTGAAATCATAAAAAATCTAAAATAATTTTTATACGAAATTTGACAAAATACATTTTGAAAACTAATTCGAATAAATTATAAAAGAAGATATAAGTTTATAGACTTCAATCATGCCTTTTGTAATGTAATATGCATAAAGATTAATATTACATCATAAAAGTAATGTTTCTAATGTCTTTGGAACGTTATTTTATTAATTAATTAAATATATTTTCATGTTTTTGTCATCGTGTAATGAAGTCTATACTAACATGCATATTATAAATTAGATGCATATTTCTAATATAGTTATATAAATGTCTTTCAAACATTCCTTTATAGATTCATTAAATGTACAATTTTGTACATGCCCTATATTTATAAGACAGTCTGCATTAATATGTGTATTATAACAAAGAAGTATGTTTGTAGTAGTGTTATATAACTGTCTTATAATAATTTTTTTAATAAATTTATTCAGTATGTAATAAGAGACAGAAAAATTCACATTTAAAATAATTTTAAATGACTCTTTAGCAGAATACGTATCGATATGAAATTAAAATAATTATTTGATGAAATGAATTATGATGTAAATAGTCATAAATCGCATTTAAAATATTACCCATAAATACAATATGAGAGAAATAAATCACTTTTGAACAATAGTCCAGAAACGTTATCTGCTAAATAAACTTAAAGTATCTCCTAGTAGAATTAAAATAAATCAATTTTATATTGGACGGGTTTTATCTTGAATAGTGAATTCTAACTATATGAATGAGGGCAGTTCAAAACCAATTTCTAGATAAACAGTCTTTCTAATAATTTGTTAACAGAAGTTTGGCCTCATTTAAAATAACTGCTTTTGACATGTTTATAGATAAAAAGTTTATAGATAGAAAGTTTATTTACTGCATCTCTATTGTTGTTGGATTCTGAAATAAAAGTCTAGGATCATACATTTATATTTATTTTTTTCCTACGATTGAGTATAATTTTTCTCCATATAGTTTTGAGTCACTTTGAAGAGGAACAGTACCGCGTTAGCCCAGTTGGAAGAATAATGGATTAGCAACATGAGAGTTGCGAGTTTGAAACTAGGTTCAGCCAAAAGACCATTGTCTAAACGGTGCTGGTTCACGTTAAATCTGTTAAGGCCTCAAATATTCTGACGTTGACGTGGTTTGGAAGTTTGGAGAGTGGGTTGTCAGCTCAGGTGTTATCTCGCCATCCTACCTTGGTTTAAAATGATGAGGAGTTTTCTTCGAATCTGTCCCTTGGGGACTGATCCCGGATCTTCACCAATAGCCCGTTGTGTTGTTTTAGTGTGACGTTAATTAACTACCTACTTACCTTGAAGAGGATTAATTTTCCTTCATGCAGTATGAAAATTTTGGAATAAGACAAAATTATATAAAATATTATTTCATTCACTCATCTTATGGAAGTTTTCCAGTGTGATGCAGGCTTCATTAGTGACTTCTTATTTTTAGATTTACTTAACCATCCATGTGGTTTTGACCAGATATCTCGTCCATCAAGATCTAATCAATTTTGCTAATAATGAGACACCGCTTCATCACGACATTCCCGATTTTTATGATGACGAGATCAAGATCTGGTGAGTTTACTTCTATTGACGAGATATCTAGTCCATCAGGATTGGTTCCGTTTTGGTAATGACGAGATATCTCGTAGAGACATTCACTAGGAGGGTTAACCCTGTTCGTGGTTTACAGACGAGTCAAAAACTGCCCTTTAGTGGCCAGACTGGTAAAAACACGTATCCCAGTTTGTAACCAGTTGTATGCAAGGTGAAATTTGTTTTTCCTATTGGATACCTCCATTCCCGGTTGTTGTAATACAGCAGTTTTGCCTCGACGAGATAACTCGTCACTAACAAAATTGATCAGATCTTGAACGAAATATCTCGTCCGAAGTCTTTGAGGTTTAAATAACACTCCCTGTCTCAAAATACGTGTCATATTTAACACTTGAATTTTGGTTCGAATGTGTTGTCACATTTGTAAAAATGATGGATAAGAAAAAAATTTCATAGCAAATTAAAAGTTTTATTTTTATAACATTGTTAAGTATTACATATTAAGACAGAGTTTCGTTCTTAATATAGTTAGCAGGATTACAATTGATATTATTTGGAAGGCTATTTCACATCTCAGTTTTGCTCCAGTGGTTAAAATACCTACCGTGTTAAAATACCTTCCTACCTATCTTAATCTGTACATTTCTGTAGGCATTATTGACAGATATTACACTTTATAATATACCTGTTTTCTGTGTTAACCCTCCTAGTGGTTTTGGCGAGATGTTTCGTCCTTCAAGGTCTGATCAATTTTGCTAAGGACGAGATTTCTCGTCATCAAGATATTACTGCTTTTTTTATGATGTTGAGATCAAGATCTGGTCGATTTCCTTCTAATGACGAGACATCGCTCTCCGAGACGGCGGTGCCGTCGTGGCTCTGTGGGTATGTCCGCAGCGCTAGCAACCTTCGAGTTGTAGGCGGCGCAGGTTCGATTTCTGTCAGGTGCATCCCTCCCTTGGTGTGCTCTCTTCTACGTCATTAAAGCTTCCGTTGTGTGTATGTGTATGTTACTTGATATTGTATGTCTTTTGTCTGGCGCAGCATGGCTAAATATGGCCTTTGCGCCATAAAAACCCCTAAAATACAGCCATGCAATTCTCAGAGACAACTATCAGGAGGTTAAGAAAGTGTCTCCTAACGGCTGCAACTTCAAAAATGTTACGATTTTTTCAGATTTAGTTTACAATAAAATGTGCTTTTAATGTCATTCCTATTGGTCGCCGTATGCCATTAAAAATGCTGACCTCATTGGTACAGATAACTTCACAATTGATGAAAAAATATTAGTTTTCGAACCAATCAGTCGTTACCCAAATTCATTCAATCGTTTTGGGTTCCTTGAACTTTTCCTTATCGTTTGGTTAGGAGTTCTAATGGTACAATGACGCTTATAATTAACTTACAAAGAATTCAGTTTCAATTTAATAACAACGTTGGATGCATTCAATGAAATGTTAATTCCATCAAAACGGTTTATTCATTTAACGTAATTCCTAAGGGGAAACTATAAATACGAGCCTTGTGATGATGATTAATGACATTGTTATGAGAGGTAAAACGATACAAATAAGGGATTAATAACTTTTAAGGCACAATGTAGCTTTGATATACTTCATGGTAAGAAGAAAAACACAATTCGACGTAGTTTTAAATCTGACCTGATCTGATCGAAATTTAACGATATTAATCCACACCCTTTTAAAAGTCAAAAATCGACACTGCACTTTGAGATTCTGATATCCTTAAAGTTAAATGTGAAAGATAATTACTCAAAATCAGAATTTAGGAGGAAACTTGACAAGATTGTCAAATACAAAATAATTGTCAGCCTTTATTTTAATATAGATTGTTAAATATAGAAAGAATAATAATTTAATATTCACATTTGAATAAATTTATGAAAACTTTTTATTTTAGTTCAAATAACGTTCTTATGAATTGGAGAATGACTTTAATACTTACAATTAGTATATTTGGTTGTTTTAATACGATTAAGACGAATCAGAACTGTCAGAAACAAATGTACAAACGTCTTTTACAAAAGACCTTGAGAGAGGATTAAAGACGACACACTTTCTAATAACATCTTGATGTGACAGGAAGTTAAATTATAGAGATCGTCTTAATCCTCTTACAGTTCCCACGCTTATGTCCGTTCAGCAACCTGCACTCTTCCTTTCTTGACTTCTACGGCTGCAGTAGTCAGGATGGAAGATTAGCGGGTTAGCTAAAGGAGGATTGCGAATTCGAAACTCAATTCAAACAAAGACCGTAGAGGACGAGGGGCCTGGTGCGCGTTAAATCTGTCGTGGGATCAAACGTCCCAACGCTGGCGTAATGCGGAAGTTTGGAGAATGGGGTGCCAGCCCAGATGTTGACCTTGTCATCTGACTGTGGTTCAAGCGCCGCGGTAACCAGTTGGTAGACTAGCATATTAGCGAAAGTTAGACGGTTACGACCTATCCTTACCTTCAGGGCGACGCTAATTCAACTACTTACCTAACTTTCATGACTTCTAACACGTTTTTATATTCTTGAACAATAGAATCTTTCCTGAGATTCTTTCACACAATAGGTGTGGTTATTTAGTCATATGTGTGTGTGTTTTGGATGAAAAGGAATGTTATACTACAGGGAAATCTCATGAGCTTGGAGGGTAAACGTATGTTATAATTTAATGCAAATTATTAAATTAAATTGAATATTTTTATGTAGAAATGTAGGGAGTAGTTTCACCATAGTGTCTATTTTAATCCTCCTGGTGAGTGTCTCAACGAGGTAACTCGTCATTAGCAAAACTGACCAGATCTTGATGGACGAGATATCTCTTCTTTAGAAAACTGACCAGATCTTGATCTCGGCATCATAAAAAATCGGCAATATCTTTATGAGGTATCTCGTTATTAGCAAAATTTGCCAGATCTTGATGGAAGAGATATCTAGTCGAAACCACTTAGAGCAAAGGTTTCCAACCTTTTTGGCTCGCAGAGCACTTTTCGGAATCGATTTCTAAGGCGGAGCCCATTAGGTCTACTTCGTGTATTACAAGTTAATGGTGCTTAGGAGTAGTTTTACAGAGGGGCGGAAGAGGGGATAGATTGTAAAGAATTATTTAAACAATATTAGCGATGATGACAATGCGATGAAATTATATTTCAAAACTTTGAAATTTACCGTAATATCGCAATTTAATCTCCACTGATTCACATGATATTGTTAGCCATACATAAAAGTTCTTCCAAAGTTCAATAAATCAAACCATTCGGGTTACAACATATTTTATATTATTGGTGCGAGCATCAATAAGGCCCATACAATAATTACTTGTTTCCCTGGAGCGACCACGGAGCCCGAGGGAGGATACGAGGAGCACTGACTGGGAACCACTGCCTTAGAGGGTTGATTGAAGGTAGGTAGGTAATTTTAATTAACGTCGTCCTGGAGCACCACAACGGGCAATTGGCGACGGTCCGGGATCAATCCCAAAAGGGAAAGATCCTAGGACAACACGTAATTTTGAACCACTGTCAGATGACGAGGCAATACCTGAGCTGGCACCCCACTCTCCAAACTTCGACACCACGTCAACGTGAAGCATTTGAGGCCACGACAGATTTAACGAGCACCAACCCCTTTTTACACGACGGTCTTTTTTACTCTGAAAAAGTTAAAAATAATTTGATTCAGTACACATATAATCCGACTGATGTGATTGATTTCAAGGACCAATTTTTAAATCGTTATCATGTTTTGCTAGGTAGTTGGATTAACATCGCAATGGAGCAAAACAACAACTGACAACCCAATCTTGGAACTTCCACTCCTCGCTAACGTGAAGACATTTGAAGCCGCGACAGATTTAACGTGGAGAAGCCCCCTTTGAACACGACGGTCTTTGGTTGGATTAGAACTCGCAACCCTCCCGTTGCTAGTCCGTTACTCTTGCAACCGAGCGAGGGTTGATTGGAGTAAAGTTTAATGGTGAATTCCATATCTAATATGACATAATAATTCCAAACATAATTAAGCATACAAATCGTTGCACAGTTATAAAGTCGACAAAACTTTGCAATAACGGCTTAAATAAGGACAGACAATTCCTAATAAACACTCACCCTTCTATTTACTTCACTATTTTAACATATACCAAACGTACATGATTCTGCGTTCAGTAACACTCCACTCCACTAGGCCGCTCAATTAACAAAGAGAGGAACAAATCAACATTGTATCAGATCCATTCCCACGGCTTAACAGCAAAATCTCCACTTTGCTGTGACGGTTAATTGCAGTCAAATCAATTCATTCAGAATTAGAATGTATTGTATTTCAATGGGATGCATTCAACTTGCGATCGCAATTAATAATACGCTGATGATCCAGCTTGGATTGAAGTGATTGAAAGATAGGCTGCCTGTAGTGTAGTTAGTCATGGAAAACATCCCGTGATATTTCAATTAACTGAGATGCAGTAGTATATTCCATGCTACTTCAGGATTAGATTAATTGATGTATTCATGATCATTCCTGTTCATAATACGTATATTTGATATTGGAGAATTATATTGAAAGTTTAGTAGAATAATTAGTTCAATCTAAATCCGTGTTAATATTCTCAAAACTTTAATTATTGATTTATGGAGAACATAAAAAATGATAAAATTTGTGTATCCGGTGGAACAAAGTCTACCAAAATAGCCATAATTTGGGGTTCATCATGATCAAATTCAACAAGAGAAAATAATATCGATTTTAAATATAGTCTTTCTCTTTTTTAAGTAACCTTTACAGATAATGTTTAAAAAGGTAAAAATATTTAACACGTCAGCAATTTACGAATTTTAGTTTATCAATTCGGTTTTCTTTTAATTTATGTTCAGACTAAGGAGATTTGGCTAACTCAAAATTAAAAGCATTCCCGATTTATTGTATATCTTCCTTTTTGATGAATGACACTGATTGGCAACTTTCAGCAGTTGGCCAGCTTACTGCAAACCATGCATCGACGTGGTCAGGCATGCTTTGCTGTTGCTGGTCGCCACTTTGAGCACCAACTGTGAAACTATAAGTGTACAACTACTGTCAAATTGTAAATTTAGGGGTAGTAAAAAAGTTTTGCATAATTGCTCTGTTTTTCATTTCTGCACCATGGTATACACTAGAACATGGAATTTTCCGACATGCATCATTATGTGTGACTAAGGTTTAATTTATTTTCCCTAGAATATCTCAAAATGTGTATGGGAAGCTGCAAATTTCGTTCTTCATTTAACCCACATAGTGGTTATGTCGACGAATATTGATGAACGAGCTATCACTTCATTAGATAAATACGACCAGATCTTGATCTCGTAGTCATACAAAAAATCGGCAATATCTCTATCACGAGATACCTAGTCATTAATCTAGATCTAAATGGAGGAGATATCTCGTAGAAACCACTTGGCAAGTTAGTGCTAGATGGAATTGGATGTTTGAGTTTTATGACCCAAATTGCCCCAAACACAAGAAAATTTAATAAGAGCAGTAGATAGATGAATTTCATTATGAAGTTTATCTCCTGATACGTTCAGTAGTTAACGGTTGATTCGCGTAAATGTATTGGCCGACTTTCGCTTATCAAATAAACATGAGCCACCATAGTTCGGATTTTCTTCTGAAAAGACCAAATTCTGAATGTATTTGCAGGTAGTAAGGGAAAAATCAGAGATTTTATTCCCTCGTCTTATTGATTTGGAGCTGAAAACTAAAAAAATGCTTTATGCGGGTAAAAGGACTCATTATTTTGGAAGCGCATAACTACCAAGGCAGTAATGGCCTCTGATGTTAATTATGAACTATGCAACAAGGTATGTAACTGTTCATTGATTTTGCGCTTAAAATGTATTTTTACATTTTTAATCTCCTGGTGGTTGTCTCTACGAGGTACCAAAACATTAGCAAAACTGACCCGATCTTAAACGAGATATCTCGTCCTTACAGAAAACCCGACCATATCTTTACCTCGTGATCATCAGCAAATCTGTAATAGCCCGATGACGAGATATCGGTGCAAGGCAAAATTAGTGAGATCTTTACTGACGAGATATCTCGTTCTTAAAGAAAACCCGACGAGATCTTATGGCCCGGTGCGCACATCCGATTTTTAAACGTACGTTGCCGTAGGCAACTATGCACACACCACCGTGAAATGACGCCTGTATTCATTTGGCCGCCAGTTGCGATGGATGTCTATAGAAGGAAACGTGTTTGTTTCGCCCTATTTGATGTACAAAAAAATATATTTTGAAATGAAACAGACGTTACTGGATACATCCATTTAGTGACGTGGGGAACTGCAGCATAAATTGCACGCAAGGTGGACGTACGTCGCACCGGAGGTATGCAATGTCACCGGAGGTACGTGTGCATTGCATTATCTGATCTCTTGTATCTCAGACCACACTTACGGTGCCGCAGCGGAGCCGTACCTTTAAAAATAGGATGTGTGCACCGGCCCTTATCTCGTGATCATCAGAAAATCTGCAGTAGCCTGATGATGAGATATCTCGTCCAAAACAAAATTGGTGAGATCTTTATTGACGAGATGCCTCGTCGAAACCATTAGGATTAACTGTTGCTCTATTGATCCATTCTATACTAATTCATGCACTCAATAATTATAGAAATCATGATCTCCCACAATGTCAATGTGTTCTATGAATGCATACAGCGAATTGTATTAGAGATAACATCCTAGAACGGTGTAAAATTATCGCTGTTTCAACGGGTGTAATATACAAAAATACATGTTTTTATTCAATAATAAATGTTTTACATTTCCATTGAAAAGATATATTCTTATATAAGAAGATTTATAGTCGACTAGCCAATATTTTTGAATACATGTTTCAGAAAACTGTTGTTTATGTTGTTAGATGTGAGAATATATCTATTTATACAAAGTGTAACACAATAAAGTAATAAAATATGACACATAGCCTCACTCCTTGTGTAAATTTATGCATTATATTATAGTTTACTGGGTTGGATTTTCATGTTTCCCATCTCGCTGATCATAAAAACACCAATATATATTCAAGCGTCAGTACTACAGTGATAAATCATTTCTTACTAGAGGCAATTTTGTCCTTTAATTTATATGCACGATTACGCATACATTTACTCTTTAATCTAAGAAATATTATGATTTTGAGGCATATAGTTCGAATTATATTTTTAAACCACTAGTAATATTTGAGGAAAGAATTATGTATTCAATGTAGTGTTTATGTGGCGGAGCGTAATTCCTGTACATATTCTGAATATGACGTCACTCGATTTGTTTGTCCAATACAATTTCATCAATTCGGCAATAACTATTCCAAGGATGATAATAGTTGATTGGTTATTGCCAATCCGTTGGACCCCAAGAGGCCATTAAGCCACTTTTTATGGTAACACCGATATGTATTATACGAGAGCATTTGGGAAACGGAAGTGAAATCTTTGAATTCCGTCAGGTTTGTTTGCTTGCACAGAAAATACCTCTTATGGTAGATGTATCTTTATAAATTGCGCTATGGAGATCTCATTTGTATTTACGTGATTAACGACTTGAACGAACATCGCATGATTTTGATAGCGAATCAGAACTGCCGACAGAAAGTAAACTAATTTTTTTTACCTGATTTAAACCGAATGCGATGAGTGATTTCAAATTGTTATTTTAATAATGAATTTAGAGCTGAAGTATTTTAAAGGCATTGTATTCGTAACGAACGAAGATATGTTTATCAATGAACAAATGAATTCACATCAGTGATGTGAAAAGCAAAACAGAGAACAGAAGGTATCTAGGAGGCAAAATGATTGGCATGAATTTTGTGGATATTTTCCTGGATTAAAGGTATCTTTATAAAAATCATAAGAATTGCAATTGCAATGGACCAGTTCTTCGAAACAACTGAAGTATTGATTTTTTAATAAATTTGATGTAGCTGATAGGAAAATTTAACAAAAAACTTCAAATTATCCACCACAACAGGAAATGGAACGGATATGGCTTATATCTCCAAAAGCTTCACCTAGGATTCGGCTATGCTGCTTTCGGATGGACTCGTGCATTTATTTAGATATCTTCATAAGTTAGAGTCATCAAACTTATTAACGTAGGTTAGAAAGGTGGCCTTTCGTCCCAGTGGAGCAACAAAACGGGCTATTGGGTCAGCAATAAATCCCAAAGAGAAAGGTCCAAGGACAACTCGTAATTTTGAACCCCGGTCAGATGATGAGATAAACATCTGAGCTGACACCACACTCGCCAAACGTCCATTCCACGCTAACGTAAGGACATTTGCGGCCGCGATAGATTTAATGTGCACAAGCCTCTACGAACAAGGTGGTCTTTCGGTTGGATCGTGTTTCGAACTCATAACCCTCCGGTTGTTTAGCCGCTACTCTTTCAACCGGGTTATAGCGACCCCAACCAACCAAGATAATAGTTTTATGTGCCCAGGATCATGTCACCCAAACTAGTAGAAAGGTGAAACAGACTACTTAGGCAGCTATATATTTTTATCAGGTCCTCAGACCAGATATCGCTTTCCGAATAGATTTAAGTGATACGCCCCCCAGACAATTTACTCAGCCTGCAGGCCATATATGAACTTCCGGACAGGTTCACCCGTCCGCTGCCGATATATGGCCTTTGGTATTTGTTTGAGCGGTATGTAGTCCAGATACGGCCCTCCGGATATTTTTACCCGTTCCGAAGGGCAGATTTGGCCTTCGGGACGTTTACCCAGTCTGCTGTTCAGATTTTTCCTTTCTAGTAGGTTTAAGCGGCCTGTTGTCCAGATACGGACCTCCAGATCATATTCTTCGGACGGCAAGTCAGATATGGCCTTTCGGATAGGTTTAACCGGCGCGTAGGCCACCTACGACCCTCCAAATGCTTTATCGGTCACGCAGACCAGATATGTCGCCTTCCGAATAGGCTTAAACAGCCCGCAGTCCAGATACAACCTCCGGATAAGTTGAACCTGTTAGCAGACCAAATATGGATAGCTGGACAGATTTAACAGGCCCGCTGTAAAGATATAGCATTCCGAATTGGTTTAAGCTACCCGCAGTCCAGATACGGACATCCAAATATTTTTTATCAGGCCAGCAGTTCAGATATGGACATCCAAATATTTTTATTAGGCCGCAGACGAGATTTGGCACTTCGGACTAGTTTAACCGATCCGCTGATAATATACTGACCTCCGGATGGATTTAAACGGCTCGCAGACCAAATACGGCCTCCAAATATTTGTATAGGCTCGCAGAGCAGAAAAAGGCCCTCTTAACAGGTTTATTAAAGCCTCAGACCAGATGCTATCCTCAAACAATTTGTACATTTTATCGTTTCTCACCGAATTTTCAACTCTTCAAAATTTTGAAAATGTCTGCTGATTACCAGTTGCTCATAAAAGTTAAGATTTTATTTTTATTTCTTGCCGTAATTTTTAACTTTTCAAAAATATAACAACCATCTGCTACGAGCGCGTGATTGCATCTTCTCTTTCATTCTGCAACTTAATTTCACGCTAACAAGGAAGAATTTATATGAAATTTTTATTATGATTACAAAATTTAATGTGTCATTGGATCATGTCGATAATATAAGTACTTAATTAAATATTTTTATTGAAATAGTTAAATTAAAACTTAAATAGTTCATGCTTTATTTTTATTTCTTACTTAGTTTTCAGCTATTCTAATAACAAAAAATATCTTCTGCTATAATTGTATTTTCTTCAAACTTTCAGAATTTAATTTTCCGCAAAACGATGGCAGGTATATGCTGTAAATCTTTTACGTTTTATTGTGTTGTAAATAACCTCAATTAATTCGTGGCGTTGTGTACGATATTTTTGTTGTCTTGTACACCACTTATTATGTATAAAACTTTAATTATTGTAAAAATAAGTAATTTATAAAATGTTAATGAACATTTATTTGAATCATTTTATCTTCATAAAGTATCAACATTTTAATTCCTAGTAATTGTTATTTTTACATAATTAATATTTTAATTCTTCCAAAGGAGTTCCAATTATTCTCTTATAAAATGAAAAAACTAAAAATTTTGCAATCAACACAATATTAATGAATAGTTAATTTTGGCATTTTAATAGAAAATCGTATTATTTGCTTAACAAAATTTGTACCTAATCAGCCAAACATATACAATGAGTCACACAAATACTCATTCACTTCACGTTTCTTCATATAAAAATAAAATACATTTTAATGTAACTAAGTAAAGTTACATTAAAATGGTTGTTACAGGTTATTTTTCTCAAATAGCTACATTGATATTGGCGCAAGCGGATTTCAGTATATATTCTTGTTTTTGACGTGAATACGTCAGTTTATTTGAATAATTTTATCCTCATAAAGTATCAACATTTTAATCCATAGTAATTGATATTTTTACATAATTAATGCTTTATTTCTTCCAAAGGAGTTCAAATTATCCTCTTATAAAATAAAAAGAACCTAAAAATTTTGCAATCAACACAATATTAATGAATTTTAGCATTTTAATAGAAATTCGCATTATTTGCTTAACAAAATTCGTACCTAATCAGCCAAACATATACAATGGGTCACACAAATACTCATTCACTACACGTTTCTTCATATAAAAATAAAACATTTTTTAATGCAACTAAGTAAAGTTACATTAAAAAATGTTGTTACATGTTATTTTTCTCAAATAGCTACATTGATATTGGCGCAAGCGGATTTCAGTATATATTATTGTTTTTGACGTGAATACGTCAGTTTATTTGAATCATTTTATCCTCATAAAGTATCAACATTTTAATCCATAGTAATTGATATTTTTACATAATTAATGCTTTATTTCTTCCAAAGGAGTTCAAATTATCCTCTTATAAAATAAAAAGAACCTAAAAATTTTGCAATCAACACAATATTAATGAATTTTAGCATTTTAATAGAAATTCGCATTATTTGCTTAACAAAATTCGTACCTAATCAGCCAAACATATACAATGGGTCACACAAATACTCATTCACTACACGTTTCTTCATATAAAAATAAAACATTTTTTAATGCAACTAAGTAAAGTTACATTAAAAAATGTTGTTACATGTTATTTTTCTCAAATAGCTACATTGATATTGGCGCAAGCGGATTTCAGTATATATTCTTGTTTTTGACGTGAATACGTCAGTTTATTTGAATCATTTATCCTCATAAAGTATCAACATTTTAATCCATAGTAGTCAATAGCCCATTGTGTAGCTCCAGTGTGACGTTAATTGAAATACCCCCCCCCCCACCCCTAATCCATAGTAATTGATATTTTTACATAATTAATGCTTTATTTCTTCCAAAGGAGTTCAAATTATCCTCTTATAAAATAAAAAGAACCTAAAAATTTTGCAATCAACACAATATTAATGAATTTTAGCATTTTAATAGAAATTCGCATTATTTGCTTAACAAAATTCGTACCTAATCAGCCAAACATATACAATGGGTCACACAAATACTCATTCACTACACGTTTCTTCATATAAAAATAAAACATTTTTTAATGCAACTAAGTAAAGTTACATTAAAAAATGTTGTTACATGTTATTTTTCTCAAATAGCTACATTGATATTGGCGCAAGCGGATTTCAGTATATATTCTTGTTTTTGACGTGAATACGTCAGTTTATTTGAATCATTTTATCCTCATAAAGTATCAACATTTTAATCCATAGTAATTGATATTTTTACATAATTAATGCTTTATTTCTTCCAAAGGAGTTCAAATTATCCTCTTATAAAATAAAAAGAACCTAAAAATTTTGCAATCAACACAATATTAATGAATTTTAGCATTTTAATAGAAATTCGCATTATTTGCTTAACAAAATTCGTACCTAATCAGCCAAACATATACAATGGGTCACACAAATACTCATTCACTACACGTTTCTTCATATAAAAATAAAACATTTTTTAATGCAACTAAGTAAAGTTACATTAAAAAATGTTGTTACATGTTATTTTTCTCAAATAGCTACATTGATATTGGCGCAAGCGGATTTCAGTATATATTCTTGTTTTTGACGTGAATACGTCAGTTTATTTGAATCATTTATCCTCATAAAGTATCAACATTTTAATCCATAGTAATTGATATTTTTACATAATTAATGCTTTATTTCTTCCAAAGGAGTTCAAATTATCCTCTTATAAAATAAAAAGAACCTAAAAATTTTGCAATCAACACAATATTAATGAATTTTAGCATTTTAAGAGAAATTCGCATTATTTGCTTAACAAAATTCGTACCTAATCAGCCAAACATATACAATGGGTCACACAAATACTCATTCACTACACGTTTCTTCATATAAAAATAAAACATTTTTTAATGCAACTAAGTAAAGTTACATTAAAAAATGTTGTTACATGTTATTTTTCTCAAATAGCTACATTGATATTGGCGCAAGCGGATTTCAGTATATATTCTTGTTTTTGACGTGAATACGTCAGTTTATTTGAATCATTTTATCCTCATAAAGTATCAACATTTTAATCCATAGTAATTGATATTTTTACATAATTAATGCTTTATTTCTTCCAAAGGAGTTCAAATTATCCTCTTATAAAATAAAAAGAACCTAAAAATTTTGCAATCAACACAATATTAATGAATTTTAGCATTGTAATAGAAATTCGCATTATTTGCTTAACAAAATGTGTACCT
This sequence comes from Meta bourneti, assembly GCA_933210815.1. Taxonomy (NCBI): domain Eukaryota; kingdom Metazoa; phylum Arthropoda; class Arachnida; order Araneae; family Tetragnathidae; genus Meta; species Meta bourneti. The sequence continues at coordinate 68,618,048 of OW119932.1, read as the reverse complement.
AATCAGCCAAGCATATACAATGGGTCACACAAATACTCATTCACTTCACGTTTCTTCATATAAAAATAAAATACATTTTAATGTAACTAAGTAAAGTTACATTAAAATGGTTGTTACAGGTTATTTTTCTCAAATAGCTACATTGATATTGGCGCAAGCGGATTTCAGTATATATTCTTGTTTTTGACGTGAATACGTCAGTTTATTTGAATCATTTTATCCTCATAAAGTATCAACATTTTAATCCATAGTAATTGATATTTTTACATAATTAATGCTTTATTTCTTCCAAAGGAGTTCAAATTATCCTCTTATAAAATAAAAAGAACCTAAAAATTTTGCAATCAACACAATATTAATGAATTTTAGCATTTTAAGAGAAATTCGCATTATTTGCTTAACAAAATTCGTACCTAATCAGCCAAACATATACAATGGGTCACACAAATACTCATTCACTTCACGTTTCTTCATATAAAAATAAAACATTTTTTAATGCAACTAAGTAAAGTTACATTAAAAAATGTTGTTACATGTTATTTTTCTCAAATAGCTACATTGATATTGGCGCAGGCGGATTTCAGTATATATTCTTGTTTTTGACGTGGATACGTCTTTAAAATCGAATAGTACTGAGGGACTTGCATGAAAGATACGCGTTACAACTGTTTTGTATTATGATTTGAAAACTATATGAAACACACAGAAGATAAATATAGGGTCGCGTAAACAAAGGATGTCCATATATGATATTATGTCCATTATTAAATAAAATAATCCTTCAATATTAATATTAAGCTTCACTTTGATCATACAAACTGTAAGTTAATTGTTGAATGTTCACAATAAACAATCGTTCAAACTTCATAAGTCTACTTCATTTACAATCCAACATCAGGCACGAGTATTCACGTCAAAACTATAGTTTGTGATCTCGACACAATCTAGGTGATTTTTATTACTGGAGTCATGAATGTGTATCACTTTTGTAAGTTTCTTCTAGAAAATTGTGTTATCCTTTAGGAAAACTTCAGACATTCAGAATCAGAAGTATGCAAGTTTATTGAACTTCACTTATACATGGCATAAAAATATATTTCGTTTTATTTATATTGCTTTAGATTAAATTACGGGGGAAAACATTGAAAGTGGATAAAGTATCTGTAATTCTTTTTTGAACCTCAAGCCATAAACGCATCAGTAGCTCTTAACCCAACATTAGAGATACTCCGTTATCCCTCTGTGTAGAAAGACCCAGATGAAAAGCGAAAATATTTTATAAATAAATTCTGTTTGGCATTCATGAATGCCCTCACGTAGGACTGTATCCGTTTCTGAAAAGGACTGAACCGTTTTTCTTTCTGATTTTTCTGTGTTGAATGTATATAAAACTCTTTTCCACGGTTCGCGAAATGTAAATGCTTTTGCGAGATTCCTCTTTAATAAAACAAACATTGCGTTGACTCTTGAAAGAGAGTGGTGGTTGTTTTCCTTTGCGGAAAATAAATACCCCTTTTCTGACTACTTTGAAGTCAAGTGCTTTAATGCAGTGAAGTATTTAAATAAGCATTTTGCATAAAGGCGCTTTCCTTGAGGATGCTTCTTGCTGTGACTATAGGCCCAGTATTATTTAAGCGTTTACGAAATAAGTAATGAGATGATAAAACTGAGTAAAGACACATCTCGTTATATCACGCAACGATATATCACGCAATCGGTGCTATATCGCTGTTTTGTTCTTGTCTACAAAGAATTTTGCTATGCGAACCAAAAAATCCAAACATATTTCTTTATAATTTGGAGTTCTGAAGCATACTCAACAGTCATACTGAAATTTTCTTGGCATGGAACAATGGAGAAAAGGAACCATTATTTAACAATTTACGTCTTCGTAGATAGTGTTTTCCTGTAAGATCGCCAAATGGTTTTGGTATAGTTTTTAAGTAACAAAACTTTTAATTAGATTTTTTCTAAACTGTTTACTCAATTAAGGACAATTGGCAATTAGTTGTGGAGGACAATTAATATTGGGCAATATTTTTAATACGTTATCAGATTACGTGAATACGTTAAATCAGATTAGTACTAGGTGACCAGCGAGGAAAGTTGAGTTGCGAAAAAATGGGCATAGAATTCGGTCCAATAATTTTCTATATTACACACTCAAGCCAAACCAACTTACTATTATTCGACAGCTGAGGGAACAAAGACTTGTTAGTGACCTTGAGTTCATGCGTGCGATAAAGGGAGGGAGGTGATGGCGTTTTGGGGATTTTCTGCTGCGTCGCTCAATTTCAAATCAATATGACTCAAGACTGGAAGATCTACGATGTCGAAATCGGTCTCAAAAGAAAGCTAACATCAAGATATATCGATTTTCGACATTAGAGTGGATTATAATAACTGTGAATCTTTCGATAGTTGATAAAAATTTTCACAATATCGGCAGATACTCGTAGATAAACCAAGCTGAAAGCGGTAGTATATGCTTAAGAGCAACCCATCAGCTTACAATAAACGCTAAATTGACTAATTAATTTGTCTTTCATTTACTTTTTTCCAAACAAACTTTCATTTACCAAATAAATGTGGGATACCGGAAATCCCTCGTCACCCAGTGAACGCAGATGTCGGGACGTAAAGACGCTTTGCGTGCTCTAAACACCTACGCATGACACATCTAGCAATAACAGAGTTTCCCACCAAAATCGGGAGAAGAACAAACACGACTGGCTGTTGATTAACAAAGGCGTTGCATCAGACGGCTGCTAAGATGTGAACTAACTTTAATTTTTCGGGCATAGGACGGCCCAAAACCCTGTCAATTCATCTCATATTTGTAAATAATCGATTTAGCTAATATTAAATTCCACTTAATTTTAATGCATCTCTTTATGTACTGAATTAAGGTCATTGTGTCCCACATAAATAATATGCGTAAAGAGATATATTCAAGAAAAACCTTGCGGTTATGCCCCGGCACTACCTACCCAATTTTTTTCATGAATGGCATAATTGTACAATTTGGCTAGAGGATGCGAATGTGAATGTGGTTTCTGTCAATTCCGAACGAGATTGAGTGGTTACAGAATTTCTTTATCCCAGAAATTGATAAGCAAGGTGTACAACATACGTCGTTTCAGCAAACCGGAGCAACATCCTATGTAGCTTGTGCAACCACTCGAATTCGAAAGATTACATTTCTGGAGGAAATTGTGACGATGTCGATTGGCCCCTTCTTTCTCTGATTTGACCGTGCCAAATATTTTTTTTCTACAGGGCTACTTAAACCCTCCAAGTTCGACGAGGTATCGCATCCATCAAGATCTGACCAATTTTTCTAATGACGAGATATCACGTCATCAAGATATTGCTGAGTTTTTATGCGGACGACATCAAGGTCTGGTCAGTTTTTTTCTAATGATGATAGATCTTGTTCGTCGAGATATGGTGAGTTTTGCAAATGATGAGATATCTTGTCCATCAAGATCTGGTTAGTTTTAATAATGACGATATACACTGCTGGCCACCGTAAATGCAACACCCTGAAGGAAGCATGCAAATAATATGAAATTTACAACATGCATTAGCGGAGGTGAGATATGCAAATGATTAGAATTTCAGCGCAGACGCACATCACGCGCGCCAGTGGCGCCACTTCAAAGCGCTATTTAAGGCTTGGAGATTTCGACGATTTCAAGTACGGCAATTGGGTTTTTCTTGTGGTTTTTTTTAAAAAACGATCAATTATGCCTCGTAGAAAACAGCGATCATCTTTTGATCAAGTATCCGATTTCGACAGAGGAAGGATAGTGGCCTACCGAGATTGTGGATTATCTTTCAGGGAAATCGGTAGTCGTGTTGGACGAAACCAAACAACTGTAATGCGGATATGTGATCGTTGGATGCAGGAGGGTACGACGGACCGACGTGTTCGATCGCATCCACCTCAGTGCACCACTTCACGTGATGACAGGCATATTGTGCGTATGGCAGTGACGGATCGCTCAGCCACATCACGAACCATAGCACAGCACATTCAGTCTGTACCGCATCATCCAGTGTCTGCGCGTACCATTCGACGCCGTTTACAGCAGAGTGGTCTGTCCGCAAGACGTCCATTGCTTCGTCTACCCTTGACGCAGAACCACAGACGTTTCCGCCGCCAATGGTGCGATGAAAGAAGGATGTGGACGGCAGAATGGAATGAAATTGTCTTTACTGACGAGTCACGCTTCTGTCTGCAACACCACGATGGTCGGATTCGAGTCTGGAGACACCGTGGAGAGAGGATGCTGAACAGCTGCGTTATGCACCGCCACACTGGTCCTGCACCGGGTATTATGGTATGGGGCGGTATTGGATATCACTCTCGCACTCCTCTAGTACGCATTGCCGGTACTTTAAACAGCCAGCGCTACATCTCCGAGGTGTTGGAGCCAGTTGTCCTTCCTTACCTTCAGGGCTTGCCCACAGCCATATTTCAACAGGATAATGCGCGACCACACGTGGCACACATTGTCCAAGGGTTCTTCGTCAATCGCCAGATTGAATTACTTCCCTGGCCAGCTCGCTCTCCGGATCTTTCGCCGATAGAAAACATGTGGTCCATGGTTGCTCAACGATTGACCCAGAATACATCCCCAGCTGCCACACCAGATCAACTTTGGCAACGTGTGGAAGCTGCTTGGTCTGCTGTACCCCAAGAACACATCCAAAGTCTCTTTGAATCAATGCCGAGGCGTGTGGCAGCGGTGATCTCCAACAATGGCGGCTACTCTGGCTACTGATTTTGGCAGGAACCACACTTCACAGAAGTCTATAAATTTAATCATTTGATACTTGGTCAACATGTTATCTACAAAATAAATTTTGTTGTGATATCTCTTGTCTTTCTTGGTGTTGCAATTTGGGTGGCCAGCAGTGTATCTTGCCCATCAAAATCTGGTCAGTTTTTCTAATGAAAGATACCTTGTCGAGAAAACCTTAAGTGCTAAAGGAAAGAGCTTATAACAATAAGCTGACAGCGATTCAATAGATAAAGCAAAACATTCGTGATGAAATTAGAAGAATCACTCCGTAAATGTGCACAAAAATAATGAAAAATGTGGCCGTATTTGTAGCATGGACAAAGGCAACCATCTGGCCGCTATCCAAATACAGGTAATTACATAAATTATGTCATTAATTGAGTAAACACGCAGTATGTAAAAATAATTTCTTTTATTTATAAAAGTTATCCCAAAACAACATGTGACGCTTACATAAAAAACACACTTCCAAATGGGTAATCAAATGAGTTAAACCCAATAGATACGAGTACAAGATTATATAGTGGTGTAATGAATAAATGAAAATCATACTTGCAGAATTACCAGACGTTCCTCGGGATGAATTGGTTAAACGTTGATTGAAAGTGATCAGAAAATCACTTTTCTCCATTATAGAAAAATACAAGTATCATAAAATGAAAATATAGAAAAAGAACACCAAGTAGCAAAATAACTTTTATAATCTATCGGATCTTGCGCTTTAATTTTAATTAAATAAACTCGTTTCCTTACAAAATGTAGGTTATGCACAATTAAATTTTTTTAATCAATTCATATCATTAGTTAAACATTTATAAATCATTGATATTTCGGAATGAAATCAAAAATAAGTTTAAACATAAGTATTAGAACTAAAATTCAAATATAAATATTTACAGAAAAAATTGTTTATCTTGCAATACTGATAAAACAATCTGAGCAGCAAACCGCAATCGTAAAATTACTCCATGTTATTCCTAAGGGGACTTTGAATTCCTTTTATACCCTCTGAACATTTAGAACTAATCAAACGGAAGTTAATATTTAGCTTATGTTACCCCAGTGTTCTGAAGAATAAGTATATCAAATTGCGTGTAGATTGGTCTAAAGGTGCAGATGTTTTTATAGAGAACAGACACGCCAACTCTGATTTACATATAAATACAGGAAAAAAACTGCCAAATCCATACCAAATATTATAAAACCTTGATAGAAGCCAAAATATTCATCAGTCCCCATTGCTGAGTTTCATAACGAAATCTTCGAAGCGTGGTACTACGGACAAAGGGAACCATTAAGTGAACAATTTGCCGTCCTGATACAAGATATAAAAACCCTTTCCTCAAACCCTTAACCGACTCCACACGGGATCCAGGCTTCGAAACGGATTCAGTTTATTGCATACCCGAAATGTTTCTGACAATGTGTTAACGGTAAAGCTCAGCGCTGCTTACAACTCCGAAAGCGGGCAGAAGCATTTCCAAAAGCGGGCATTAAAAGCGTTGTAAACATTTATTTTAGTACGTTTCCAGCTCCAAATGGAGAACGCGGGTGCCATCTCGTAAATGGTACTAATCCTATAACATTCCTCCTCAGGAATAAAATAAAATTTTTAGATTAAAATTGCTTCGCTTTCCGTTGGCTTAAGCCCTAAACTTCATTAAAGCAAATGCATTCTGAAAGAGCCCAGAAACACTTATGTGGAGGAAAGTTTCGGGCAAAAAAAGAGGGTATAACTCGTAAAATGGGCGGAGGCTGGCATTACCGGAAATGAAAACGCGTATAAAAAGGAGTGCGGCTCGCGCCAGTGTATTCCTCCGCGAAGACAAAAACGTGGAAGAAAAAGCCCAAATCCCGTTTTGAAACTCCGGAATATAAAAGCTTGCAGACCTCCATAAAAGAAAATTGTTTCTCTAGCGAAAAACGGGGAAATAAACAAAGGAAAGAGGAGGGAAGGAGGGAAATCTGTGTGTTATGGCGAATGCGAGAAGGCAAAAGAAATTACTCTTGCATTAACATTTCAGCGGCCTGTGCAGAAATGCAGGGAGAGGCCAAGAACAAAATCTGAGAATGTGCTAACTCAGGGTTTGGTTTTTTTCGCTGTGTTTACTCAAAGTTGTTTTATGTGTGTGACGTAGGAGCCGTGTTGGGGAAACAAGTTTCCGGAGCTTTCGTAAGATGAGTTGGAAGTATGTTTATCGGTGAAAGCAAAAACATCGGTGATTTATTGTGATGAATTACCACATTCTATACTTAACCCTATAAGTTTCGACGAGATATCTCGTCCAAAAAGACCTAATTAGGTGTGCTGATGACGAGTTATCTTCTCATTAGGATAATGATAATTTTTTATGATGACGACATCTACATTTTACATCTACCTCGTAGTTATAAAATATATAGTAAGATAACTGTAAAAGTAGTCCACTCATTTTTATGGACTTAACGACAACCAATCTTACAAACAACATTAAAGCATACTACGTTCGATAAAAAAAAATGATGAAATAAGCAGAAATTAAGAAACAGGACGGAATTTTGCAGAAATTTACAAAAAAGAAAATGTGCAATTTGAATGCGAGAAGGCAAAAGAAATTGCTCTTGCATTAGCATTTCAGTGGTCTGTGCAGAAATGCAGGGTGAGGCCAAGAATCTGAGAATGTGCTAACTGAGGGTTTAGTTTTTCGCTGTTTACTCCAAGTTGTTTTATGTGTATGGCGTAAGAGCCTTGCTGGGAAACAAGTTTCGGGAGCTTTTGAAAGCTGAATTGGAAGTCAAGCACTATTGTGTGTTTTACGATGAAAGCAATAACATCGGTAATGGATTTTGATGAATTACCACTTTCTCTACTTAACCTTCTAAATGGTTTCGACGAGATATCTCGTCAATAAAGATCTCAACAATCTTTCCACCGTCGAGATATCTCGTTATCAGGATATTGTCAAATTTTTCATGACTGTTATGGTAATGCATTTTGATGAATTACCACATTCTCTACTTAGTCTTCTGGTTTCGACGAGATGTCTCATCAATAAAAATGTAAACAATTTTGTTAATTACGGGATATCTCGTCATCAGGATACTGTCAAATTTTTGATGATGACGAGATAAACATCTGGACAGTTGTTTCTGAGGACGAGATGTCTCGTCCATCAAGATCTGATTCGTTTTGTTAATGACGACATACGTCGTTGAGACAACCACGAGGAGGGTTAAGGACCTTTCAAGAGGTTTTAAAAGTGTACCTATTATTTTTTTAATACGGATAATAATTGTTTTTCATTAATCTTTTTCATTTATGTTCTTTTAATGCAATGAATGAATTTTATGGAATTGCAATGCAATTCCTTCTGTGGTTTTTAGAACACCTGTCGAAAATTTCTAATTACCTTTTACACTAATTAGTACTTTACACACGACTATATATTATGCATTAACTATTACTGCAATTTAAAGTTAAGTATAAGCTTGATTATTCGAGATCCGATTAACCGAGCGTCGGAAAATTTTTTAAGCTTTAAATAAAGCGACGCGCACGAGTGTGCGCACTTTGTCTAAAGAGTCGAGGAAGTGCTGTGAAATAGAAGATAGTTAAGGACGTACTCAAGATTCTAAAAAGTATTCAACTCACGTCCCGATTTATTGTAAAATTATCACTATAAATACATAATGTGACTCAAATCTGACAAAATGGTATTCTTAACCTTCCGTCCGGCGCAATATGTTGACCGCTGGGTTCGGGTACAATGTGCTTGATGGGCACACATTCAAAAAACATAATAAGCACCTAATTAAGTTCATTTATACAACTGTCAAGTGATCAACATCATTATTAGGGGTGTCAAAAGAAGAAAAGTACAAATGTTTCTGCAAAAACCATGTATTTGGCATAAAACAAGTCGAACAAATTTTAATGAAATTTATGACGCACTATCAAATACCGTAAATGAAGTAAAGTTAGAAAATCGTGAAGTAAAAAAAGTAAAGTTAGAAAATCGTAAAATAAAAAAAGTAAAGTTAAAAAACCGTTTAAAAACGCTCACAGTATTAATATCTACTCAGTCATCTTCGGAGGGGGTCTGTACCTTCTCCAGTGAAGTAAAGTAAAAAATGTGACGAGTTCGAGCGCAATGAGCTTCTCTGAACAAAACTTGAACTTCCAGTAGTGAAGGTCAAAGACAAACTAAGTGGGAAGTTTGCATAGGGCAAGTAAAGAGGCAGTTACTGGGAGCGCCAGGTGCCAACGCCACCTAGCGGCGGGGCAAGGTGACAAAATGACCCCGCTGTGCATGTCAGATCAAATGCGCCCTACGGAAGGTTACTCCTTGCTTTATGAATTTTTTAGTAGTATTAGTAGTAACATGTACTACAGGAAGTTTATTCTATATTTCCTATAGGCTGTTTTGGGTTACTACATCCGTGTATCAGAGTTTCTTGTTATCCAGTCCACAATGTCACCTTTAATCAAGTTTCTACTGTACATATGGTCAGATTTAAAAAATACAGAATGACTAATTCGTCATCAGTAAAAGTATTAGTAAGAACAGTGGTGGATTTAGCATAATCCAGGATGCACTTGATGTGTTGGTTCTTCAATGGATTCCGGCTCATTGTGACCTACCTGGAAATGAGAGAAGCTGACTATCTCGCCAAAAATGGAATCAACAATCCATCATATCACCAAAAAGCCGTTAACCTTCCGGCTTTTCATACTTCAAAACTTTGGATAAAAGAGTTGTCCACATACAGATCCAAAGAAATACTTCTTAATGCTGACAAGGACAAATTTGGGAATTTCTTCTTTCCTCAAACGCCGTACCAGACTCACCAAGGAAGGCTTCAGTTGCTGACTTTTTTACCTGACTGGCATTTTATTTTCATTCATTCAACTGAAAAAGTAGTCCTGTCATTTCGATGAACTCAACGATAACCATTCTTTCAAACAAAAATTAAACATGCTGCGCTCGATAAAAAAGTGTTGCTCTGTCGAGATACGCAGAAATAAACAAAGAAAAAGGCGAAAAAAGAAAATCTGAGCGATTTGAATGGGAGAAAGCAAATGAAATTGCTCTACATTAACGGTTCAGCCGCTTGTGTAGAAATGCCGAGACTAGACCAAGGACAACATCTGAGAACGTGCTAACACGGGATTTAGTTTTTTCACTGTTTATTCAAAGTTGTTTTATGTGTATGGCGTAGAAACCGTCCTAGTAAAATAACTTTTGTGTGCTTTTTGTAGTTGGACTGAAAGTCAAACACCTGATTGGGTTGTTTTTCGGTTTGTGCAAAAGCATGTGTACTGAATTTTAATGAATAATTATGTTCTCTACTCAAAGTACAATTTATTTAGCGCTAAATGCTTAGAAATTATTTTTTATGTTGTTTCATCCATTAATCATGTAGTTTACGGAAGACAAAATCAAACTGTTTTTCTTAAAATAAATTTAATGTAAGCGCCTATGATTCTGCGAGTGTTTATTCTGTTCAGTGCGTTTTTCGTTAATATTTGATGAACATTGGTATTTATTTAATTAGCATTTACTAGAATTGTCCTAAGACGATAAATTCATGGTTTTAATCCCTGGGTATATTTCTCTCTTCTGTGTCAGTAAAACTTTCATTTTGTGTGTCTACTACTTGATATTGTATGTCTTGTATCTGGTGCAGCATGCCTAGTAATGTATGAGTATGTCTTGTGATGGTGCAGAAAATATAGCCCTTGCGACATAAAACATCAACAATTGCACTGAATCTTGAAAAACTACGGTCACAAAGTAAAATTAATAACACTAATGTTCACGCAAATTCTGTCTTTTATTTCTGCACCCTCTTGCACATTTACTCGTCAACGGTAGGTAGTTAAATAACATCATACTGTCTTAATCCAATGGGTTATTGCAATCCCCAAGGGAAAGATCTCTAGACAACAATACCTAATTTTGAATCATGGTCGGATGACGAGGTCAACACCTGAGCTGGGACTCCCCTCTCCAAATTTCCGCAACAAGCCATCGTGAGGACATTTGACGCCATGACAGATTAACGTGAATCATCCACTATTTACACGACGGTCTTTGGTTAGATTGAGTTATTGGACCATTGCGATCCCCGGGTAAAATTGGAGAAACCCAGAATGGTCAGTTTGTCAACTGAAAGAAGTCTAGTCATTGCAATGGACTAGTCCAACTATTATATAAAACATTAAAACCTCTGCACAAACACACACACAGACCACGCTCCATAAAACTTATTTCTCTGGTGATATACGCAGAAATGAACAACAAAGATGCAGGAAAGAAAGAAAATGTGCCTTACGTCAGCGATTCTCAACCTGTGGGGCGCGCCCCCCTAGGGAGGCGCCAGCACACTAGAGGGGAGGCGCGAGATTATCCAAGATAAAATATTATTTAAAAAATTGATTAACTGACTGAAAGGAAAGCACACATACACATAGAAAACAAAATACATTTCGACATATTTAACAAATAAAGTAAAACAACTTACTAAATCAAAACTTACTTAATCAAAACATACTAAATTAAAAACAAATTTAATAATTATTAGTGACTTCCTTGGGCCTGTCTTGCAGAGCAAAGATTTTCGAAGGAAGGCTTAATATTAGAAATAGCCACTCTCAGTTCTGTTTCTATATTTAGCCGAGATCTATATTTTGTCTTCAAAGAAGCCACAGCAGAAAATCCAGTTTCACAAAGGTAGGATGTTGAAAATGGTAATAGAATGCGAAATGCCCTTGTTTTTAGTGCAGAAAAATCATCCTCTACTCCTGCCCAAAATTCAAATAGTGATTTATTACTAAATTGTCTTTTGGTTTCGCCACTTGTCGTGAAGTCTATGAATTTTTCTTCCTCATCAATTGAGAGTCCTTCGGGAGTCTTATGAAATGGATCCCTAACCCACTCGTAACTTGCTATCAGTTTGTCGTCAGCAAGAAAATACTTTTTAAAATTCTTTGCCAGCATGGCTAAATGATTTTCAATGGTTACAAAAACAACTTTTACATGTTCTTCAGCCTTGTAAGTTTTAGTACAATCATCCACATTTGCAAACATTGTTAAGTTTTTTGCTTTAAATTTCTGCTCCACAATTCCAATTTTCTACAAAAAGCATTAACCTTATCACTCGTATCCAACATATGTGTATTTGCTCCTTGGAGTTGAAGATTCAAGTTATTTAATTTCTCGAATATGTCGACCAAGTAGCTCAATTTCATCACAAATAAACCATCGCGAAAATTCTCGGCTTCCGGTCTGTTTTCTTCTTCTAGGAAAATGGCGATTTCTTCTCTTAATTCATAAACACGTTGCAAAAATTTCCCACGTGATAGCCATCTTGCCTCGCCATAAAATAGTAATGCTGAATGTACTGAACCCATGTCTGTACAAAGTGCGGAAAAGATTCTCGATTTCAGGGGTCTCATTTTTATATACACTGCTGGCCACCCAAATTGCAACACCAAGAAAGACAAGAGATATCACAACAAAATTTATTTTGTAGATAACATGTTGACCAAGTATCAAATGATTAAATTTATAGACTTCTGTGAAGTGTGGTTCCTGCCAAAATCAGTAGCCAGAGTAGCCGCCATTGTTGGAGATCACCGCTGCCACACGCCTCGGCATTGATTCAAAGAGACTTTGGATGTGTTCTTGGGGTACGGCAGACCAAGCAGCTTCCACACGTTGCCAAAGGTGATCTGGTGTGGCAGCTGGGGATGTATTCTGGGTCAATCGTTGAGCAACCATGGACCACATGTTTTCTATCGGCGAAAGATCCGGAGAGCGAGCTGGCCAGGGAAGCAATTCAATCTGGCGATTGACGAAGAACCCTTGGACAATGCGTGCCACGTGTGGTCGCGCATTATCCTGTTGAAATATGGCTGTGGGCAAGCCTTGAAGGTAAGGAAGGACAACTGGCTCCAACACCTCGGAGATGTAGCGCTGGCTGTTTAAAGTACCGGCAATGCGTACTAGAGGAGTGCGAGAGTGATATCCAATACCGCCCCATACCATAATACCCGGTGCAGGACCAGTGTGGCGGTGCATAACGCATAGTTCATAGAGGCGCTGTTCAGCATCCTCTCTCCACGGTGTCTCCAGACTCGAATCCGACCATCGTGGTGTTGCAGACAGAAGCGTGACTCGTCAGTAAAGACAATTTCATTCCATTCTGCCGTCCACATCCTTCTTTCATCGCACCATTGGCGGCGGAAACGTCTGTGGTTCTGCGTCAAGGGTAGACGAAGCAATGGACGTCTTGCGGACAGACCACTCTGCTGTAAACGGCGTCGAATGGTACGCGCAGACACTGGATGATGCGGTACAGACTGAATGTGCTGTGCTATGGTTCGTGATGTGGCTGAGCGATCCGTCACTGCCATACGCACAATATGCCTGTCATCACGTGAAGTGGTGCACTGAGGTGGATGCGATCGAACACGTCGGTCCGTCGTACCCTCCTGCATCCAACGATCACATATCCGCATTACAGTTGTTTGGTTTCGTCCAACACGACTACCGATTTCCCTGAAAGATAATCCACAATCTCGGTAGGCCACTATCCTTCCTCTGTCGAACTCGGATACTTGATCAAAAGATGATCGCTGTTTTCTACGAGGCATAATTGATCGTTTTTTTTTAAAAACCACAAGAAAAACACAATTGCCGTACTTGAAATCGTCGAAATCTCCAAGCCTTAAATAGCGCTTTGAAGTGGCGCCACAGGCGCGCGTGATGTGCGTCTGCGCTGAAATTCTAATCATTTGCATATCTCACCTCCGCTAATGCATGTTGTAAATTTCATATTATTTGCATGCTTCCTTCAGGGTGTTGCATTTACGGTGGCCAGCAGTGTAATTTACTACGATTACAACTGTAGTTAACACAGTATTCAGACCAGGACTCATTTCTTTCGAAGCCAAAGCTTCTCTGTGGATCATGCAATGTGTCCAGACGCACTGAGGCGATTTTTGTTTTACAAGTGCTTGTATACTTTGGAATCTTCCGGACATTGAACGAGCACCATCGGTGCTTATTCCGACGCAATTTTTCCATTCTATGTTTGCCTCGTTCATAAAATTATTTAAAATAGCAAATACTGCGAGCGCTGTTGTTTTGAGTTCTATTGGTTTGCAGAAAAGTAGTTCTTCTACTACTGACATATTATCACAAAATCGAACATAGGCAATTAAATGAGCATCTTTATTACTATCTGTTGCTTCATCAAGCTGTATTGAAAACAATTTATCACGCAACTTCGAGAAAAGCTGACACTGTACATCTTCAGCTATATCACCAATTAATTCGACGAGCAACAGTATCATTTGAAAGAGGTATGGACTGCAATTGTTTTGAAAAATTATCTCCAAACATAGTTTCTACAATCTCAATTGCTGCTGGCATAATAAGCTCTTCACCAATGGTGTGAGGGTTTTTACATCTGGCTATTTTATATGAAACTTTGTAAGATGCAATTAAAGCTTTTTTATTCACAAAGTTTCTTTAAAAAATTATTTTTGCCTTTTATATGATTTTAATTTTAATTCGAAGAATCCTCTGGATTTGTTGACGTACTCACTATGAAGCGTTTCCAAATGTCGTTTAAGTTTATTAGGTTTCATGCTGTCTGCGGCCAATATTTTTGAGCAAATGATACACAGGGGCCTTTCTTCTTCATTTACTTCAGTACTGGTAAACCAAAAATTTAAGTGTTCTTGAGAATATTTTCTTGATTTTATTTTCGGAACCACTCTCGTCTGTGTACTTGTTGATGCTTGACTATCGTCTAATGCTCGCTTACTTCCGCTTAAAAATTTATTCATGAGTCTGCATAAATCTGCTGCCGTGAATATTTAATATGGTGAATTGCAATTAACACGAAAACATATATAACATACACATTCGCGATAGTTTCGATAGAGATAGAAAGATCGACTCGAATGAGACTGGCTGGAATTGAAACTTGTGTTATCGAACATTTTCCTTCTTCCTATGAGAAAACATTTGCTCTGCGCATGCTCGAGACAGCATCGGTCGTGTGGATTCCCTTTCACAAACATTACTTATTTTTTTCTCTTTTGTTTAGTCATGCTTCTGTTTTATTTCTTTTATTATTCGAAAAAATGTATTCCCAGTTTCTAAATTTAGCTCACCCCGTCTAGGTTTACTTTCATTAACGAATTTTTCTACTTTCATATTCTTTTAACGTTATCTCCCTGTTTGGTTTTCATTTCAAATATAATATTTAAATTTCCCCCGCTTTCATTCGCTTCATCTGTTCACCGCCCGCTTGGCAAAATGCCAGATGTGGTTTCTCGCCAACGTTGGCTCGCTTTTATTCTTGTTTTGGCAGTTAGTTAAAAATAATTTAAAAACAGAATCCAAAATACTCAATATACATTATTGTTGTATACATTTTATTGTAAGCGGGGGGGCGCGATGAAAATTATGATTGAAAACTGGGCCGCGAATACTGAAAGGTTGAGAAACGCTGCCTTACGTGAATACGAGAAGGCAAAATAAATTACTCTTGCATTAACATTTCAGTGGTTTGTGCAAAAACACGAAGGCGAGACTATGAGCAACATCTGAGAATGAGATAACTCAGGTTTTAGATGTTCCTCTGTGTTTAGTCAAAGCTGATTTATGTGTGAGACGTAGGAGCAGTTAGGAAACAGCATCGTCATTCACAATGTGGATTTCGTATGTGATAGTGCATTGCACGAATTTCTAGATGGCCGACATGCCTCTAACGTATCGGGCTGCCAATGGAATCGGGAGATGTTCTCTAAAATTGCATATTGAACGCTTACCCAATAAGCGATTACCGAATCGTCATACATTTGAGCGTTTGCGCCACCAGCTATGTGAAACTGGAACATTTCATTGGAATCGGTATTATGTGGGTTGGACGAGTAGTCACCCCAAAATTTGATTGAAATGGCTCCCTTTCTACCTATGAGGATGCCTGAAGAATTTGTGTCGTGCTACAGGATTTCATGAAGTATCTTAGTATCTGAAAATGTACGGTATTCTAACTTCGAAGCTCGTAGACATAAATTATTGTTGGAGGTAGTTCGTTTAAGAAACTGTAGTATGTAAAATGATATAAATATAAATTTTTTCACTCTGACCAAATTCCTGTACTCGCAACATTTTCTGTAGGTCGGTTGATAGCTCAATTTCTTTCGCATAGGAGCGAAATATTGGGTATTCAGCAACAGTTTCTAATATACATTCATTGACAAAAATGTTTATTTTAATGCATCTTTCCACCCCTTAAAGTTTGGGGACTGGGAATTTCAAATCACTCTGAACATTATATATTTGTAATACACCTTAAAAATTAATCCATCTTTCTTCACAACGTTGCTGTCTCAACGAATGAATTCAGGTCTACTAAAAATATTGCATTTAACGGACTTAAGTAGATATTTCGTACAAGTACACCGCCTACCTTACGTCATACATCAAAGAAATGAATTTGTAATTTTGTGTGCAGTAAAATTGTGAACACATGCTTCTGAACGCTACAAAACCGTCACAACTGTAGATTTCAGAAGAGGGCAATTGTGACTACAGTAGAAGGAAGTTTAATAGCTTCAGTAGGGGTCAATTGTGGCTACAGTAGAAGACAGTTTTATAGCTTCAGTAGAGGTCAAAATTGTGGCTTCAGTAGAAGGCAGTTTTATAGCTTCAGTAGAGGTCAATTTTGGCTTCAGTAGAAGGCAGTTTTATAGCTTCAGTAGAGGTCAAAATTGTGGCTTCAGTAGAAGGCAGTTTTATAGCTTCAGTAGAGGTCAAAATTGTGGCTTCAGTAGAAGGCAGTTTTATAGCTTCAGTAGAGGTCAATTTTGGCTTCAGTAGAAGGCAGTTTTATAGCTTCAGTAGAGGTCAAAATTGTGGCTTCAGTAGAAGGCAGTTTTATAGCTTCAGTAGAGGTCAATTTTGGCTTCAGTAGAAGGCAGTTTTATAGCTTCAGTAGAGGTCAAAATTGTGGCTTCAGTAGAAGGCAGTTTTATAGCTTCAGTAGAGGTCAATTGTGGCTTCAGTAGAAGGCAGTTTTATAGCTTCAGTAGAGGTCAATTTTGGCTTCAGTAGAAGGCAGTTTTATAGCTTCAGTAGAGGTCAAAATTGTGGCTTCAGTAGAAGGCAGTTTTATAGCTTCAGTAGAGGTCAATTTTGGCTTCAGTAGAAGGCAGTTTTATAGCTTCAGTAGAGGTCAAAATTGTGGCTTCAGTAGAAGGCAGTTTTATAGCTTCAGTAGCGGTCAATTGTGGCTTCAGTAGAAGGCAGTTTTATAGCTTCAGTAGAGGTCAATTTTGGCTTCAGTAGAAGGCAGTTTTATAGCTTCAGTAGAGGTCAAAATTGTGGCTTCAGTAGAAGGCAGTTTTATAGCTTCAGTAGAGGTCAATTGTGGCTTCAGTAGAAGGCAGTTTTATAGCTTCAGTAGAGGTCAATTTTGGCTTCAGTAGAAGGCAGTTTTATAGCTTCAGTAGAGGTCAAAATTGTGGCTTCAGTAGAAGGCAGTTTTATAGCTTCAGTAGAGGTCAATTTTGGCTTCAGTAGAAGGCAGTTTTATAGCTTCAGTAGAGGTCAAAATTGTGGCTTCAGTAGAAGGCAGTTTTATAGCTTCAGTAGAGGTCGTGGCTTCAGTAGAAGGCAGTTTTATAGCTTCAGTAGAGGTCAATTTTGGCTTCAGTAGAAGGCAGTTTTATAGCTTCAGTAGAGGTCAAAATTGTGGCTTCAGTAGAAGGCAGTTTTATAGCTTCAGTAGAGGTCAATTGTGGCTTCAGTAGAAGGCAGTTTTATAGCTTCAGTAGAGGTCAATTTTGGCTTCAGTAGAAGGCAGTTTTATAGCTTCAGTAGAGGTCAAAATTGTGGCTTCAGTAGAAGGCAGTTTTATAGCTTCAGTAGAGGTCAATTTTGGCTTCAGTAGAAGGCAGTTTTATAGCTTCAGTAGAGGTCAAAATTGTGGCTTCAGTAGAAAGCAGTTTTATAGCTTCAGTAGAGGTCAAAATTGTGGCTTCAGTAGAAGGCAGTTTTATAGCTTCAGTAGAGGTCAATTGTGGCTTCAGTAGAAGGCAGTTTTATAGCTTCAGTAGAGATCAATTTTGGCTTCAGTAGAAGGCAGTTTTATAGCTTCAGTAGAGGTCAAAATTGTGGCTTCAGTAGAAGGCAGTTTTATAGCTTCAGTAGAGGTCAATTGTGGCTTCAGTAGAAGGCAGTTTTATAGCTTCAGTAGAGGTCAATTTTGGCTTCAGTAGAAGGCAGTTTTATAGCTTCAGTAGAGGTCAATTTTGGCTTCAGTAGAAGGCAGTTTTATAGCTTCAGTAGAGGTCAAAATTGTGGCTTCAGTAGAAGGCAGTTTTATAGCTTCAGTAGAGGTCAATTTTGGCTTCAGTAGAAGGCAGTTTTATAGCTTCAGTAGAGGTCAAAATTGTGGCTTCAGTAGAAGGCAGTTTTATAGCTTCAGTAGAGGTCAAAATTGTGGCTTCAGTAGAAGGCAGTTTTATAGCTTCAGTAGAGGTCAAAATTGTGGCTTCAGTAGAAGGCAGTTTTATAGCTTCAGTAGAGGTCAATTGTGGCTTCAGTAGAAGGCAGTTTTATAGCTTCAGTAGAGGTCAATTGTGGCTTCAGTAGAAGGCAGTTTTATAGCTTCAGTAGAGGTCAAAATTGTGGCTTCAGTAGAAGGCAGTTTTATAGCTTCAGTAGAGGTCAAAATTGTGGCTTCAGTAGAAGGCAGTTTTATAGCTTCAGTAGAGGTCAATTTTGGTTTCAGTAGAAGGCAGTTTTATAGCTTCAGTAGAGGTCAAAATTGTGGCTTCAGTAGAAGGCAGTTTTATAGCTTCAGTAGAGGTCAATTGTGGCTTCAGTAGAAGGCAGTTTTATAGCTTCAGTAGAGGTCAATTTTGGCTTCAGTAGAAGGCAGTTTTATAGCTTCAGTAGAGGTCAAAATTGTGGCTTCAGTAGAAGGCAGTTTTATAGCTTCAGTAGAGGTCAATTGTGGCTTCAGTAGAAGGCAGTTTTATAGCTTCAGTAGAGGTCAATTTTGGCTTCAGTAGAAGGCAGTTTTATAGCTTCAGTAGAGGTCAAAATTGTGGCTTCAGTAGAAGGCAGTTTTATAGCTTCAGTAGAGGTCAATTTTGGCTTCAGTAGAAGGCAGTTTTATAGCTTCAGTAGAGGTCAAAATTGTGGCTTCAGTAGAAGGCAGTTTTATAGCTTCAGTAGAGGTCGTGGCTTCAGTAGAAGGCAGTTTTATAGCTTCAGTAGAGGTCAATTTTGGCTTCAGTAGAAGGCAGTTTTATAGCTTCAGTAGAGGTCAATTTTGGCTTCAGTAGAAGGCAGTTTTATAGCTTCAGTAGAGGTCAAAATTGTGGCTTCAGTAGAAGGCAGTTTTATAGCTTCAGTAGAGGTCAATTTTGGCTTCAGTAGAAGGCAGTTTTATAGCTTCAGTAGAGGTCAAAATTGTGGCTTCAGTAGAAGGCAGTTTTATAGCTTCAGTAGAGGTCAAAATTGTGGCTTCAGTAGAAGGCAGTTTTATAGCTTCAGTAGAGGTCAAAATTGTGGCTTCAGTAGAAGGCAGTTTTATAGCTTCAGTAGAGGTCAATTGTGGCTTCAGTAGAAGGCAGTTTTATAGCTTCAGTAGAGGTCAATTGTGGCTTCAGTAGAAGGCAGTTTTATAGCTTCAGTAGAGGTCAAAATTGTGGCTTCAGTAGAAGGCAGTTTTATAGCTTCAGTAGAGGTCAAAATTGTGGCTTCAGTAGAAGGCAGTTTTATAGCTTCAGTAGAGGTCAATTTTGGCTTCAGTAGAAGGCAGTTTTATAGCTTCAGTAGAGGTCAAAATTGTGGCTTCAGTAGAAGGCAGTTTTATAGCTTCAGTAGAGGTCAATTGTGGCTTCAGTAGAAGGCAGTTTTATAGCTTCAGTAGAGGTCAATTTTGGCTTCAGTAGAAGGCAGTTTTATAGCTTCAGTAGAGGTCAAAATTGTGGCTTCAGTAGAAGGCAGTTTTATAGCTTCAGTAGAGGTCAATTGTGGCTTCAGTAGAAGGCAGTTTTATAGCTTCAGTAGAGGTCAATTTTGGCTTCAGTAGAAGGCAGTTTTATAGCTTCAGTAGAGGTCAAAATTGTGGCTTCAGTAGAAGGCAGTTTTATAGCTTCAGTAGAGGTCAATTGTGGCTTCAGTAGAAGGCAGTTTTATAGCTTCAGTAGAGGTCAAAATTGTGGCTTCAGTAGAAGGCAGTTTTATAGCTTCAGTAGAGGTCGTGGCTTCAGTAGAAGGCAGTTTTATAGCTTCAGTAGAGGTCAATTGTGGCTTCAGTAGAAGGCAGTTTTATAGCTTCAGTAGAGGTCAATTTTGGCTTCAGTAGAAGGCAGTTTTATAGCTTCAGTAGAGGTCAAAATTGTGGCTTCAGTAGAAGGCAGTTTTATAGCTTCAGTAGAGGTCAATTTTGGCTTCAGTAGAAGGCAGTTTTATAGCTTCAGTAGAGGTCAAAATTGTGGCTTCAGTAGAAGGCAGTTTTATAGCTTCAGTAGAGGTCGTGGCTTCAGTAGAAGGCAGTTTTATAGCTTCAGTAGAGGTCAATTTTGGCTTCAGTAGAAGGCAGTTTTATAGATTCAGTAGACGGAAGTTGAGGTAGTTTTATAGGTTCATTAGAGGGTAGTTGTGGCAGTTCAGTTGTGGTCAATTAGAGTTCCAGAAGATGACAGTTGCGGCAGTTTTGAAGTATTTTAGTCTTTCTACACATAAAACTGGAAATTTATTCTTTCGAGTAACGGCGATATAGCAGTCGAGTTGCGCGATAGATAGTGGACGTACGTTGGGAAAAAATTGTCATTTTATTCAGGAATAAATCTTTTTAGTTATTAGAAAATGTATTTACAGTCAATATTTTCTACTCTATCTGATCCATATTTCATGTCGATTTCTTTTCATACTACAACCCCCGTCACTGGTATCAAAGTTACCCATTCTTACAAATATAAAAGACCACAGAGGATAATCATACCTCACATTAAATAACAGACTTTCTCAACAGCGCAGAAATTCTGAGATAAAAGCATCTCCGTTCACTAGTTTTTAGCCTCCATTTACTTTTTCTGTCTCCGTTTTTTACGTTGTTTACCTGCCTCACAGGGCATTAATTCTTATTTGTACGGGCACACGCTATCCGTAAATTTACCTGCAAGGTAAAGCGTGGGCGGACCCGTACTCTTTCCGGAAAGTTGTTTATCTATAGAATCCACAAAAATATGCTCTTGTGCTGTACTGGGAATAAAGTAAAACTCTGTTCCGAGTTTTCGGGTCCTCGTGATGTAGATACTTGTATTTTTTTGCACTTGATTTAATTTGTATTTGTTTTATAAGTTCTCGGATGTTGTATTGGTGTAATTAGGCTTGAGGGAATGCAGGTATTGTTTTTGTGCACTAAACTTTCTGTGAATCAAGAGAAAAAGGTAGTAACCCCAGGGCAGTGTTAACTCCCTGTTGGTTTATCTTGGAGCCAAAATGTACCTGATCTGTAATGACCAGTCTCTGATTCAAAAACCTTTAAAAAAGTTCTAGGTCAGGTACAATTTAATATGATCTCGATGAGATATTACAGCAAAATTGACCAGATTTGGTCGAGATATCTCTTCAAAACACTTGGTGGGTTAAGAGCATTATGGGTCTAGGAAATGCAGAAATTCAAGTCTGTTCTCGAAACCTGGAAAAGAAATTCCAGACAGTTCTGGGAATAATGCGAAGTTATGTTCCGATTTCGTTGTTTTCGGAAGCTCCCGATGACGATTCGTGTATTTTTCGTTCGTGATTAAACTTTTATTATTTTATGAGCAATCGGAAGTTGTATAAATGTAATTAAGCTGCAGGGGAATGTAGGTATTGTTTTTCTGCATCTCTGTGAATCAAGAGGAAAAGATAGTAGCCAGGGCAGTGTTAACCTCCTGTTGGTTTATCTTAGATCTGTAGTGGACAGTATCTGTTCAAAAACCTTTTAAAAAGAGTTCTGGGTCAGGTAAATTTGTTTTTCCTAATTGGATCTACCCTTATATACCCTTGGAATAACAAGGCAGTTTTGTCTCGATATCTCGACTTTAGAAAAATTGACCAGATTTGGACGATATTTCTCGTCAAAACACTAGGAGGGTTAAGAGCATTATGGGTCTAGGAAATAGAGAAATTCAAGTCTGTTCTCGAAGCCTGAAAAAGAAATTCTACATAGTACTGGGAATAATGCGAAGTTATGGGCCGAGTTTTCGAACACTCCTGATGACGATTCGTGCATTTTTTGTTCGTGATTTAACTTTTATTAGTTTTATGAGCAGTCGGTAGTTATATAAGTGTAATTAAGCTTCAGGGGAATGTAGGTATTGTTTTTCTGCTCTAAACTTGCTAAGAATCAAGAATTAATGAAAGTAACCAGGGCAGTGTTAATCCACCTGTTGGTTTATCTTCGAGTCAAAAACTGACCGGTAGTGACCAGCCTCTGTGCAAAAATCGGTTACAAACTGCCACCAGTTGTGGGCTAGGGATAATATGTTTTTACATTGGGAGTATAATCTAATTAGCAGTGACCCATCAACTCCACATATCAATTCGGAAGTTCTATTGGTAACATACTAAAAGCATACTTAAAAAACAAACCAACATCACGTAGATTGCGGAAAGCACGTGTAGCAAAACTCTACCGTAATCTACATCTGGCTTTACAGGAAAAGCTTATTTTAGTGACTGTTACCACTCAGACTTAAGGGCTGGAGAAGTCCCCGAGGTAGTCGGGTAGTGCCATTAACCTCCCAGTGGTTGTCTCGTCGAGGACGCTCGTTATTAGCAAAACTGACCAGATCCTGATAGACGAGATATCTCGTCATTAGAACAAAACTGACCAAATCTTGATGGACGAGATATCTCGTCATTAGATGAAACTGACCAGATCTTGATGGACGCGATATCTCGTCACTAGAAGAAAACTGACCACATCTTGAGGGACGAGATATCTCGTCCTTACAAGTAAAGTGACCAGATCTTGGTCTCGTCATTACCAAAAAATCGGCAATACCTTTTTGAAGAGATATTTCGTCATTAGCAAAATTGATCGGATCTTAATGGTCGAGATCTCTCCTCGACCCTCATCTATCTGACTCGCCATAGACTTAGAGCCTGTATTGGAATTGTGAGAAGACGAGATATCTCGTCGAGACCACTTGGAGCGTTAAGAAAACATTTTTGTTTAGACTGCCGAATACGGTACCATCGTTCAATTAACAAATTAACTATTGCCTTGGCGATACTTTTGGCACATGGGAATCCGCCATGGGTTTGCTACATGCATTTCCACTTGCGCGCAAGGGAAAGACATCCAATGTGGCAGCCTATCAAAATATTCAAATGTACCCCGGGATCTATACCCAGTTTGATTTGGAAATAGTCAAAATTGTCCCCAGTAGGGCCTTTTGCCATTACAACCACATTTTCGCCATTTTGACTCCTATGATGATGCTTCAATAAAAAGGCTCCTCGAACAATAATTTCCAACCGATTTTAACGAAAGTTAGCTCAAAATTTCAAAAGTACCCCCATGGGGACTGTTACCCTGATAGA
Organism: Meta bourneti; assembly: GCA_933210815.1. Classification (NCBI taxonomy): domain Eukaryota; kingdom Metazoa; phylum Arthropoda; class Arachnida; order Araneae; family Tetragnathidae; genus Meta; species Meta bourneti. Next base: position 68,594,620 of record OW119932.1, on the reverse strand, counting down.
TTTGTAAATATAATGAAAATTGTCAACTGTATGTTCTTTTGCTAAACCACTTAAACAAACAATGTTTTGACCCATATTATGATGCTTAAAAACCACAATTTCGAACCCATTTTCTCGAAACTCGGCTCAAAGATTCAAATGTATTCCCTGAACATGTACCCAGCTCGATTTGGAAGTATACTCGAAATTGTCCCCTGCGGGATCTTTTTCGGCGAAAATTGATTGATTTTGGCGAGGGGCGATACCATACTTATGAGTTTCACCACTTTTTATAATTGGAAAATTCCCTCTATTCAGGGAATGACCTCAAAACGTTTTTGCACTAGCGTAAAGCAGACACCTCCAATTTTTGCTTATTATTTCCCTTCTAACACCAGACCCGCTCCAAACTTAACATACACACAAAGCCTCTCGCATTCCGCCTGATCGTAAAGGCGGTTGCAATTATGCTGATGCCCAGCCAGTCCTTTATTACAGGACGAGACACGGCAGTCCGGAACCGTAACTGGAAAATGAAATTCTTCGGGACTTTTCAATTACAGGGGTCAAGAGGAAGCCCGCCGGATTTATTCCTTTTTTTCCCGATTCCCACTCCCACATTTTACTACTCCCGGATTTATTGTTCAGGGAGAGGTTACAATCCGGACTTTACAGCTGCATCTGCTGTTTTGTGACGGCACTTAAAATGCGAGGGGCGTCCGCAGTTTCTGAACGGAACAGACGCGTATTCTGTTATCTGAGAGATCCGGCTGAGGGATTTTATGGAGGAAAAAATGAAAGAGAGCCGGATTAAATTAAGGGTTTAAGTTGAGTTGGAATGTTGTAGGATTTCGGTATTCCAGGAATAATTGGTAGGAATTGAAAGGATAAAAGTTATTAATTTTTTCAACACAATCACTTAAATTTTCTTGGAAGCTTGAAAACGATAATAATCATATAGATGTTAACTCAGACTAACCCCTATATTTTTATTATCTATTTCGAACTTTCGCGGTAATTTACGTGATTTCGTTGAAAGGAATGCACAACTTTCACACTTTCAATTCCTCTACCAATTAATCTTCTTTTTTTCTGCAAGTTAACCTCTATGAGTATTATTGAATGGACATAAAGTGATTAACATTGTAGAGGAATTTGAAAGATGAAAGGCTTAACGTTTTTTAATAAAATCATGTAAATTTTCATCAAAGTTCGAGAAAGATAATTCGCATAAAGTGATTAACTGGTAGTATATACGGAAGTTAACTGGTAGAAGAATTGAAACGATGAAATCTGAATTATTTTCAAGAAAATCAAGTACATTTTCGTGAAAGCTCGAAAAGATAACAATCATATAGAGGTCAACTGACTGAACATGAAGATATTAAATGGTAAAGGAGTTTGAAAATGAAGGTTTTTAACATAGTTTAACAGAATTATGTAAATTTTCGTGAAAGGTCGGAAAGATAACACTCATAAAGAGGTTAACTGGCAGGACATAAGGAAGTTAACTGGTAGAGGAATTGAAAGGATGAAAGTTTTGAGTTTTTTTCAACACAATCACTTGAATTTTTATGAAAGTATGAGAAAAATAATAATTATATAGAGGTTAACTAATTGGACATGAAGAGATCAATTGTAGAGAAATTTGAAAGGTGAAAGTATTAATGTTTTTCAGCAAAATTATTTAAATTTTCGTGAAAGGTCGAAAAAGATAATAATCATAAAGAAAGTAACTGGCAGTATATACGTTAACTGGTAGAATAATTGAAAGGAATAGTTTTAAATTCTTTTCATCAAAAATCATTTAATTTTCGTGAAATCTCAAAACAGATATTAACCATTTATAAGTTAACCGAAGGGACCTAAAGATGTTTACTGACAGATGAATTGTAAGTATGTACGTTTGCAAATTTTTAGACTAGGTCAGAAATTTTCGTGAAAGGTCGAAGATAATATTCATAAAGAGGTTAACTGTCAGGACATAAGTTTACTGGCAGAGAAATTGAACTCAGATGAAAGTATTAAATTCATTTAAATAAAATTACATAAATTTTCGTGAGAAGTCAAAAAAGATAATAAGTATTTAGAGGTCAACGGAAGGGACCTAAAGACGTTAACTAGGAGTAGAATTGAAAAGATGATCGCCTGCAATGTTTTCGATAAAACCATGTAAATTTTAGTGAAAGGTCGAAAAGATAATATTCATGTAGAGAGGAGGTTAATGAGGTTAACTGGTAGTATTATCATTAAGGGTAATATATATGTATATATATACTACTAGTTAACATCCTTATGGTTATTACCTGAAGAAATATGGAGATAAATTGGTAGAGTAATTGAAAGGATGAAAGTTTTGAATTCTTTTCTACAAAATCACGCAAATTTGCGTGCAATGTCGAAAAAGATAATAATCATGTAGAAGTTAAAAGAAAGGACATAAAGACGTTAACTGGTAGAGGAATTTAAGGAATGAACGTTTGCAATTTTTTCGACAAAATCACGTAGTTGTTTTATGATAGTCGAAAAAGATAATATATTCACATATAGAGGATAGCTGACTAGATACGAAGAGATTATTCGTAGGAGAATTTGGAGGATGAAAATTTTTATGTTTCTAAACTAAATCATGTAAATTTTCGTGAAAGGTCGGAAAAGATAATACTCATAAAGAGGTTGAATTGCAGAGCATAAGGAGTTTAACAGGTATAGGCATTGAAAGAATGAAAATTCTGAATTCTTTTGAATAAAATCACATAAGTATTCGTGAAAGTTCGATAAAGGTAATAATAATATAGAGGTTAACTGACTGGGCATGAAGAAAACAACTGATAGAGGAATTGAAGGATAAAATTGCTTTGAATTTTTCAATGAAATCGTGTAAATTTTCATAAAAGGTAAAGGAATCGACATTTTGTGATAAAAATCATAGAGAGGTTAACTGACTGAGCACAAGGTAGGTAAGTCGTTGAATTTACATCACACTAGAGCAATACAATGGGTTGTTCTGGGCATGAGGAGGTTAACTGGTAGAATAATTGGAAATATAGAATTTTTCAATGAAATCATGTTAAATTTCATTAAAGATAAATGTGTAAACGTATTGTGACAAAAATCGACAAAAGGGTTAACTGACTGGGCTTAAAGAGGTTAATTATTAAAGGAAAATTCAAAGGAATAAAGTTATAATTATTTTTCAATGGAATGTATGTATATGTTTTCATGGGACGTAAATGTGTCAACATTTTATGAAAAATCTTCTGCCAGGTATGGTGGAACGTTTAACACCTTACCTCCATGATATCTCGTCATTAGCAAAACTGGTCCGATTTTAATGGACGAGATATCTCATCTTGAGAAAAACTGACTTAACCTTGATCTAGTCATCATCGAACAATGATAATATCTTCATCATTCGGAATTCAATCAGCATTATTAATGACGAAATATCTCGTCATTAGCAAAATTGGTCATATCTTTTGATGACGAATCACCTCGTCGAAAACACGAGAATACATCTTTCAATTCCATTTAGAAAACATTTGGAGACATTTAGAAAAGATGGATAAATATTCGAAATTAATTAAGACTGTTGAGCTATGAAATATTCTAGGTAAATTAAGTCTGCTAAGATATATAAATATTCGAAGTATATTAAGACTTCTAAGATATAATATTAGTGGTTATATAAACATAATTATCTCCTCTCATTAGAAATTTTGATATCTTGGAATAGCTCTTACGACAAAGTGTTCCCCCACCTGTAAAAAACTAAGAAAAACTAATATTTCTTAAGTGCAAACTACTTCATATATGGTGCAGGGAAAGATTAAATCAAGATTTTAAAGCAACAGTTTTTGTTCTTGTCTTGACGGCACTTAAAATGAGAGGGGCATACGTAGGTTTTGAACGAACCCTTTTCTAGTCTGATGTATAAAATATTTTATATAATACCAATATTTAATACTAATATTTTATATAATACTTGCTGAATTACCCGTAGTTGCTCGGGTTGAATTGTTTATAATTCACACATAGTAATATTACTCAATATTATTCAATATTATTACTATGGAAATTTCGAATTGTTTTAGCCCCCTACAGACCCAGGACAAATCGAACGGGGTTAATATATAGCCTATGTGTCCCGCAGAATTCTACACGACGAATGTACAAAATTTAGTGTGAATTGGTCTGACATTGATTGTATAAGTACGCAATGTTTTTCCTATGAGAATTTCGAATTAATTTAGCGCCCTGTACCATATCGACAAGAAAAGACCAATTTCTATGAAATAATCTTATACCGGTAAACCCGTGCGCAACTTTCGCACATTCAATCTTCCCCTCTCCCAAAAAATGATTTAGTCTTTTGTTGGGTTGTTGAAATTGAATATTCAGCGAAATGTATACACAAAATAGCAAAGACAGTTTAGTGATGTGAACGTATTTGCAATTTACTATACCTCTTTGTATACAATATTTGATGTCAGAATGCAATCATCTTGAATTTTTTGTTTGTCATTTTCGGTAATTGATACAGAAATATTGTTAGATTTAGTGACTCTTGAAAAGGCTACATAGATTTGTCCATGAGTAAATACAGCATTTGGCAAGTATAATCCAGGTCTTTGAAGCGTTTGTCCGTGAGACTTTTTGATAGTCATTGCAAAGGCAACTTTCAGTGGGAACAGTCTTCTGGTCATTTGGAAATGCATGATTGAGTCGGATGGGGTGAGGTTAATTCGTGGTATGACAACAGTTTTTCAGAGTCAATTAACCCAGCAGTGACAGTGTATTCATGGAGGTGCGTGACGACCTTTCTTGCCCCATTGATTAAGCCCTGTTTAGCATTTAAATTTCTGATCAACATGAAAATAGTGTTTTTCTTCAAAATTTTGTGTTGACAAGCGTGATTGTTTTAAACTATTAAGGAATTCTAGAGGATAGAATTGGTTGTCAGTCCCCTCGTCGGATTGTACGGAATCACAATTGCAATAAACTTTGCAATCTCCTTCTGCAATGTTTTGCACAATGTGTTCGTTGATTTTTGTGCAGTCTTCCTTTTTCGGGCATAATATGGTTGTGCTGATAAAGTCAGACATTGTTGGCATTAATGCTGCCAGTTGGGAACACTTTCGCAATTATCTCGTTTTCGTCGCAGTAGAATGTCTTGGGAATTTTGACTGTGTTTGGTGAAACGTCGTGTTCCACTTCGAGTTCTCCGTTTCCTAACTGCAGCAGTCAATTGCTGAATTCTGCATCGTCTGTTCTCATATTTTGTGTCAGTTTTAGTTGCTGTATTGTTCGCCACAGTGGGGATTTTTGTATGTTTTCTTCTATTATGGTTGTTCTGTTTCCGTGTCTGACAACAGGAAGTACCTGTCTGAAGTCGCCACCAAAAACTATTCTTTTTCCTCCGAAGTGTGTGTTTACTTTCGAAATATCTCGTATGAGTTGATCAACAATTCCTAGGGCATGTGTGGGAATCAGTGAAACTTCATCCCAAATTATCAATGATGCTCTTCGTAGTAGGTCGACTTGTTTCGAATATGGTCTGATAGATGATACTGAAGTGTCAAGGATAGGTAGAGATAATTTGAATAGGGAGTGAGAAGTTCTACCATCCGTCAATAAATTGGCCGCTATTCCTGTCCAAGCAACAGGTAAGATAACCTTTTCTTCTCGTAAAATGTGGCATAACGTTCTGTAAAGGAATATTTTCCGGTTCTACCTGTTCGCGTGTGCCACTTCTGACAGCTTGAAAAATGTCCTCTGCTATTTGTTGCTGCTTGTTGTCTTGTTTGGCATAAGCTTCCATTCCCTTTTGATTTTCTTCTTATGTGTACAAATATTTAACAGACCTTACGGAAGGACAAATTTCGACATTAATGTGTGCGTCATATTTTTGTGTCAAATATCGATTATACGGCACAATTCAACGGTTATCTACCACTGACTCTCCCACTACAAAATTGTTTACATTATCTCTTCTCCGGTATAAGGTATACCCATTAATGTTAAGGTTTGTTTGATCATTGAAATTTTCAGGAAACCTTTTAGTGCACTGTCCATCTTTCATACAGGCCATGTTGAGATCGATTTGTCCACATGGATTGTGGACAATACATTTCTTAACAATGTTGTAAAGTTCTATTTGTTGTAAAGGATCTGTTTGAGGATCAGGAATTTCAGCTATAATCAACGAATCGAAATGTTCATCTTCAGTTAATTTGTCGGACTGCCTTAACACAAGTAAAATGTGTGCATGTAGCAACCCTATCTTTTGGAATTCTATGACATAGACATAAGATATTACAACCCCTAACACATGTTTCTTGAGAAGATCATCGAGCAAAGATTTTAACTTAAAGCTAAAGACTCTTGTTATCAGGTCTGATCTGTGTTGAACTTGTTCAAACGGCTGTAATTCACCTGTTATTTCAGGCCAGTTCGGATTACATGTGAATGTCAGAAAAATACCAGGCTTGCCAAAGCGATCAACAATCGACATAGAATCTTGGTAGTTTTGGAGCATATTTCTTGGAGAGCCTATAAAATATGATGGCACTGGAATTCCTGGTAACATACCGATTTGCAAAGCATCATTGTGAATGAAATCAGTCAAACCATTGTAATTTTCAGCTCGCAATGCCTTCTGATGAGATCTTACATAAGCAATACGGGAACCTTCTACTTTTATATAACTGCCAACGACATACTGTTGAAACAGTTTTCCTGAGTAATGAATTAGATTGAAAGTCCCTCTGACTGTTAGACGATAACAGTAATATTACAATTGGGTAGTGACAGTCCTTACTGTTGTTCTATGAATGTTAGCGTGAGGCATGCCAGGCTTCCACCCTGAATCACTGCATGGGAAAAGCAATGGGTAACACATTGGGTCACTGTATGTATTCAAATAGGATATCCGAGTTAATGCTCCAGAAATTTTTGAGTACACAACAAAGTCAAATTGGCCTGGGGGTGCACCATCGTCACTAATAAATACTGCTGCCACCTGACTTGTTGGCAAATTATACCTCCTTGGATCAAAATCATTTTCTGTTGTGAATTGTAATTGTACATATGGAGCATTCACCATGTAATTGTTGACAAATTTGAATATTTGTGCATAAGGATTGCGATGTGTCAATATGGTCTGCAATATCCATTATTTCTGGGTCACAGGGTGCATTTCTAACATTTCCAAGTCGTTGCTCTAAAGCCTCGTCAGAATCCATAATAAATAATTCAGCGTAAGATGGATTATGACCTGCAGATGGCTGCAAGTCACCGATCATGTGATACATTTGTCCATGAAATTTAAAACAAATTGTGCCACGTCCTGGAACGTGTACTGAGTTTGCTTGAATGGAGATCATAGCTAAAGCACTATCAAACTGACGATGTTGTCTAAATAGTTTTTAGTTGTGCTGTCATTGCGCTCAAGTTTTAAGTTCATCACAAACAACAACTTCTGGCAAATTAATCTTACCCTTGTGATAGCAAAGAGATGGCGATAACTCTAAGACTTTTAAAGAAAAGAGTTTTGCCCCAAAATATTTGCAAATTTTGTCCATGGGACCAACAGAGTGTTTTGTCACATCACAATCCTTTTGCAAAAACCTTGAATAACAATAAGTCATTGGCAGCTTATCTTGCACTCGCTTTCTTTCAATGTCTATTTTCAACCGTTGCAGTTGTGAAGATGTGCTGGTTGCAGGTTGTGTCGAGTTCTCTGCTGCTGTTTCTTCATTACCTGTGCTGGTTGTTGCTTGTGGTTGTAGTTGATTGATTCTCCTGAAATGGGATGCTCTTTGAGCATCAGGGTTGCAAGCCGTTGTTGTCTTTGGCCAGCCGTCTGGTTTGTTGCCAGTCTTTTGGAGCTCACTCACTCCTTCAAGAGTTCTTTTCCTTGGCATATCAGATATTAAGCATGCCTGACAACAGAAATGATATATACGTATATATATAGGTTAGGTTGGCCGAAGTGAGGTTAAGTTACGTGATTCATATAGGTTAACTTTGTAAAATAGAAAAAGGTGCGAGATAGCTGTGCATCCATGATGTCACAATGTTTATGATGTTTAAAGTTTTCTTTTAACTGGAATTTTAAACAAACAATGTGTTTTAACGTAAACTGAATATGCTATGTCAGAAGTCGGTAAAAAATCTTATCCAGTGATACCTTATTCATCGCTGTAAACTTTGTATTAGTTTAGAAAAAGGGATGTTGACAAAAGAAATAACATATATGATTATCATAAAAATTTACGTTCCAATAATAAATCCACAGTTTAAGAATTTACAGACGGAATACATAAACGATATGATACTGAGCGATTTTCAGCGCAACCACGCTCATCTACGATTGCATCATACTCTAAGATTCCAAAAAAACCTCCAAGGTCATCTTGAGAGGCGACTTCTGTAGATGTTCTGACGTCATCTACACAGCCAGACCGGGAGAGAGCGCCCTCTAGCAAGTGCTCGGGACGTTACACCCCTCTGCACACCCAAGACAAATAGAAAGGGGGTTAATATGTAGCCTACGTTACCCGCAGGGTTCCAAAGAGTACCAAATTTGGTGTAGATTGGTCAAAAGGTGTAGATTTGTATGAACAGACAGAAAGACAGACAGATAGATGCCAACTCTGCTTTACATGTATAGATGGAGGTGGTTGTCTCGACTTGGTATCTCGTTATTGGCAAAATTGGCCGGATCGATCTCGTTGGAAGAGATATCTCGTCAGTAGAAGAAAACACGACCACGATCATTAGAAGGAAACTGACCAGATTTTTAATATCTTCATGATCTCGTCATTAGCAAAATGGATCTTATCTTGATGGACGAGTTATCTCGTCAAAACCACTTGGAGGGTTAAATAATTTGTTAAAAATTTCTAGATGACTACTTTTCTTTCATTATTTAATCTTCCACAAAATATATTTTAAAGAACGATACAACTATTACTTATAAATTACTATGAATACCTGATGGGAGATACTAAACCTTTCTCAAAATCTGTAACAAGCTATATAATTAATTACTGTTAAATAAAAAAAGCACACAAATTCGATGTGCACCAAATGTAAAAGTATGAGTTGTGGTAGCGTTTTCATAAATTTTTATTTATATCTGAAATTTTTACGTTATCTACAGCAAGAAAAAAATCCTGATAATATAATTTGAATCAAAGAATGCAGTAATGCTTTCTTATATAAGTATCCCCAAAAACATCATAATACCTAAAGTATTCATTTTTCTAATCCAGAATTTCTATGCAACTGAAAACTTTAAAATAAGAAATACAAAGTTCAAAAATCTTACAGAAATTTCTTACATTAATTCCAGTCAATATAAAAATACATTTTTAGAGTTGTTTAAAAATTCGAATGAATAATTTTTTGGAGTAAGAGGTTATTTTTAATTTGGAAAACCACATGAAATAGAATGTAAATAAAATGTTAAGAATGCAAGTTGAGGCAACTTTCTTTAAACATTTTATTTACATTTGACCTTTTAACGTCCTTGACAACAAAAACTATCCTGATCATATAAGCTGAGACAAATAACGCAATATATATCCTTTTTTATATCAAACATAAAAAATTTCATAACACAAAACGAATTCCTTTACCTTCTCTCGAATTTTACAACCGAAATGAAAAACTAAAGACAAGCACAAGAAATGAAAAGTTCAGAAATCCCCCAGAAATATTCAATAGAACTCCCAGAAGAGTTTAAAAGAAACCGAAACTGCTTTACCCCATTTTTTTCAAAAAGCTACCTTCTCGGACGAACCCTGAGGGTTTTCGAGAAGAAAGAAAGATTTTTATCTATTTTAAACTCTTGAACTTTTTCCAGAAGCACAAAAAAATCATCGAAACTTCCCTTATCCAGCTCTTATAGATAAACATAGAATACCTTTAAACGCAGATGGGTATAAAGAGAAGGAGACGGATTCTTTTTTCGCGCATACTTTAGGGCTACAAAGAACGGAGGAAGGGGTATGGCTTTTTATCGAAGGTTGCAAATGTATTCCGATTCATGTAGAAGTTATGTCCTTTTACAATGGGGAAGTTTCGGTTTTGAGGCGAAAGTCTTCCTTTTGGGAAGTTCTTGTAGGCAAACATACTTGGGATCGCAATGGGTCTGAAGAGCTCCTGATGCTAGACATGTCAATATGTGGTATTTGTGAAAACTTTGAAGAGCTTGTGTGATGGAGAGGTATGTCAATATGTGGTATTTGTGAAAACTCGGAGGAATTGAAATAGTTTGAGCGAACATTTTATAGAATCGAATTTAAATTGAGTTTTTATAAGTATTGTTTCAGTCTTTCGATTTATATTCAGCAAAAACTAATCAAATATGAATGTTTTAATCTCTTGAGCTACAAAAAAAAGCATTGAAGCTTCCTTTATAAATACATTTTTAGATAGTGGTTTGAAACCGTGGTGTGAAGGAAGTTCTCGTAGGCAAACATACTTGGAATCACAAAGGATCTGAAGAAGTCCTGATGCGAGATATGGCAAAATATGGTATTTGAGAAAACTCTGAAGAACCTATAATGAAGATGTCAATATTCGGGATTTGTGAAAACTGAAGAAGCTATAATGGCGATATGTCAGTATGTGGTATTTGTGAAAACTTGGAGGAATTGAAATTGTCTGAGCGAACAACACTTTATAAAAATTGAATTGAAATGAAGTTTTTTATAGTATGATTATTGTTTTGGTCTCTTTCGATTTATATGCCGCAAATAGCAGATTTTTTAATCTCTTGAGCTTTCTCTACAAGCACAAAAAACATTGAAGCTTTATTAATAAATATAATTTTTCGATAGCAGTTTCGAACCGTGGTGCGAGAGTGTTTTCTTCGTTTTGGGAAGTTTTTCTAGGCAAACATACTTCGGATCACAACGGATCTGATGCGAGATATGTCAATATGTGATAGTTCTGAAAATTCTGAAGAACGTGATGGATATATATCAATATATGATATTTGTGAAAACTTGGGGGAGGAATTAAAATAGTTTGAACTAACATTTTATAAACTTAAATTAAAATAAAGCTTTCATGATTTAGATCATTGTTTCAATTTCTTTAAATTTATATACAGCAAACAGCAATTAAAATAAAGATCTAGAAAGGCTTTCAGATGAAGATGCAAAATTTATTTCACTAATGTAAATAAATATTGAAGCACACTAAACCATACAATTTTAAACGTAGGTTTGATCATTTTTTAAAAGAAGAATGTCATGAAAGAGATGACGGAATTCTTCGTACTTGCGATCACAATTGTGTCCAGTAAGTTAGAAGCTGCCCTGGTAAGAAAGTTGGTTGCTTTAAGGTTATTTTTTTGCTACACTAAGGTTAATTAGCTAATTGGTTAATTAACAATACAAATGTATATCCCTTCTTTCTTTAGAACAATTCCCTGAAGTTCAAAATTTCCAATTTCTCATAGTAAAACCTGAGATTCCTACAATTCCGACAAAAACTTTGTATTGTTATAATGGTTAGAACACGAAAAATTCTCTTTGATACATTGTGAAAAATGCCATACCGTGTAATCGTTAGAAGTTCATATGCATTGTAAGACAACAAGTTCAAAAAAATTCGATTGATTTGCAGTTTATTCTTACGTGTGGATAGGTTTTTCTTTCTGGTCATATCTTACTTTAAATGGCCTAACTATACATATCGCATAAAAAGACAACTTAAATATAAAAATAATAATTTGTTGATGGATATTATTGATGTTTAAAATAGCATTGTATTGGTGAATTAACTATGGTAGTTGAAAATAATTTTCCAAAATATCATTGTAAGTATTTCTATAAATCTATCTAATAATCTAAAGTGATATTTTTGTTAAAACCAACAATAAATTAAGACAGTTTTAAAAACTTAGATCATAGGTTAGAAAACCTAATTTTAGATTTTTAGCACCAGAAAAAATGGAGGCTACAAATAAGCACTTCTTTCTCGGTCTGGCTGTATCCCTCTCCTGGATACATCGTGGTTCTTTCTTTTCGCCAAGAAGCGCGATATATTGATATGTTGCTGTATTGAAAATATGAGAAAATTTCTTACGAACTAGATTTTCAGTTTTATGCTTCCTTTAAATATAAAATTCTTATATCCTTTACAGAAATATACCTGAATTAATATCTAACCAAACTTTAATAGCAGCAATGAAAAGCTCCCAAAAAAATTAAATGCCAAAGTGTCATCCGTAATTTATGTTTGCATCAAGACGTTTTTAAATATGCAACCGAGGAATTTTTCCCATTTTTCATGAGCAATTTCCTAGACAATATCTTACTACTCTTTGAAATATATTGAAGCGACATTGCATTACTCGTGGTATCTACTATTAATTACAAATCAATATAAAATTTCCCTAGGCTTTTTCCAAGCGTATTTAAAAAAATAAAAAAAATACATGGGCGATAGCCATTGTATACTTACGGAGCAAAAAACGCTAATGCATTTCCGAGAATTTATTCTTGCTTCAGGCAAAAACTCTCCTTTTCTTCTAGAAATCTTAAAATGTATTTAAACAACCGTTTACGGTAATTTATCGTTCGCAATATCTAGACATAACCCCATAAGACCCCTAAGAAAACATAAAGCAGCGCAAAGTCTCGCTTTAGTTTTGATTTGGTGTTTATAAAAATGTAAATTAAATGTAAATCTTTTTTTTTCAAAACATATATTGAAAAAAAGATGAGTATAAACTTTTATTGATATATGAGGTATAAAATTTTAAACGCGTTATAAGGATATATACTAAAATTTAAGATTATAATAATGAATTTCGAAACTTGTGGCTTCAGTGAACCAATATGAATTCTGTAACACTGATGGTTTGATTGAAAGTGATGGGAGAGTTTACAAATTACTTCTTGTTTAACATAAAAAAGAACCTACATTTGCTTCATATCTTCAAAAGGCTAATTAATTTAAAAATAAAGTATAATTTTCTAAAACGAAAAGCTTATTTAATATTAACACAAAAGCATAACAACTAACAAATCCCGAATGAAGAAATATAACCAACTTTCTGCCGATAGATTCTAGAGAGAAAGGAAGCACAGTTGCTTAGCGACGGGAAAGAGTTTAGTTGTTAGGTGGCCGCAAGGCTAATAACTCAGCTACTAGTCCTCGTGCCCAGAGCATTGTGAGAACTATTCAAACCGATCAGCACTTCTGGATGAGCACTCCCAAGTGCTCATCCAGATCGACGCTCAATTTTTCAAAATTTCAATCAAATTTACTTTGGGATGGACTTAACCTAGTAACAGTCTTTTCAACATGCAAAATAAAATATCCATACTAAAAAATTGTCAATAATATATTTACATTTATTCAGTTATTTTCTTAATATATCTACCAAATCATTAGGATCCTCAAATACCAAGGCAGGCCCGTTTATCAAGTGCTATACTGTTAATACCGGAATTGAGGACCCTTCGGGGCCAGGTTCTCCAGGACTTTATCAATACCAACTGTTCAATCATCGGTATGATGAAATGTTGTCTCACAACACACTCTATGAATCTGAAAAGCAGGTATGGTTTGTTTCACCGTCATTTTTTAATGTATGACCGTAATAGTTGGATGTTTCGAAGTAAATCTCAAAAGGAATAGTTAAGGCAATGCGTGTAAGTGCGTAAGCGTATGTGTCTACTGAATATAAAACGCGTCTGTCATTAAAGTAAGAGTTGCACCTTGCTGTGTGTCCACTGAATATAAAACATGTCTGTCATTAAAGTAAGAGTTGCAACTTGATGTGTGTCCACTGAATATAAAAAGCGTCTGTCATTAAAGTAAGAGTTGCAACTTGCTGTGTGTCCACTTAATATAAAACGTATCTGTCATTAAAATAAGCCCCGCTGAAAATGCTTGAAGGTGTCATATAAACTTGTCCCAACACTAGAGTGCTTTGAATTTCGGCGTAGAAGTTGCGTAGACCAAATAAGGTCAGGAATGAAGTGATATGCTCTTACCCCACTCAAAATATTTTACATTGCAAAAAAGAAAACAGTTCCTGGTATGTACTTGCCTCTTCATGTGGGGCAAACGCGACCACATGAAATGGTATTAGAAAGGATATTCTTTAAACATCAATGTGGTAAGTTTAAACAAATACGAGTGTAAACACGTATAAATATGGGAGTATGATAAAAATATGAAATTTTCAAACATTACTGGAGACAGTGAAGTAATTGGTTTATGAAGATTTGGATTCGGTCTAGCCTCACCTTACACTATCTTAGTTCAGTTACCCCTCCTTGTGGTTTTGACGAGATATCACGTTCATCAAGACCTGACTAGTTTTGACAATGACATTATATCTCGTCATCGGTAATACCTTATGACGAGGTATCTCGTCATAAGATATTGGCGATTATTTTTATGATGACGAGATCAAGATCTGGTCAATTTTCTTCTAATGACAGAATATCTCGTCCATCAAGATGTGGTTAGTTTTGCTAATGACGAGATAGTTAGTCGAGGCAACCATAGGGAGGGTTAACACAGGTTTCGTTTGTCGCTCTACAATCATTTCTCATGCTTCATTAGTCAGTTACATTAATACCGTGGGCTGTATACGAAAACAAATGATACCGAAACTTAAGAATTACCTTATCAACTTGCATTTGAGTTCAATTTTGTTTGCAATTTTCGAAGAAATAGTTTTGATTCCATCGCATTTTCACAAATGCCACATATTGACATGTCTTGCTTCAGGAGTTCTTGCGATCTCAAGTAAGTTTGCCTACACGAACTTCCTAAACCCGAGAAGACGCGTTCGCACTATAGTTCGAAATCATTATCTAAAAATCTCTTTATGAAGGAAGTTTCAATACTTTTTTGTACTTCCTTAGAAAATGTTAAAAATATTCATCATAATTGGCACGACAGCGCTTTGTGAGCCTTGGCCTTCTTCAGAATTTTTCCCCAGACTACCCTCTCTTCAGACATGGATCTCCAGTTCTTGACTTCCATGGCACTTAAGTCCGAATCCAGACAGTCCCTCCATCTCTTAAGATATTAAAAGATACATATTTAACACTCCAAGTGTTTCAACTTGATATATAGTCCAAGTTCTGGTCAATTTTGCTAAGTTCGAGATTCCTAGAAGATAATCACCACGAGGATTAACTAGAAAGCATCTTTACAGCCCAGGTCAAGCATACGATGTATTCAATCACGTAATAATTATAAAAATATTTCTTTTAAAACACAATCAAGGCTTTCCATGTTTCCCTAATTCAGTTATTCGAATCTCTGTCCGTTTTTGCTTCAAAATAAAATTCTATGCAATCTGGATACAAACCATGAAGTAAGAAATGATCATTATATGAATTATAGAATGAAACTAATACAACTCTAAAACGAAAGGAGCAGTGAGTTACTTTGAAAATGATTTCAATTTTTTTATTTATGGAGTAACTATGCATAATACTCATGTAGCTACAAATTGGTGAATAATCACAAAAACATCTTTCAAAATAAAATCTTGCACCATTCAGGGAGAAGAAAAACAAATTAGGATAAAAGCACAAAATCTTTACCTTATAAATCAAAGAAAGAATTTTCCGCTCAGAACTCCCTTAATTGTCTGAACATTCTCCAAGGAATGACATTTTGTAATGAAAACTTGCAGGGGCAAAAAATCTGGTTTCATTAATGTAGTAAATAGCGGGGATGCAGTAAATGAGAAAGGAAGTTTAACGTCCAGAAAAACTGCAACATCAATAAAATATCCAAGTAAAACGGTTCCAACAATCAGTAAGGTGAAACAGTAAAAAAGTGAATAAACAACCTCCATCTTTTTAATTTCTCGCATAAAAATAACATATATCCTTTATTACAGAATTAGCATTACTAAGCTTAATAATGATTAGAAATACTGCTGGGTTATTTAACGCTTGCATTATGGGGAAAAGCGTGTTTAAAAATGAGGTATGCGTGGAACATTTTTCTATTCCTTGTAATTAACATCGTTAATATTAAGATTCAGAATCTGAGTCCGCTGTATAGATATTTTTCTATTTTTAAGGAATTTTTTCGTTGTGCTTACTTGGATACAATGTCTTTTCTGACGTGGATTTTATATTCATTTTGGTAAATTAGATGATGGAAATTGTATTTTGTTTTCGTTTAAGTCTAACAATGCTTCTCGCCGGAGGTGGTAAGAGTTTAATAGCTTAGTGACTTGATACTTAGTGACAATAAGTCTTAATGCTTCTCTAGATACGAAATGCTTCTCTAGATATGAATGCTTCTCTAGGTACTCGATAAAAACTTAAGTGTTTGGTTAGTGAAACTGATTTTAAATTACCGGACACCTTTCATTTTCAGAAGCACAATCTGCTGTGTTCTGGAAACATATTTTTCAATTTTAAGAAATTTTTTCGTTGTTTAGTTGGATACAATATCTTACTTTGTTGTGGATTTTATTTTCATTTAGGTGAACTAAATGATGGAAATTATATTTTTATTTTCGTTTAAGTTTAACAATGCTTCTCCCGGGAGGTTGTAATAGTTTAATAGCATAACTTGATGCTTAGTGACACTAAGCCTTAATGCTTCTCTGCATTATCTGTATTCTCTGCAATGATCTGCATGCATATTTTATATACACATTTTTCGGTTTCTTTTTCAATACAGTATCTTTCCTTTAGGTATATTACTTTCGCCTTGGTAAAGTAGATGACAATTATATTTTGGTTTTAAGTTACGTTTAATGCTTTTCTCAGGAGGAAATAACACAGGGGTATGTATCTCAAAGGATCCAGCACACCAAAATACTTTCGTACTCAACAAAAACACAAATTTATTTGCAACAAAAACAGATTGCATGAAATTATATCAACAAGGATTACACGCCCCTCAGACAACCGACCTAGCATGCGGGAATCAGCCGTTAATCTTCTTAGTCTACTTCCTCTTAATCAAGTATGGTGCGCCCTCTAGAGACAAGGGATAAAGCTACATCCCCATGCTTCAAGATTGACGTATCACCGATGATACCCAAACTGACAGTTCCATAAGGAATTGTAAAAAAATGTTGAAATTCAAATACACGATCATATCAATACATATCTAATATTGCTCATATATTATACACTACTCGAATATTACTCCAAACACAAAATTAGCATCAACCTTCATGTATGATATACCAATATAGACAAACAAATAATGCACACTGATTATGCAGTCGAAAATAAATGTACTACAAACAAGTACTGTGGCTATGAAATTATCATATCACAATTATAAAAAACTCACATTTCGTTAAATTCTAAAAATTTAATGATTTATTAGCAATTTAAACACATTTTAGAACACAAAAAATTCAAAACTCAATTCTAGGTATCTAAACATATAACTGAAAACTGATCATTACAAAATGAAATTATTTTTCACTTCATCCAAAATTATAATTAAAATATTTACACCTTTCACAATAAGCGTGAGAGTGCATTAGCATGAGGCATTTTTGCACCGGGGCAATGTTTTATAACAATATTATATTTTTGTAGTGCAAAACCCCATCCGTTTACAATCTCGAAGATTGAGGAGCACTTTTTGTTAGTAGGGTAAAGGGTTATGATAAATGTAGAACTCAATTTCTGTTCCGAACACCCAAACTTCAAATTTTTTCAAGCTCCAAATAATTACAAATGCCTCCCGTTCAATCGTAGACGAAGAGACGAAGCCTGCTGTGCAGTGGTCAGTTTCTGACTGGCATAAGCAAGTGGATAAATCTTACCACTAAATTTTTGGGAAAGGCAACCAGCTACAATAATTTGAGATGCATTCGAATAAATGATGAAAAGTTTATCAGGAACCGGAGAATATAAAGAGGGAGCCTTGACTCTCTTCAAAACACTAAAGGTGATATTATGCTCCTGATTCCTTGGAATACAATCAGGAACTCTCTTTTTTGTAAGTTCCGTCAAAGGATACACAAGTTCGGAATAATTTGAAATGTACTCACGATAGTACTTGCAAAGTACTAGCACGCTACGAAAATTTTTCTTAGTAAAGTACTAAAGTTTCTTCAATTACTTCAGTAATAGGTCTGAGCAAATCTTCAATTACTTTAGCTTTCTCAGGATCGGGCTGATGTTTTCCGAACCCAGTGACATGTCCCAGAAATTTAATTTACGATTTCACGAAAGAGCACTTTTTGAGATTCACTGTTAAAATCAGTTCTTCAAATTTGTCGAGAATTATGTCCAAATAAATTAAATGTTCATTCCAAACCCTTCCAGACCTTCACCTCTTTTACTCACCAAGCGGTGTAGAGCATAGATATGAAGAGATGGGGAAAGACTTCATCAGCACCAAAGAGCCGAACGAGAAACCCAGACCCGGACAGGGGAAGCACCACCGCTACTTCCCCTAACGTGCGGGATTTATTGAAATTTAGACATACATTAAGGTGACAATTTTACATTAATGTTTACAGCAATTGAACAATGTGATAAATCCCTTGAAAAGATGGCCATATCATCGATGTAAATCCGTGAAAAAGCTCTGTAAGACGACAAGGCCTTATTCATTACAAGTTGAAAGGTTGCCGAAGCATTCTTCAGACCAAAACTCATCCTTTGAAGCGATATTGTTGCTGATGCGTCTTGAACGATGTAAAATCCTTGCTATCTTCCGTCATAGGAATGACCCAATATCCCTTCAAATCTAGAGTAGTGATAACATCATCTCTACCAATGGACTGGATTAACTCAGTGGTATCTTCCATTGGAAAATCATCGGAAACCGCGATTGAGTTAAGGGCTCTGTAGTCAACACAAAGACGCATGATACCACCTTTCGTATTCACACAAACAATTGAATAAGCAATTTCTGAATCACTTTCTTCAATTAGATCAAGGCCTAAAAAATCTATCTGCTCATCTGCTTTACCTTTCCGGAATACGGTACACAAATGCTTGTTTCTTACAGTATTTGATTTCAAGTGAATGAGGTGTGCACCCACCTTCGCTATCTTCACATTACCAGTGAAGAATGCTCGATGCTACCGAATCAACTCCATTAGCTGTTCTTCATCAGCTTTCTTCAGATGGCTGAAATGAGCTTGCATAAGCATCATGTCTAGTTCATTTCTTGACAAACTAGTAGTGAGGTGGATTTCTCCGAATTCGTGGTCGTCTTCGAAGATAACTCCAACTGCAAGGAAACGATAATGCTATTTTCGTATCTTGCTCACATGAGCATTCCTTACATTTCCATTTGTACTGGCTTTGTAAGAATGAGGTGGTCAGTGCTGCATGATTTCCTCAGGACCAGTTCATCTGACGTAAATCTTGTTTGAATCAGGAGGACAACTTGCTCTTCTATTGTGAAATTTCTCACAGATGATATTTTGGTAAAATAATCACCATATGGTTTTTATTTGTGAGCAGCTGTCAAAGATGCACGTTCTGCAGCTTTCTCCATTTTAACCTTCATTTCGTGAAGATAATCAGCGGATGACTGAGAGATGCTTTTTGGTAGGTGTATCTCACCAGCCCAGGAAGATTTGAGAGCTTAGAGTGGGGCCTTGAGCTTCTTTGCCAAATAGTAGTGCAAAAGGTGAAACTCCTGTAGTTGTACTCGGCACTTCTCGATACGCGAACAGGAAGGGTAGTTGTTGATCCCAACTTCTCGAATCTTCTCGAGTTACTTGATGAAGAATTTGCTTCAACACTGTTCCATCGCTCTACTAAGCCGTTGCTAGCTGGGCAACCAGGATAAGAAAACCTTGGACTCAATCCGATCCTTTTCAAAAATTCTTGCGTTATGGACGATTTAAATTTAGTTCCTCAATCACTAGCGACAATGTTGGGTACACCAGTTCTCGAAAATATCTGTAGCAAAGCGTCGCATGCCGCCTTGGCTGTAAGTGACCTAAGAGGTACTACTTCAAGCCAACTGGTGTGCAGGTCGATCATACAGATGATATTTGTGTCCTTTACTCGATGTAGGTTTAATAAGTCCAACGACATCAATATTGACCACTTCAAAAGGAAGCTCCGGACGAACTATTGGCCTGATCGGAGCTCTTTCACCAACCTTTTCCTTTTTCCGAAGTTGTCAACCCTTGCAGGCCTGGACAAATTCAGTAATATTTTTATTCATATCCGGCCGATAAAAAATTATACCTTATCCTTTCTTTAGTTTTCTTCGACCCCATATGGCCTAAAACTCATGAGCTAATCTTAAAACTTTATCTAACCTTTCGTTCGATAAAACTACTCGTGCCACTGGTTCATAGATAATTTTGTCTTTGTGATAGATTAATCTGTCGATTTACATATATAATTGCCTTTATTTTGTTTTAATTCCTCCCGAACCCTTTCTAACGATGTACAATTACTCTGCTCCTCTTTTAATTTAATATGATCCAAATAAAATTGAGAATCATCTAAATAACTTTCATTATTTTCTACGATTTCGCTTTTATCGTTTTCTTCCTCTCCACTAGACATAACATCCCCTATTTCCTTTTCACTTGTTGACTGCATAAAAAATATGCGGATACACTTCCTTCTACGAAATAAACATGTCCGTTATTTTCTGTTCCATCCAGCGCCTCGTTGTTTATTGAACATAATGACTCACAGAGACAGTGGTATCAATGCCTGCGCATGAAATTTATCTGTCAGCTCCATTATATACTCCATGGGATGCTTTAATGCTGAGTCACTGTTAAGTGCAATCGTTGTTTTGAGTAATTAAGCTTAAACTTTTAGCCAAAAGCTGAACTCCAAACAACTTTCCCGAATTATCGCTGTCCACGTTAGGAAGCAAATCAGAATTTATGACCAACAGCTGAGTCCTTGAGTCAATAATGCATTCTATCTCTTTCCCCTTAACGAAGATGGCAACATGCTTCAAAGGTTGAAGGTTAACATGTGGTTTGAAGTGTTCTGAAAGAATCTTTGCTACGACAGCACATTCTGTCCTTTCGCTTGTTTTCATTTAGGGATACTTTTTGTTACAATCTCGGGCCAAATGGTTTTCACAACAAATATAGCATTCTGTTTTCCTACTCGTTTTGCCTTTAAGCCTTAGTTTTAATTCTTCGGGTCATAAAACAAGAAGGGATGTATTTAAAATCATTACACGAGTTGTGATTAGTAGAAGTTCTGTAGTATATCAAAGGTGACTCGGCAAGCGATTTTCCTTTCGAAGCACAGAACTTGTCGCATTCTCTGTCCATTTGTGAGGGTTCAAAACAACTTAGTTCTTGCCTTATATTTATGTGTGGCTGTTTCTTGATCTAGCGTTTGATATAATATATCGCTAACAATTAAGTCTTTTAATTAATTGAAATCATTAACGTCTTTTAACTTGTAATATTGTTCCCAATTGGTTGCTAGTCGCGATGCAAACTGAACATGAGTTTAGTTTGCCATACGTTTGGCTTTTTGAAAATTTTGTAAACAGATCAATGGTATCGGTTCAAATTCTCTTACAACTGCACTTCTTATTTTATTGTAATCATTTATCTCCTAATCCTTGATGTACACTAATATATTAGCGGCTTTTTCTCCTAAAAGATTCAGCAGAATTTCCCCTTTGAATTCGTCAGATACATTTTTGGTTTGGAATACTCGGTCTAGTGACGAGAAAAATAAATTCCAGCCCTATGGCCTTCACGGAACAGAGAGTGTTAGTGTGCGAATGCTGAATAAAATTTCCTATTGAAAGTTGACTCACTATCTCAGGATTTACATAAACTAGCTCAGCCTTGCTACGTGAACTTTCAAATTTCACCCTCTCTAAATTTAATCTCCTAATTCTAACTGAGTTTCCACACTCAATCGTGAACTTCCCTAGTTTTGCTTTTTCAAAATTTATTTTTCTAACTCGATTCGAGCCTCTCGCTCTTCTTTCGACTTCCTATCCGCTAAAACTGAGTCGGCATATTGCGTTACGAATGTTTCATCCTTTACATAACTTTCGCTATGTTCAAAATAAGATTTCTTATGTCAATTACTTTCATATCTGGGGTAATTGTTTATCTCTTCAGCGATAAACTTAAGATCTTTTTTCGCTCCCCGGAACATTTTTAAAATAATAAATATTAATCTTAACCAGGCAATTAAAATTAATTATCTCATATGATGAATCTGACCAAACAGCAAAGCGAAAGCTGCCTATCTCATCGTCCTTGTCCTCTGGAACTAATCCACAAAGACTGATGATTCAGATAGTGGCAGGGTTATGTATCTCAAAGGATCCATCACACCAAAATACTTTCGTATTCAACAAAAACACAAATTTATTTATAACAAAAAACAGATTACATGAAATTATAGCAACAGGGATTACACGCCCCTCTGACAACAGACGCAGCACGCCCGGAGTCGTACTTTAATATCCTTAATCTACTTCCTCGTAATCAAGTGAATATGGCGCGCTCTCAAGAGAGAAGGGCTAACGCTACACTCCCTTTTCCAAAAATTAGGAAGGAAGCAGTAAATCTTATATAATTCTTAAAATTCTCTCTTGATGGACTTCATAAATTCCACCAAAAAAGAGATTATTGAGATATTCATTCAATAAAACCATAGTACAATTAGAAAAACGTGTATTATGATTTATTGCACACTTTCAATGCTCACTCTGTACTTCGTAAATTTGGAAAAATAAAATTCTATGCTGTACCAAGTGAGCTTTATTATGACTGTACCCCTGATTTCGATGCAAGCTTGCTCCTTCAATCAGGTGATCCAGGGCAGCAAAGGGAATTAATGGACATTCCTTTAAAAGGGCAGTTTACAGATCTTGGAAGGCATTTGAAAGAGTATACTGGTAGTGAGCGATCTTCTGAGGGAATCCCAAAGATTTTAGATTGAATTGGGAACCAGGAATTGAACATCGACCTTCTAAAGAAACTGACTGTGTATGAGTGTGCAGTTTCATGCTATTTCTTTCGGTCGCTCGATTTCAAGATCTGTCACGTAGTTTTGGAAAAAAACATGAATCCTAATGTGAGACAAATCATTGATTGGTTAAAGTGATTATCCAGCGTGATTAAAAGCATTAGTCTGGGCTTCGATAGCCTATCGACTAATTCGATTCGTTAACCCACTAGATTTACCCTTCTGAGATCTTATGATAGCGACCCTCCAAGATGCTCTACCTATTTCACTAAGAGATCGATGAAACTGTGATTGTCACGTCATCCGAACATACATCCCAATACCTTCGCTTTCAATCCATCCTATTCACCCACAAGCTTTGTTCTATGTAGACGAGTAATATTGTTATAAAAATGATTTGGGGTCTACTGATGAAGCATAAAGTCTTTTGCATGATTCAGAACTTGGTTCCAATACATTTCGGCATACACCTGTGAACATGTACAGGTCGGTGTGGTATCCTAATGAAAACCCAGCCCACAACACTACACTACCATGACAAACGTTGTGCTGTTCAACGATGTTGCTGGGCTGGTTGAGTATTCCTGTTCTCTTCAAACTTTCAGGCATTTATTGATCCAAATCTTGATTCATCTGTGAAGAGAAAATCAAACCATTTTACTTGTGTCCAATATATATGCTCATTACACCACTTTCTTTTGGCCTTGGGGCACAAACTTTTGGTATCAGTATTAATAACTTTTTCATGTAGCCTTCGCTTCGAAATACTACAGGATATCGACCTTCTCACAGCTGTGGTTACAAGCACTCGGATATTTAGTGCTGACGCTCAGTGATTGAGTTTTCAAATGAATTGCGTTTGTAATGCTATGTACAGACCGTCGGATGATGTTACTACTCAAGGACGTCACGTACCAGGAATAGGCGTGATATATAAGTAGACTGAGTATTGCTATTAAGAAGGGTTTTGCGAAATGTGTGATATACTTGTCGACTAAAGTCGTGACTGATCTGTGAAACTTTTGACTTAGTTGGCTTATTTGGCATCTTATCGACTCGTTTAGCGATATAACATCTTACGACAGGGTAGATGTATTAATGTGCATTTCTATAGTGATGACAAAAATGGTGAAATATCTAATCTATTAATTTGCACTGACCAATCATACGATGAATCAATGGATAGGCGTCTTCTCTTGTTCCGTGGACCAATGAGATGATTAATGTTCATTTCCGCCCGGTCAACGAAATATAGTCTTAGTATCACGGAACTACCAGTGTTAGTCACATGACCCTGGACACATTAAAAGGTTACCATTGCTCACTCTACTTTTATATTATATTTCCTCTATGGTACCTGGTACCCAGGTCACTGTTTCACTTCTTCAGAATTTTTCCACAAAAGAAAATTTACATCGCCATTCACAGAATTTAAATGTACCACTTCATTAATGGACTATCCTGCCTGAAACTTCCCAACACCCCTTCACAGAATTTGGAATCTCTTCCCAACCTCTTCTCTAGAGTCATAATAAATAAATCTATAATACAAATCAACTCTAAAGTTTCCGTTTCTTTGATCATTATGACTCTTGGGTACTAATGCGTAGTTTATATACTCGTGTGCTTAGTTGGGATATTTGAAATGGAGCCAATTTCTATTTGGCAAGTTGTTTTGTATTTACATATCTATTTAAGGACCTTAGTATGTTTCACCCAATGAAATCGAAGTACGTGCTCCATGTTTAAGAAATTGTATTGCATGCTTACGTTGATACTAAGTAACAGTCTTGATGAACCATTGGATACTAATTGGAAATACGTATATTGTTGTTCATATGGCAAATGTAGGTTTAGCTCATTAGTTTATCTCTGGTATTCCAATGAGTGGGATTTTGATAAAAACAAAAAAAGCAGACTGAAGTTGGAGACTTTATTTCCTGTTATTAAAATACTCTTGAATAAAAAATATCGGGTTACCTAAAAATTTAGTATATCGTCGTTTTGGAGATGTTTGATATTTAATCTAATTGGCATTGAACAATCAACAAATTCGGAATTAATTCTTTGGAACTTTTATAGGCGTAAATAATTATTAGATTCTAGTTACTTAAAAGCCACAGATTTGGATTAAATAAAGCTTTAAGCTGTATTTTGTTATATATTTAACTTTTCACTCCACTTAAGTTATTATTCTCAACGAAAATTATGTGTCTTTGTTTTTCGAAACAACTAATACACAAAAAAAACCTAAAAAATACAAAAAAAAATTATTTCAAATGTTACTTAATTAGAAACTTCTACAAATCTTCTACCTGTTTTCAACCTTCATATAATGCAGTTTTAAGATTAAGGACTCAAATTCATCTATTGATGATTTCCGAAACACCATATCGAGAGGAGTTCCAACAAGATGCATCGTAGGTATTTCAATTAACGTCGCACTGGAGCAACACGACGGGGTATTGGTGAAAAGTCCAGGATCAAACCCGAAAGGAAAGATCTGTGGACAGAACCACGTAATTTCGAACCACAGTCAGATGACGAGGTCACACTTGAGTTGTCACCCCACTCTCTAAATTTCCACACCACGCCAAAGTGAGGACATTTGAGACCACGGCCGATTTAAAGTGCACCAGCTCCCTTTGTACACGACGGTCTTTGGTTGGATTTGAACTCCCAACCCTCCAACAAGAAATCAAATATTTAATGATTGGTTGGTCGGTTTGGGGGTTTTATGGCGCAAGGGCTATATTTGACCAAGTCTAAATCTTTAATGGTGTGAGAAAGGAGGAGCCAACTCATGTCTTTTATTCATAACCGAAATAGTTCTGAAAATAAACAACGGTTAGTTAGTGTTAATCCAAGAATAGTTCTACAATGATTACTACTGCTGGAATTTTTTTTTCGTTTTTGGACATTTTCCCCACTTGAATCAGTAAATTCCACACTGAGCAACGTGTTCGTAAAACGACCCAATTGACATCACTTCCGGAATTCGTACAGGAAGCCAATTTCACCGCAGAAACACTACCAACACCTACATTTAGTTTGACAGAAAGAACCTCTCACTTTGCATTACTCAATTTGTCCAAAATTCCAGCCACTTTGGCAATGATTCATCAATTTGGTACTTTTTATTTCTTTTAGTTTTCTATCTTCCCAAGAACTGCAGTCGCGCTGCTGGATTACCCAAGTGATCTTTTTCTGCTTTGATCCCATTATGTTCCACAGTGCATTTTTTCCCTCTCTCATTTTTTACTTGACGTTAATTGGCGCAGATTGACCAAATATGGTCCTTGTGCCATAAGACACCAAAACAACCAACCTTTCTTTCCAAGAAACACCAAATTTCGCTTCTAGCACATACGTCTAAATAGGTGTTATTACATAAATAATTTCAATTCCACTATTGCTGTAAAAGTTCAGAACAGTTCCAGTTTTGTGTTCAATAAATTATTCATCAAAGAGCTATGATGTTCTTGTTATAAAGAGCTTTCAAAACTTTAGTATTATGTATGGAGCCTTGTAATTTTCTTTTCACTGAATTTTTTGAGGGTTTTTATTGAATTATCATCTGTTATGTTAGGGGCAAAAATATGGAAGGCTTAGAGCAAAAGTCATTAAATAGCACAACACTATTTTTAATGAACAGCTATTTAAAAACTAAATATTATTTTGATAGTTAATATATATTTTAACTTTTAAAAATGACAATTTATTTCACATCATCATGAGAAACAACATTTTATGTCTCCGAAAAAAATGTCAGTTACTAAGTTTCTGTTCTCTAAGCCGATGACTAATGTAATACTACTGATTTATCTAGCATGCCTTGAGTTGAACTAATACAATGTAAATTGAAAATAGATCAGACTTTCTTTTATAGAAAATTGTCCAGAAAAAAATTTAATTACTCGAGTTTTAATAGTTTTGAAATTTTAGTAATTTTCTTGAGGTGGGCAAGATGGAAATACATATGCACTGAACAGTCATCTATACAATCCATTTTAGTTACAATTTTTTATGCTGTCAACATTTTCCAAGACACGAAAGACAATTTTGCTGCCACATCTAAAGCTCTTGTGACGTAATAGCATTAGTAGCCCAAAATGCTTATTCATAAACCCTATTTTAGTAGGAATTTTATTTGCTCAGATACAAAACGAATAGCCTAAAACACAAAATATGCAAATGAAGAATGAAACACGTTGAAGATCCCAATAAGAAATTTAAATTTCATAATTAAAATTTAATAATTTCTTATTATGGTTTCATGACTTTTTATATCTGAGCAATTTTAGTTGCTCAGATACAAAACGAATTGTTTAAAATACAAAATATACAAATGAAAAATGAATCAAACGTGGAGATCCCACTAAGAAATTTAAATTTCATACAAATATTCGAGAAAAAAATTTGACTTCCGCTATTATTTAAAAAAGGGACTAAATTTTTGTTGACCTTTGGTGATTTTTCAAAAACATTCGCCAAAATTTTGAAATGTGTTGCTTTTGTGACGATTTTGCTTAAAAAATAGTACTAGTCTCCAAGTTTGAAAAGTAGTGGCATTCCTACTCGCCTGTGGCAGTCCTACAATTTAAATGTACACATGACGTGATCAAGGCTAAATTTATATTTTGGATTACAAATTTCAAATTGTAACACGTGAAATGAAGATTATTTGGATTAAAATTAATGGCATATACTATAGGAAAAGTCGATTTATCTTTTTCAAAATAGTTTTCAATGAAGATTTTGCAGAAAAATTAGTAGCAAAAGAATACTTTAATTTCAATAACAACCTCTGCTGCTACGATTACATAATTTCGCACACATTTTAAAAACAGTTCAAATATTGTACCAACTCTACTACTCTTTCGAGACACTACATTCATTGCTGCACAAGTTCTCCATGTTCTACTCCAACTGACGTGCGTTTTCAAATTGAATCTTTACAAAACTCATTTTCGATTCAGAGATCTTCAGTTTCTGAATGGAAAAGCGGTTTGTTTATTTTAGTTTGTAGAAGCAGAAATCAAATTGATCGTATGCAAATGATTCAATTGCGTGTTCGAATTAGTGTGTTAGATTAATTTGGGAACTCATTTCGAAGATATCCTTTGAATGTACATTTTTCACTTCATCCAATCATTAATTAGATTTAATAATAAATATTGGTATTTTAATTAAATCATTAAAATTCATCCTGATTTATATTTATAATCCAATTAAATTCAAGTTTGATGAAAGCAAATACTGCTAGAGATTTTTATGGTTGCCAAATAAGTCGTTTCCCTAAATTGAGCCAAAACGATCTATCGCCTTAAATTAAAAGCACATTAATATAATTATCTAAACATTCGTTGTTAATGTTGTCATATTTGTGTCATACTTTTTAAGCACTCTTTGGAAAAAGATTAATTGTAAATATTTAATGAGTTTGTATCATTAAAATTGAGCATTAAAAGCTTTTTATGATTTAACTTGTATCACATTGTTTTCACTGTTGTTTACGCTTCAGATAATCCCACATAGCCAATGTTAGGATTCATTTAAATAAGGCCGATATACAAAAGGAAAAATAAACATATCTAGTGTAAGATATGCTTGATGACATATTTAGCCTGTGTTAGATGGGTAAAAAATGTCGAAACATTAATTTAAATTGTGTAAACATACCTTAATCATCCTTGTGGTTGTCTCGACGAGGTATCTCGTCATTAGCAAAAACTGACGAGATCTTGAAGGACGAGATATATCCTCATTAGAAAAACTATCCAAATTTTGATCTATTCATCGTATAAAAATCCGGCAATATCTTGATGACGAGATATCTCATCATTAGCAAAAACTGGTCAGATCATGATGGATGAGATAGATATCTTGTCGAAATTACTTGGAGGGTTAGGATAAGAACCACATGAATGCATATTTCTGAATCAGTTAGTGTGAAGGTGAACCCTCCAAGTGGTTCCGACGAGATATCTCGTCCATCCGATACGTTCCAAAAACGATACGATTAATGTTGCTAATGACGAGATATCTCGTCTTCAAGATCTGGTCAGTTTTGCTAATGACAGAAGGTCTTGTCGAGACAACCACCACGAGGGTTAAAGAAAGTTATCAAAACCGGATCTGTAGTAGCGGTAAATTCGTCTAACTTTTCTATCTTTTTATTTGGAATTAAATATTTCTAGAATTATATAAGAGTTCCAAAATTTCTTCAAATGAAGTTCACTGTAAGTAAATGAAACTGTGATATTAACACTAGAATAGCCTTTAGTGTTATTTCAACACCAGGGTACGTTTGTTGCTATCTTCTTTTCACATTTTTTGCCGGATTTTGACAATTTCTTGTGACTTTTAACCATATTATTTGATAAGCACACAACGGAAATTTTTTTGTGACTCAGTTTAGAAAAATTGTACTGCTAAATTTACCTAGAACGAATCTGGTGTCTTTTCGACATCCAAGCACATTTCTTGGTATAAATAGATTTTGCACAGCGAAAAGTGATCTATAATAGGAAACTAACAAATTTCTACCCCTATTAATTTAATAAATGCTTTTTTGTTCGTTTATTTGAACTCGAATATAATAGCATGCTTTCAAAGGCGGAAATGAGTCAGTCTTAATCGGTTGTCTACTTCTGTGTTTGTGTCTCGTTAGCAATTATTATTCCTATTACAACGCTATTAACACGTGATTTTTTCACTTATCTGGCAACAAAACCGATGACTTGCAGAAATGATTCCGAATAAATTGTAAATATGTTGCTGCGACTGTTTGTGAACATGAATCTAATGGCTCTGGGTCTTCTATTCCGAATTAAATTCAGATAAAGAATCCGGATTACGCGAAAATAAATCAGAAGAATTCGAAGAAAGTTGCACAGATGCTGCTGAAATACCTAGAATAATTTATATTTATATCATTCAGGATGGCACAGAATGGGATATATAATGGGTGAATGATTGCTTTGCAGCTGGAAATATTTTAAGTTCAACTAGGTCCTCTAATTTTGCCAAGCAAAAGGGCAATCAGTCGGTCCTGAGTTCAAGGTTCTGTGAGTAAGAGCACCAAAATTGTCTATCAGAATAGTGAGAAACTTATCTGATACGCAGGAAACATTAAATTCAAGAATGAAATTTATATGCAATTATTGCGGACAGAAAACGTATTCAGTAAATATATGAGGCACTGAAATTGCCAAAAAATTGCTTATCATTGAACCTATTGTAAATAAGGTATGTATATAATATATATTTGATAATGATAAAATCTGCATAAATATTTTGTTACGGAGAAATAGCATATTTTCTTTCGTTTTCTAAATTTCGTTGCTTTATGTATATTCTACGAGTTTGACGGTCGATTTACTTTAATCTTTTGAGGCATAGCATAAATAAACATAAGCTTGTGAAAATATTGTAAAATAAACTTTAAGTCATCTAAAATGAAAAATAGTAAGAATGTCACTAAGATATTATCACTATTTTAAGAAATTTATATACTGGTCCCAAACTAACACCGGTGGCCGCTTTAGGATAACGAGAATGCCAACCGTTCTAGTGTAAATGCCTTTGTAAAGCTGAGAATAGTTGAAGAATCCCAGTTATATGTACTCAAACTAGCAAAACTCTTCCTTGACAGATCTACCTTCCCGCATTCATAACTTATTCCCAATGACGTACAAAAGCAATCAGACTCCACGGAAGACAATTAGGCTTTACAACGTTTTAACAACTGAGAACAGTGTAATAATCTTAACTCTTTGAAAGAAAATATTTAGCAGATCTACCTTCAGGCAGTCTTACCTTATCTCCAATGACAGACAAGAGAAAGTCAGAAAATACAAATGGCAATTACACATTACAACCTCTGTAAAGTTCAGAACAGTTTAAGAATCCGTTCTAAAACATCCGCTGGCGATAGCCACCTTCCACAACTGTACCTTTCCGTACGCATACATTTCACGTTGGCGTGGTGTGGAAGTTTGGAGAGTGGGGTGCCAGCTGAGGTGTTGCCTCGTCATCTGACCGTGGTTCAAAATTACCTGGTGTTGTCTTCGGATCTTTCATTTTGGGATTGATTCCGGACCGTTGCCAATAACCTGTTAAATTCCCAAGGGAGACTACTAAACCGGTAAATCCTCACAAGGATAGGCGCGGGGTCTCCCCTGGAGGAATGTGTTGCTCCAGGGCGACGATAATTAAAATACCTGCCGTACTCATAATTAATTCCCAATGACGGAAAAGGGTGAGCCTGATACCACGAAGGATGATTAGACATAACAACCTTTGCAATACTCAGAAAATTGTAATAATAAAAGCTCCCTGCGCAATCCTCCTTCCTGTACTAATGCCTTTCCCAATGATGGGCAAGATCAAGCAGGCATCACAAAAGACAATTAAACATTATAACATTTTCTTAAATTCAGAACTTTCTAAGAATAAAAGCTATCTGGAAAACCCTCTTCTTTCTCTCATACCTTATTCTGAATGATGGAGAAATGAAAGCCAGACACTACGAATGACTACAAGACATTACACCTTTGCAAAGCTAACAACAGTTCATGAATACCAGCTGAAACAATCACTGCGAAAGAAAATTTTAACAGATCTACTTTCCCGAACTCATACCTTTCCCCAATGATGTACAATAGCAAGACAGATATCACAGAAAGAAATTTACATTACAACTTTGGTAACGCTGAGAACTCTAGGTACCCCAGCTATAACACTCATTGTCGAAAACCTTTAACATATCGACCTTCCCGCAATCATACCTTATTCCCAATGGAGTACATAAGCAAGCCAGCCACCACGAAAGACAATTGGAGATTACAGCCTCAGTAAACCTAAAAACAGTTTACGATTCCTAGATACAACAGGGACTGGAAAAAACTCTCTTTAACAGATCTATCCTCCCGCACTCATACCTTATTCCCAATGATGGACAAAAGCAAGCCAAGCATCACATAAAACAGCAACCGCAACAGTCTATTGCGGGCAAGGCGAGCAACAATCCCCAACCTTCCGCAACATTATCAATCTTAGACCTTTGGACACTCGCCAAACTGGGAGATAAGTTGTTAAAAGGACGAGGGCGGTTAATGTTTCCTCGCGTTGCGATAATTCCTCCTGCAAGAGTCAACGATGGACTTTAAATGGGAAAGTATTATACAGCGGAATAATTGCGCGGAATCTTATTATGGTGGAAGATGCTCTTGAGCGCTGGATGCAAAGGTGGTTTCAGTGTAAGATAATCGGTGACAGTGGATGGGATCTGCGGAGTTGGTGTGATACGCCATTGTATAAATTTGGTTGATTGTTTGGGGGTTTTTGGCACGAGGGCCATATTTAGTCAAGCTGCGCCAAAACACAAAATGTTGTGAAAGGAAAAAAAGAGAAATTGGAAAACAGAGTATAATAGGTTGGATGAGTTTTCAGGGCGCAAGGGTCATATTTGGTCTTGTGCCATATATAAGACAAACACAAGGCAAACAAAATCAAGTAATGGACATCCACACACACAATGAATTTTTTACTGTCGCAGAAGAGAGATATACATAAAAGGACGAAACACACCTGGCAGGTATCTAAGAAAACTGATTAAAATAAAACTAATCAGAGATTAATGGACGAGATATCTCGACACTGGAAGAAAACCGACTAGATCTTCATCTCGTCATCATAAAAAAAATTGGCTACATCGTGATAACGAGGTAACTTAGTAAAATTGGTCTCATCCCTTGATAGACGAAATATGTTACCGACATCACTTGGGATGGTTAACAAAAAGTTTTTCTTGATATTTCTATCTCAAGATTAAACTTGTGCCCTTCCAATGCACCCAAAACTGCATTAACCACAATGGACACCTCAACAGACTGCCTACAACGCTCCAATCATGCGTTATTTTATATTATTTTATTTTGACAAGTATAAAGGGGTGATTACATTCAAATCCAGGCAAGGCTGTTCACCTTGCCATCTTCTAATCGAATGATAATTTTCATAGATACATTT
The DNA here is from genome assembly GCA_933210815.1 of Meta bourneti. Taxonomy (NCBI): domain Eukaryota; kingdom Metazoa; phylum Arthropoda; class Arachnida; order Araneae; family Tetragnathidae; genus Meta; species Meta bourneti. The sequence continues at coordinate 68,561,678 of OW119932.1, read as the reverse complement.
TGTTCCACCTTGAATCAACATATTTTTTATTATCTCGAAAAACATTTTTCTTCGAGATAATGATGTGAAAGTGACGTCACAAATTATAATTTATTTTTCTTAGGGTACATCACCTACTTAAAAATCACATATCGCCTAAAGTATTCAAGATAAACCAATTTTGTTTTTTTTAAAAAATGTAAGATTTTAGAGCAATTATTGATGCGAATTTCATGGTATTTGAAATATGAAATTTTCAATTTGAACAATTTTAAATGCATTTTTCTCAAAAAAGCCATCTTTTAAAAATCATTATTTTTTTCTAAGTTCCTATATAAATATGTAGTCAGTGTGAGCACCTTTTGCAGTTTTTGAATACTTAAGCTTAAATAAATTATTTTGTGTAATGACTCTATTCGGAAAACCCAACGCGATAAAAAAATAATGAAATACTGTCAAAAAAATTCCCTTTCGAAGTACGAAAAATCCGTAAGCACGTCAAATTCTCTATAAAAGTAGGAATAACGAATCAATAGTTTTCGAAATCCCTAACCAAATTCCCTTTCAACCATTAGGAACTACGCTTTCTGTATTTGCTTGAAAATACTTTTTACTCAACGTTAACCGAATAATATGAATAACAATTTACACTATTTACTTAATTTGAATAACATATCTAACAAAAAATTATACATTAAACATGTACACAGAATCACAAACATGCCATAATTTTGCTGAGTTCATCTCACTAGTTAAAAAAAAATTTAAATATGTTCTAATTGTTTTGATAAAAAGAGGTAGAGTAATAAACTACATATTTAAAATACTATACCAATATTAATAAATTCTTATAGCTATATTAAAACACATGAACAGTATTGAAACTAGTAGCACAAAACTTAATACCCCATAAATCCTGATAAAACATCTCTAAAACTGCATAGATAAGAAAAATGGGAAAGCTCAGTAATAATGAACATAGCAGATAAAATAATTATATGAATTTCATTTATTTAAGACCATAAGAAATGTTGCTAATTTGAATATTAATTACGTTAAGTAAAATATTAGTTAAAATAAATTGGGAGATCTATTAAATTCGGCGAAAGTGTTTAATTTGTCCTTTCTGCCACATAAAACTCCAAGAAAACATTCAATCGATACTTGAATAAATGGCTATTTCAATGTTGAACTTCCCGAATGCAATTCATAAATAATAGAACTTCATAAATAAACTTGATTTCAATCATCTTCGATTCTTGATAAGTTGTACTCTCATATCACAATACTAGAAGATCGGATTTTTGTGTATGACAAGAGGTCGACTTTGTCATATGAACACTCCATTGTAAAACTTTCAACAAGAGTGAATTTTTAGTTATTTAAAAATTATTTTTTGTTGTGGGAAAATATTTATGTGCCTTCCTCCATAAAAAGACAGTTAAATTTATTCGTCCCTTCTGAATCTATGCGAAATTACTTTTTTACGTACTATATAGATTTGTTTGAGAGATTAATATCAAAAACCCCAGAATTAATTATTACCCTTGAGCCTATACCCAACTTCAAGAATGAATTAAGTAAATGTGTATTACTAAACGATTTAAAATACATAGGAATAAGTCTTAATCAGGAGAAAGGTAATAATTGGTACATTAAAGCTACTCTTTCACTATATAAATAACCTTCCCCATGTGAGCAGATGGATGGATAAAAAAGCAGTGTTTGTAGACTAGAAATAATCAACACATCTAGAGTCCTCTCAGGATAGCATATATTGTAAACATTTTATATTTTGTTGCAGCAGGTGCTATATTATGACCAAATGAAAATTTTAATGCAAACAAAGCCCTGAAGCAATATGCACTCAAAACATTTCCCCGGTAAATAATTAGAAATAGAGGTTTTTATGGATGATTTCTTTTATAAAACTATTAACCGTAGAATTAAAAGATCATCAAAATATTACTCACTATATTGATATATGTATAGAAATAATGAATCATTTTAAAATATCGCGACCAAAAGGTGCTTGAGCTGATGGAAGGGAGATTCGAAGCGCTCGTCAGCGGTTGAAATTTCGATAACTTACGTCTAAGGCGCTTAAAAATCAATATTTGAGAAACTGCATTAGCTATGTAGGGTACTACATTATCAACATTCTAATGATATAAGAAAAGTTTCAATATTTTAAAATATGTTTTTTTTATCTTAACCAAACTTCTGCAAGTTCCGTGCCAAATTGTTAAAAAACTAATCAAGTTTATAAAGATATTTTTATTTATTACCACGAACAGTACATTTGAGTATCATTAGCAAAAACGGAACAATTTTATCTCTAATAGTTTGAGCGTAGCGAAATTTTAAGTGCTACGCAACGTTCTTGAAAAATAAAATTGAATATTTTTGTCCGTCTTACTAAGGGTCTTATTTACCTCGGAAAAAATATTTTGCATAAAATAAACGTAGCATAGTTCAACATACGCCATTGGCTACCATATACTAAATTTTTAAAAAAATCGAAGGAGATCATTTTATTTTTTATTGCCTGAATTTTTGAATGGATTCACCCCAAAGTGACATTACTAAAATTGAACTCCTAATATTTAATAATAACACCAGATAATTATTCTGACGTTCTCAGATTAACTCCCTCTTTAACACTTTTACCCGCTGGTTTGTTTCTGAACTCATTGGGCTCATTTTTAGTTTTCACTCCCTGCTACAGCAACAGTCATCTGTTTCCAATCATCAATGGATGTTTACATTACTTTCAACGTAACCGGCTGACTTTTCTTACCCAACTAACGCTTGCTAACTATGACATCAAACAGACCCGCTTATGCCAGGAAAGTTTATTAGATATTTGAATAGCCGTTGTTCTCGTCGGGATGGAGTTTAACCAGCCTGTCCACAAAAAACCTTATGGGTAAGGCAAATCAGTTGCAGCGAATAGATTGATCTGTGGCCTGTAGACCAGATGCTACACTACGTATAAATTTAACCACTCCGCAATTACGATACGGACCTCCGAATAGGCGCATAGAACAGATGCGGAAACCAGATATTCCTAGATGATACTTATTCATAAAAATAAATATTTCAAAAGTAAAAAATTTGAGTAGATATTTCTTTACGCTACATTTATATTTCGTGAAAAAATATATAGAGGGTGTTTGGAAAATACCTGGACAAATTGTAAAGGCAGTAGAGATGCTCAAAATAAACATTTATTTTTCAAAGAATGTGTCTGCGGGTTTGATCCCGGACGGTCGGAAATAGCCCGTTATGTTACTCCGGTGCGACGTTAATTAAATATAATCGGTAACAGGTTCTGTGACGTAAGGCGTCATTTCTCTGTCGGATTTCAACGGCAAGCTCCGAATTCTTTGTATGCATGCATCTTTTTTATATGCATGCATCACTAGTAGTGATGCATGCATATAAAAAAGGTTCACTCTATCATCAATTCCAATATCAACTGTAAGATCTCAGAAGTATAGGTCACGTGGACTTGGGATTCGATTTGGGCCAATTGGCTATGGACACGCAGCAAACTATGAACTCCGCTATGACTTTGTAGAAACGTATTTCTTTTCTGTAAGCATACGCGACTCACGAAAAGAACGCTAAAGTACGTTTTAACTCTGAGAACAGTACATAAATCACGGAAACAGTAAAGAATAGAAGATAACCGCTTTTGTGGATGTGGCATTTTCCTGGTAATGCTAGTTGACCTGGGACCTCACTGTGAAAAATTGTGCTTCTGATTAGATTTCTGGTGGTGTCATATTACATACTCCCAACTGCCGCTACTGAAATGATATAAATCGATTTCTGAATTATGATCGTGAAACACAAAACAAATAAAACTAAAACAATAAAAAGTATATAAACCAATAAATCGGCCATGATGGTTCCGGTGACACTAATCTTCCCCTCTAAAACCGGTAATTACTGGTTTCTAAAAATTTTCTAAAATCTTATTAAAAAAGTGCGTGATAGGCTAAGTTTAATCAGGTCGAGTTTAACACTTATGTTTAAACATTTGTGGGGTTATGTTTGGGCTACACTTATATTTGGGTTACACACTCATATATACGTTCGAAAACCTGTCTCCTTTCATCCATGACATATAATCAGTTTTGACCTTCTTGATCTCTTGTTTAGTTTGGACCTGGAATGTTTCCTATGGATCCTTCAATCAGAAACACGGGCTCATTTAAACATTAACTCTCCATGTGGTTTCGACGACATACCTCGTTCATCAAGATCTGAAAAATTTTGCTAATGGCGAGATATCATCTCGTCATTAGCAAAATAGGATCTCGTCATCAAAATATTGCCGATTTTTTTTGTGATGATCTGACGAAGACCTGGTAAGTTCTTTTCTAATTATGAGATGTCTCGTCCATCAAGATATAGGTTAGTTTTGATAATGACAAGATATATATATACCACATCAAGACAACCACCAGGAGTGTTAACCCTCTGGATACGGGGACTGGCCCAACTGACCGAAGGTTTCGAGTCCCCTCGTTAAGAAAGGCTCGGATTCTTTCAGACCTCAAACTCCTGAAAAATCGCCAAAGCCCATTACAATTTCCATCCCCTATTTTCTGTGATACAAAGAGACCCGCGCGTGAATAGCTTTATCTCCCCGTTGACAAAAATGTCAGGGTTATCGACGGGGAACCTGGCAAATTGTATATCCTCGAGCATCTAGTCTGTGAGAGGTTGAGTAAATGAAAAGAGATACACTTAAAAAGTCACCGTCTCCCTTTCAGTTTATCCGGGAAGAATCTGTCCTTTCTAGACATACCTACGACCCGATAATAGAAACCGCCACATAAGGTGATAATCGGGCGACACATATTCCCTTTCTTCCTGGGGAAAGCATTGCAAAGGTCGTTTCGGCCGGTTTCAATAAGTTGCCATAACCAAAAAAGGTTACGACGTATGCATAGGGTTAATGAAAAATAGTATTTAATAAAGGATGAACGATGTTAGAAGTTTAAAAACGAATAACTAAAGTAAAACACTGAATATGAAAAATTTAATTTAATGCGACACACAGCAGAAATAAGACAAAGCAAAAGTCATTGTACATATTAGTACTACTTATATACTTTCTTGACTTTCTTGAAAGGTCCTGTTATTTGTATCTGCTGTGAAATCTGTCAGGGTATAGGGTAAGAACAATACTAACGACGTAGAACCGAATTGGCTTTGTATATATTTTGTTACGCATTCTCGTTAAATAACCAGTTGGGCATCAAGTTTTGATCACGTCATCATAAAAAAAACATCATTGATCAGTTTTCTTCCGATGACGACATATGTCGTCGATCAAGATCTGGTCAATTTTGCTAATGGCAAGACATCTTCGAGACAACCGCCAGACATTTTTCATCTTCTGTGGCCATGGTTTGCTACTCACTTGCATGTTTTGCACCGAGTGATATCAAGGTTTCGATGAGATATCAAGATCTATCGATATTTCATCAAGATCTGATCGATTTTTCCAATAACGAGATACCTCATCATCAAGACAATGCCAATTTTTTTTATTACGACGAGATCAATATCTGGTCAGTTTTCTTCTAACGAAAAGACGTCTCGTCCATCAAGATCTGGTCAGTTTTGCTAATGCTGAGACATCTTCGAGACAACCACCGGAAGGACTAATACTTTGTGTTCCTATTTCTTTGTCTTGGTTTTTTTGGAAACCTGTCTTGTGAGCCAGCATTTGAAAAAATAATGAAATAAAAAAAGGGGAAGTAAACCCAAAAATTGACGAAAATTATATCAGAATTCATTTTAGTAGACAGTATTGCTCTTACAAATTAGTACACATTTCCAAGCAATTTAATTTGCACGTATAATACCGTATATTTCAACACATAATTCAATATTTTTATGATGAAATGAAATTTCTGATAATAGCTTGGAGCAAGAATGTCATAAACTGCCTTCAGAAAATAATGGGAACAGCAAGGAACATATCTAAAATTGGGTACGTGTACATGATTAAATTTTCATTGTACTCAATGATGTAAAAATATAAAGCGGAGAATTAGATGATGGAAAAAGCCTGCAGCGTCTATGATGTAACAATACACCCACCTGCAAAAAAATAAACCGGAGTTGAAATTTCCTAATTTTTCGAGAAATTACTACACTTACATCAACTTCTTTAGGAAGGCGCTCACAGCTACAGCGAAAGATGGTTTGGTGTAAAATAACCGTTAATTTATTTCAGATGGACTAAAATTCAAGAGCTACTATATTCTCTACAACCAGAAAATAATGCAAGAGAATATTATACATAAAATATGTTTGTAATTCAGAACCAAGCATACTTTTTTAATATTTACATCGACCTTCCAATGAAATAAACGAAGCATGTGCGTGCAGTCTCTACTGATCGCTCAGTTTGAAGATCTGTCACATGGTTACTGGAAAAGCATGAATCCTAAAGTAGGACAAATTATTGAATGACTTAAGTGAATATCAAGCGTGATTAAAAACGCTAGTCTGCACTTCGATAGCCAATCAGCCCAAAGCCGATTCGTAAGCCTATGTGACTTACCCTCAGATCTCACGATAGCTACAACGTGCTCTGTCTATTTCATTAGAAGATCGAGGAATATTTATTTTAGAAGTAAATACTTCGCATACTGAAAACAAGTACAAAGCATATCAAACATTCCTGTATAAGTTTTTGAGGTAGATAAGAAAACAAAATTAACCCGTATTCATATGGGATTTGCGTTCGCAGGTGTCACAAGTATATATATTAGAGGATTCAAATATGAAATACAGCAAGTATGTTAGGAACTTTTTACTAACTTTAGTTATACAGTTTGCTGTTGCTTTACACTTCCAGCTCCGTAGTTGGTGTTCAAAGTTGCGACCATCAGCAGTAATGCAATCCTGACAACGATGGCACATGGAAAGAAATAGCCGTGGATTATTCCACGTGGATTATTCCAATTCACGCAAAGTCTGAACCATCATATGCTAGAGATTTAGAAATGAAATACTGCGAACATGTGATCAACATTTCTACCAACCGTAGTTTTACAGTTTAATAATTGTTGTACTCTTCCACCTTCGCAGTATGTGCTTAAAGATGCGACCATCATCAGTAATGCAGTCCTAACAGCGTTGGCACATGGAAAGAAATAGCCGTTCAAAACCATGCCTTTTTCTGTGGAATATTCCGATTTCAGAGTCTGCTGTAGAAACGCAAGCGTTTAGGGATTTGGAACTCGGTCTGTCGGGAGTCGAGGTAGTGTTCACGATTCAGTCTCGGAGCGGTTCGTCCATTTCTGTTAGCAACCCCATATACAAATGCTTGTCAATCATCTCAGCATTCGTGAAGTAACAAATGCTACTCGTACGAAGCCAACGTATAAAATGCTATGGCCCAAATTGGGCAAATGTCGCTCAACGGAACAGCGTCCTCTAACATATCCAGGTGGAGCTTTTGGACATAAATCCCTAAGATCTAATTCTCTAACTTAATAAGTTTTCCTTATACGTTTTGAGAACTGTCAAACCAAATCGGGCAACTGTCACTCAGCGTAACAACGCCCTCTAGCGTATCCAGGTGGCGCTTGTGGACATACATCCCTAGTGTTTTAATTTGTAACTTAATAAGGGTTTTCCTTATATGTTTTGGCAACTGTAACGTAGCGCAACAGTGCCATCTAGCACATCCAGGTGACGCTTGTTGACATACATCTCTAGTGTTTAATTTTGAAACTTAAGAGTTTTCCCTTATACGTTTTGGCAAATGCGACTCAACCGAACAGCGACCTCTAGCATAATTATCTGTCTAGTGTTGACATACATATCTAGTGTTTCTATTTTGTAACCTAATACGTTTTGGCAACTGTCAAACCCAATTGGGCTCAGAGGAACAGTGCCCTCTAATATATTCAGGTGGCGCTTTTGGACATTCATCCCTAGTGTTTTTCTATTGTAACCTAATACGTTTTCCTGATACGTTATGGCAACTGTCAAACCAACTTTGGCAACTGTCACTCAGCGAAATAACGTCCTCTAGCATATCCAAGTGACGCTTGTGGACCTACTAGCATATCCAAGTGACGCTCGTATTCATTTTGTAACCCAATACGCTTTAATTTTGTGTTCCCAGTATCCTATTTCAAATTTGTACAGAAAGTTTGGAAACATGCTATGTATTGTACAATCTCTAGAAAAGCGATATTACTCAAAATATTTTTTATTATAAACGATTCTGTTATACTTGCATTTCTTGGAGGCATATACTTGAATTTATGTTACATGAATCGATCGCATTTGTATCAGATATGAAATAATTCTGAGCATATCAAATAAAGTCTAATAAGCTCACAGATTTTTAATCTTGTCTTTGCTCTCCTACCAAGATTTGCCTTTCTCATTTGCGCTACTTTTCTTTAGAGTTGAGATACACGTGTACGTCATCAAATACAAAAAACAAGCAGAGTACTTTTTGTATTCCCTTTTGAGACCAACCCTCACAAAAACAGAACACTCGAATCACAATACCGAATCAAAGTAGACTTCCCTCATGCAAAGCTTTTTCAAATCCATCTTCACTAATTAATCTCGAGTATGGACCATTCAATTCAAGATCCATTCAAACCCAGAAAAAAGAGAGAAAAATGCATCTCTCAGGACTACAACACTCGCTTCAACATGACTCGCCATTTAAAATCAATTCAATACATCCTCCAAAATGAATAGAGGAACTGCAAATTGAAACTAAGAGGTAAACCATTCATAATTAGAATCTATCCAGTTTCATTAACGCTCTATTCACTGCAGACCTACCTCCTTTAATGCGAGTTGAGTGCGATCATTTGGAATCTCGTGCATACCTCATATTCCTGGAGTAGGACTCCTATAGGGTCTGGTGTTTCACGTCTAATTTCATTTCAATTCATTCGCCGTACCCTCCAACCCGTCAAAAACGTTTCAAAAACGAAATCCTTAATTTGTAAATTCAAAAGCTTCGGCACGTGCGTTGGGAGACTTGATGATAATTGCACGAAATAAAAGTCGGGTTATTTTCTCTAATGAGGAAGCTTTCGTCGGATATCTCGGTTACAGAAAGTTTAGTGCCATTTTGGCGAAGAATGTAGGAAATGCTTGATAGATTGGCTTGTGAGTTGTGACGAATAAAAATTCAAATTAAACCTCCTGGTGGTTGTCACTTACGAGATATCGCGTCATTAGCAAAACTAACCAGATCTCGATGGACGACATATCTGGTCATTAGAAGAAAAACGATCACGATCAGTTGATGTATACTGACCAGATCATGATCTCGTCATCATAAAAAAATTGGCAATATATCTTGATGATATATCTCGTCAGTAGCAAAATTGGTCTGATGTTGGAGAGTAAACCTTCACTTTATCCTTCTTAGTAGTTGTATCGATAGGCAGTGCTTTTTTGTATGAAAAAAGGTGCCAGAACTCACATCTTGTTAATATTTTATTAAAAATATTATATATTCAGTTCTTACAAAAATTTAATTTAATGTATTTAAGGCAGATATTCAGAGTAAATTCCAAATTCTAGTCCGACAAATCTCGACTCATTTCCTTGCTGTTAGTATTTATGGCAGGCGTCCTTTTATTAACCACAGATCAACGTACTTTGAAGGATCGAAAAGTCTCAAAGGTGGTCCTACAAGTTTGATGATCAAAAGTGCTGAAATTGTCTTAGTCTTCAACGAAGCTCTTGTTGGGGTGTCAATTAGATTCATCAGCGAATACATGCGTTCACATTCACTTAAAAAAAATCGGGAATGGTATTCAGAGTCCGTATCAAGTGCAAAAGTTTTTTTCTGGATGTGTCTTTTGGAGAATGCATTAACCAATCCACGAATCATTTCTCTTTCATTTAGTTGCAGTCTGATTGACAAGTTTGTAATTTCAACTTCTCCAAATGTCAGTTAAGTATTAACAACTTCAGGCGAATGTTTTTGATCAAATACGCGAGACCACAATACGCCAACTCATCGTCTTTGCTATCAAGCAATATTTTTAGGATTGATTCTTTCAATTTTGTATAAAATGTACTTGGGTTAATGGAAGGATCCTTTCTTGAATCTTTTTCGTGAAGTAAAACTCCACGGAAACGAAAAGGACGTACAGCAGCAACAGCGTATTTATAATAGGGCCCAAAATTTTGTCTTTTTTCTTCAAACATTTGAACCAGTAATTTTATTGTCTCATTTGCCTTGTACAAGCCCATGTTGTGGTCCTGTGGACTTAATTCTGATAATTTTTAGAAAGCACCACAAATCAATCGGAGGTTCAATAAAAATTATGTAGATGTGATTTTTCTTTTCAAGCCATCATAAGTGCATTTATCATTTTTAACTCTTGTAGGATCATAAATTGATTCTTCAAAATGATACTCAAGGGATTCAAAAATTATTCCACACAGCCAATACTGTACCCACACTAGATGATACCCATCGGGTACTTAAAATTCTTTCAATTTTCAGTAGCTCAACCCCAATAATTCTGCACATAAATGCAACTCTCTACTATTATTTGCCGAAGCAGGTATATGAAGTAAAGTTTATCAATAAATGATTTGAATCTATTTATTCCTGAAGTTTCCTTGACAACATCATTTACTGATAATTCTAGTCTGTGATTAGTACAATGCCAAACTATAACAGAAGGAAAACGTTCTGGCAGCAATTTGTTCACTCCACTTTTACACCTTAACATCACAGCAGTGCCGTCGCACGCCCAGAGAAACCAAATATATTTTCAAGAACCTTCTGTCATCCCATAAGAGTGAGGACATTGGAATAAGGAATCAAATACTCCTTCTGCCGTTACTTTTTCAAATTCTACCAAGTCCCAAAACAAATTTATCGTTGAATTCATTCCAAAACCTTCAATCCTGCATCGAACATATACTATGATAGTAGTATTTTTGCTTGTTATGGTTGATTCATCAATTATAAATGAAATTTTATTATTAGATTGAACAATTTCTTTAACCACAGTTTTCCTCATTTCTTCATTTGTATGAATAACAATGTTAATAGACGCGTTTGTAGAATGAAGAATATGACCCATTTCAACTCCGTTCAATTCTTGCCGATCAATTTTAGTTTCAAAATGATGGAATAATTGATTTTCCTTTGCTACTTTATAATATGAAGTTAAAAAAAATTTAAAGGTTAATTTTTTCGTGAGATAATGACGTTGAAAAAGCATTCTTAAGAGTCATTTTTACGCTTTCAGCAACTATTTTTAATACTGCTTTATGTGCAGCAGATTCTGTGATCAAAATTTTTTTTGGAAATGAGCTCAACTGCTGCTTCCTATCATTTCCGGAATAGGTTATCTCATTGTTGGTTCGTTCTTTGGAAAGTTTCATTGCCATTTTCGTTTCAACTCCAAGAGTTCCAACATTTCTACCAAAAACGCTGTAAAAGTCATGGTTTTTCGATATAAAGGTACGATAAGTAATATTATTAATGAGAAAGGAAAAAACCTAAAAGTGGAAAAAAACTTCCAAAAATTATCCAAAAAGGAAAAAATTCTGAGAATATTTGTCAGGTAAGATCTTTAATTTTAAAAGAGAATCCGCCAAGTCAAAGGACTATAGCAAAGTGAACGTGAGAACTTTCTCTAAAAGATTTATGATTGTTGCCGGTTTTGCATATAATGGAAAATTAAAATAAAAGGGGGGAAAATATAAAAATCAACTCCCACATATTAACAAGACCCTATTTTATCCCCAATATTCAAAAAAGAAATACCATATCTTTATCCACACTGCCAACAATCAGTAGAACTGCATCAGGGTAAAGCAAGCAGCCACACATCTAAATTGACTATTAAATTCTTGGAAAAATGGAACAAGAAACTGGTATCATGTCAATACCCTTTACTGATATTCCTGCTAAATCTCCAGATGTTTTACCCATGGACTTTTGTGCTTTTGGACTTTTAAAAGGGCATTATCGAAACGTCGACCGAAAACCACTCAAGGACTGGAAAACTGTGGAGCAAGAATGGGACAAAATACCACTGGCGATACTACAAAAGTCATTATTATCGTGGAAATTAAGGTTTAGAAAGACAGTTAACAATAAGGGCTATCAAATAGAACATTTAAAACACAAAAATTTCATGTAAAAAATTGAGCTTCAGTCCATTAAAATCGTTCAAAAAATGTCCGAACAGCCTCTGTAATGCATGTTGGCGCGTGGGGTGTATGCGTGTATACGTGTAAAAGGGTGTATGCGTGTTTGCCATTCAGAGGGTTCGTAGTACAAATTGTAGCCCTATATTCTGATGAATCTAGTAATGTCATGCGATAGAATATTCTTCAGGACTCATTTTATGATGTAGATAACACAAGGTGAATTTTCTCATAAAATTTTGAAAACAATTCTCAAACTTATAAAAATGTAAAATACGTGGATTTTGAAACGTTTATTGGACTTGATGTATTATAAAGAAAATCATTATTGCCCCTCAAATACAAAACTTATTTCACTAAAACCGTTCGAAACATTTTACACTGTCTGAACGGAGAAATTGATCGATATCACAATACACGAACCGTCCTCCCATATCATTCGAAATAACGGGACATTTCGTGGAACAGAATATAGACTCTTCTCAAAATAAATAATGCATGAGTTGAGCATTTTTCAGAAAACAGGGCTGTGTAATGCATCACATTTCTCCCCAACCGAGTAATCTTTCTGATAAGAAATAGTAAAATACAACGAATAGAAGCGATCGCCTCGTGTTGATAGGAAAAGCTTTACAGTGCAACAGTTGATTAAACAAGTGCGTGTAACAATTGTATAAAGTAACATAGCCCATATATTATTTCGGAGTGGCGAAAAATCAACAAATTTTTTTAAATAATAAAGTAGGTAGTTAATTAATGTCAAACTGGAGCAACACAACAGATTATTGGAAATGATCCGAGATCAAACCCTAGGTTGATTGATTTGGGGTTTTACGGCGCAAGGACCATATATGACCATGCTGCGCCAGACACAAGACATACATTAACAAGTAATAGACATACACATAATGAAAGGTTTTATAGACCCAGAAGAAATACACCCAGACAGGAAATGAACCTGCGTCGCCTGCAACTAGAAGGCTGCTAGCGCATTGGGCATACCCACTGAGTCATGACGGCCCCGATAAAACCCGAGGTCAACACCTCGTAATTTTGGACCATGGTCAGATGATGGGTCACACCTAAACCAGCATGCAATTCTCCAAACTTCCACACTACCCCAACGTACGGACATTTGAGACCACGGCAGATTCAAAGTGAACCAACTACGGTCTTTGGCTGGACCTAGTTTCAAACTCGCAACCTTCCGGTTGCTAATCCATTGTTCCTCCAACTAGGCAACCGCGGAGCTTTAGGTAATAAAGATCTGGACCTTATAATTTGAAACCATTTCAACCAAATATCTTTGATTTTATTACTATCTCTTTAACTTAGGTTTAATAAAAAGATATTAAGTAAATATAAAAATTGTCTCACCTCAGTTGATTCCAGAATCACTTAGGAAGGTTATACTCACGATGTACCTATCCAATGAAGTACCTTTAAGTAAGCATAACTGTGGTGCATATCAGTTGGTCCCAGAATCATTTTTAGAAAAGTTTGTATTTGTGAAATATTTATACAATGAAGTACAACATTCAAGTAAGTACATCTGTGGACATCTCAGATCTCAGAATCATTTTTAAAAGGTTATATTTACGAAATATTAATAGAATGAGCCTTTAAGTAAGCATAAACGGTGGCACATGTCAATTGATCTCAAAATCATTTCATAAAGGTTGATTCTCTCAAAATATTTATGCAATGAAAAATCTGTAAGTAAGCATTAACGGTGTGTGGTACATATCGGTTGAACCCAGAATCATTTTAGAAAGGAACCCGGAATCATTTACGAAATATTAATACAATGAAGTACCAATAAGTTAGCATTAACGGTGTGCGGTAATGTCAGTTGATCCCAGAATCATTTTAAAAAGGTCGATTCAAGAAATATTCATACAACGAAATACTTTTAAGTAAATATTCAAACAGTTCTTATAGAAATTGACATTTTATTTATGTCACTAATGGTGAATTTACCACTTTTTCCTCTGCACAAAGTCATAGTGGTGTTTTGTCTGCGTTGTGTCTTTATTGTACTAATACATTATCTTCTAGATTTTAGTGCATCATCTTAACTACTAAACTTTTGCCAAATTGGTGATTAGAAGACGTAAGCGTGATTATGAACGTGCACACATTCAAATCTAGACCTAGTTGCCCTTTTGACAAATACCAGATGGCGCTCGCAACAGTCGGCATTCACTTCGACAACTAATCTCCGGTGAAAAGCTGATTTGATATTAAGAGTTTCAAATATTGATTTTGTTTTAGTGACAATTGTGCTATTTCTCTATCACACTAGACTAGAAACCAAAACTCACTCTTAAAAGACTGTTATAATCAAGGATCAGACTAAGCTTACCCGCTATTTTTTGGGCTCAGAGTCCTCATTAACCACAATGCTTTAATCTCGCACGTACTAAGTTATAATTAACCATCTTGTTTTTATCTTGCCAGTTCGTAGAATCCTCATTACTTACTCCGTTTTAATCTCAAATGTTCTTAGAGTCACGACTCACCACTATGTTTTAATCTCTCATCTTCTAAGAGTCCTTATTACACATTATGTTGCAATCTGGTTCGTTCTTAGAATCATCATTACCTCCTCTGTTTTTAATCTCGTATGTGTTTCATTGTCTACTTTGTCTTAAATGCGGACTTTCTTCCTTATTAGCTACTTTATTTTAAAATCGCACGTTCTCATTCCTAATTACCTACTGTCTCATTCATGTACGTTTTTAGGGTCCATATTAACTACTATGATTTAGCTCGCACGTTCTTAGAGTTTTTTCAAGCTGCAACATTCTTGCAGATTGGCAACCAGAGGGTTGCGAGTTCGAAACTCGATCCAACCAAAGACCGTCGTGTACGTGTAGGCTGGTTGCACATTACATTTTTCATGGCCTCAAATGTCTTTATTTTGGCGAGGTGTGGAAGTTTCAAGATCGGGGTGTCAGCTCAAGTGTTGACTTCACCATCTGACCGTGGTTCAAATTACATGGTGTTGTCCTCATATCTTTCCATTCTGGATTGATCCCTGATCGTCACCAATAGCCCGTCGTGCTGCTCCAATGCGACGTAAGTTCAACCTACCTACCATATTAGAGTTTTCATTGTCAACTGTGTTTTAATTTCACAGGTTCTCGGAATTCTCATTACTTAGTCTTTTTTAACCCCGTACGTTCTTGGTCCTCATTGTCTACTGTGCTTGAACTCGCACTTTGTCATTGCTCCTTATCTAATATTTTTTTTTCTCGTACGTTATTTAAATCACGCCTTATTACCTTCTGTGTTTTAATCTCATATTCTACGGGACCTCATTTCCTACTGAGTTTTAATCTATCACCTTCTAAGAGTCCACATTATCTACTGTTTTAATATCGCAAATCATTGCATTTGCATTAAGCCTTCTGGTGGTTGTCTCGACGAGGTATCTTGTTAGCAAAACCGACCAGATCTTAAAGCACTTGATATTTAGTCATTGGAAGAGAACCGACCAGACCTTGTCATCGTAAAAAAATTGTCAATATCTTGACGAGAGGTCTCGTTATAAGTATAAAGGTAGTCATTTCTTTATGGACGAAATATCTCATCAAAACCACTAAGAGAGTTAACAAAACTGACCAGATCTTGTTGGACGAGATATTTCTTTATTAGAAAAAACTGACCAGATCTTGATCTCGTCATCCTAAAAACAATCAGCAGTATCTTGATGACAAGATATGTGGTCATTAGCACGATTGGTCAGATCTAGATATCGCGTCGAAACCACTTGGAGGGTCAATATAACCATCGCTACATCTACCTTATACTGAATTGACGTCACCTTCTCACTTGTGTTCATACTTCAATTTTTTCTGTTATTCGTTATCTCAATTCGAATCCTGTTAGTTAATAGATATATCAAACCATACCAACACATCGACTCCAAGTTCCGCATAGGAGTGTTTCTAATAGTATTCCATTCATTCCTCCCATTTGACCCCATTCGACAGACTATGCGGAAGGGAAGGCGTAAATCACCCCCGGATAAATAGATCGATAAGGAGCGTGGAGGACGTTCCAGAAGATAAGAACGGAGGAATAGGTTTCGTAGAGACAATCGCATTAACCTCTTACCAAGCACTGATGGTTTTGGTTTCATTCGTTGTGGGAACCGCATTTTTGGATTGGGGTCTTGAATAACCGTCCATTAACTTTAATGTGATCTTTTTTATTTCGTTTATATTTCGTTACCTTTTAAAAATTTGGTTTCGCAACATAAAATGCTTATAACAGAGAAAAATACGAATAACTTCCTTGAAACGTACTTAAATAACAAGGTATAGTCAAGGCATGAAAAACATTCATTTACATTTCGACCCTCTGAGAGTTAAGAGATTTCTGAGTATTGCAGTATTGCTTTTACTTCATAACACACATAATGACTGAATAATCACATGAATTGAGCGGAAGACTCCATGTGCTCTTGAATCTTTGGAAAGATTCTATTGGTACTTTCCTTAGTATAGAATGTTTCTTTCGAATGAATCAATTGGCCCTTCTGTACAAAAAATCCTTTGGAACGATTATAAGACCGATCCTTTGGAACGATTATATTGTAATATTCCGTACATCTAGAATCCGTTGAAAATATTCTATTTCTCCTATTATTAGAATAGAATCCTTTAGAAAGACTTTATTGTTCCTTCCTTGGAGTAGATTTCTTAAGAAATATATTTCATTGCTCCTTTCCTTAGAATAAAATCAATTGGAAAGATTCCATCGATACTTTCTTCAGAATAGAATAATCTGGAAAGATTCAGTTACTCATCTTCGAATAGAATTCTTTGGAAAGATTATGTTGTACTCTTCCGTAGAATGCGATCATTTTTAAAGATTTTGCTGTTCGTTCCCTTGGAAAAGAATCCTTTGGGAATATTTTATTGGTCGAGGAAGTCGAAAGGGGGTGGTTAGAAATCATGCAGGGAAGACTGCAGGTTGCAAGGTGGCGTTAAACGTGTGAACCCTTCAGAGGGTAAAACTGCAATCAGTAGTGCAAAAGTTTCAAATACTGACTAATAAAGAAACACGATTACAGTTTTAACCCTTCAGAGGGTAAAACTGTAATCAATAGTGCAAAAGTTTCAAATACTGACTAATAAAGAAACGAGATTATGGAATTGGTCTAGATTAATAGTTCATAAACTCGGGTGTGTACATCCCTGGGGGTGCGCTAGAAGTTTCGATAGACGACAGCGATTTAATAAAAGACGATCCTATTGAAATATGAGACAATGCACGTATTCGAATGGAATTTGAAAAACTGGACTTATAACAATCCTCGTGTACAGTTAGAACCTTATACGCAGCTGGTAAAAGTAGCATTGCAGACACATTTACCATTTGCCACCACCTACCTGTATGAAATGGGATTTTCATCTATTTTGCACATAAAAACAAAAACCAGAAATCGCTTGAATGCAAGTGATGAGTTACGCGGGGCTCTTTCTAAAAAGGAGCCTCGCTTCGAAAGTATTATGAATAAACAACAACATAGCCATTAAAAATTGAGATATTGTTTTGCATGTATATATATATTAAATGTATGTGTTTATTTTTCAATGAATAAATTATCTTGCAATAGAAGTAATTTCCTAAATAAAGAAACAGAAACACATTATTCAAGGGGGTGCGAGAACTTATTTTTAGATTCAAGGAGAGCCGATCGCTAAAAAGGTTAAGAACCACTGATCTAGAGCAATTTCCAAACGTCCACCATTATTAAGACTAAAATAAACAAAATGAAAGAATAACAAATGAAATTGCGATTATTGATAGAAATGGTGCAATATGAACCTGCGAGTTGTAGGTGGCGCAGGTTCGATTCCTGTACCTTATCCGGGATATATCTCTCTTTACGTTCCTTGTGTGTGTTCATAACTTGACGTTGTCTGTTGTGTTTGACAATACAAGTGCCAACAGCAACAAAACGCAATGCTATTCCTATGGGGATTTTGGATTGTGTTTAACCCCCTTCTGCACAATCTAGTCAAATTGTACGGGGTTAATATAGTCTATTTTTCACGGGGGCTTAAAGATTAAGTGTATCATATTTGGTCCCAATCAATTAAAAGGTGTAGAGTTGTCTATAATTCACAGTCAAGCAAACGCTATCTCTGCTTTATGTAACTATATACTGAATTTTCTACCGGACTTCGGCGGAGATTTTTGTTGCTTCCTACCTACTAGTCGCTCCTGTGTCCTCTGCAGTTTCGTTGCTCCTCTGAACACCTTTCTGACCTTTGTCAGCTCCACTGTTTGTGTTTTTTCCATATCCGATTGCTGAGCTCTCGCCAGCACTTTTTGTTGATACTTCTCTTGCTTAATTTTCCGTACGAAACTTTACTACTGTGGTTTTAAGGGGACAAGGTAACGAGATTAATATCGTTGCCTAGAAATTCCAAGCAGAATCAGCTGTGAAAATTCCATGACTCCAAAGCTCAGTGTTCCAGTGTTTCTGGTATTTCAAACGAACCTATTTTCGACTTTGTATTTATTTTAAAAGTTTTTAGGATGTTTTGTTTTATTTGTAGTTTCCATAGCTTTAAATGAAATAATTGCTTAATTTAGTTTGAATTCGGGTCTTTTTATTTCAATTGAAAACATTTTTTTTACCTCGCTATAACGCTTTCCGCGTTCTATTTTAGTCTTCTAAGTAGCATGATGTAGACTATTTCCTGTCTCTAAAGTAGCACGATATATCGCTTCCTTCTTCCTGACTACAAAATTGTGCGATATATCGCTCCTTCGATCTATTTTCCGCAAGCAAGATATATCGCCACTTTCCTTTTTTTCTTCTAAGAAACATGATATATCGCTCCCCTCCATCTATTTCTGATCTCACAAGAAGCAGAATTTGTCATTCCTTCCCACCATTTTTGTCTCCCAAGTAACGCAACACATTGCTGCCTTCTATCTATCTTTTGTCTTCCAAGAAGCATGATATATCGCTACCTCCTGTCAATTTCCCTCCCAAGTAGCACGATGCATCACTCCTTCGATCTATTTTTACCGCCCAAGAAGCAAGATATATCGCTCCCTTCTTTCCATTTTTTCTTCCAAGAAGCACGATATATCCCTCCCTTCGATCTATTTCTTATCTCGAAGCAGAATTTGTCGCTCCCTTCCATCATTTTTGTCCTCCAAGTAATGCAATACATTGCTCTCCGCGATCTATTTTTGTCTTCCAAGAAGCGTGATATATCGCTCCATTCCGTATTTATTATTGCTTTAATTGTGCTCTTGTGCCTTTATTATTGGAATTACATTTTCCCTTTTACAATTAGAATATGGTTTACTTGCATTCAAACTTTGTTATGTGTTATATTAATATTTGCCGCGAATACGTCTTTGAATGACGTAGGTAGGTAGGTATTTAGTTAACGTCCAACTGGGGCAACACAAAGGGCTATTGGTGACGGTCCGAGATCAACCGTTAAGGGAAAGATCTGAGGATCTTACTTTTTTCATTCTCTCACACGCTCCCTCACTTTTTTCACGCTCCAGCCCACACGGACTAGACTATGTCTAGGGCCGTATCCTGGTCAGTTAATTCAAAACAATATGTTTTCAAATAAGATGAAACTTTTAGGTAAAATACATGTCTAACTATAGATTTACAAGTCTAATTATTTAGTGAAAATGAATTTGTTTTGCAACTGTCTTACTTTGAGTGTATACATTTTGTTGCGTGTGGATCGAATTGGGTCAGGACGACAATAGTATGATACATCGTTCCCACGATCTATTTTTATTGTATCCCAAGTAGCATGATATAATCGTTCCCCTGGATCTATCTTTTTTTGCCCCAAGAAACGCGATGTATCACGCCTTTCGATCAATTTATTTTCTCATAAGAAGCACGAGATATCACTCGCTCCGATCGTTTGGTTCTTCCATGTAGTGTGACATATCACTCCCACGATCACTTTGTATTGTCTCCCAAGTATAGAGAACAACACACCCCTCGATCTATTTCTTCTGTCTCCTAAGAAGCGGATATATCTCTCCTCACGATCTTTTATCTCCCAAGTACCACGATATAGCCCTCCACTCGATCTATTTTATTGCTCTTTAAGAAATGCTCTATATCACTCCCCTGGATTTATTTTTATTAATAGCTCAGAAATTGGATATATCGCTTGCCTTGATCAATATTTACTGTCGCGATTTATCGCTCCTCTCGATCTATTTTCTATCTCCCAAGAAGAGCGATTTATCGCTCGCTTCGAATCGTTTGTTTCTTCCAGGTAGCGCGATATATCATTCCCTCGATGAATTTAAATTGTCTACAAAACAGCGCGATACATCGATCCCACGATGAATTTAAATTGTCTCCAAAGTAGCGCGATATATCGATCCCTCGATGAATTTAAATTGTCTCCAAAGTAGCGCGATATATCACTCTCCCCTCAATCTACTTTCACTGTCTCCCAAGCAGCGGTCTCCATACCGAATTTGAAAAAAAAAACAGTATTCTAACAGACCATCTTTCACATACAAAAGTCAATACTCATCCCTAAAACATCGTGCAACAAACCATCCAAATATGTCGTCAGCATACGCATCAGGACTAAAAATAGAAACTTCATTAATTAGTAACTGCAACCGTAAAGTTCCACCACGCCCCTGTCAACTTTTTTTCCAATGGGGAATCCGCCGTTCCCCTACGGGTATCTTTTTCAGCAAATGAAAAAGAACTACACTGCAAACAACACTTCTGCCCCATCAAGTCACGCCCACTTGTGTGTCAACGTTATTTGCAGACCGTCTTTCCCCGAACGCTTTTATTACTTCTGTGTGTTTCTGTGTCAGGAAAGGGAATTATATCAAAGGCCTCGTACTTTTTGCGTTTGTTGCTGCTGGCAGCGTTAATTCCTTTCGGTGACACTGTGACTTTTGGTAGCAGTTATTATTTCCAGCACGTAGTCGTGGATGTTATTTAGCCGGTTTGAAAGATTAATGGATTCGATTGGTTAGTTTTCATGGTGGTATGTATCCGTAAATATCATATCTTTAGTTTGCTTTGTGAGAAATTGGAAGCTTGGTTTGTCGTTCTACGATCCCTTTCTTATGTACTAGGATTAACCCTCCTGGTGGTTGTCTGGGCGAAGTGTCTCATTATTACCAAAACTCAATCAGATCTAGATAGACGAAATATCTCGTCCTTAGAAGGAAACTGACATGGTCTTGATCATCTCATTATCAAAATATCGGCAATGTCTTGAGGACAAGATATCTCGGCATTAGCCAAATTGGTCAGATCTTGATGGACGAGATATCTCGTCGAAACCACTTGGAGGGTTAATTATATCAAGAAACTTGGTATTAACTTTAAAGAGTCATCTAGTCAAATTAATATATGTATCTATCAATGTATCAAGAAGTATCTGTAGGATAGTTATAATGAAACAGGAGGAAAACATCCCTATAAACAAACAAAAACTTCCCATTTCTTTGCCAAACCTTCCTAGACAGATCCATGGATTTATTACAGGTGCTGCTAAGTCATTACTACGGATTTCTCTGGGTTCTGTTTAGGAAATGTTAAGTCGTCCATAAGAATTCATTGATTAATTCTAAGGAAGCGTTTAGGAGGACAAAAGAACCACTTGTGTGTCGACGTTATTTGAAGACCGTATTTCCCGAACGTCTTTATTACTTTTGGGTTTCTGTGTCAAGAAAGAGAATTATACTAATCCTCCTGGTGACTATCTCGATGGGGAATCTCGTCATTAGAAAAAAGTGATCAGATCTTGATGGACGAGATATCTCCTCAACAGAAGAAAAACTGACCAAGCCTTGATCTTGTCGTCATCAAAACATTAGCAATATCTTGATGACGAAGTAACTCGTCATTAGCACAATAGGTTAGATCGAGATATCTCGTCGAAAGCACTTGGAGGGTTAAAAGCCATGCCTTTCTGTTTTGTTGGGCAGCGTTCGTTCCTTTAAGTGACGCTGTTAGTTGGTCGACGTTATTATTTGCGCGCGTAGTCTTTGATATTATTTAGCCGGTTTGAGAGTTTAAGGGATTCCATTGGTTTGTTTTCTGGGTGGTATGTATCTTTAGTTTGTTTGTGTGAGAAATTGGTAGTTTGCTTTGTCGTTCTTTTTGCTACACTAGGTTAACATGATCAAGAAATATGTGTCAACTCTAAAGAGTCGTTGAATAAATTGATATCTATCTATCAACGTAACAAGAAGTAGCTGAAGGGTAATTATAATTAAGCAGTAGAATAACTGTCCTGATAATCTCTAAAAACTTCCCGATTCTGTCCCAAACCTTCCTAGATAGAAATGTGGACTTCCTACGGTATTCATAAGTTGTTCTCACTGAATTCTCTGGATAGTGCTAAAAAAAAAGCTTAGGCGGGCATCAAAATTCTTTGAGAAATCAGTAAGGAGTCTGGAGGGATCGTAACTCCGAGGGAAAATTACGATTCAGCATGTTGGAGTCATAAGGACATGGTAGAGAAAACTATGCTTCCACACGTCGAAAGTACACGTCCTAAGGACATCATAGGAAACAATGTGTACAATGTTGAGACAGATTGAACCTCCTGGTATTTGTCTCATCAACGATATATCACCAGATTTTAATCTCGCTATCATAAAAAAATCGGCAATATCTTGATGGCGAGAAATCTCGTTACCAAAATTGGCCAGATCTTGATGGACAAGGTATCTCGTGCAAATCGCTTGGAGGGTTGGTTTGGAGTTTCATGGCACAAGGGCCATATTTGGCCATGCTGCGCAAAACACAAGACACACAGTATCAATTAATAGACATACGCATAATGAAAGTTTTATTGATCCAGAAGAGAGAAATACACCCAGCAAGGAATGCACCCTACAGGAAACGAACCTGCGCCACCTACAACTCGAAGGTTGCTAGAACAGTGGACATACACAGAGTCACAATGGCCACCTACATGGAGGGAGATTCAACAGTTTGTGCGACTTAAAATATTGTAAGTTCATTGACTTATTTCTGATGGTGAATTCATAATCTCTCTTAACCCATTGAGGGTGCTAACAAACATATTCGTACTGCAACCTGCAGTCTTCCCTCCTTGATTTCTAACTAGTTCTAACCTTTTCGATCAATAGAACCCGTTCTAAAGGATTCCCTAAACTAATAGATGTGAATGCTTGGTCATCTTGTGTGTTGTGGGGACACACTTCTCGAAAATCTCGTGGCCTCAGAGGGTCAAAAACTCAAAATCGGAATTCTTGAGCTATGGCACTTACATAGCAAGGTTGTAATTTGTGTATTATCATTTCGTTGGAACTAAAATAATTAAAACACAATCACCGAATAATACTAGTTATGTAAATTCTAAAACTATTTGGTATAAATCTTATGGGTGTTAATACACCTGGCTGGTTGCGTTGGAGTGTGTCTAGAAAACTGACCAGATATTGATTTCGTCATCCTCAAAAAAATCGGCAATATCTTGACGAAATATCTTGACATTAAAATAATTAGTTAGATTTTAATGCAAGAGATATCCTATCGAAACCATTAGGAGGACTAAAGTACAGACATAATTCAAGTTGGCCACAAAATTTAAAAAACAATAGTCATTCAATAGATATTACAGGAAAAAATGCATAAAACAAATAAAACGTGTTGGAGTTAAACCGACATATATGCACAATTTCTAAACGTTAGTTTTTGTACCTAACTTAGCATTTGCATTTTCCCTACAGAACCCTGGCCACGGTATTTAATCACTATATAAATTAAGTTACCGAAACTAAACAACACACTCAAAGTACCACTTCGCATCCGCATCGAAAGAAGACATCGCTCTTCTGTTACAGTAACAAAATCTTTCACGCTTAACAGTTTTCTGAGACTCATTGAACTTGACGACCAAATGGCGGAATCATCGCGTAAAACCCAACACTAGCGCGACATATTCCGTGAATAATTAAGTTAACTGTAACTGTAACTGAACCCCGTGACAGAGGAATTTACTATCCACGATAAAAATCCCCTCCTTAGGGAAATGTGTATAATATCCGCTTCGAAGAACCCTCTTTTTCGATATTTTATCTCATTATCGGTCATTATATTAGCGGGTTTACATACAGGCCTTCGGGCTATTGATGCAACCTATTTGTGGTGATACGCTTTCATCTTGGATGGACCTACGGGGATCTATGCATTGATACCTGGGTTTGCTGTCAAAACTGGAATTTTTGACATGAATACGTCTTTAAAATCGTACCTTTCCTGAGGGCATTTATGAACAGTCGAGCGTAACAAAAAATCGCTACAACTGTTACGTCTGATGATTCCAGAACTAGAAGATGGGTATAGCGTCGTGTAGACAACGTATGTGGAATCTAACATGACCTTTGGACCGAGTGCTCAGGTTCACCGAGCATTGGGAGGAGGTCCACAATATGTCGAAATTCTACAGTGCTGGGCGAACCTTGGGCCAGTGCAACTTTAGATTGCGTGTCGTGAGGACTAAGTATAAGTGGTATCGAAAGCTACGGAACTACGCTACAGGACTATAATCAATACAATTATCCTCCAATACTAATTAAAAACTACACTTAAATCGTTCAAATTTTCTGCCTCCTTCATTCATTCCATAACCCAACATCAGGCCCGAGTATTCACGTTAAAACTAGTTTGTGTTCTCAACAAAATCTATTAATTTTTAGATGTCAGATGCATGCAGGTAATGTGAAGTTATTTTTCATTTATTGCACAATTATAAGCACACTAGCTAAACGTTACTTGGCATTGCTCGATTTGAAATAACCAGCCTATATCAAATAGGTTTGCATTAAGGTTTCCTATAATCTTCTAATTTATGGCACTCATGCATGAAGATTGCGATATTTACGAATTCATCATCAACAAATGGATAAGGAATTAATTTAGACGATAGTCATGATTAATTTCTTTTAACCCACCTCCTAGTGGTTGTCTCGACGAGGTATCATTAGAAAAACTAACCAGATATCGATGGACGAGGTAGGTAGGTAGTAAATTAACGTCGCACTGGAGCAATACAAGGGCAATTGCCGACGGTCCGGGATCCATCTCTAAGGGAGAAATCCGAGGATAGCAGTTCGTAATTGTGAACGACCACGAAGAGATGACGAGGGCAATACATGAGCTGGTATTCCACTCTCAAAACTTCCACGCTACTCCAACTTGAGGACATTTGAGGCCTAGGCAGACTTAAAGTGCACCAGCCCCTGCTTACGCGACGGTCTTTGGCCTAGTTTTGTACTCGCAACCTTCGGGTTGCTGATCCATTGCTCTTCCAACTGGTCTACCGCGGCCCCCCGATGGACCAGATATCTCGTCATTAGAAAAAACTGACATCTTGATCAAGTCATCATCAAAAAATCTGCAATACCTTGATGACGAGATATCTCATGAACAGTTAAATTGGTCAGATCTTGATGAATGAGATATCTCATCATTAGAAAAATTGGTTTTAGCTAGAGGGACGAGATATATAGAAGAAACCACTTGGGGATTGGAGCAAATACACTTCTTGAAAACTTGATCTACTGTCATATAAAACTACAAAGTGTGAGAGGGCTTTGTCTGGAAAGCTAAATGTAGATGACGATATTATTTGTGGTAGTGTTACCGCTAAAGAACGGAAATCAGGCAATCTGCAGATTACCTAGGTAATGTGCAGATTAACTACGCCAATCCGTTAAAGTGCGGAAAATTGTTTTACTTCTCAAATAACCAAGGTAATCTGCAAATCACCTAGATAATCTACACATTACCTACTAGGCATTCGTTAAAGTAAATATACGATCTTTGCTTGAACAACAGCAATGTTTTTGTACGCTTAAATTAATACTCAGACAAACAACTCAGTAATACTAGGTACTACTAATTGAAAAACACGCTATACTTTTATCCCATAAAATTATAAGTAATTTCATATAATAATCAGTAGATGTAAATAAAATATACTGACATTTGTTGAAAAATAATGTTATTTATTTATTTTTCGATATCTAAAGAATCAAGTTGATAGAATCAATCAATCAATAGAATGGTTGAAGCGTTAGGAGAAAAGGGAAGGAGGGAAAGAAAATTAGAGTAACAAACTTTTGTACTTTAACGATTCGAAAGCCGTTAATATGCACATTATCTAGGTAAAGTGCGGAAAACTCTTATTTTGTAGATGATCCCGCAAATCAGCTAATCTGCAGATTACCTAGGTAATGTGCACATTAACGGCTTTCGAATCGAGCTTTAACGGTAACAGTAGAACTATTCCGTGCTAGGTACGGGTGTAAAATCCTTGTCTTTGAGTGGCTCGTTTCTTTGCTATGAAAATCGCTCTCATAGACAAAGCAAAAGTAATAGTATATACTTTTTCAAAAAACGTTGGTCGTTTGACATCACTTTTTGCAAGAAAATAACATACTTCTTTTTATTATACAGGGTGGCCCCAAAGTCTCTAGAGCATTTTAAAATATAACTTTTTGCTACTACTTTTTTTAAAAAATTCAGATTATTTATATGTAATCCTTGGAAAATAGTTATGGAGAAACTCACAACAGAGCAACGAATAGAAATAATCCAATTTTATCTACAAAATCAACGGTCATTTGTGCTCACCCAGAGATCATATTTCGTCATTTTGTGGGACCTGTAGTTGAGAACACACCAAAAGTATGGTGGCAGTAAGATAGGGTTGCTCCCCATACAGTTCGTTCAATGATGGAGCTTGTAAGGCAAATTTTTGAACGGCGGATAATTTCGCGAAACTCTGAATTCAATTGACCTCCACGCTCACCTGATCTTACAGCTCCAGACTTTTCTTGTGGGGATATCTAAAAGGCAGAGTATACCATAACAAACATTGAACCATCCAGCAATTGAAGGCCATCATCCTTGAAGAAATTGAAGGAATAAGCCAAGAAACATTACGAGAGGTGATCTAGCACCCTTTAGAAGAGCCCACCACTATCAAGGACAAAATGGTGGCCATTTGAAGGACATAATCTACAAAACTAATTAAAAATAATTTTCAAGAAGAATATTTATTGTTTATGAAAGAATAAATGAGTGAATTTTTAATACATTAAAGAGTTATTCTATTTTTAAATGGTCTAGTGATTTTTAGACCACCCTGTACCTTAGAAATAGTTAACTTAGTATTTTACAGGAACACTTGATATTAGCAAGGGGACTGGCTATGTTGAGAATGGCAAACAAGTTATATGTTTAATTAAAAATGTTAAAATTTAAATTAGCAAGGCCTGTTTATTTGAGGGCCAAGAGCTTAATGAAAAATACAATGCCTGAATATACAAATATATTGTTTGCGCTCTACGTACTACTTCCTATTTCCCACTTGCCATAAATATTAAAGCACTCTGCGTTTTATTTATTTTTCATTGCTCTCAGTTTTATTTTTTTATGCATATTATTTGTCATATGCATGTAACTGTTGCATTGAACTTAAACGTCAAAATGTATTATACAAATCAAGACAAATAATACAATTAAATAATTAGGGGGTAGTCGGTTATATTTTCCACTACATATTTACTTCAATACGAGTTTTGCAAGAAAAAATAAAACTATTTTGACTGGTTCAATTACATACGTATGGTCATTAAGGTCTTTAAAATTGCTGCATAAATACAGAATGATTTTTTAAAGTTGCTTCTTACTGGTTCTAAAATTCAGCATACTTATTTCTAAAGGTCAAAACTGTAATAGGAGTATAAGGCAATTAAATATTCAATATTTAGACGAATTATATGGTATTGTGACCACTTTACACTCTTGGTGATTTTCTATACGAAGTATAATATCTCGTCATTAGCAAAACTGACCAGATCTTGGACTAGATGTCTCGTCATTAGAAAAAACTGACCAGATACTGATCTCAACATCATCAAAAATCGGTATTATCCTGATGGTGAGATACCTCGTCATTACGAAAATTGGTCAGATCTTGATGGATGAGATATCTCGTCAAAACCACTTGCATGGTTAACGGAAATTGCACAAAACATTTTATGTCACTCCCGGAAATACAGAGAAACGATTTTTGTGTGTGAAAATTAATGTGAAATGAACAAAAATAATAAGCTATTTTCTTTCATATCTTGGAAAATATGCATTGATGAGTTTGCTTACATCGAGGTTTTTCTATCTGTTTCCGTCCGATCACGAAATCTTGAGCGGATTTTCACACCGCAGGGACTCATGTCGTGACGTCACAAGGCTGCACAGGGCCATCGTAAAGTGAACTGTCATCATAGTGTGACAAGTTGAAAAGCAGCAAACGATACGAAGTGGAACGATTTACATCATCGTGAACTGGGATGGGTCACGTATCCAGTGATTGGATATGGGATGAGTGGACTTGATGGAATTGGTCAGAGCATTGAAGCAGAAGCATAGAGGTATGAAGCTGGATATTATTCGGATGGATAAAATGGAGCTACCGACAACTGACTGAAACTGGGAATCTCCAAGAGGAATACCAGACATCTGAGAAATGCTGAGAGTGGATAAGGGGACCAGAAAGAGCTTCTCGACAAGCCAAAGTGAAAGCAAAAAAATAATTCTGGGCCCCGTACCTTCGTCCCCTGCATCAGCGACACCCCAACGCTCAATGCCAAAGAGCAGTCGGTGAGAACCACTCTCGTGAATTTCCCATCTACACATATTTGAAACATCACTATACCTGTATATAACTATGATACTACCTGCACATCAATACCAAATATCGCATGAAATATTCACGAACTTGTGCTTATATGATCAGCGTGTGACTGAATTCAGATTTGTATACGGCATCTTTATTCGATGTAATGATAATTCTCTGTACATATACGTATCACTGCAAATGAACAAATGAATAAATATCTAAATTTACAGGACTCTCGGGGACACATGTCCATTAGGTGTGTGCGTGCATCACAATTCAGATGCACCCGAATGATCTTTCCTTCTTTCATTTTTACTCTCGCGTGCCCTTCTGCTGTATGCTTTTTCTTCCTCCCTCATTGTGTTGTGTTTGGAGCAACTTGGCCAAATATGGCCTTTGCGCCATAAAACCCGAAATCAACCAACTAAATTTACAACGCATTGTACGCTTTTATAACATGAGGGGTCCTGAGTTCCATCAGAGGGTAGCCAAGGTCTCCTTGAAGGAGAATCAAGTACTCAATCGGAATAAAATGAGTAACCCAATCTTTTGTATACTGATCAACTCGATGTTACGGAAACCAGACTGCACCGCAAAAGCTCATACACAACTCGCGCCTTCTGAAAAATAACAATCCTCCGTCCATATGTGTATATACGGACCTCTACACTTTATATAGCGTTTTACTTATCACACTTTATACCTCTGTACATACATATATATACAGAGGTATCTGTACATACATATATATGTATGTACCACTGCACATACATACGTACATGTACAGAGGTTGTCTATGCTTGTCTTGGCGATATCCCTAGCTGACACCGAGATCACCAAGTTGAGCCATAAAATTCAATCCAAGATCACGGAGTACGATAGCCACTTCTCTCCCCTTTAAATCTATTTTTAGCCTGCTTAGGGGTGGAATTGAGCCCTGAACTACCGGTACCATTTCCACCCTTTTCGATAACCTGTTCTTCAGCTCAGCTTCGCTGATCTCGTGTCTGTTGTTGCTATAATCTCCTTGTTTAACATATCTATTTGTTCGGTTCTTAAAAACTACTTGTCTTGTCTGAATCTACAGGCATTCAGTCGTCCTCAGAAGTATATATGTATGTACTTCTGTACATATATATAACATGAGTACTGTTATCCGACCTGAGTCAGTCAGGTCAGATAACAGTACTCAGGTCAGTACTACTGACGTGAATCCCGTTAGAGGATAGCCAAGGTCTCTTTGAATGAAAATCAAGTACTCATTTAAAAAGAAATGAGTAATTGAAGCTTATGTATACTGATCACCGTGATCCTACAAAACCAGACTGCACCGCAAAAGCTTATACAACTCGCGTCTCTTAAAAACTACAATCCTCGTAAAGCAAAAATCCGTAAATAAAAAGAACAATCTTCCTTTCGGCTCAAGGCACTGTTGCATGCCGCTCTCGAATGCAAAATCAATGCCGCTCCTTTCTGGAGGCATAAACTGTCATGACTTCAAGGCCCGCCGCTTGTCGGCGCCACAGTCGCCCCCATCCCATCGCTCTTTTAATGGGCTAGAAGCTGAAACCAAATACTACCGAGGAACCTTTCTTCTCGAGGTGAAATGTGGGTTCCGAGACGGTCCATTTGTTATGCACCGAATGCTGGGTCTTGCTTGTTCTTTCAGGGGGTCTTTCGAGACTGTTCGACTGGTTTTAATTCGTTGATTCGAAGCGGAGTGGTCCGGAGTTACATTCGAAGTTTAGACAACTGGAACGGGATTTAAGTTCTTTTTATTCGGGTATTGGAACGATTTGGATGCGGAAGACTGGATTTATGTTGAAGGTTTGAATGGTTTTGGAATGGGTTTATGTTTTAACTGCAATACGAAAAGAGAAAAAATGGTACATTTATATTTCAGGTTATATGCTCGTCTATGAAGAGTAACAGACTCAATATATAAAGAAATGTCTACAAGAGAACTATTTTACTGAGGAATAAATCTTGGGTCTCAAGTTCCTTGCTCAGAGTTGTAGGAGACGCTTGCTTTCGACTTCTTACCGGACATGGCTACATACAAAGACACACACTACATTGGAGTAGTGAGATCAGCTATCCGCTTGCTCTTTCAGGGGGTCTTTCGAGACTGTTCGACTGTTTTTAATACGTTGATTCGAATCGGAGTGTCCGGAGTTACATTCGAAGTTTAGACAACTGGAACGGGATTTATGTTCTTTTTATTCGGGTATTGGAACGATTTGGATGCGGAAGACTGGATTTATGTTGATGGTTTGAATGGTTTGGGAGTGGGTTTATGTTTTAACTGCAATATGAGAAGAGAAAAAATGGTACATTTATATTTCAGGTTATATGCTCGTCTGTGAAGACTAATACACTCAATCTGCTAAGAAATGTCTAAAGGGAGAACTGAACTGTTTTATTCAGGAATAAATCTTGTATCCCTTGTTCCGTGCCCAGAACTGTAGGAGTCGCTTTCTTACGACTTCTTATCGGACACAACTACCTGCAAAGACACTTACAATGCATTGTAGCGAGATTAGCTATCTGCTTGTTCTTTCAGACTGTCTTTCGAGACTATTCGACTTTAATTCGTTGATTCGAATCGTAGTGGTCCAAAGTTAGTTTCTATTGTTAGACAACTGGAACGAGATTTAAGTTCCTTGTATTCGGGTATTGGAACGATTTGGATGTGATAGACTGGTTATATGATGATGATTTCAATGTTTTGGGAATGGGCTTATGTTTTAACTCTAATACCAAAAGAAATAAAAACCTGAAATAAATTCATATTTCAGGTTATATGCTCACTTATAAAGATTAAAAGACTCTCAATCCACAAAGAGATGTCTACAGAAAAGAACTGGAATGTTTTATTGAGGAATAAAACTTATATGTGCCAGGTTTCTTGACCAGAACTGTAGGAGTCGTTTGTGTACTTCTTACCGGACATAAATACCTAGAAAGTTACTTAGAACGTATTGGATTAGCGAGATCAGCTACCTGTCGCCTTTGCGAACTGGACTCAAGATACGGAAACCATTTTAAGAACTACCTTAAAATTCCTAACAATGGAATTACAAATATTTTTGATGGTGTTTCTAAGCCATATTTTTTCACTTCAGAACTGTATTGGGTTGCTCGTCGACTGATGGCCGAGATACTAGAGATGGGTGTAGGATAAAATATATATCAGGTTGTTGTTTTTCTCATTCCCTTAAAATTGTATGTATATATACTATATTGAGAGATGATTATCTTAATTCAACTACACGTATTTTTCAATGTTACTACTTAACAATACCTCACTGGATCTTCATATCACATATTTCTTTAACAATACCTCATTGGATCTTCATACCACATACTTCTTTAACAATACCTCATTGCATCTTCATACCACATACTTTTTTAACACTACATTATTGAATCTTCATACTACATCATTGGATCTTCATACCACATACTTCCTTAACAATACCACATTAGATCTTCATACCGCAAACTTTAAAAATGCATTTGGTAAAGTGAAATATTACTTTATATAAAGTCATTCCAATGAAAACACAGAGGATCTAGAGGAGTTCATTTCATCAACGATGGTAAATTCACCAGGGAAAAGGGCCGCCATACGCAAAGTGATATACGGCGATCATAGATTTATTATTTGTAATCACTGTTATGGCTTATGACATCGAACGGTACTCTCGGAACCAGAATCCTCGTAAATAAGGCAATTGAGGGAACGAAATGTTTACGTTTAAACTACCAATTTAGTTAACAAAACGACTTATTAAATACCACGTGACTCAAGTACCGACTCGCAAGATCCCAAACATTCATCTCAATCAACCCACCACTCATAATGTTTAAATTTTTACAGCAAACAATTGCGTGTGTGTGTAATTCTCTATGTATAAAAATTATTGGGTCGATGCAAAAGTTCGTCCCGTTTTTCTTGACAAAAATTGAAGAAAATTTTGTTTACTAAAAATTACATTTAATGAATATATTTAGTATGTGCCGTTCTGTTCGATGACCTTTCTACATCTCTCCCGTAGCTGCATAATCTCGCGCTCATAGAAGTTATGAGGTTTCTGGCTAAAGAACTGATCCAGGTGAAGAAACTTTCTGAACCACTTGCTACACGTAGAATCGTTAACGGCACCCTCAACCTGCACAATACTTATCTTCTTTTGCGTCTGCGAAGCATTCTTGCCTTTTCGGAAATTAAAAAGCATAATATGTCGAAAATGCTCCTTATTTTCTGCCATGTTTAATGCTTAACAAAATTAAAAAAAAACACAACCAAATAACACCATTTCTTTCCCAAGTACTCGCTGAAATTCCTTCTTTCAAACAACACCAAAACTTCATACACGTGTGAAGTAGATAACACTCCGGTTTTGCGATGCAATGCCATCTAGCGTCAAAAACGGGACGAACTTTAACAACCCAATAAATACAAGCATGGCAGTCATTGACAATGGTAACAGTTAATATAGTTAATTTGCCCACAGCCTTATTGATGAGTATTGTCAAATGCCTCATTTAGAATAAAGGATATATCATTTTATATTCCAAGCTATATCTAATTATAACTTAGAATGTAAAATAGCGAAAGAAAAGCACCCTAAGAAAAATTGTGTTCCCTTTGTCGTAAATGTATTGTCGTGAAAAAAAATCTTCACTATTCCATGATGTATAACCAATTTCATAAAATGTCAGATATATATTTTTGGATGG
The DNA here is from genome assembly GCA_933210815.1 of Meta bourneti. Classification (NCBI taxonomy): domain Eukaryota; kingdom Metazoa; phylum Arthropoda; class Arachnida; order Araneae; family Tetragnathidae; genus Meta; species Meta bourneti. Next base: position 68,528,037 of record OW119932.1, on the reverse strand, counting down.
TTTCAAAAGAAATATTTATTAGGACATCGTAAAACGTTCGCAATTGTTTATTTTTTAAATTCCATAAATCTAATAACTTGGAATGTGAAAAGACGAAAGAAAGCGCTATGAGCAATTCATTCCCTTTCGTCGTAAATGCATTTACTGAATCATAAAACTTTTAACTATTCTGTACCATCTAACCAATCCCATAAATGTAAAACAAATTTTTTGTAATGTAATATCAAAAGAAATAATTAATTGAATGTCGTAAGTTTAAGGATTGTTTACATTTAAATCTTTCACTAATAAAAGGTTTCAAAATGAAATTCATAATACTTATTGCTAACAAAAACATCTTAATTTAACTACACTGGTTTACTGTTCTGTCTTAAATTTTTTTTAGAAGAAATACATAAAGTGCAGATACAAAATTGCTCGTCGGTTGAAAAACTAATCAATAATATTATTACATGTTCAAAATGTTCTTACTGTGAAATAAAATTGGACCACCTACGATCCATTTAAATATGGTGTTACTGAGATGAAAATTTTACAAATTTGATGTTTTCTTTTAAATATAGTTCTGAAATACGGGTATCCGGGAAAAAGTATCGATACAATATCTGTACCATTTTATTGTGTTTATCGAAAATTCAAGTAGAAATGCGGTACGCCAATCACATTAATATTTTTCTTTAAGTCTCAGATTGTAATGCAGTTAATAATCCAATTGTTAAGCCCATAATCCTATCCCCTTTTGAAAGAGGTCGCAGTAGCCCGGTTGGAAGAGTAAATGATTAGTAACCGGAAGATTGCGTGTTCAAATCTAACCAAAGACCGTCGTGTACAAAGGGGAATGGGGTACGTTAAATCTGCCTTGGTTTCAAATGTCCTCACGTTTGCGTGGTGCGGAAGTTTGGAAAGCTTGGTGCCAGCTCAGGGGTGTGATCTCGTCATCTGACTGTGGTTCAAAATTACATGGTGTTGTACTCGGGTCTTTCCCTCTGGGTTTTATCCCGGACTCTCGCCAATGGCTCGTTGTGTTACCCAAGTGTGACGTTAATTAAATACCTACCTACCCCTGTTGAAAGAATTATGCATCATCTGAATAAAAAAGATCTGGTGTTAAAAACAAACATTTTTCCAAACTCCCCAAATCTGGAGTTGTTGTCCATTTCAGACTTTTAATGGGTCATGGCTGTTTGCCTGCCAATCTCTTTCTGATTGACTTGATACTCTCCGTTTTGTTTGCTGCGACTCCAAATAAGCTGTTTTCAGCGCTTATCAATTGCAGACAATTTTTCACAGAACAGTCACGTGACAACTAGTCGACATGGTAGTCACACTTTTTGTATCTCCTCTCAAAAGCCCAATATACTTATATTTCACGTTTATAGTTCACAGTGCTTAATACTCCTGGTATCTCGACGCGTTATTTCGTCATTAGGAAAATTTTGACCTGATCGTGATGGACGAGATATATCGTAATTAGAAATTTTGACCAGATCTTAGTGGACGAGATATCTCGTCATCTGAAAACTGATCACTTCTTGATCTTATCATAATAAAAAAATCGCAATATCTTGATGAGGAGATATCTCATCAGTAGCACAATGGCCACATCGTGATGGGAGAGAAATCTCGTCGAAACCACTAGGATGTTTAAATACTGCAACGGATTTATGCAAGTACTGGATGACCCGTGAGCATAAGTCCGGCTCCCATGAGAAGTCAGTTGAGTCACGTAGTTTTGGATGAGTATTCTTTTCATAAGGTGATAAGTTAAAAGATAAACAAAACTCTTCCACGACCTGAGTGCGGATTCCGATTCTCATTTTATCGCTCGGTGCTTTAAGCCATAGAAGTGATAATGAGTTGACGGGGAAAAACCACTCATGGCAAACGCCATTCATGCTTTTGAGTATGGCAGCCCTAATCCTAACGACCTTTCACACCTATTCAAAAACGTATCGATCGAACCAAGTCGACTGCCTTCTCGTCGGAGTCACTGTAATGAGATTTTAGTCAAATGCAATAACACATTACCATCGTCCAAGGCTAACATTAGATGATACTATGTTTTCGTTGCCCATATACCGACCAACACGTTTATGCGATCGCCTTGGTGCTTGATAACTTCAGCATATCATTGGTTAGTGGCATTTGTCGGGGATTGGCATACCACCACTTCCACCGTTTAATGTTGGCGATTGGAATTCTACCGTTTCAGCCATTATGTCGAGAGATTGTGTGGTCCCTGGAGATTCTCCTGGATATGGAGATCTCTGGTCAGTTTTCGGGTGATCAGACTATCAGGAGGATTGCATTAATTGTATATTAGCTTTTCGGTTGCATTCAAGTACACGAAAGTTGTTAGAAAGATTTAGAATATTTATTAAAAACTAAGGATGATACGAAACTACAAATAAAGCGTATCAACTCTCTTCTACACTACTCCAATTCTTTTAAATTCCAAATTAATTTTATTAGAATTATTTTACTTCGTAAACTTCAAAATTACACAATTTCTATCTGGCCATGGAAATTTTGCTGTCTACATAGGCTTCATCTTCTGACTAATGATATGTGCGAGTGTTCTAAAAAGCAGCCACAAGATGTGGGGAATTTAATTTTCAGTTGTCCTGCATTTGAAAATTCAAAAATGTGCCTCCAAAATGAGATGAGAAGATTGGGTAAAACATGGCCAGTTAAACTCAATGTTTTTGTTAAATCTAATCTGTTTTTCAACTCGTTTGTTAGGTTCATCAAATCTTGTAGCTTTAGTTATATTTTTCCACTGTTTCTTTGTTAAATCAACTTATTTCTGTAAGCCTCGTGTTGTACTTCTGTGGTGCAGAGTTTGCTTTTGTTCAAGAAAAAATAATAATTTTTTCATCGCATTCCATATAGTGGTGACAGTTTGCATTGTGCATAGTTAAAACTACATTCTATAATATCATAATTTGGCGTACTTAACCCTCCAAGTGGTTTCGACGAGGTACCTCCTCCATCAGGATCTGAACAATTTTGCTAATGATGATATATCTCATCAGCAAGGTATTGACGATACTTTTTATGATGGCGGGATCAAGATCTAGTCAGTTTTGTAATTATCACAAGATATGTCTCGTCCATCAAGATGTGGTTAGTTTTGCTAAAGACGAGATATCTCCTTCATCAAGATCTGGACAGTTGTGTAATTATCACGATATATCGTCCATCAAGTTCTGGTAAGTTTTGTAATTATCACGAGATATATCGTCCATCAAGATGTGGTTAATTTTGCTAAAGATGAGATATCACCTTCATCAAGATCTGGACAGTTGTGTAATTATCACGATATATCGTCCATCAAGTTCTGGTCAGTTTTGTAATTATCACGAGATTTATCGTCCATCAAGATCTAGTTAGTTTTGTTATTATCACCTGATACATCATCCATCAAAGTCTAGTTAGTTTTACTAAAGACGAGACATCTCGTTCACCAAGATCTGGTCGTTTTTGAAAATGTGACGAAACACTTATTAGAGAGAACCACCAGGATGGTTAATAACTGTAATATCAAGATGAAACAAAGTTTACAAATACGCTAATATCAGTTACTAATTAAATTTTTGGAGCGCTAAGTGTTTTTGTTTAACTTTTATGGAAAACCTGTTAAAAGTTTAATTCATGCCTTGCATCCCAGTACATTTCCAACAGCAAAGTAGAGTGTGGGATTGAACATTGAGCAAGATGCACTGCATCCATCTCTTACATACATCGTAGTGTATAGTTTGTCATGCGCAGTATATGTTCCTAACGTCGGAACCTTCGTGTCTTTCAAATACTTCCCATAAATGATAAATCCAGCTTAAATTCGCAGCTGGTCCTTTGCATTATCTGTTAAATTTCATTCACACAACTTTGCAGAAACCAGCTTCCAGCGTCAAGTCGTTGGAAAGACAACACTCTTAAATTTCATGTGCTTTATTTGTTTTAATGTTTTGTTCATGTTCCAAAATTTTATCATAAACGAAATTTCGGTATCGGAAGAAAGCTGCTAAGAATTTCATGATTGTTTTTTTGTACGCCAATTATCCTATGAGCAATTGCGTTTATTAACCCTCCAAGTGCTTTCGAGGAGGGATCACATCCATCAAGAACTGACCAATTTTGCTAATGACTAGATATCTCGTCATCAAGATATTGCCGATTTTTTTATGATTACGAGATCAAGATGCGGTCAGTATACTTCTAATCACGAGATATCTCGTCCATCAAGATGTGGGCAGTTTTGCTAATGAGTTACCTTGTTGATATAACCAACAGGAGGTTCAACCATCCAAGTTGTTTCGACAAGATATCTCATCCATCAAGTTTCGGTCAATTTTGTTAATGCGATATCTCAACCATCAATATCTTGTCCGTTTTGCTAATGCCAAGACAAAACTGCCAAGGGGAACGAAGAATCAACAAATTGTCTCTTGCCCAGAGCTGGTGACGATTTGGAATAGGTTTGCATCAGAGGCTGGTTTACTACAGGGTAGTTTTCGACACGAAACTAAACGACTAGGGGGATTAAAAAGCAAGACCCACTTTCACATCCTTGAAAGTAGCGAACTAATTACACTTGTTGACAATTTCTATTATCATACTATGAGGTCTTGCCTAACTGGATGTACAACTGTGGGAAAAAATAGATCTTCCCATGTTATTCGCTCATCGTCTCATGGTAGAACTTATTCAATCTCGCCAATAAAGCTTTCTTGTGTAATATAATATATCGAGTAAGATCGTGCCATTGTGCCATACAACCCAACTCTAAATGTAACGCTATGCTACTGCAATTGCGCATAATTCTAAAATAAGTAGAATCCATGTGAAACTGGACATGGATATTTTATAAATTACCTTTATTTTTCTGACGACATTAAAATCCAGCCATCTCTAAATGTTACTCCATGCTACTGCAGTCAGCATAATTATAAATTGAATAGAATACATGCGAAACCAAACATGACTTTATTTCTTCTGACGACCTTAAATCCCCAATCAATCAGTTGTAAATGTTGAGCTACGCTATTTCAAACACGCATAATTCTTTATTACATAGAATGCATGTGGAACCGAATATGGATTTTTATAAATTAACTTTATTTCTTCTGATAGAAGAACCCAACCAAGCTCTAAAAGTTATTTTAAACTGAAGTTACACATAACGCTAAACTACGTAGAATGTATGTGAAACTAAGCATGTAGCAGGAGCATTCTAACTGCTAACTGTGACCACAACCGTGAAACCACGTGGGGATGCTAAGATTACTGATCAGAACACGCTGCGTCGTGTTAAGTGTATTATCGCGTCGTGTTAGGTGTATTATTGCGTCGTGTAGTTAGGTGTATTATTGCGTCGTGTTAGGTGTATTATTGCGTCGTGTTAGGTGTATTATTGCATCGTGTTAGGTGTATTATTGCGTCGTGTTAGGTGTATTATTGCGTCCTGTTATGTTTTGTACTTCAATTGGTTTGATGTCCTTACTAAACGTTGTTAAGTTTTCTGGAATAATTATTAAAGGGATTGAGAGCCACAAGCATAGATTTTTTTATACAATAGCCTTATTTCTTCTGATAACAATAAAACTATACCAACCAGCTCTGAAATTTGCGCCATTCTACTTTAGTCACGAATAATTCTAAATTGAGTTGAATGCATGTCAAACCAAGCATTGATTGTTTATTAAAATAACTTTATTTCTTCTGATAGAAGAACCCAACCACCAGCTCTAAAAGTTACTTTAAACTGAAGTTACACATAACTCTAAACTACGTAGAATGTATTTGAAACTAAGCATGAAGCATGAGCTTTCTAACTGCTAATTGTGACCACAACCATGAAACCACGTGGGGACGCTAAGATTACTGATCAGAACACGTTAGGTGTATTATTGCGTCGTGTTAGGTGTATTATTGCGTCATGTTAGGTGTATTATTGCGTCCTGTTATGTTTTGTATTTCAATTTGTTTGATGTCCTTACTAAACGTTAAATTTTTTGGAATAATTATTAGGGGGATTGAAAGCCACAAGCATGGATTTTTTTATAAAATAGCTTTATTTCTTCTGATAACATTTGAACCAAACCAACCAGCTCTGAAAGTTACGTCACGATACTTCAGTCACGCATTATTCTAAATCCAGTTGAATGCATGTCAAACCAAGTATTGATTGTTTATTAAAATAAATTTATTTCTTCTGACAACATTAAAACCCAACAAACCAGTTCTAAAAGTTAAGTCACGCATAACATTAAATTACGTAGAATGCATGTGAAATGCAAACATGGATTTTTATAGAATAACTATTTTTTCCGACTATTATTTCACGCAGAAATTGCGATGGAAGTAAACAGTACCCAAACAGTTGAATGTCACCAATAATGTCAAGAAATATTCCATTACAGCATTAAACCATCAAATTCTCAACCACACTCGACTTGACTCCAACAGATTATAACTGACAAAACATCTTAATCGAATCTTATAAATTTAATCGAATTCCTAAAACCCGTAATCCACAATTTTAATGAAAATCCATTCAAAATCCACGAAGTAATAATGTTAAAAGCTTTAAGTCTGCCTTTAGCAAATCAAATCATCGGAAGATTTTTTCTATATTATTTAAATGAGATTTAGTGAAGGGGTCTTGATGCCACATGATGAACCGAAGAATTATAATTCAGCCAATGAAGAATGAGACTGAGGAAGAAAGAACGCTCAGGGAGATTTATCAGTTTTAATGAAGCTCCTTTTTCCATTAAAAAGACCATTATAATGTCTGGAGAACGCTCCAAAAGTTGATGACATCGGGAAAATTGCGCGTGATAAGGGGAACTCACTCGCCTATACTATTCTCATGGTTGCGTTGTTTTTTTACTGTGTTGCTCCGGAATCTTAGTCTTGAAAATGTTGCGAAATCTTCAGATTTTTGAGAAGCAAGAAAATGTCGGACTAAAATTTCAGTAAATAGTATTTCTGCCTACCGAAATACTTTTAAGTAGAGTAACCCTTCGATTTATCACTTCTTGAGAAACAAGGAAAGAACAAGGGTAAATGAAAATCCCTGCGAAAATTCCAAGGTAGGTGTTTGCAAACTAATGGCTAGACACTGCTTTTTTAAATATGTATATTTTACTAACCATCCCAGTAATTTCGGCGGCAGATCTCGTTTATCGAGATATGATAAATTTTCCTAATGACGAGATACCTCGTCATGAAGGTAGAGCCGAAACTTTTTTAATATAACGACATCAAGATCGGGAAAGTTTTCTACTAATGACGAGATGTCTCAATCATCAATGTCTGACAAATTTTGCTAATTACGAGATATCTCGTCGTCAAGATATAGCCGTTTTTGTTATGATAATGAGTCTGGTCAGTTTTCTTCTAATGACGAGATATCTCGTCCACAAAGATCCAACAAATATTTTAATGACATACTTCGTCATCAGCATATTTCCGATTTTTTGAAGATGATAAGATCGAGATCTGGTCAGTGTTTTTCCGAAAGACGAGATATCTCGTCCATCAAAATCTGGTCACTTTTGCTAACGACGACATACTTCGTCATCAGCATATTTCCGATTTTTTGAAGTTGATGAGATCGAGATCTGGTCAGTGTTTTTTCTAAAGACGAGATATCTCGTCCATCAATATCTGCTCCATTTTGCTAATGATGAGATACCTCGTCGGGACCAGACGCTTTTTCAAACATGTCCCTGAGAACGCTGTTTTTGGTGTCTGTACGTTTATGTCATGTCTCCTATAAAATGATGTCTATGAACTGTTTCTGTTTACTTCAACGTAGGAGTTTACAGACCTGATAAATATATTTTAATTCCGTATCTGGTTTACGGATCTAAGGTAAACTAATTAGCTACAAATGTTTTAATATAATATATTAAGTCGTATGGTTCTTTACCTTTAAGCGGGCAGCGGTAGCCCGGTTGGAAAAGCAACACACTAGCAACCAGAGGGTTACGAGTTTAAATACAACCAAAGACCGTCGTGTACAAAGGGACTGGTGCACGTTAAATTTGTAATGTCCTCAAATGTCCTCACGCTGCGAGGTGCAGAATTAATGAGATTGGGTTGCCAACTCAGGTGTGACCGCGTCATTTGACCTTGTTTCCAAATTAAATGGTGTTGTCCTCGGAACTTTCCTTTCCGGGACGGATTCCGGGCCGTCGCCAAAAGCCCGATGTGTTGCTTCAGTGCGAAGTTAATTAAATACCTACCTACCTTTATCTTTACGCGTAGTTTTGTTTCTCGACCCTACCTAGTTACAGTGAGAACAACAGTTATTTCTCAAATAGAAGAAAATATTGTGACCAGAATAGAGTAGAATTATGTAGGTATGTTCGTCTTTCTTCAGAAACGTTATTTCAGTTTTTTTCTTGGTCTTGGTTTCATATTATCAAAGTCGCCATACCAAGAGAGATTTTCCAAACGCAAACATTTCTGAATAAATTTTTTATTAATGCAGGTGATGGAATCAACGTCGCACTGAAGAAACACAACGGGCTATAAGCGGCGGTCTGGGATCGGTCCCAAGGAACGACTACAAGACAATATCTCTTAATTGTTAACCACGGTCAGACGACAAGGTCAAAACCTGAGCATGCGCCCCACTCTCCGAGTAACACCACGCCAACGTGAGGATATTGGAGGCCACAACATATTTAACGTGCATCAGCCCCCACGTATGCGACGGCCTTTGGTTGGATATAGTTTAGAGTTCGGATGATAATCCATAACTCTACTAAATGGGATACCGTGGTCATTTTTTGGAGCGGGTAATTTTTTTATGGAAGGCCTGATTTGAAAAATCGCGCGGCGAACTTTTTTCGCTGTTCCTCTAACACGAATTTCCTTAATGAATTTCTGTATATTTTCAGTTTCCATTCATATCTTTTATGCTACATGCACGTAATGTACGCACTTGCTGTTAGAATGACGTACTGAAAACAAATTAAAACCCTCCTAAATTTTACAAAAATTAATTTCAATTAACAAAAAAGAGTACTTTTTGAGTACTAAGAAACACAATTATGGCAATGTTTAACGCCATGGTTTCATTTCTGTTAAACCATCACCTAGCTCTTGAAGAGAAATTTTCCAATCGCCAATATTTCTGAATAAATTTTTATTAAGGTAGGTAGTTGAATTAACGTCGCACTGGAGCAACACAGAGGGATATTGACGAAGGTCTGAAACGAATTCCGAAGGAAAAGATTCGAGGAAAACATATCGTAATTTTCAATCAAGATGAGATGACCAGGTCAATACCTGAGCGTTCATCCCAATCTCCAAACGTCCACACCACGCCAACATGAGGAAATTTGAAGCCACGACAGATTTAACGTGCACCAGCTCTCCCCTTCACGGCAATCTTTGGTTGGATCGAGTATCAAACTCTCCACCCTCCGATTACTTACCATCTAATCTTCCAACCAAGCTACTGTGTGGATCCAAATTTTCTTTAAAATTTTATATTTTGTATATGTACAATACGTATTGAAAGGGGATGTCATGTAATTCATTGAATAATGGGAATTAAGTTTCTTGCCTCGATTCATTTAGGTACCGTAATTTAGATCAACACGAAACTGGTATCTTCAAATGAGATTAAGAAAATGACGACGTCGTCTAAGTCAAAGCATCCATACCCCTAAATTGAAGAAACCATTTATAAATGCTGGATAATTGTCAAGTGTATTTGAATAGAAAAATGAGCACTCAGTTGCATTTTTCTGTTGAAGAATTAAGAGTTTTCGAGAAACTTGTAATTCGGTTTTGAAAATTCAGCTTTGATGTAGTTTTATTTTAAATAAAAATCATTAAATATGTATCGCACTAGCCAAACTTTCAAAAATCCATGAGACTACATAAACAATCTTACAAAATTCCTATTTAATTCTTTGGTCTTGGAGATCTCTTCGTAATTAGATTTATTTTCAACTAGCTGAAATACCTTCTTAAGAGAGGGAAATCAAAAGAATTAAATATTTAATTAGCTGTAAACAAAATGGAGTATTCTGCTATTACGCCTTTGATTTCAAGATTAAATGTGTACTTCATAAATCATGTAGCTTAATCTGTCTACTAAGTAACTTAATTTTTCTGCTAAGCTCCTTTCCATGAGTCATAATATTGAATTCTACTAAGTAAATTTGTTTGAGAAAAGTGTAATGTAATGAAATATTTATTCCTTTTAGAATACGTTGTATCGATTTTTGGTAATTTAGTAATATTTTTATGGACATAGTCAATGTCGCATTAAACAAGTCCTTAACCCTCCAAATGGTTTCGACGAGGTATCTCGTCCATCAAAATCTGACAAATTTTGCTAGCAGCGAGATATTTCGTCATCAAGATTTCCTCAAAATTAAAGCTAAAATCTTCAATTCTTTCGACGGATCTTTACTTGTCTTGGATAAACTACAATCTATCCACAACGAATCGTTTAAAATTAAACTTCCTTGTCGTTGCATCGACGAGATATCTCGTCATCAAGATATTGTCGATTCCTTTTTATGATAACGAGATAAAGATCTGGTCAGTTTTTCTAACGGTGAGATATATCGTCCATCAAGATCTGCTCAATTAAAGCTAAAATCTTCAATTCTTTGGACGGATAAACAACAATCTATCCACAATGTATCGTTTAAAATTAAACATCCTGGTCGTTGCATCGACGAGATATCTCGTCATTAGAAGAAAACTGACCAGATCTTGGTCTCGTCAGCATAAAAATCGGCACTGTCTTGATGACGAGATATATTGTCATTTACAAAATTGGTTAGATCTTGATGGACGAGATATCTCGGCATTAGCAAAATTAGTTATCTTGATGGATGATATATCTCATCGAAACCGCTTGGTGGGTTAAACATCTCGCAACACATGAACCCTATTGCAGAACCTCAATCTGAGTTTTGCTTTATGAAACCCTGCGCCAACCATACAAGAAGTAATGTGGGATATGTGTCCTTGTATTCGGACTCCTTGACAATACATCAAAAATAACTCGTGAAAAATGTCATATATTTGATTAAAATCAAAACTGAAACTAGCATTTTAAATCATGTATTTTGTATACATTTATATCATCTTTATTCATATTGACTTTGACAGAAACTCATTAACTGAAAAACAAAAAATTTTACAGCTCAACCGATTAAAGACTAGTTATTACCTTTTAGTAAAAAACACGTATTATAAGCATCTTGATAGCTTTACATACTTTCTTTCAAGCATAATACAATATATGATAATTTTTTCTCGCATCATGAAAATAATAGTTTATCCTCAAAAAATGCATTTTTACTAAAAATGCCAGTTTATGAGTTTCTGCTCTAAGCTGATGATATACAGTTTTAATCATAAAAGTTCATACAAATTCCCTTCCCTCGAACTCACTATCCTTTCTCTAAAAAACCTATACCATTTCATTTCTAATTGAGGATTTACAAGCACTGAATTCCTTACTAATATATGCGAGTCGAAATGCTTCTAAACTATTGTCTCGGAACACAAACTAATGATGGCAATGAACCCGATCTCATAGTCCCGACTGAGCTTTTTCACCTTCATAAATTCCTCCCTTACAAAAAAGTGCTCAGACACCAAACAAAAAAATAAGTTTTTCCGAAGAATTCCAATTTTCAAACGAGTCATATATTTTTCCTTCGGCCTGAGAAAAGCGGAAAGTTTAAACATCTCGTAATACAAATTGTTGTTTTTCAAAATTTATGGATGAATTGTGTTCTGTATTGAGACATAAATTTCATTGCTTCAGAGAAATTATGATGTAACTTGATGTTGATTGATGAAAGTTCTGTAAACAAGTTGGAATTGTTCATTTATATATGCAAGTCCATGTACTAAAAATCAACTATATTTTTCTTTATTTTGATTTATACTGATTGGTAGTGTTATGGACTCAGAAAAAATGTTGTCTTTTCTCCAAAGGAAATACGAAAAAGCTTGAGACAGATGAAAACTTATTCAAGTTTTAGTCCATAATTTAAAAAATTCAAAATGTGACTAACGAAGATTTAACCAAATGATAAAATGGTCAATATCTATTGTGTTGGAGAAAGACATTCACCATTCAGGACTAAAATAAACATGACCAAACCCGACTTTGAGTAGGTTTCTACCACTCGCCTTTTGAATTGAAAAATTAAGACCTTCAAGGCCACGTACAAAGCGCGAAAGCAATGTCATCATCCACTTGAGAATGACACCAACACACTAGTGAAATACAACACTTTAGTAAAAGGACACCAACACACTAGTGAAAAACACCTCCACATTAATGAAAAGCACTAATACACTAGTGAAAGACACTAACACACTAGTGAAAGACACTAACACACTAGTGAAGGGCACTTACTAGTGAAAGCCACACACACACCAACCCACTTGTGAAAGACACAAACTAGTGAAAGGCACAAACACAGCAAGACACTAGTGAAGGACACCAACACACTAGTGAAGGACACCAACACACTGGTGAAAGACACCAACGCACTAGTGAAATACAACACTCTAGTGAAGGGACACCAAGAAACTAGTGAAAGAAACCATTACATTAGTGAAAGACACCACCACACTAATGAAATACACCAACACACTAGTGAAAGACACAAATAAGTGAAATTCACAAACACATTAACACACTAGTGAAAGACACAAACTAGTGAAAGCCGCAAACACACTAACACACTAGTGAAGGACACCTAGTGAATTACACCAAAACCCTAGTGAAAGGACACCATCACATAAGTGAAAGGACATCATCACATAAGTGAAAGGACACCATCACATAAGTGAAAGGATACATGCACACTAGTGAAAGACATCATCACACAAGTGAAAGGGTACAAATACACTAGTGAAAGACACAAACACGCCAACACACTAGTGAAGGACACCAACACAATAGTGAAGGACACTAACACAATAGTGAAGGACGCCAACACGATAGTGAAGGACACCAACACACTTATGTATTATATAGTACATTTCTAAAGTATTCTGGGGCTTCTACGCTTTTGCACGCGGTCAATAAGTGCTTGATTGATAAAGCGAGTTTTCCAACACTATTCTAGGAAAAAGTATTTTCTAATACCTTAACACTGACCTTTTTGACCTTGGTCACTACAAGGGAAGAATTTTGTTAGGGCTCACGCAGTGGGAAAAATGCCGTTGCTCCTAGCAGTAGCAAAACATCTGTGCGTTTATAAACTGCTATTCGAACCCAAGACCTAATGGGTGGCTTACAAATGATATAACCACTATACCATTTGTGGCAAGATAATATGTATAAACTCGCATTTTCTTTCGATGTTTATTTACATCCTGGGGATAGTAAAAAATTTGGTGCCCCGAAATAAGATATTGACAATTGTATGAACTGTTTTAATCTTTATTAATCATACTTTAAAGTTTTAAGTTTTTGAATAGAACTCCTGTTTACAAACTCACGATTTAAAATCAAGTAAAAACTTATTCACTAATGCATGCGAAGTCCATGTCCTAAAACTGAAATATATCGGAATATAAAACAATGATGGCGATAAACCCGATCCCATAGTCTCGAGCATGCCATTTGATTCTTACTTATTAATTATTAACTATTAACTCATTTTAATATATAGGGAAGGATAGCGTGATGTATATGGGGAAAAAATTTCTTTGCTCCGCAGAAAATACGCGATGATTTAATGTTGTGTAACACAGGATCAATAAATGGCTACTAAATTATTGACAAAAAAAGCGAAAGTCCAATAAATCAAATGTCTCGGACCACAAAATAATAATGCCGACGACGAACCCGATTCTTCGTTCTGAGCAATTATCCCAAATCAATTACAAGTTTATGGAAATAGTATGGATAGTCGTGTTCCTGACTCAGAAACCAAATACATTTTTCTATAAAATAGTAAGGTGCAATTTTTATGTCTTTAATAAATACCTCTCTACAACAAGCGACAAACTGTTCACTAATATATGCGACTCCTAATCCTATAAAATTCAAATGTCTCGAAGCAAATTATACCAAAGTACCTGGATAATAGCATATAGTTTGAAAGCTTCGCGTTGCAAATCTTTTCCTCCTTTAATTATACTAAGTATTTATGTATGTGCTCGAATTCAATATTCCAATTGTTAACTCATTAAAAATGCGACCTAGTTACTTAAAACTGGAAATTAATTTTATGACCATGAACAAAATGCTTTGATTCTAACAAACATTGTTCTCATAAATATCGTAATAGGATATTATACATTTTAGATGTTGTTTGAATTGAGCTCCATAGAAAATATACAAAATGTAATTACTTATGTGTGTTTTCTAATTTAAAACCGATAAATATTCTGAGCACATGCAAATGGTGAATTTAATTTTTAATGTGAACTTGCAACTGCTACTAATGTACTTGTAACCGGTGTTGTGTCTTGATATTATTTTTCAAATATATCAGCTCGAACTTGACAAGAGTAAATGTATTTTAGTTACACACTTGCAAACTATAACCATGATATGAAATGGGATGAAAACAATTTTAAAATTGAGAATGAGAAGTGAGGAAGTGAAAAAGAGAGTTTATGAGTTTTATGGCACAAGGGCCATATTTGGCCAAACTGTGCCAAACACAAGATATATAGCTTCAACTTTGTAGTTTTGAATCGTCCTGTTTATCTATAAATGTCAAACTTTTTGAAAAATTGCTCGTTATCATATGGAAAACACATAGCTACTCTGCAGCTATTTAAAAGTCTTATTGATACTATGATCACCCAAAAAGTGACTACTCTTCATCCCAGGTGAACTAAGAGCCAACTGATAACCACTCAATACTCCTACAAACATGATTAGTTTGCTGCGCTAAGCTAATTTATTTTGCTACCAAAGGGGTAATCATACCGGTTTCAGAGAGCTTAAAGGGAATTCCGAATCATCGCGACAGGGATTTGAGCCCAGAGCCTGTTAAACATAAAGCCAGAGCTCTAATCTCACGACTACCAGACTGGTCTATAATCAAGAACAAAATAATTTTTTATCACTTTGCACTTTCACCAGTATATTTCTTTTACATCACTCAAGCATTTTACTGCATTTAAAATGCATCACATTTAATTTTATGGAGTAATGAAGTTTTTAATTTAAATTAAGATAGAGATAAACCATTATATTCTCTGTTCCTTTTTGATATTTTTTTTATCCTGAATAATTTGTTTTTCAAGTGTAATACACTTCTTTTCACACATTTCATCCTCTATTTTACATCTTTTAGTGTCACTTAATCCACAAAACTCAATTTATTTTTAGTAATCATATTTTTATCATTATATTTTAGCTCTATCTTTTATTTTCAAATGATATAATGAAATATTATAATCCAATATGTTTTATGCTTACATAGTCTTGATTGAAGTGTCCTTTCTTTTCACATGTCTATCGACATATTTTAATCTAATGTTTGAATATTTACCTATTTTTGATTAAAGTGCCTTTACTTTAGTATACCTATAATGTTGGTTTAACTCGACGTCGTCTACAGCACCGGGAATGTTTTGAAGACCTCTGTTGGAGTGACTATGTTTGAATCTACACCACAAGCGTGTGTGGCTGCAATGGCGTGTAAAACCCAAATCTTGGACAAACAGATGGCATGACACTGTCTTTGCAGATGAATCTTGATTCTGTCTACAGCACCACGATTATCACATCCAAATCTCACGGCACAGTGGTGACAGATTACCTGACTTTTCATTATGCAACGCCATACCGGTACATCTGGCGGTATTGTATGGGACACCATTGGATTCTACTCCCACACCCGCCGAGTGCGCATAGCCGGTACATTCAATATCCCCAGCAAGATCTCTGAAGTTTTGGATCCTCGTGTGCCTTCTAACCTTCATACATCGTACAATTCCTCAATATCAACCAGGTTTCACTTCATCCATACAATGGATCCCTTCACACGTGGACCTCAAGGGAAACGAAGTAACGGATGATTTGGCGAAGGAGGGTGTGGATGAACCATTTTCCGATACCCACTCATTGATGTTTCTTGAGCTTTACTCAAAAAGAAAAAATCTTGATAAGAAGGCATGGATCGTTCCCCCGGTACACTCTTGGTATCGTGGAGATCGGGATTACAACCAGGAGGGTTAAGGTATACACTAGAACATTTTTTTTAAATTTTGACTTTAAAAATCCAGTTTTTTCACAATAAGTCATTGGTTTGTGTTTAAATTCATTTCAGTGTGAAAAATTCTGATTAAGCTACTCATTAATTATATAATTAAGATATAATTAGCTAATTAGCAATGGAACTGGAAATTTTTCGAACAGTGATATCTGAAATTCTAATGTGTTCAGAAAGACAATTCCTGTTGGAAATTATTCCTAATATTATTCTTCATGTTTTGACCCTCCATCAAGTTGCTAGAGGGAATAGGTTATTTTTTACAATTTTTTTCCTGAAGGAAGTCTAAAAAATCAAGTTTTTTTCAGGAATTTCAAGATTTAAAAATCAACTAAAAATTAATTTCTTAACCAATAACTTTGACTGAGGGTCAAAACATCCACTGTATTATATAGATCGTAATGACACAAAAGTAATTATAATAGATCAATTCATTGTTGAGTTATCACTGTTCGAAAGAAGCATCGTATTGAAAAAACCTAGTTCTTCAGAAATCGAGTTTAAAGTTTTGGAAGCGTGTTTGTCTAAAGCAGTGGTGCGCAAACTATTTTCATTTCAGACCCCCAATTTTTCTGTACTATTTTGTCGCGACCCCTGGATAGACAATAGACGTTTTTTTAATCATCAACGTAATTAAAGATGAATTCTTTTTGGGATTTGCGCTTATGTTTGTGCCTTATTAGAGGTCTGAATAATATACATAATTTTATGAAGCAATGGTTTTATTTATGCATATGGGTATAAATATTTTTAAATGGAAAATACTTTTAAAAAATTACAACATAAGAATTCAACGTGAGGTATGCGCTTGCAAAGAGCTCATGATTACTTCTATGTTCGGATCTGTATTGGAAATCGCAAGCCGTAAGTCATCCTCTGGATCCAATCGAGATCGATATTTTGTTTTAATGGCAACTAATTTTGAAAAGCCGATTTCACATAAGTAGGTCGATGCAAACCGAATCAAAATATTAATTGCCTTTTTCTTCAAATCGGCATATTCGTTTCCAATCGATAACCAAAATTTTTGGCAAGTCAGACTTAAATGGAATGCGCAGTGTTTCGTCGCTTGAAACATCAATTAACTGTTCTTTTTCATTTAAAGAGATATTGAATTTAAAAATACCAAACGAAAATGGATCACGTATCCAACCTAATTCATTATCTGGAAATTTTTCGAACCTTTTCGAAAAGATTTCTCCCAATTTTATCATATGACGGGAAATGGTGTTTTGAAATATCAAGAAATCTATATTATTTTCTTTAGTAAATTCTGAAAAGCACGGGAACATGTCTGTGTTGTTTTTGTTCAATTCTCCTTGCCAAAGTATCAGCTTATTCTTAAAAGGTTCAATTTTACTGCTCGATGTTAAAATGTTTGTATTCTCTCCCTGTAGACTTAAATTCAAATCGTTAAGTTTTTCGAAAATGTCAACCATGTAACTGTGTTTTCCGAGCCAATCTTCATTAATGAATGAACCTGCCAATATATGTTTCTTTTCTACCAAAAAAATATAAACTTCGTTTCTCAAATCGAAAATACGTCGCAGTATTTTGCCGCGTGAGAGCCATCTGACTTGGGTATGTAGTAATAATGTTTCATGCACAAAACCCATCTCATTACAGAGTATTGAAAAGAGGCGACTGTTTAGGGCGCTGTTGCTATAACAACATCCTGTACTATAACAACATCCTGTAATATCTTGTATAATTCTTCATCAATGTCCTTTGCAACAAGAGCTTGTCTATGTATCATGCAATGGTTGAATACTATATGGGGAGCAATTTTCTTTATTAACCCTCTTAGTCCTTTATGCTGCAGTTATGCTTATACCTGTTAATGCTGCAGCACCATCAGTGCAAACCGCGACACATTGTGTCCAGGTAAGGTCATTTGTTTCAAAATATCTATTAATAATTTCAAATATTTTCTCTCCATTTGTTTCTCCTTCCAATTTTTTACAACATAAAAAATCTTCTGATATGTCTTCTTCATAAACGTATCTCACATAAACAATTAGTTGAGACAGTTTAGAAATGTCAGTAGTTTCGTCAAGTTGTAGAGCAAATACAGGAGAGTTTTGTAATCGATTTAACAGAACTGATTCTATATTACGTGATATGGCGTAAATTCGGCGAGAAACGGTATCTCTTGATAATGGTATCGTTTTTAAATCGTTACCATATTTTTCTCCATGCATAATTGATGCCATTTTAATTGCTGAAGGAAGAATGAGTGATTCTCCAATTGTATGTGGCTTCAAAAATTTTTCCCTATTAAATATGAAACTTCTAAAGATGCCCGTAAAGCCTTCTCAGGAATTGTTGTGTATTTTTTCAAAACTACATTTTGATTTTTCATACTTTCAGCTCGTTTTTTAAAAAATGTTTCAGACTTATTTGCTAATTCTTTATGTTTGATTTCCAAATGTCTTTTTAATATAGCAGGTTTCATACTTTCATTTGCTAATTTATCCCTGCAATTAACACACAACGGATGTTCTTTCCCATTAACAACGCAATATGTAAATCCATATTTAATAAACTCGTCTTGATATTTTTTCAATTTTTTATAGATAGCACATTTCGTTCGATATTTTTTGATGTAGAAACAGTGCTATTGCATTCATTCACAGTTTTTGTAAGTTCATTGGATGTTGGTCCATCATTCTCATTTATATTGTCATTCTTTTCATTTTCTGGACGTTGGGTACCTATTTTTAGCCATTTATACATCATAAGGGTATTAAAACTAAAACCAAATTATAAATATACAATATTTCATTTCTTTGCGTTTGTTCAATCACGTGCGGCTACCACGTGGGAAGAAAATAAAGTCGGGTATAACTCTGTATAAATCATGTTTATTTGTAGCTTATTCAGACGAGAATTAAAGAAAATAAAACTTAATTATAAGAGAAACATCTCATACCAATTGCATATACTCGCTACTTAAAATAAAAAAATATAACATTCAAGTAAAAATTTACACATGGTAATCGAGGCAAGTAAATATCTCAACTGGTGTTGCCAGTCGAGCGCACATCTACATATATTGTACACAGTGGTTACAGTTAATCATAAAACAAGTACAAAATTAATATATATATATATATATATATATATATATATAGACCATCACCACAAATCAAAAAGGAGAAACCAAATAAAAACAAAAACAAAATGCAAATAATAACAAGAACAAAAATGGAGCAAAATAACAACAATAATATTGACCCTTTAGATGAACAGCGCTGAAAGCCGCAGAGAACAAATAAAGGGAAATAATAAGTAAAACTACCCTAAGAATAGAATAGATTTCCCCGAGAAACAAGATGAAATAAAATATGTAAATGTTAAGTGAGCCTGCCTACTTTTTCAAGGGGAGCAAGGCCAGGTTGTCACTAAAAAGCATCGCATTTTTAAGTGACAACCTGGCCTTGCTCCCCTTGAAAAAGTAGGCAGGCTCACTTAACATTTACATATTTTATTTCATCTTGTTTCTCGGGGAAATCTATTCTATTCTTAGGGTAGTTTTACTTATTATATATATATATATATATATATATATATATATATTATAGTGATTTAATATAATTATGTCAAACATTACTTACTCCAAAGATGGGAAAACATATATTTAGAAATTACAATTAGCATTTATTTTTCAAAATTCATCTTACTATGATCTTAAATTTGTACTCGCACTTAAACTGCAAAAGCAGGCTTTGTTTAGTGTGCCGCCATCTGTAATCCAAAAACAACAGAACTAACTGTTCCCTTAACACGTTTTAAAATAGTAACTACCCTGGTAGCGTTTCCATCGAAATATCAGTTGAGGATAATTGATTTTCGAAAAAATCAAAAACGAAAAAAATAATACAAAATATTTAAAAATAACAGTTTTATAAACATTATTGCCCTCCGAGCACGCTACTGAAGTGTCCTATACTTAAAAAATATGTTATGTACATACCCGATTGCAAATTTTACTTAAAATTAGCAAAAGCAGTATATAAACAGAATTACAGAATGCATTTGAATGAACGTAAGAAGCAGCAAACCGAACTACTGAGGCACAGACGGAAAGAACTGCACGGTCCTAGCTGTGATCACAATATAAAGACTAAATAGCAGGGGTGCACACCTAGATTGAAAAAGCTGTAATAAAGATGGCCACTGCTAAACGTCAGACCGATCCAAGTTGCATATGAATCCCACCGGAGAGCAGGTAAAGGGCATCTCAAATTGACAATTATCTTTTATCACTATGTCTGTTCGCCTGCCGGTTGCCGAAGTATAGGTACTATATACTAATACAGACAATTGTTTTCGTAAAATAGTTCTTTTTGATAAATAATATTATCTCATTTCACTATTTTACTGGTACCAGATACTTGTTGAAGAAAAACATTATATTTTTTATTGTCAAATAAATTTCTTTGAATTTGGCGACCCACAAAAATTTTCAAACGACCCCCGGTTTGCGCACCACTGGTCTAAAGTACAGTTACCTATCCCAAACCCTTATAACTAGAAAACTATTTCGAATATTTTCAAGATCTTGGTATCGTTTGAAAGCTAAGAGGTTGGACAATATTTTGAATTATTAAAAAAATATATGGATATTTTGGTCAATTTTCGTGATTTCTAGTGTATAAATACACCTTAAACTGAATAGTTTATTTTTCATAAAGCCATAATGTTAAATGCATACCCAGTTTCTGACAACCTTATGTACTCCACACCAATATGCAGTGCGCTATTGATCTATTCAACAACAATTTGCATTTAACAAGATATACAAGTGCATATAAGTCAATTGAAGTTTCACTATTTTAGTACACTACAGTACGGGGGTATACTAGTCATGATATTATCATAACTTTATTAAGAAACTAGTTAAACGTCTCGGAAAAAACCTTAGTGCTTGTCTTTGAAACTATATGGATAGATGAAGTTCCCGACTGGAAAAAAAATAGATTTCTTTGACCCTTAGAAACAATAAGGCGGCATGTTGAGTAACGCAAGATCAGTACGCAAGTGGCAAATTCTGTTAGATTCTAAGTTCTTCATCACAAACTAGTGATAGTGATGAACCCGATCCCGTCGTCTCCCCCCGAATTGAAAATTTATTTTCACAAATCCCATCCTAACACTACTCATCAGATTAAAGTAGCCAAAAAATCAAATCTAGTTTTCCTGAAGAATCCCGATTTACAAAACAGTCGAGTAGTCTTCCTTCGGTTGGAGTGGAGCAAATGTTATTAAAATTAAATTTAATGCAGATCTATAAAACTACTTAATTATTTGTCTAGCCATACCGTTAAAACATATACCATACATCCAACTGTCATAAATACATACTATATCGTCCCTCAAAGTGCAAAAGGTCGTATGTCAAAAATTTCAGTTTTTATTTTATTATTGCTGTATGTGGCATTTTGCGATTTCCACCTGGTGACAAAATCTCTAATCTCAAAAAGAAGAAAAACCATCTCCCTAAGTATATATTAATAGAATCAAATCATAAGGAAAAAATTAGTTTTTTGCTCTCCTGAAAAATGCAACTTTTAGACATACGACCTTTTGCACTTTGAGTGACAATATATAGTTATAAATATGTGATATACTATGATATTTTCATTAACAATTGCATTTGTTTCAAGATATACAAGTCAATTGGTCAATAAGCAAGTGGCAAGCTGTTCACTAGTAAGAGTTCAAGTACTAAAGCATTTCAAAACACAAATTAGAGATGTTAATGAATCCGATCCTATCGTTCCGAATTGAAAGTTTCTGCTTATAAATCCCATCCTAACAAAAATACACGCAAGGCAGAAGCAGCTAAAAAATGGTCAGTGAGTTTTCAGAAGAATCTCGGTTCTACACTGGACCACGGTAGCCCAGTAGGAAGAGCAGCGGATAAGCAATCGGAGGGTTGAGAGATCGAAACTAGATCCAAACAAACACTGTTATGTACGCGGTGGTTGATGCACATTAAATCTGGCATGGCCTCAAATGTCCTCACATTGCCGTGGTGCGGAAATTTGGAAAATAGGATGCCAGTTCAGGTGACCTAGCCATCTGACCGGGGATCAAAAATACGAGTGGTTTTCCTCGGACCTTTCTCTTCGGTATTGATTCCGGACCGTCGCCAATACCCCTTGAGTTGCTCCCGTGCGACGATAATTCAACAACCCCCTCTATTCCCAGTCGCATATATTCTTCCTCGGTCAGAAGTTGAGTAAATTTTCTGTACTTATAGTTAATGCAGATTTATTAAATTTTATTTTGTTATTTGTCATATAGCTATGCATTTAAACACATACATTATGGAACTGCCATAAATACTCCACCACATGTAATTATAAATATGCGATATACTTGTCATCAACAATTTGCATTTGCATCAAGATGTACGAGAATAACTTTGTCAGTTGCATTTGTATTTATTTTGATACACTACAGTTGATGACATCCTAAATGAGAAAATCATCACGACTTTACAAAACTATTCAAATGTCCATAACACAAATGTATAATCTTTGAAGCTATGTGAATAGATAACGATCTCGACTAAGAGAAATGGATTTGTTCAATAATTAGAAATCCTAAGGAGGCTTCTTGTTCAGCAATTCAAAAGTTCATCCCGTTTTTGGCGCTAGATGGCATTGTATTGCAAAACCGAAGTGTTATCTACTTCATACGTGTGAAGTTTTGATGTTTGAAAGAAGGAATTTCAGCGAGTACTTGGGAAAAAATTGTGTTTTTTTTTATTTTGCTAAGCACTAAAAATGGCAGAAAATAAGGAGCACTTTCGACATATTATGCTATTTTAATTCCGGAAGGGCAAGAATGCTTCGCAGACGCAAAAGAAGATATGCGTTGTTTAATGTGAGGGGTGCCGCTGACGATACCACGTGCCGCAAGTGGTTCAGAAAGTTTCTCGTCACCTGGATCAGTTCTTTAGCCAGAAACCTCAGAACTTCTATGAGCTCGGGATTATACAGCTACCGGAGTGATTTTGAAAGTGTATCGAATAGAATGGCACATACTGCATTGATTAAATGTGAAATTTTTAGTAAAAAAAAATTCCTTCAATTTTTGTCAAAAAAAAACAGGACGAACTTTTGCATCAACTTAATATATGCGAACCCATGTACAAGAGAATCTAAGAACTCAAAGTGGCATAGCGATGACCATTTCCCATCGTACCAAATTTAACTTTCTTGTCATAAATTCCTTCTTAATAAAAACACTCGAAGTTGACCATTTTGTTTATGCGAAGAATCCAAATTTATAAAACGTCGCATTTATTCTTTCTTCAGCTGGAAGTGGAGCAAAATTAAAATACGTCCAAACATAAATTATCATCAAATTTGCAAAATATATGCATGAATAGTTCTCCAGACTGAGTAGGTTGGTTAGTAATTGCATTAACGTCGCATTAGAGCAACACAAAAGGGTTATTGACGACAGTCCTGGATCGATACTGATGGGAACGCTCCGAGGACAACACCTCATTATTTTGTACCACAGATGACGAGGTCGACACCTGAGCTGGAGCCTCACTCTCCAAACTGCCATGCCAACGTGAGGACATTTGAAGCCTCTCCTGATTTAACGTGCCCCAGTCCCTACGTATACGACTGTCTTTGCTTGGATCGAGTTTCTAACTAGCAACCTTACGATTGATAATCCGCAATTCTTCCAATCCCCTTTCTGGACTTAGTATTGCGGATTTCTTTGGTACATTAAATTATATAATGCTGATTGACGCACGTTTATATAAACAGGTAACAAATGGTTACCTAATATATGGGAGTCCTAAAAATCAATTGTAATTTGAATTTATTTTGTTTTTTAGTCTTCTGTCACGGAACATGGAATATTGTTGGAAATGAATCGATTCCGGCGTCCTGAACTGCAATCCCGAATAATTATCAATCGATTTTAGCAATTATGTGCATTAGCAATACGGATTGGTAGTTCAACTGCCTCGCTTGTCTTTGCTTCATAGAAACTGAACAAGATTTTTATGTTTACAGTACTTATTGTCAGACAACACATTGTTCACAGACACACGCGAGTCCTTGTCCCAAAGCATCTTGTAACACGAACTAGCGATGGCCATGAACTTGAGCCCATCGTCCCAAATCGAAAGTTTATTCTCAGAAATCCTTTAACAAAAACATTCGCAAGACAGTAGCAGACAAAAAGGGTGACCTGCTAGTTTCCCCCCAGAATTCCAATTTACAAAACAGTCGCATCTATTCTCCCTTCGATAGGAAATGGAGTAAAACTTAATGCATTTAATTTAATGCACATATATGAAACTGCACTTTGGTTAGATTTCATAAAGCCACTTTAATCCAGTCACAGTCCTAAGCACTTTCCAATAATTTGTACACTACGATCTACTCAACCATTTACATTTGTATCAATATATACAAGCGTTTATAAGTCAATTCTATCAGTGCTCTTGGTCAATTACAGTCTATGGCATACTAATCAGGATATTATTACAACTTAAACTATGTAACTTAACTATCTAACCATCCTCAGTGGGGGTGTCTCGTCATTAGCAAAACTGATCATACTTCGATAGACGAGATATCTCGTCGGAAGAAAACTAATCAGAACTTGATCTCGTCGTCATAGAAATCGATATTACCTTGATGGCGAAATATCTTGTCATTAGCAAAATTAATCAGGTTTTGATGTACAAGACAACTCGTCGAAATCACTGAAGGGGGAAATGTCCGTAATACAAATTATCGTTAATCTCTGAAGCTGTATGGATGGATAACGATCCCGAAGTGAAGGAACGGATTTACTTGAATCTTAGAACTTATATAGTGACTTGCTTGCTGAGTGATGTAAGCTCAATAAACTAGTCACATGTTGGTCACTAATAAACTGGATTCCAAGTCCTAAAATTTGAAGCTAGGCTAAGAAAGACCTGAAAAATCTGTGAACACAAGCTAGCGACGAACTCGATCCGATGGTATTGATTTGAAAGTTTCTTCTTATAAATACTATTTTAATAAAAAAAAGCACAAGACAGAAGCATCCAAAGAAGGGCTCTGCGAGTTTTCCAAAAAAAATCCCAAATTATTAAACAGGCGTATTAATTCACCCTTTGGCCGAAGCAAAATAATACATTTTATTTAAAGCCCATGTATGAAGATGTTATTTTTCCTACAGCCAAAATTTTAACAGTAACTAACAGCCGTAAATGGTTTCCAATATGTTGTGCACTACGATCTATTCATTTACAATTTGCCTCATATATACAAGAGTTTATAGGTAGGTAGGTTAATTAACGTCGTGCTAGTGCTGCTGGTCAGATGACTAGGTCACACCAGAGCTGGAACCCAACTCTTCAAACTTCCACACCACCCCAACGTGAGGACATTTGAGGCCATGACGGATTTAATGTACACCAGACCCCTTGTACAAGACGATCTTTGGTTGGACCGAGTTTCGAACTCGCAACCCTAAGGTTGCTCTTCCAACTGGGCTAACAGCGGCCCCAAGAATTTATAAGTCCCAAAATAATACAACAGAGGTTGTATTATTTTGGTACATTGCAGTTGACGGGATACAAATCAGAATATTGTCACAACTTTATTAAGAAACCATTTAACCCGTTTTTGTAGTTGTCGCGAAGAAGGTCCCGTCCTTATCAAAACTAACCATGTCTTGATAAACTAGATATCTCGTCATTCGCAAAATTAGCGAGATCTTGATGGACGAGATATCTCGTCGAAATCATTGAAATGGTTGAATGTCCATAATACAAATTATTGTCAATCTTTGAACCTCTATTTATGGATGACAATTCCGGCAGAGAGAAGCGGACTAATTTGTTCCTTAGAAATTACAAAGTGACTTCTAGTTGAGATCGGAAATTCAATACGCAAGTCGTTTACTGATACATAAGATTCGAAGTCCTAAAATTTAGGTAGAGTAACGGACAACCAACCGGAGGGTTGCGAGTTCGAATCCTACTAAAGACCGTCGTCTGCAAAGGAAGCTGGTGCAAATTAAATTTATCAGGGCCTCAAATGTCTTCACTTTGGCGTAGTGTGGAAGTTTGCAGAGTGGGGTGCCAGCTCAGGTGTGTTCTCGTCGTCTGACCATGGTTCAAAATTACGTGATGTTGTCCACTGATGGAGGTTGATCCCGTATCGTCCTCAATAGCCCGTTGTGTTGCTCCAGTGCGACGTTAATTAGATACCTACTTAAATTTCAAGCGAGACCAAGATCTAAAGAATCTCGGAAAACAAACTGGAGATAGCGATGAACCCGATCCTATCGTCACCGAATTGAAAGTTTCCTCGAATCATTTCCACTGGGGGTTGATCCCGTATCGTCCTTAATAACCCGTTGTGTTGCTCCAGTGCGACGTTAATTAGATACTTACGTAAAATTTCAAGCGAGACCAAGTCCTAAAGAATCTTGGAAAACAAACTGGAGATAGCGATGAACCCGATCCTATCGTCACCGAATTGAAAGTTTCCTCGGATCATTTCCATTAGGGGTTGATCCCGCATCGTCCTCAATAACCCGTTGTGTTGCTCCAGTGCGACGTTAATTAGATACCTACTTAAATTTCAAGCGAGACCAAGATCTAAAGAATCTCGGAAAACAAACTAGGAATAGCGATGAACCCGATCCTATCGTCACCGAATTGAAAGTTTCTTCTCATAAATACCATCCTAACAAAAACACGCGCAAGACAAGAGCAGCTAAAAAAGAGCCTTGCGAGTTTTCCCGAAGAATCCCAATTTACAAAACAGTCGCATCTATTCTCCCTTCGGCCGGAAGTGGAGCAATTGGAAGAGCACTAAAGGAAGGAGCGGGACTGCCGATCCAAAATAGACGGGCCATGCGCCCCCCTTCCCGCATATTCCACAGAGCCCGGATCGATGCCCAGTGACGTAGACCACCCCCAAGTGCACCCCGACAGTCCTCCACTCGCAGCCAGAAACGCTCCGATCTCCGAACTTGCCAGTCGGTCCTAGTCTACCCGAGTCGGAAGTTCCAATGAACTTTCCTCAACATCCTCCCACCGAATTTGAACTCGGTCGCGCTAGCGACAACTTGCGTACCAACTTTTATCGTTGAAAGTATAGGCTGAATTTCGAAGGAGGACGTCTATATACTCGCCCGTGTTAATTTAAAAAGTGGTGGTTTCGGAGATAGTTTAGGAGCTTTTGGACAGTTTTTATGCGCGTTTTCGGATGCGGAGATGTTTCAGAAAAGACTTCGGATTTCGTATGAGGACTTTGTTATTTTCGGCGGCGGTTTTGAGTGTTTTTATTGAGAAACAATATATATTCGAGGATGGATTGAGGTGCAGTATATGAACATGAGCTGACGGCTGTTGGGAGGTTGTGTCGTCAAGGATAGCTGTTGCTGAAGTGGTGAAGATTGCGATTGAAAGTTGAAACTCCCATGCGCGAATCTGCAAATACTTTCCAAAATACTTTCTAAGCAAAACAAAATCGAAAATATTTGGTGTACTTATCAGAGTGATTTTCATTTGGAAGCCGGAACTAGCTACAGACGTGAATGAATGAATGACATGAATTTTGTGAACAGCGCTGAAGTTTTTAAAATCTTAAGTTGAAACTTCGTATAATGGAAGGAGACAATGCTTAAGCGATAGAAAATTGGTTTCTATATTGACATAATGTGAGAAGGATTTGAGACCTTTGCGAAACCCAGAAAGAAATTTTGCAGGTAAGGATACTTTTTATTTGAAGAGATTGTAAGGACTTGGTTATTCAATAGACAGCTCCCAAATGCTTTGCATTATACTTGATCAACAGTTATTTAATTTTCCAAAGGTTAGGTTTCGTTGATTTTGTTATTAGAGGCTTCATGGGTTGCTGTACGAAAAGATAAGTTCAATAATTATATTTCAGCAGAAGAAATGGTTATATACTTGTGGAAATTATATAATTACGTGTGTGAAAAGTTATTTTTCTTAAATATAATTATATCATGATGAATACTTATTTTTATAATTCAACGTGCTTAAATACACGGGGATGTGTTATTCATAAGTAATTTTTTTTATAAATGTTTGCGTTCTGAAGGTTATTTTGCAGAAAGCGTAATATCGGACAAGTTTCTGAATTAAACAAATATTTGCTTGAAACTTACACTTATTAATATTTATTATATAAGTTTACATTTTATTAAAATAAATAAAAGTTTTATGTGTAAAAATATTATAAAAAGTAAATATAATAAAACAAGCAAATTAATGAATAGTTCAGTTAATGTATGACTAATTCACATTTGATGAAAGAAGTAACATAAATATTAATTTTAATCTTACCACACTTAATATTTAAAGGAAATAATTTTTTTTAAACTGTTTGAACAATTGTGCATAGTAATATTTTTCAGAACGCATGGATGGTTTTGCGCAATTTAGATAACAACATTTAAATTAAATGACTTTGTTCTAATAGCTATTAAGTTTCAAGTGAAATGATGTGATTTAAAATTAAAATAATATTAAATTATAAATCCGATTTTTTTTTCTTTTACTAAACGGCTAACTTAACGTTATTAACAAGTCTAAAAATAGGTAGAAATGCTCAATACTCTTAAAATTAAATTTATTTTTATCAAATCTTACTGAAGAATGTAAACTCCAAATTACTACAATAGTAATGACGTCGCTTTAATTCATGTTATCTAAAATCAGAAGTTTAAGAAGAATTGTATTTTTGAGCGATCATAAATGTTAAAAGTGGAATTTCTTTGCACTTTAAAGACAATCATGTTTTCAATAAGATTTTTTATTACCTGATAATGAACTAAAAACCGATCAATATATAAGCGTATAAAAGGAAAAAATCCCGGTTGATTTAAGTAAATGAGTGAATACAATTATTGTACCTCAAATATTTACAAAATAAACTAAACTGCACATAGTAAAACTAAATATTCATAATTATTTATGGAAATTTATTTTTGTGTCTGCTGGGATTGTTATATAGATATACGAGATGATTTGAATGCAGAAAAATTTCCATAGTTAATACCCATTTATATTGAATGTAAAATGGGTATTAATGTCATATGGGACAGTGGATGTTCAGAACAAACTTGCTGTTAGTATTCAATTGTTAGGAAATTTACACAAGGGTTGTCCTACGAAAATGCATATATGTAAAATTTGGTTCAATGTTACGTCATTCGGAAGTTATTACATAAAACATGGTCAAACATTTTGAGCAATTAGCGTAAATAGATACGTCACACAGACATTTTAGATGTATTGTCAAAATTTTAATTCATATAATAATTTGGATACATATAAACCAAATTGACTGCATTTGATAAAGCACATCACTCAATTGTAAAGAAAACGATTTGGGAATGAATCGCCTAAATTTTTTACAAAAGCAACGCATAGATTCGCCGTGAATTTATATCTCTTGTACTTAGATATATACGACGTATTTCAAGAATTATCCAAAAAAAATTTCAAGTAACTCAACTAAAAAGAATGCGCAAGAAACAAATTTTAAAACAGAAAAATATATTTATAAAATCTCAATTGTCAAGAAAGGCGTTTTAAACTTTTTATACTTATCTACTAGCTGTTTATAAGTAACTTCGTTAAAGTTAATCTCAATTAAAGAATTATTTTTGCTATCCACAGAATTTGATATCAATAAATTTTTAACCGCTAAAATTAAACAGATTTTTTCATCGATTTTTTAAGTCCATTATCCCCTTAATCTATTATGTAATAACCATTAAATCAAAATATAATTATTTCATTACAATTATGTAATAACTATTTTATTTGATGAAAAAAGCGTTTGATCTTTGTATTTTATCTGTCGATATATTTTTAAAACAAGTTAAAGGGAGAACTCGTGACCCTCAAGGCTTCTCACCCTCTAGCTATGCAAATTAAAATGATATAAGCCATAGCTTTTAATGAAGCATTTCGTAAAATGTAAAAACACTTACTAAATAACTAAAAGAGCTTATTAAAAAATAAGGTTCCCAAATTATTTTTTACTTGAAACTCCTTTAAGTATTTGGTATGAATGCTATGTATCAAATACGCATTATCCGAAAAGTGTACTTCATTTTTAACACCGAACGTTTAAGTAAAGCTTATTTAACCGTTCTGTGAAGTGAACCGTTCTGTTTAACCGTGACGAAGTGTCTCGTCATAAGTAAGACTCACCGGATCGTGACAAAAAAGGTGACCAGATCTTGATCTCGTCTTCAAAAAATCTGCAATAGTTTGATGACGAGATATATCGTCATTAGCAAAATCAGTTACATCTTGATGGATCAGATATCTCCTTGAAACTCTTTCAGATGGTGGGTTTTCCCTTAAGCTTTTCATAATTATCAGGATTGTTCGAGATTGGACTCCACTAAGGTTTAAAAGAGTTTCTTAACCCTTCAAATGGTTTCGACGAGTTATTTCTTCATCACGATATTGCCGAATTTTTTGACGATGGCGTTATCAAGATCTGGTCAGTTTTCGTCTAATCACGAGGTATCTCATACGTCAATATTTGCCAGTTTAGCTAATGACAAGATGCCTCGACATTAGCAGAACTTACCACCCCTTAATAGACGAGATGGCTGGACATTAGAAGAAAGGTAACCATTTTTTCTTGTCATCATTAGGAAATAGGCAATATATTGGTGACGAGATGGAGTAATTGGGCAGTTTTGTCTCGACGGAAAATCTCGTCATTTTGAAAATTTATCAGATCTTGATGGACGAGATATCTCGTAGAAGCTTAATCGAATTGTAGAAAAAATGTGTCCAAGATTAAATAATCCCAGAGTTATTTATATTTTAACGTGCAACTTAGAGGCGAATGAAATTGCGGAGTAAAATTTGTATGAATTGTAATTGGCCATTCTGTATTATATTGTTCATTAGACTGCTATTCTACAAATAAAAAAAATTCAGAACAGTCTGAAATTTTGGATGAGAACGTTTTCAATTTCAAAAATACGGTCTATTCGGAGAGACTGAATTTTAATTTTCATTATCAAAAGTTTATATAAAGTTTGTTAAACCGATATATATATATAAATGACAAATTAGATCTAATAACTCAAATTTAAACTAAATCTAGCTTTTAACCTACGATTTATTATCATGTATTTTTAAATAGGAAATACGTTATTCGTAGATGAATTATAAACTTGCATTGAGATTTGATTATAGTTTGCTCTATATTTAATATAATTTAAGAGTACGTTTTTGTATAATACGAATATCTGAGAAAATGTTCTTTTAAGAATCCCTTTTATCTATTATAAATAAAAGATTGAAAAGAGTTATGAATAAGTATAAAATTATTTTTTACAAGTTAATACAGTATGGTGCAGTTACGTATAATATATATATATATATATAGTTAATGGTGATCATTTCTAATGAGATATGTTAAAATTTAAGAATTCTAAATAAATCCATATTTATTTGTTTTGAATGTTCATGTAGAACTAAACTAACTACAGTAGAATGTGGCTTATCAATTCGTTTGTAAAACAACCAAATTACAATCATTCTCTAACATAGAAGTAACGTAAAATTTATTTAATTTTACCTTTTCAGGTGTAGCCTTCATTTGGTATTTTTATGGTATTTCTCTTCCAAATACATGAACTATAAATATGACTTTTTCCCTTACAAACATGTTCATTACACACAAATTGTCACAAACACATTCATATTTTCATTATACCCAGAAACTATACATGTTAATTCCGACCCATTGAACTTATTTTTCTTGAATGGACGTATAAAACTTTAGAAACTTTTTCGTTAAAAATGACGCCAAAAATTTTAATATGAAGTGGTTTAGATTCCATTGTTCATTTTTACGGAACATAGGCCATATTTGGCCAAGCTGAGCCAAACATACAACAGACAATTTAAGTAAATAACAATCTCTTCAAATCAAAACTCTGAGGAAAAGTAAGATAAACCAATTGGTACTAAACATAAAATATATTTCTTAGTATTAGATATATAAAACTCTATTCGATTAATTTTCATGTAACCGAAATTGCTTTCATTTCCTCCTACAGGGTGTGTTGAAACACTGTAGACGCATTAACTCTCCATTGGTTACGATAAGATATCTCGTCCATCAATATCTGACCAATTTTGTTAATGACAAGATACCTCGTCGAAAGACAACCACCAGGAGGGTTAAGAGAAGAAAGGAACACACCTAAATTGTAATCGCAATAGTATGTACGTCAGCAATAACTGCTTGGATTTGGTAGAGTGAAGTTATAGGTTTGCTGTTGTCCATTCTAGGCCATCGTCATTTTAGACGCTGAATTAGAACGGGCACATCTTTTAACGAATACAGTGCGAATACTATGCTGAATACTGAAATACAGGCTTACAACATAGTTTCCGGAAGTAGGCGCGACAACCCTTGTGGGGGTGCTGAAGAAATATGGGAAGGGGTAATACTAATCCCAAGGACAATAAGAGGCATTGAGGAGAGGGAAGCTACAATAAGATGCAAAGACATTGCCGCCTTAAATTGTTTGAAGCAAATACTTATCCATTTGATCATACAGATACTCATTATCACTATTACAAAAATTATGCGTTGCAAAATGCAAGTTACAAATGATCTAACTTTTGAATTGACACAAATTTCATGCAAGCAATTTTTTTAACATTATATTTATAAAATTCAAGTTCTTCTCGGCAGGCTGAAATGCCTGTTTATCAGTAACTACACGGGTAAATGCAAGACGATCAGAATAAACTAACAATTTTGTTAGATAAATCCATGGCGTAAATCCCTGAGTATATTTCTCTCTTCTGTGTCAGTAAAACTTTCATTGTGTGTATGTCTATTTTTTGATATTGTATGTCATGTATCTGGCGCAGCATGGCCAAATATAGCCTTGCGCCATAAAACATCAACAATTACATGGAATCTTGAAAAACTACGGTCAAAGTAAAAATCAATAAAACTGGTGTTCCCAATAGCTCAATGCGCTAAAGGCGACGGTACGGGACCAATCCCCAAGGTTAGATCCGAGGACAACACCACGTAATTTTGAACCACGTTCAGATGACGAGGCAATACCTGAACAAACATCCCATTCTCCAAACTTCCACACTACTCTAACGCGAGGACATCAGAGGCCACCACAGATTTAATATGCAACAGCCACCATGTGCACGGCGGTCTTTGGTTGGACCGAGTTTCGAACTCGCAACCCAAAGGTTGCTAATCCGTTACTCTTCCAATTGGGACAACGCCTCGCAATTTTGAACCATGGTTAGATAACGATAACAACGCTTGAGCTGGAACACCACTCTCCAAACCTCGTCATCGCACAGAGGTTTAAAATTTCTTAGTGTTTTCCTGCGGGAATAATCCAGGACTGCCCTCAATAAACCGTTGTATTGCTCCAGGTCGTCATAAATTCACCTACTTAGCACGTCAATGCGGTGTTGACCTCATCATCCAACCATGGTTCAAAGTTAGTAGATGCTGTCTTCGTATCTTTCCTTTCGGTAGTGATCAGAGATACTGTCGCCAATAGCCCGTAGTGTTGTTCCCAGTGCGACGTATATTTAAATACTTACCTATCTTGCACATCTAGGGAGTGCTTGAAACATACATCCCTATGTCAATACGGCTTAATTGTGTATTACCTATATCCCCTTAGTGCCACGGTAGGCCAGTTGGAAGAGTAGCGGATTAGCAACCGGAGGTTGCGAATTCGAAACTTGGTCTAACCAAACACCGTCGCGTACGTGGAGGCGTTAAATCTGTCGTGGCCTCAAATGTCCTTACGTGGGCGTGGTGTGGAAATTTGGAGAGTGTGGTGCCAGTTCAAGTGTTGACCTCGTCATCTGACCATGGTTCAAAAATACGAGGTGTTGTCCTCAGATTTTTTCCTTCAGGATGGATCCCGGACCGTCGCCAATAGCCCATTGTGTTGCTCCAGAGCAATATTAATTCAACTACCTACCTTATATCCCCTTAAAATGTACACGAAAAGCTTTGAAACCCCCTGTATATGACAATATAAATATATTTATAAGTATTATTCCACAGTAGGTAGTTATTTTAATTAACGTCGCACTGAGGCAACACAATGGGCTATTGGTGACGGTCTGGGATCACACCCGATGTATATATATATATATTTGTAAAGTGCGTTTATTCTATTATTCTATATTTGTAAAGTGCGTTTATTCTATTATTCTATATTTGTAAAGTGCGTTTATACTATTATTCTATATTTGTAAAGTGCGATTATTCTATAAGTATTTATATAAAACATTTGCTTTTTCTTATAATAGATGGGACTTATGCAATATCGTTTTCGTTCGAAACTTGAAATCTCTTATCCCGAGATATATATGATTTCATATTTCAAATATGTCAAGCAGGTTGGGAAAAGCAATATTAAAAGTCGGCTTATATATATTTTTTTTCTTAAAACGCTTTTAGGTTTAAAATATTCTTATATCATGAGTTTTATTAGTGTGAATGTATCCTGAATATATGATTACCAATATGAAAGATCAGCGTTTACAAATATGGATTTGATATCCTGCATTCACTCACATTTTCAATTTGAAATTTGTAAATAGATCGATTTGGATATTGCAGATACGTTTTGAATATAAATGGTATTTTTACATGTCAAGTTTTGATATTATGTCTCATAAGTATTGGGATCTATGCTTTCGAGCTGATTCGATTTCAATACAATAAATATAAGATTGAAGGGTTAAATTATTTTAAAGCTTTTATTTTGGTTTAAGCATTATGGGATATTAAAATTATTTAAAATACTTTTAGGACTGCCTAAGATATTTTTATTAATTCAAAATAAGAATATTGATCATTCCCGTGTTATAAAATAATTTAGTTTCTGGTTATTTATTTAATCTATATAGGTTTTTAAAAAAAATGTGACGAAGTAATTATTCTTAATGTTTTCTTAAAATTATCCGTTCGCTTTTAAAGCAGCAAAAATACTTTTCAATGATAAAAACCATCTCTTCAATTTATATTTAAATAGACAACAAAATAATGCCGTTGTGGCAACATTTAAAAAGATCTCTAGAATGTGTGTTCTTATCGTTACAACTGTTCACGTTAAGAATTATTCGACTAGCTGTATGCCTCGCAAATTTTCTCCGTATGCATGTCAAACAATTTGATATTTATTTATTTATCAGCTTTAATAGTTACTTTTGAATAAATTATGTTTTCTTGTGCCTGAGATGTTTATTGCAGTTAATAACACGCTGAAATAACATCGAAAAATTGATTGCTGCTAGCCAGCATTTGAGTTGGGGTTCTTCCGGAAGCCATAACTGGTATCTCCAAAGGTGGTGACCCATTTGTTCAACACTCTGCTGAGCGCATCATGGAAATCCAGTAAATTTTAAAAGCATTATTATTTTTTTTGCAAGAACCGTCTAAAGTGGATTCGATCGTATCCGCAATGCGTTTTGACTCCTAGCATTGCTGCTTTTAAGTATGTTACCTGGTGTAGAAGCTGAAAAAATATCCAAGGTAACCCCTAAAATTCCTCCGTTTTGGCGAGATAGACCGGACCTATGGTTCAAACAATTGGATTGTCAATTTAAAATTGCTAATATAAACGTTGATTCAACTAAGAGGAGGATCCGCTCAAATATTAAACCTTAATTTTTCTACATCAATATAAATTATGAAATACGTCACCATTGTGACGGACAGCTCCTTGCCGGGTTGGAGATTAATTCTCGGAGTTGACTGAATAGATAAGATATGAATCAAGCTCTTAGCGCTAAAGTTTAAACACTAGAAGACATGCTTGATTACTTAACAAAACAAAAATTTCCCTCTTTTTGATTACGATAAGGATTTTCAGTGCAATTAGAAGACGATAATTTTACTTCCAGTTATTTAAAGTGGAATCATAGACGCTGAATATAAGTAGATTGAATATTGCTATATAGAGGACTTCAAACAGGGTAATCAATAGGTCGATTATTAGTCACGTGACTGCTCTGTGACAGGGTAGGTGTGTAACGCGCAATTCTATAGACGACAAAAGTGGTGAAATCGTCAATGTCGCTATTACTATGAACTGCGGTCCAATCAGATGATGAATCAATGGAATGGCGTTTTCTCCCATTCATTCATATGGTGATGTGGACCAATCGTATGATGAATGTTCCGTTCCACTCGGTAAATTAATCAAGTCACGTTACAACTAGTTTTGGTCACATGATCCTATTCATATAAAAATATTACCATAACTCACTTTACTTTTATGTTTCCTCTATGTGTGTAATACTTACATGAAGCACATTCTTTCGCAAAAACACTAGCGCCACCTGAATTTAACTTTACAGAATAACCTTTCACAGTGAAAGCGTCTCATACAAAAAATATGCAAATGATTTCAAATCACGCTATAAAACCAATACATTAAATTTCAGAAAACTGAGCCGTTACAAATAGTTTTAATGTATTATGGAATGATATTCGTTATGAAATTTATAATTAATCAATTATTAAGTAAGTGCAAATGGTGAATGGAACTTAAAACATTGATTTCGTGTCTAACTAAAATTTGAGTTTATAATACAAATTTATTCAATAACTAACTTATGAATTCTGCTGTTAAGTTTAATTCTTTCCTAAGCTAACTTTTTATTCAAGAAAATTTAAAGCATACTTATTGTTTTTCTTGTTAAATACATTTTTCTTTCGAAAATAATTGCTTGAATGAAATGTAACGTTAGCGAATCTCTGATATCCAGTTTATTTGATTTATGTTCTGTAATTTTTATCATCTTTAAATTCCTTACTAACGACGATGACGATACTTCTGCATTATTAAAATCTGCCATATTTCCCGCGTTTAATATCATCTATTTGAATGAGATATACATATTTAAGCGTCGTAAATTTAAATCTAATGTATTTAGAAGTGGTAGACGATGGGGGGATTAGAATATCTCATTTAAATATATATTTTCCTAAATGAGAATCATTTTGACACAATCACGTTGCATAATAATAACTACTTAAATATCCATTTAAACGCATTCGCAAGCTACCATAATATCAAATAAGGGAGGGGTAAGAATAATAAAATATTCCCTTTTATATATCATCTACTTACTTCTTTTGTACAACCTTGATGTTTAATGTTTCAATGACACTTTTATTTGTGTTCTGCAAAAGGGTATTTGTGGATCTATGGATATTTTTTAAACTTCGGAATTTTTGTTTCTTCGGCTATTGAATAAATCTATTCGTTTTCTTTATTCGATGAGAAAATCTCAGTTTAAATCAACCAATCACATTATTGAATCTCTAAAAAGAAAGAATACTTATATTTAGAGCTATTCCCTTTAGCGTATCGTTGGTCTGCGGTAGCCCGGATGGAAGAGTAACGGATTAGCAACCGGAGGATTGCGAGTTCGAATCCAATAAAAGACCGTCCTGTACAAAGGGGTCTGATGTACATTAAATCCGTCGTGGCCTCAAATGTCATCACGTTGGTATGGAAGTTTGGAGAGGGAGGTGAGATCTCAGGTGTTGCCTCGTCATCTCTGACCGTGGATCAAAATTAAGTGGTGTTGTCCTTGAGTATTTCCATTTCTGATTGATCCCGGACCGTCACCAATAACCCGTTGTGTTGCTCCAGTGTGACGTTAATTAAAATACTTACCTACCTTAGCGTATCGTTACCAAAATTATCTGGAAGATCTCGTGTTAAGCATTTTATGTAGAAATATTATTTCAAGATTAATTTGAAATCAACTTGAATAATTTGTGCAAGTAATTATTTTTAAATACTAACTGACACTGGACTTAAATACCGAATAAGGCTTGCGAAAACGCATTTCAGCGCTCGTAGGATAATGGTACCGTGGCCATATGCTTGACATTTTCCAACAAAAAAAAAGGACCCGTGGATATCATTACTAATGAACAAAGTCGAAATCTAATGGTCAGGTAAGTATGCTCACTTTAATTGGTTGAATTTCGTGTCCAATATTTCTCTCTCTACCGTGCTCCAAACAACTATGTAACCCTCTGAGTGCTTTCGACGAGATATCTCGTACTTCAAAATTCGATCGTTTTCGCTAATGACGAAGTATCTCTTCATCGAGGTATTACCTATTTCTTCTATGATGACGACAAGTCCAAAATCTGATCAGTTTTTTTTAATGACGAGATATCTCGTCCATCAAAATCTGGTCAGTTTAGCTGACGAGATATCTCGTCCATCAAAATCTGGTCAGTTTAGCTGACGAGATATCTCGTCCATCAAAATCTGGTCAGTTTAGCTGACGAGATATCTCGTCCATCAAAATCTGGTCAGTTTAGCTGACGAGATACCTCTTTGAGACAACCACAAGTAAGGTGAATTGCAACCATTTGTACTTATTTTTTTAGAATTAAACTCGTGAACTATCATCTTTCGTAAAATATTAACTTTCTTTTCACAGAAAGTTAACGCCAAATAAGTTGCACCTTTAAAAATAGGTTCTTCGAAAACACGCATTCCTCGACAATTAAAGAGGATGGTAGAAATAGAAATCTAATAGGAAAAGCTTACATCAATCTCTACTAAATTTCCGGAAAAACGGGAATTAGGAGCTCTGCGCTTTCATTTCCTGTTTTGATCTCTCCGGATCAAATAAGATGGAAAACACGGCGTTGTTCAGATCGGACGAAGTCGGGTCCTACTTTCGTCGCAATTTGCGGAGCAGGCTTGCAAT
This sequence comes from Meta bourneti, assembly GCA_933210815.1. Classification (NCBI taxonomy): domain Eukaryota; kingdom Metazoa; phylum Arthropoda; class Arachnida; order Araneae; family Tetragnathidae; genus Meta; species Meta bourneti. The sequence continues at coordinate 68,488,980 of OW119932.1, read as the reverse complement.
TTCCTAAGAAAATAGGAATCGCGACGTTTGCTTTAATTCCAGTTCTGAGATGAAAATAAGGAAGACGTACACAGTGAAACGTAAATGTTAGACACTTATTAAAGTCTTTCTTTTCTACGTGTAGTCGTGAAGTAATTTTCCGAAGTGCATTTGATTCATAAACGCTTTTCTTGTCTTGTTCTAGTCTCCAGTTTAATTAAGAAATAAAACTCTGTTGACACCCAAGTTCTGTGTTCTTAAAGCGGAGCCATGGCACGCTGAAATGCCGCTACAATATTTCAAGAGTGCCGACAAAATACGAGATGTTTCAAAATACCTTTCTTGTCTTATTCTCTGCTTCAGGCACTTTAGGATTGATCCCGGACCGTTGCCTGTTGTGTTGCTCCAGTGTGACGTTAATTAATATACCTACCTCTTCTTCAGCAAAGTTTCATTTAGAACGAAAACTGTAATGCCCATCCAAGTCGAGCTCAAATCAAGGGGTGCTGTGGCACACTAAAACGCCACTACGACATTTTAAGCTTCGAGATTGATACGCGGTGTTTCAAAATGCTTTTCCTTATCCTATTCTTCAGGCAACGTATCATTAAGAACTAAAACTCTGATGAGATTCAGGTTGAACACTATTCACGGGTTGTAGTGGCACTCTAAAATGCCGCTACGACATTACAAGCGTGCCGACAAAATACAAGGTGTTTCAAAATATTTTTCCTGTCTTATTCGCTTCTTCAGGCTACGTTTCATTGAGAACGAAAACTCTGATGAGATTCAGGTTGAACACTATTCACGGGTTGCAGTGGCACTCTAAAATGCCGCTACGACATTACAAGCGTGCCGACAAAATACAAGGTGTTTCAAAATACTTTTCCTGTCTTATTCGCTTCTTCAGGCTACGTTTCATTGAGAACGAAAACTCTGATGAGATTCAGGTTGAACACTATTCACGGGTTGCAGTGGCACTCTAAAATGCCGCTACGACATTACAAGCGTGCCGACAAAATACAAGGTGTTTCAAAATATTTTTCCTGTCTTATTCGCTTCTTCAGGCTACGTTTCATTGAGAACGAAAACTCTGATGAGATTCAGGTTGAACACTATTCACGGGTTGCAGTGGCACTCTAAAATGCCGCTACGACATTACAAGCGTGCCGACAAAATACAAGGTGTTTCAAAATATTTTTCCTGTCTTATTCGCTTCTTCAGGCTACGTTTCATTGAGAACGAAAACTCTGATGAGATTCAGGTTGAACACTATTCACGGGTTGCAGTGGCACTCTAAAATGCCGCTACGACATTACAAGCGTGCCGACAAAATACAAGGTGTTTCAAAATATTTTTCCTGTCTTATTCGCTTCTTCAGGCTACGTTTCATTGAGAACGAAAACTCTGATGAGATTCAGGTTGAACACTATTCACGGGTTGCAGTGGCACTCTAAAATGCCGCTACGACATTACAAGCGTGCCGACAAAATACAAGGTGTTTCAAAATATTTTTCCTGTCTTATTCGCTTCTTCAGGCTACGTTTCATTGAGAACGAAAACTCTGATGAGATTCAGGTTGAACACTATTCACGGGTTGCAGTGGCACTCTAAAATGCCGCTACGACATTACAAGCGTGCCGACAAAATACAAGGTGTTTCAAAATACTTTTCCTGTCTTATTCGCTTCTTCAGGCTACGTTTCATTGAGAACGAAAACTCTGATGAGATTCAGGTTGAACACTATTCACGGGTTGCAGTGGCACTCTAAAATGCCGCTACGACATTACAAGCGTGCCGACAAAATACAAGGTGTTTCAAAATATTTTTCCTGTCTTATTCGCTTCTTCAGGCTACGTTTCATTGAGAACGAAAACTCTGATGAGATTCAGGTTGAACACTATTCACGGGTTGCAGTGGCACTCTAAAATGCCGCTACGACATTACAAGCGTGCCGACAAAATACAAGGTGTTTCAAAATATTTTTCCTGTCTTATTCGCTTCTTCAGGCTACGTTTCATTGAGAACGAAAACTCTGATGAGATTCAGGTTGAACACTATTCACGGGTTGCAGTGGCACTCTAAAATGCCGCTACGACATTACAAGCGTGCCGACAAAATACAAGGTGTTTCAAAATACTTTTCCTGTCTTATTCGCTTCTTCAGGCTACGTTTCATTGAGAACGAAAACTCTGATGAGATTCAGGTTGAACACTATTCACGGGTTGCAGTGGCACTCTAAAATGCCGCTACGACATTACAAGCGTGCCGACAAAATACAAGGTGTTTCAAAATATTTTTCCTGTCTTATTCGCTTCTTCAGGCTACGTTTCATTGAGAACGAAAACTCTGATGAGATTCAGGTTGAACACTATTCACGGGTTGCAGTGGCACTCTAAAATGCCGCTACGACATTACAAGCGTGCCGACAAAATACAAGGTGTTTCAAAATATTTTTCCTGTCTTATTCGCTTCTTCAGGCTACGTTTCATTGAGAACGAAAACTCTGATGAGATTCAGGTTGAACACTATTCACGGGTTGCAGTGGCACTCTAAAATGCCGCTATGACATTACAAGCGTGCCGACAAAATACAAGGTGTTTCAAAATACTTTTCCTGTCTTATTCGCTTCTTCAGGCTACGTTTCATTGAGAACGAAAACTCTGATGAGATTCAGGTTGAACACTATTCACGGGTTGCAGTGGCACTCTAAAATGCCGCTACGACATTACAAGCGTGCCGACAAAATACAAGGTGTTTCAAAATACTTTTCCTGTCTTATTCGCTTCTTCAGGCTACGTTTCATTGAGAACGAAAACTCTGATGACACAAGTTAACTGCTGTTCAAGGGGTGCCGTGGCACACAAAATGCCGACATTCAAGCGTGCCGACAAAATACAGGTGTTTCAAAATGATTTTACTGCCTTATTATATTCTTCAGGAAACGTTTAAATAAGAAATAAATCTCTGATGAACCCAAGTCGAGTGATATTCAAAAGGTATGCTGCGTCACACTAAATTACTGGTACATTTTATAATACGTTTCTTGCCTCATTCTATTCTTCAGGCAGCGTTTCATTGAGAACAAAAACTCTGGTGGCACTCAAATCGACAGCTATTCGAGGGGTAAAATGCAACTACATTTCAAGATTGGCGACAAATACATGTATTTCAAAACACACTGTACTTCAAATGTATAATGCTACTTAAGTGTTTCCGTTTTTGAATTCATGAATTGTTTATCTAAAAATATTTTACGTATATCTTACCTATTGTATCGTAATATTTCATAATTTCTCTTATTAGAATGATTTTTGTTGGCTAAATTATTTTCATTTTCTCACCTCTGAACTCTTCCTTTGCAAAAATGTTACAAAATCTTCCTTTCCTTGATATTTTACTGCGATTATTCTTATCAGCATGCTATTCATAAGTTGTGCAAAGTTTTATATTTAAGTACTCTTTGATTCTCCGTTCATAAAAATATTTTACAATAACCTACCTACTTCATAATGTTCCATAATTTATCTTATTAGAATGCTCGTTATCATTTGCCCTTAACTTATTTTCATTTCCTCAAACTTTGATTGCTTTCTTGTAAAATTATTTCACATTTTATTTTTCAACATATTTTTCACAATTATTCTTATGAAAGTATCTAACCACTGTCTGCATATGAGCACTCCTGACTGTCCATATTTAAAAATATTTTACAATAACCTACCTACTTCATAACGTTCCACAATACCTCTTATAAAAATAATCTTCATCGGTGGCACATAACTTATTTTCATTTCTTCAATAGTTGATTGTTTTCTTGCAAAAATGTTTCACATTTTACTTTTTCATTATATTTTCTACAATTATTCTTAAGAGAGTGAATGTCTTCAGCATATCTAACCACTGTCTACATTTGAACTCTCCTGATTGTTCACATTTAAAAATGTTTTATAATATCTTACCTAATTCACCAGGAGATTGTACTACAATTATTTTCATTAGAATGCCCCTCATCAGTTATATCCAAGCACTTTTATCTGAGCAAGCCTATATAAACGTGTACATATAAGATACTTTAAATATATTATCCACTCTATAACTTTTTACTACAATTAGTCGAGAGTTCTTCAACTGTGGTACTTGAATGTCCATTTCCATAAATTATGCACTTAATATAGCAGAAAGTTTGAAATGAATATAATTGATTCTATTTCGAATTTGTAAAATAGCGCCACGATGTAATTAAAACGCAATTGAATTAATTATTTAAACATTCAGTGCGTAGACAATCAAAATTTTAAAAATCGAACCTGTAATTTGTAAAAATCATTTTTCAAATACTAATCATACTTGCTAAATTATTCAGAAACATGTTATTTTTAAAATATTGTTATAAAATAATAACTTGTTTCGTTCAACACTATAAATTTACTTTGAAGTGTGCAAATATTTTTCAAGAACCTTCCTGAATCTTTTCAGAAATGTGCTTGCATAAATAATCTATTCTCTCAGTTTGTTCTTCATTATAAGTATTGCTATCACAACGAAAGTGTTCTTAAATATGCATTAACTTTAAAAGAATATCTACTGTGCTTTCCTTGGACAATTGAATTAGTTAAACGTGCTTTGGAATGAGTGCTTTTTGTGCTAGCATCTTACTAAAATGTTAAATATTTTCTTCGAGAAAATTCTTTAAAAAGCACTTGGCTTGCGCTAAATTTTGAAGAGTTTTCTTTAAAAAAAAACAACACGTAAAACGAGCAAAATGTTAAAATAACATTGTGAGTATTTGAGAGCTTAGTTTTTCCGGCTAGAAATCTTTACAAAATTTGAAATATTTATTTTTTTGTCTGTGCAAAATATTGTTTTACATAATCTTTCTTTCTTAAATAATAACGAAGTTTAAGCTACGTTTCGATTTTGAGTTGTAATTACAGTATTTTAAAAATTATCAGGGTATTATTTTTAATTTTTAAATAGTTATTTTGTTTTTATAGGCAAATACCTTGGTGCACATTTTGAGCGCAAGCAACAGGCTAAGAATATATTTACTCTTTGAATGCTAACATAAATTATTTATGTTAGCATTCAAATATCGACATTTAATGCTATATTTTCTCGTATCAAACAGCTCTACTGTTTAATTTGATAAAGGCTTTATTTTATGTCGTAGTATTTCGTTTTGTATCATTATTTGCATTTTCGAGACATGTAAGGAAATAACGGTATTCTAAACGTCAAGTATTATGAGTTGTTATTTATTTGCATTTGTTAGACATTTAATGAATGAAAGATATTCTAAATATTAAATTATTACGAGCTATGTTTTTGCATTTGTTAAACGTGTAATGAATGAAAGGTATTCTAAACGTTTAGTGTTATTTATTTGCATTTTTAGACGTGTAATGAAAGAAATTCTAAGTATCAAGAATTATGAGTTGTGCTTTTGCACTTGTTAGACGCGTAATAATTTAAATGTTTTCTAAGCTTCAAGTATTTTATGTCATTTATTTGTATTTTTAGACGCGTAATTAATGAAAGGTATTCTAAACAGCAGGTATAATGAGTTGTTATATTTTTTTCATATCATAATTTGTTTCATTAGTTTCATATTTTTTTACATGAAATGAATGAAAGATACTCTAAACATGAAGTATTATATCTTAAATTTCCAGTAGCTGGATTATCTGTGATTTATGCGTTCTTTTAATAACCATTCTTTTAAATATTGAATTTATAAAATGCTATCATATTATACTTCATTTAAATATTTATTAAATGCTTTAATCTTAAGTTTCGTGCAAGTACTTAAATAGTTTTCATCAGGATGATGTGGGGCAATTTCATTTGCGGGTTAAGTGCTTCTCTCCCCACTGAATATAAAACGAGTCTGTGATTAAAGTAGGGTCTGCCACCTGCTGGAAATACTTGAAGGAGTCCTATAGATTAGTTTTATGACTAGAGCGCTTCGTATTTCCCCAGGAGAATTGCGCAGACCTAAGAAAGACATAAATGAAATTATATGTTCCTGCCCCACTCCCAATACATTGCAAACAAGAGACAGACCTATTGTAAAATGAGTTCTTAGTACGCACTTGCACACATCATGTGGTTTAAGTGCGACCCTATGAAATAGAAGTGGATAATAATTTTTCAAATAATATCATTTTTAACCATTACTTTTTATCTTTAAATAAAGTATAGAGAGTGTAAAGGTATTAGTAAAGGGTCTTGGAGTCTTGTAAAAATATTTTATTCTAATTATACTGGGACATTATAGTAATTGGTTCAAACGGAACTTTGAAGATTTCAATATGCACTTGCCACACCTCACACTACATTAAACTTTTAAATTGTTACGTAAAAATTATTATATTGATTTTCAATAATGTGCTACTAATTAATTGAGTTTTAACTCTCCAACTGGTTTCGACGAGATATCTCGTCCATCAAGATCTGATCAATTTTGCCCATAGCGAGATTCATCGTTGAGACAAAACTCAAAGAGAAATGAAGGTACAAGTAGGAAAAACACATTATCCCTTGCCCAGAACTGGTGACAATTTGGAACAGGTTTTATATGATAATCTGGCCACTACACGGCAAGTTTTCCACCCGAAAAAATCCCCATGAGGTTTCAGATAAAAATAATTTAGAATCTGGGTGAAAGGCTTAGTCCAGTAATGTTGTAAAATATGTTATGCATAAACTCATTGGACGTAATAAAAATCAAAGCAGATAAGAGTAGAAATATACTTTGAACATTTATTATACGAAGTTGATTAAAGTTAGCGAAGTTATCAGTAGCATATTTGATTCTTTAGCCAATTATTCCATTCAATATTTATATGTAAAAAGACAATTGAATTAATTTTTCTCCTATTATGTTGGCTTCTAAAAACTTAATTGAGAAAAGAAATGACGCCATTGTAAAATCGTTTTATGTTCCAATTTTAATTCTATTCTAACATTCCTTTTCATTTTTACTAGAAAAAATATTCAATTGAATTAATTGTTTCGTTCAATATAATGGAATACCATTGAGAATAAAAATTCGTAGTGTGATATTTTATTATCTGCTTAGTTTAGTTCTCTTTAAGATAGATAAGTTTTGTTCTTATTTGTTTTATTTTCAAATTTGGGTGCGAAAACTTTGTGCACTTTACGAGTTAGTTTTTAAAGAGAATGACATTTAAAGTGTGTTTGTTTTATTCAACTGTAAATTTAAAGATTTTCGGAAGAGCTCAATTATGGATATTACGTTTATTTCCTTTAAAAAAAATTTAACTATTTTCCATCTACATAAATTCCAATTAACTATGGGTCGATACTTTATGATGTGAGTAGCTTAAATAAAGATTTCTAGGAATAAACGTTATATCCATTGTTTGCAGTAAGTACTGATAATTTCGAAATTCAATGCTTAATATTTTTCATTCGAAGATAGTTAAGATCTTTAGTATGGAAGAAGCACTACAGCAAATTTTTAACTATTGTACTCCGTTCTTTATAATTTAAAATTTTTCTGTTGGTAATTTTTCACGAAATCAGAGGTTTAATATCAGTTTTTCTTCTAAAAATAATTTTAAATTATTTGGAAATCCATTGTTGAGTGTTAAGCTAATACAAAACTAAGGAAGTAATTGCGATATTATTTTGTTAAATATTAGTTCCATTTTAATAAAATAAAGAAGGAACGAAATATTAAAGTATTAAAAACTCAAGTCTTGAATTGAAATATACAAATATTTAATTGTACATCCTTTTCCTTTAGTTACTTTATAGCAAATTATATTTCATATTAACTTCTCATTTAATTCTTTATCCATACACATTTCCTTTATTTTAGTTCAATCTTTGAGCTATGTTTCATAAACTTTTGAAACAATCTTGAAAATACCCCAGTCTGCAGTCAACAACAAATGTAAATATTTTTTATTGATAGGTTAAAAATTGTTGGGGAAATCTTTGAAGAAAAAAATAATCAAGATCTTATCACTTAATTAGATTCAAATTTTAGATGTATGAGTGAATGTACTCTGCATATATTCAAAGATAAAAATATCTAATTATCATACATTTATAATGTATTGTGTATAAGTATGCTTCGCAAAAGACAGTTATTAGATGTGGCAAAACGTACCCTTAAACGTACCATTTCCCATTCCCGTTGAATGGATAACTATACCACATCTGATTGTTTGACAAATTGAATGGTACCTTTAAATTTGCTTCTCTGAGAACGAGCGTGAATAAAGTGAATCATTTTTCGCAATAGCTAAGTATTTCCCAATTCTTTTAATCATCTTGTTATAAATTTCCAATCACGCTTTGAAGCCTAAAGCTTTCTCTGCTTAACATTTAACGTCTTCTAACATTCTGAATAATGCATGCAGCTTTGTGTTTGCAAATTTGTAGATTTTCAACTTTGTAGTGTTTGCTAGATACTTTCAACCAAAAGATGTAGCTATTCCATAGCACAACCTGCAGTTTTCCTAGCATGGCTACTAGCCAGTGATAGCCTTTTTCATTAGTAGAATGTGGCCTGGGATTCTTTCAACCTTAGATGCGCCTCCCCCTCCCTATTCTATACTGCAACCTGAATTTTACCAGCATGCCTACTAACTAGTTTATTAGAATTTTCTCTAGAATATTTAGTACAATAGATGAGGTTTTTCCATACTGCTTTCTGCAGCTTTGTTAGTATGGCAATTAACCAGGTTTTTCTCACTAAATATAAATTATATTATGATTCTTTTAACTAATACATGTAATTGCAGTATTGTGGTTCCATATTGCTACCTACAGTTTTCCTTGCATGGCTACTAACCAGTGACAGCCTTCTTCATTAGTAAAGTGTAACCTAAGATTATTTCAATCGATAGATGTAATAATCCTCCATATTCCATACTGCAACCTGAATTTTACCATCATGTCTTCTAACCAGTTCATTATTAGAATGTTCCCTAGAATCCTTAGTACAGTAGATGCACTTATTCCATACTTCTTTATGAAGCTTTGATAGTATGACAACTAACCAGATTTTGCCTTATTGCCAAATATAAAGTTTCCCATGATTCTTTCAATAGATGTGGCTATTCCATTTTGGAACCTGCAGTTTTCCTTGCATGGCCACTAACCAGTTCATCTCTCAGTAGAATGTTTCCTAGAATTCTTTCAATGGATATGGTTATTCCATATTGCAACCTGTAGTTTACAGTGCATGCCTACTAACCAGTTTATCAGTATAGAATGATTTCTAGAATTCTTAATGCATTCTGCAGCCTCTTTAGTATAGCAACTAACCAGATTCTGCCTTCTCACCAAATATAGTTTTCTATGATTCTTTCAATATGTCTATTCAAATCAGTGACTATTCCAAATAGCAATCTGAAGTTTTCCTTGCATGACTACTAACAAGTTCATCAGTAGAATGTTTCCGAGAATTCTTATTGCAAAATGTGTGGCTCTTCCATACTGCGTCTTGTAATTTTGTTAGTATGGCTGCTATCTGTGTTTCAGTTCCCTCACCAAATATAATGTTTCGTAGGATTATTTCAACTTATGAAAACGAATGTTTAGTCATTAAATGCTGTAAGGTATTAACACTGAAATTCTTGGAAATTAATAGAGTCAAAGTTGTGATCCGATTTCAACTTCCAACTTAATAGGAATAATTTCACAAAAATTCCAAAACTTCTAATTTCGTTTAAATTAGATTCACCTTATGTAGACTGAGTAAAATCGATGGTTATCAAAACAAAAAACGCATTTGAATTCCTCAGCCTCAGATTCTCTATGGAAAGGAAACAAACTTCGCATACGAAAACCAACTAAATATTGATTTTCTACAGTTTTTCTAACATGGTTACCGGGCTGTGATATCCTTCTTCGGTATTAGAATGGTTCCTAGGATTCTTTCTATTCATAGATATGGTAATTCCATACCTCAAACTATATGTTTCCCAGTTGGCTATAATCAGTAATAACCATTAGTAAAATATTGCGAGGATATATCTGCAACCAATATATGTGGCTAATCCAAGCTGCAGTTTTCTTGTACGGTACCCATTTTTATTATTTTTGATCAATATAGTTTCCTAGGATTACTTCAACTAATAGAAAGAGCTCTTTAGTCATTAAACGTGTTATAGAGTTAAATCAAAAATATTTTTGCGAAATTCAGATTCAAGCTCTAATCCTCGTTCAACGAGACTTTACATGTTGACTTCGTTACGATATGCACTACGCGTTACATTACGCTATGCATGTTTCGCGTTCAACAAGGATAAAAACACTGATCGGCGTTTAACGAGGCGTTACGAGTTTATTTTCGTTACGCTAAACGTTAGATGTTACATTACACTACTCAACAGGCAAAAATCTCTATTCCGCATTCAATAATCAATGTGTTTGCTTTCGTTACGATATGCATTACGTGGTACGTTACTCTATGTAATATGCACTGCATTAAGCGTTCGAAAGGATTAAAGCTATGATCGGCGTTTAACGTTCAACGAAACGTTACGCGTTTACTTTCGTTAATCTAGGTTTTAGTTGTTACGTCACAAGCTGAACAAGAACTGAAGCTTTTATTCACGTTCAACGAGAGTTTTGGGGTTCACTTTCGTTACTTTATATTGTTGTTACGCTATAAACGAGGATTAAAGCTCTAATCAGCGTTTAAAGAGGTTAAGCAATTTTGGTGAACTATAATTCAAGAAAGTTCCTAAACATCTCATATTTCAATTGCAATACCGATTAACCTTACGTGAACTAAAAAAAATAATTGTAAAATAGAAAAAACATTCATATAATTCTAACATCATCTAACTGTACGACATCTCGTACAAAAATTACGAGGTGTTCTCGGATATTCCTCTTCGGGATTGATCTGGAATCTTCGGTGATAGCCCATTGCGTTACTCTAGTGCAACGTAAATTAATTCAACTAGCCACCAAACTCTCACAGCATCCATTCTTTTTTTAAAAAAAGCAAACGGGAATCACTTACAAAAAAAGCAATCAAAAATCGATTTTTTTTTCGAGAATCGATTTTCCTAGAAATCGATTCTTTCGAAATTGCTTTCCTAAGAACCTTCCACGTCTTACGTGACAGACCATTCGAAGATCAACGCGCCACATCATCCAATCACTTAGCGCATCGCACACCGAATTAATCGGAAACGAATCCGGAATTAATCAGGATCTGGAAAAGGGGAAGGGCGACTAGTCGCAGTTAGGTTAGCTCGTTATTTTGCAATTACGAGCGACCATTATGTCAACACCATCATCATTATGTCCCGGTACGAGTTCCTCGACTCTTTTGAGTTCGATGTCGTTGCAGCTATGGAGGAGGTGCTCTGGGATTGGGTGCTTATTTTACACAAATGATGAGGAATTAGTTGAGTGTTGTGTTCTGATGAGCTCAGTGAGTTTGTGTATAATGAAAGTTAATTTTCAGTCTTGTTGCTTAGTGCGAAATTGTGAGCAGACGCATTAGCTTCTAATTCCCGTGATGTGAGAAATTAATTCCTTCTGTTATTGGTTGAGTGTTGTGTTATTAGCACAATGAGATATGGTTGTATGTGCAAAAAGTTTATTTTTGTTTCTAAGAACGAAGTCGCATCATCTAATTGATTATATAAAGCGCTTAAACCCTCTTGTTAAGCGTCAAATGCGATCTGATTAGCCAACTGAGAGTTAATGTTTGGTCGTGTTGGCTTAGTACGAAATCTGTGAGTAAGCGCATTATCTTCTAATTGCTGTGAAGTGTGGAAGTTCGTTATTTCTGTTACTAATTGAGTATTGCGTTCTGATTAGCGAATCGAGAGTTTTTGAGAGAAGAAAGTGTTTGGGGGCTTTTTGTTTAGTTTGCTTAACGTCTGTGCAAAAGCATTAACTTCTAATTGTTGATGTAAAAAACTAAATCCTTTTGTTATTGGTTAAGTGTTGTGTTCGGGTTAACACACCGAGGAGTGTTTGTATTTGAAACAAAATTATTTTTGGTCGTGTTCCTCAGTACGAAGTTGTGGATGTTAATATATTGCTTTCATATTGGTGATATAAAGCACTTCATTTCCTTTCTTATCAGTCACATTTTGCCTTGTGATTAGCACACTGATAGATGTTTGTGCGTGAAAAAAATAATTTTTGGTCTAATGCAAAATCATGGTTGTGAGCACATTATTTTCTAATTTGTCATATAAGGCGCTTTTTCCTTCTCTTATCGGTCAAATTTTGCGTTCTGATTAGCACACTAATATATGTTCGTGTGTGAGGAAAGTTAATATGTCGTTGCTTTGAATGGAATCATATGTATAATTTTCTAATCGGGGGTGAAGTACAAAAGCTCATTTTTTCTGTTACTAGTTGAGTGTTGTGTTCTGATTAACACTCCTGCTGGTTGTCTCGACGAGATATCTCGTCAATCGTAAAACTGAAGAGATTTTGATGGGCGATATATCTCGTCATTAGAAGAAAACTGACCAGATTGCGATTTCGTTATCATAAAAAATTGGCTAGATTTTGATGGACGAGATATCTCGTCGAAACCACTTGGAGGGTTTATTTAGTGAGACATTTTTTCGTGTGAAGAAAGTTACGTTTCAGCCTTGTCGCTTAGTGCAAAATCGTGTGTGTAAGCGCATTGTCGTTTAATTTTGGGGTATGTACGAAATTTAATTATTTCTTTCATTATGGTTAGTGTTGTGTTCAGACTACCATTAGAAGAGGGATGTTTCTGTATGAAGAAAGTTAATTAAATATGTCGATTACAAAGAAACATTAAAGTTTACTCTTCTTCTGCAAACCAAAAATTCATTATGAAACAAGTAAAACAACTTGTACTGTTTTGTTTAAGATTGGTACTTTCTGATATTGGTCATATATATTGAGCGATTATACGTATGATCTATTTACCATTATGGAGAGTGCCCATCAAAATAGCATAATATCCGAACTTAATAGAGATTATTCGCAGCAATACAGGTTTTCGCCTACCAATAAATAAAATATTACTTTGATATGCATTTAGAGATCATAACGTGCGTAATAAATGTATTCAGACATCCGGGGTCTTCCTGAAACACGAAATATTCATAAGGCATGACCTCCTTTGTGTGGTATAACAGCCTTTATCGTACTAGGAAGGCTATCGAATAAATTTTTAATCACCTTCTGAGGGGATCCGTCCTCATTCTTCTAAAAGCATATTAGTGAGTTCATCCAATGCTATGGGGGTCTTAGCTTAGATAAAAGTCGCCGATCCAATTCCAATTCTCCAATTCAATTTCATACCATTCGGATCAGGACTATGCCGTTACACATCATTAACGTCATAACACAAGCACCCCACGTCCTATTATTTATGTGAAGTTGCGTTATTGTGTTTGAAATTGGATGTGCTAGAAACGATTTATTCTGAAAATCTAAGAAGTAATTGGAAATCGTATAAAAGTAAGCCACTTATTGAGAAACTGAAATATTTTGGAAGATGCTTGTTTTTAACCCTCCAAGTGGTTTCAACGAGATATCTCGTCCATCAAGATATAACCAATTTTACTAATGACGAGGTATCTCATCAATATATTGCCAATTTTTTGATGATGAGATCAAGATCTGGTCGCTTTTCTTCTAACGACGAAATAGCTTGTCCATCAAAATCTGACCAATTTTCCTCATGACGAGATTTGTCGTCAACAAGGTACTGCCAATTTTTGTATGATGACGAGACCAAGTTCTGGTCTCTTTTTTTCTAATGACGAGATATCTCGTCCATTAAGAACTGGTTCAGTTTCTCTAATGACGATATACCTCGTCGAAAAACCACCTGGAGGGTTAATATATATTTTTATACAAAAAGAAAACACCGTGGAGAAAAGAAATGGGACTACATCAAAATATCCAAGAATTAATTTGCTGTTTCACTCTGCGCTGATTTTTATTCCCTAGATCTTATTTTCTCATAAATTGTTATCACATCGCGCCATTACAAAAAATTTATTTAAATTTATAAATAATTATTACTTAAGTACTTCACTAACATTTAATCTTATGGTAAAGAGAGTGATTATAGTAATATCCATTAAACCACGCAACAGATAAGATTTCAACAAGACCATCCTGTGACTTCTTTTGAATAATACACTCACCTTCTCGTCCAATTAACCCTCTTGTACCATAAAAACCTGTAGTAACAAATTAATCTTATCTTCCACCACAGCACATACACCATAACGCTTAAAAAACAAAATCCATAGGTCAATCGATAAGGCTAAAAGTTTCTAATAAACTCACCGAAAAACGGTTAGGAAAAACCCAGCCCCCATTTTCATGGCCTTTTGTTGACAGAATCATCCAACCTGTTTGCTGTTCCTCCATAAATATTCATGCGTCAACGTTTCCAGAGTGTTTCCTAATCACCATCTACTCAGTGGTAAATTTAAAACTTAAATATCACGCGTCGTTAAAGAGATATGCGGCAGTTTGCTCCCACAACGCTGATATCGACGCTAAACGGATCCCCCGTAGAGTTGGAAATTAAAACTGAGAGGAAATCTCACCAATGCAGTGGAGGCGATACGTCGCTTTTTTATATGGGACAAAACGTCGTTATTTTTATCACGCCTTTCCAGCTTCTGCGGCCGATGCGACGTAAAGTGAGACGTGTCAAGCCTGTTACGCTGTCTTTGTTTTTAGCTGTGTAATATTTTCCCTCGGGATGTCACTTTGAACCTTTTCTGCGTAACTCTGATGGATAAATCCAGTAGAATCGATAATACGAATCCCAGTTATTCGAAATTAACTTATCCTAAATTATTTAAAAGAAATTTATTTACATGGAATATATTGTTGAAGAAAAATTTGTGACAAAATACATAACTGAATAATTTTAAATGTTCATTGTACAGGATAGAAATTATTAAGTAAGGAATTATATTGTATTGAAAAAATTGTTGAGCAACAGGCATTTATAACAAAATAAATAACTGAGTAATTTTAAAATAGCCATGTAGGATAAAAGTAATAACACATTTTTCATGGAAAATATTGTTTAACATCCAGTTAAGACAAAATAAATGAGTAATTTTAAATGCCAATTTGAACAGAATAAAAACAAGGAAAGATTTTTGGGAGAAAATATTAATGAACATGCGTTTATGACAAAATATATATCTAATTTTAAATTACCATTTGTGCCGAATAAAAATATTAAGTATGAAAACATTTTGCTGGGAAAGTATTATTGACCATGCATTTTTGATATTGTGGCTGATTATTTGTAAATTATCAATGATCATTTGTACAGGATGAAAATAATATGTAAAAAAGGATTACGCATGAAAAATACAGTTGAGCATTTGTGACAAAATAAGCAATCGAGTAATTATAAATAATAATTTGTGCAAGATAAAATAATACATAACAAATTAAGTTACAGGATAGTATTGATTTAATAACATTTTGTGTTATAAAACCAAACCATTTGTGTACCAACGTAAACTGATCACTTGACCATTATCTGAATACAAGAACTATGTAAGGTTTAGTTTTTAAGATAAAGGGAACAACTGCTTCCACGGCAATGTCTTTCATATTCTACATTTTTCATTAGACGATAGAAGGAGCTTAACTTGTCAAAATAATTATCTAGATCTTGCATCAATTTATGTGTATTATCTCAGCTGTACTGGTCATTTTACCTAAGTTCAAAATTTCGAGGTGTTATCTTCGGATCTTTGCCTTCGAAGTTGATATCGATCCGTCGCCAATATCTCATTGTGTTGCTATAGTGCTACGTAAATGCACGATGATTCAAAGTTACTGTATTTCTGTACTGCGAAATTTGCATCTTATTGGGAAGGTCACCGTCTGTCGATTCAATATTGCGGATGCCATTCTTGCCGATGAAGAGCAAACAAGGATCCAAAACAGAAGTCCTGAAATAAAATGTTGTATACCATGGCATTTTTATGACTGATGCTACGCAACTGATCCTGTTGAAAATGATGGTTATTGTAAAATAATTTCAAATGTTTTGAAAATTAAAATGCGGGTAATACTAAATCTATCGACATCCCCATTACCCTAAAATGGCCACCAGTGCTGTTTCGACACCAGTAAATAAATTGCGTAAATAGTTCTAACATCTAAATGGCTTTAGTTTTTGTGTTGTTTTCCACACACACTTCTACCCGCTCTCTAGGACAAGGGGTTGGATGAGTAACGGATTAGCAACCGGAGGGTTGCGATTTCGAATTCAACCAGACCGTCGTGTACAAAGGAAGCTAGTGCACGTTAAATCTGCTGGGGCCTCAAATGTCCTCACGTTGGTGTGGAGTCGGGTGCTAGCTCAGGTGTTTCCTCGTCATCTGACCGTGGATCAAAATTACGTGATGTTGTCTTCGGATCTTTCTCTTGGGGATTAATCCCGGATCGTCGCCAATAGACAGTGGTGTTGCTCCAGTGTGACGTTAATTAAAATACCTATCTACCTACCTCTCTAGCACATACGCGCACAATATTTATAAACTTTATCATTAGTTTACAAAAGTTCTCTTCTAAGTATATTTAAATTTTCTTCATCATATATCACTATAATTGCTTTCACACATCTTGGCATTAAAGCGAAAGGGCTATGGGTATATGCTTGTTGCACTACCAAACCGTATTAGCCAGATACACTACGGGCCATCAGAATTGCAACACCATGAAGGACAAGAGATATCAAAATCATATTTATTATACAGATAACATAAGGCACGAAGGTGAAACGCTCCCTTCGACTTGTGAAACGCGTAGAAATCAGTCTTTTGTGTAACCGACATGGGTAGCAATAACTTCTACAACACTGCTCAGTATTGAAAGAAAGAGGCTTTGGATGTGTTTTTGAGATATGTCAGTCCATGCTGCTTCCACAAGTTGGCAAACTTCATCCGGTGTAGACGAGGGTGGTCTCTGACGTCCCAGCTGTTGGGTGATCAGAGACCAGACGAGTTTGATGGACGACAGATCTGGTAAACTCGTCCATCAGAGAATGGCAGAAGTGGAACCTGGTGGACAATGTGGAATTATACGTTGCTGGCCAAGATCTATCGCTCATTGTCCTGTAAAACTGGCCACATGCAAGCCCTGAAGACAAGGACAGACAACAGGCTCCAAAACTTCAGATAGGTAGAGATGTTTCTTGAGTGTACAGGCAATGCGTACAAGGCGGATACGAGATTACAATCCAATACGCCCCATACCATCACGCCAGGTGATGGACTGGTATGTCGATGCATAATGCAAGAATCGTGCAGTTTGTCACCGTGAGATTCGGATCGCTAAATAGTTCTATCTTCGGACGCGACCATTGTGATGCATCGTATAGAATTTAAATTCGTCTGAAAGGACGATGTCATGCCATTAGTTTGTCCATGTGAAGCGTTCTAGGCACCATTGGAGCCTCAGACACTTGTGGTGCAGATTAAATGGTAGTTGTAGTAATGGACACCTTCGAAAACTTCACGCAGTTGTAGACGACGTGCTGACATGTTATACAATACGGCCTAATTCTTAACCTAGAGTTTTTGATGTTGTATTACGATCAGTGATACTCATGCGCACAAGATGTCAGTCCAAGTTCAGTGTTATAACAAGGACGCTGCAATTAATCACATCGATCTATTATTCCCTATTCGTATCACTGTGGCTTGATTTCGTACCACACGAGCACCGATTTCTCTGAAGGATAATCCGCAATATTGATGTCACAATTCTTCATCTGTCAAACTCAGAAACGTTCTCGTATGACTGCGGTATTTTCCAACGAGGGATAATTAAGCTTGCTGTACACAGGAAAAGTGAGAAAACATAATTGCAATACTTAAAACCGGCTCTTTGGTCTCCTTTGTTTACACTGCTTACAGGGGACTGGCGAAAGTTATTTGGATATTGCAGTGTAAATCGTTTATATATCCTTCTAAGATCTACGCAGAGTGCAAATTTCAAGACTGTTCGATGCTTTCTTCGTGGTATTCCATTTTTGATGGCCAGCAGTGCAGATAAATGTAGTTGTAAAATTTTTCCTAATTGAGTTGCACAACATTTTTTTTTATTGATGTTCATCTGATTACAAATCTCAAGAAATTTTGAGAGTCAAACAAAAAATGCGAGAGAGAGAAAGCGACGAACTCGATCCAGTGTCGAAATGACACTCTCAGGAGTTCTAGTTAGTATTAAGAGTCTACTAAAATATTTCTGAAATGTGTGAAATTTTCAAACAAAATATTACGGTAAGGCCACAATCCATCGATTCGATATAGTTGCTGATAAAGTGGAAACAATGGCCAAAAACAAAATTCATGAAAAACAAAGATATATGTTATGATATATCTATATTATAAGTGGTTTTACGCAATTGATGATAGGTAGTTAACTAACGTCACATTGGAGTAACACAACGGGCTATTGGAGACGGTCCAGGATCAATCCCGAAGGACAACGCCTCGTAATTTTGATCCACTGTAGATATCGATAGTTACTGTATAATGCATTTAAATATACTATATGAGGTGAGGCCTGGTTAAGCGTCTAGTATAGTTCTGTAAAGCCTGAGATTGTCAGGCTTAGAGGAAGGGACAGCACCCATCGATTGGATGCCGTTGCTGATAAAGGGCTAACAAAGTCTCAAAACAAAGTCCTGAAAAACAACCTTGAACCTTGCCTTCACCCCTTCTCCTTCAACTCTCGCATATCCTCAAAAACCGCCTTTGGTAGGCGAAACAAAAAAAAAATGCCCGTCTTCGAATATAAACGACGTCTCCAGCACAATACCCCTAAAACTTTTCCCGGAGGAGATCCGGCCTCCCCCTACCCTTCCCCGATCCGGAAAATTCCTGCCCTTCGAAGAAAGGTTTCGGGATCTCCGGGATATAATATAGGGCGTCCCGAATTCCCCGAATAGCTCAACAGGAGGGTATACCGGAATTAATCTCACTTCTAGCAGGCAGTGCTCGTAAATCATAGGGCTGCCTCGCGAATTTCAGCCCTCGGGGCGTCGGGGGAGGGCGCTTGGAAGCAAACGATTAACTGCTGAATTTCCGTGTCTGTTGAATCGCGGGGTGGAGGAAGTGTGGTTAAGAAGTTGGGGCTCGCAATTTAGGCGAAGTGCGGCAGAGAGAATGCTTGGTGCAGAACTGAGAAGGAGGCAGGTTTGGGTGGAAGAAATTCAATTATCGAAACGCTGGTTTTCGGAATCGCTGCTGGTGTATTCGGGGGAAAACAATGCCCGGGAATCGGGGTTGCGGTGCGAGTGAGATGTAGGGCTTATGTAGGGTTGTTTACTCCTAAGACATTTTGCAAGGAAACATCGGAGTATCTGTCTTATGCAACCATCCTCTGTATCATAAAGAATTTTTTGTTAAATTTGATGTACTATATTTCACTTCAAATATGCTGGTTGCGCAGTAGCATGTAGTGTTAGTTTTTAAACTTAGTGGCACGAAATAAGGAAACATGTCTTACATATTCTTCCTCTGTACCATAAGAAGTTTTTGCTTAAGTCAATACTGCATTTCACTACACGTATACTAGATGGTACAACGGGTAGCACACCACATGTAGTGTGTAGTGCTTATATTAGGCTGTTTATTCCTAAAGCATACTGGCAGGAAATAAGGAAACATCTCTTATACATTCTTCCTTTGTATCATAAGAGGTTTTTGTTTAAGTCAATATACTACATTTCGCTACGCATGTAGAAGGTACTGCTGATAGCACACCGCAAGTAGCATGTAGGGCTTATATTGGGCTATTTATTTCTGAGATATAATACATACGCAAGCATATGGTCTTATACATCTTTTCTCTGTATCATGAAAATATGTTTGTTTAAGTCAATACTGCAAATATATTCATTACAAACATAGATGATACAATTGGTAGCACACCGCAAGTAGTATATAGTGCTCATATTAGACTATTTCTGAGATATAGTTAATAAGGAAATATATGGTCTTATACATCCTTCTTCTGCATCATAAGACGTTTTTTGTTTAAGTCAATATAATGCATTTCACTACACATATAGATGGTACATTTTGTAGTACCCCTCTCGTAGCACGTAGTGCTTAAATTAGACTTTAGTTCTGAGATATTATGGCAAGAAATGAGGAAGGATAAAAGGATCTTTCCTCTGTATTATAAGGTTTCTGAAGTCAGTATACTACATAATATTACATTTCACTATACATACAGATGGTGCAACAGGTAGTTCATCACAAGTATCATAAAGGCTTATATTTGGCTGTTTATTTCAGAGACATAGTGGCAGGAAGCTACTATCTGTATGTATAATACAATTAGTTGCACACCGCAAGTAGAAAGTAGTGCTTATATTAGGATGTTTGGTTCTGAGATATAATGGCAAGAAATAACGAAACATCTATCTTATACATCCTTCCTCTCTATCATAAGAAATTTTCTGCTTAAATCAATACAACAAAATACTACATTTTACAACACACAGATTGCACATCTGTGTGTACCGCAAGTAGCATGTAATGATTATATTAGGCTGTTTATTTCTGAGACATAATATCATGAAATAAGAAAAACATCTGTCTTAAACATTCTTCCTCTCTAACTGAAGATTTTTTTTAAATAATTGTTCATCATACGTTTCTTTCCAAGCAAAGGAACCTCACGAAAAAGATGCAGTTTAAGTCAATATTAATATTACATCTAACTACACATGCAGATAATAAAATTGTCAATACTACAAGTGATATCTAGGGCTTATGTAAGGATATTTACATATGAGACGTAGCGGTAGGAAGCAACGGGAAATCTACTGTATACATCCTCCCTCTGTATCACACGGTGCTTTGTAAATTGTTGTTGGTGAGATGTTTTTGTTTGCAAAGAAACATATTTTGTATATGTCCTTTCAAAAAGTCACTAGTAAAAACTGCAGATTAACCATTTGAGAGGTTCACACGCATATATAAGATCTGTAACCTCAAGTTTTGACCGTGAACATTGTAATCTTTCATAGGATTCTTTTAATCACTAGATGTAGATATTTAGTCAGTATGTGTATTGTAAGGTAAAAGAAAAATACTACTTTATTCTTAAATCACGTGACACTTAGAAGGTTGAATCAATGTAAAGACACCATCTTTTGATAAATAAGGTCTTGTCCTAAGGATTACAGACAATATCAAGTATGGTATTAACTACTCTCGTCGTAACAGCAATGAAATGGAGAATCTGACATTTCTGTCAGGCTGACAAAGAAATATAGAAATTGCGATGTAATAACATGTTATTAATAAAGAAATGTTAAAAAGGAAGAAATACATGATGGACTTTAGTTTTATAAATTGTGCTTTCCTTATGGCATGGCATATACAATAGGATTGCGTACTTTTGAATTACCAATACGGATACAGACATTTTAAAACGGGGTTCAAAACCTTATATTTACATTTTATTAAAGTAAGTGTTATAGAAATCGACGTTATTTGTATACTGGAGAATGGCAACAAACGGATATAAACAATATGAAATCGACCGATACCAGATAAATTCGCCAATTCTCCATAAAGTTTAAATGTGCCTCATTTGAACTAGGAGGCTGTATAATATTCCTAGAACTGTACTGAAGAATTCTCGCCGCTCTAATGAAATTCTTCAGGAGTCTGATTGATGACAGAGGGTAATGAGGGAGCGGGAAGAAAGAAATTAGAGCAAAAAAATCTGAATCGACTTGAAAGTAGGTTTAGGGTAAAAAAAATTATCAAATCGCTTTGAACAAGGGAATGAGACGCAATTGTTGTGGACGTTCAAAAGTTAATTATGGTAACGTGACTGAGATATGAACTTCTTGCCAAGCGCTGTACTGGAAATAAGAATTAACACCACTAAAATTAAATTTGAAAAATGTGAACTAAATGGGTTTTTTATGTTTGTGACTAATTGTATTTTATTTGGACATATGTAATGTTCATATCGATACTTATATCCATTACAGATTATTATTATTACAGATTAAATGCTTGTTATCCATTACAGGTATTTAAATATGGTATGAATGTCGTTACTCAAATTGAGTAACGACACTCTGCCACCAATTGTATTACGTTACAATTTATGTTCAACAGTTACCAACACTATTTTTAAATGAATTATCTTCATGATAAGAGCTGGTTGGTTTCGGGGCTTTATGTCGCGAAGGCCATATTTGGCCATGTTCATGATTAGAGTATAATTGTATCTAAACTAACACACTGCTACTGAACATTAAAACACGGAGTTGTGTTCTCTGCAGTCATCCCTCAAACTTCAAACTTAAAACGTACCATGCAATTATCTGCCCTGAATATGCCAACATTAACCTCGAAGGATGAATCCATTAAACTGAAGATCTCTTCACTGCACTCCAGTTTCGAAAAAAGTCCACAGGTGTCCCCTCCGGAACCACATACTCCCAGTCTATCTTTGCGTGAGGTATTTATTCCATTCACGAAAATCAGGTACCCCTTAGAATTAATTGTGCGTTAAAACCTTTCCACTTTTGAATACTTGGATTTACAAAAGCTTCGAAAGGGTCTCTTTTTGCGGGAAGCAGCAGCAAGGTGTTAAAATCAATACGCTCAACCGAGCAACGAAAATCTCTTCAATTAATTAAAAAAGAATAGAATTGAAACATTCTTTTTTTAATTAATAGTTCACCAGTCCTTTGTGAACACCCGTGAAGGGTCTTTGGGTGTTTAATTACTCAGCAACAGTATGATTTAAGTCCACGTTGATTAAGATTCGAGATTAAATGTCGAAGGCACAGAAGGGCGGGAAAAAATTGTCCGGGAAAATATGGCATAATTAATGTGACATCTTGATTGCGATTAATTAATTTTTGATGTGGAGCTTATTAGGAAATTTCAATCTCTCTCGGGCCATTTTCAATTTGTTGGGATGGTATTCCTTATTCTTGTGGTTTACTCTTGCATGCTTTGATTTTATTACCCTTTTGTGTAGTCAGCTTTTTTTTATAAGGAAACGATTATGTATTTATTTTAATGAATTGTCCTCATAATGGTTTAAGGAGGCCGTTGTGGCTCAGGGGGTATGTCCACTGAGTGAGCAACCTTTGAGTTTTAGGCGGCCCAGGTTCGATTCTTATCAGGGCTTTCCTCCCTGGGTATATTTCTATCTTCTGTGTCAGCAAAACTTTCATTGTGTGTGTCTATTACTTGGTATTGTATGTCTCGTGTCTGGCGAAGCATGGACAAATATGGCCCTTGCGCCATAAAACCCCAAAGCAACTAACTATAATGTTTTAAATCTTACAAGCACCTGATTTTACATACTCAAGCTTAGCTCTACCAAAATCGACTGGAGTTTATGTTTTGTGGAGTGAGCCTGTCCAAAAATGAGGAAGCTGCTTCAAACATAAGATAAAATTGTAAACAAAATATAGAAACAGTTGAGCGCTAGGGCGTAAAACTGGTAGTGAAGTACCGGTTTTAGAGATGGGTGGGAATTACTGTTAGCAATGTGGAGTTTATTAGGAAATTTCAATCTCTTGCCATTTTTAATTTGTTGGGATGGTATGTCTTATTCATGTGATTTACTGTTGCATGTTTTGATTTTATTATCCTTTTGTGTAGTCAGCTTGATTTTTGATGAGGAAATTATTATGTATTTATTTTAATAAAATGTCCTCATAATGGTTAAAATCTTAGAATCACTTGATTTTACCTTTTCAGGTATGTACTGATTTCGTAGGTCAGTGTAAATTGCGTTACCGAAATATATCATTGCCGATTTATGCAAGTTTAGTGACCAGTGTTTACCGTTACTAAAACACCACTACCAGTTTTTACTGATTTTTGAGATTGACGGGAATTACCCTTACTGAAACATCATTACTGGTTTCTACCGGTCTTGGAGATTGGTGGAAACAACCATTACCGAAACATCATTATGGGTTTTTACCGGTTTCGGTAACCGAAAGATCATTAAAGTTTTTCTGGGCTATAATTTATTACTAAATTAGTTTTATTTCTAAATCTTCTTGAGCGATCAATTTAAACGACAACAGCAAATGTCCTTGTATACCAGTAGTGGTAAGCTTTTTAATATCCAAATGTTGCTCACAAAAATATTGTTTACATACTTGCTGTATTTTATCTATGCACCTTAGTATACCCTCCATTGAATTCGGATAACGCTTAAGGACATACATCTCTATGTGAATAGTCTTTGTGTGCCCTATCTTTCTTTAAAGTTTATGTAGGAAGTTTTGAAACAACCTGTAGAGTGGTAATAATGTAATATAGTTTAAATATAAAGAATATTGCTATTGGATGTTGCTACAATGCCATTTGGTTTTCTGCAAAAATCCCTCAGCCCATTGGACATAACGTGATTAAAATATATCCTATCTGGACTAGACTATCAATGTCTGGGAAGCACAGAAACGATTATATACGCCATTATAACGAGGAGTGAATCTATCATTGTAATGTTCGGCACACTATATCAAAATAATTTTATCAAAAATATGATGTAGTTTTAAAAAATTTTCCTGTCTGGTACTTACGCGTGATGCATATTGCATTGCACAGAAAGGTTATTTTTTGCACTGAAAGTTTTGAAGTACAACGTACAGTCAGTTTCATTTTCAATACAATCTACATGATTGGTATCCATCGTTCTAGCGTAGCGGTTGAAAACCAGCGGGCCTTCTAGGTCCCTAAACCTCCAAATGTATTCTACAAGATATTTCAGCCATCGAGATCTGACCAATTTCGCTAATGACGAGATATCTCATCATCAAGATATAGCTGATTTTTTATGATGATATTAAGATCTGGTAGGAGAGAGTGAATTTTCCATGCAGCTCCTGGGCCGAAGGCCCTCTGTCTCGCGATAACAAAATCAAGATATGGTCAGTTTTATTAATGACGAGATACAGTCGGAACAAACACTAGGAGAGTCGTGCTGCCTTTTGAATGAATCCGAATTTTACAAAATAAATCCTTTTATTTTTTATTAATAAATGAAATGCTACCTTTTTCGAAACATTTCTTCAAAAGGAACTTTCGAATGAACACTTTCCTCATTAAGTAAAGATTAATGATGTGTAGGATGAGATACGGCGTATCATTTGAAGAATATGTTGCTATTATAGACCTATTAATTGGAGAATGTATTGAAAGATTCACTGACTTCGATCATGACATGATACTTAACTTAACTTTTCAACCTCACCTAGTTGATGTCACCAAGGCACCTAAAGAACTACTGATGGTATTGATTTAGCTCCGAACTGATGGCATTTTAAAGTCATTGTTTGATGCTAAGAAAAAATCGAATTGAACTAAGAAAAAACACCCATGCCTGAAAAATGCTTTTTTGCTTTTCAACCACTTTGAGAATCTGCATTCTCCTATCCAACCCAAATTAAGACGCCCTTAAGTTTAAGTTGAAGTTGATTCTCTAGATAGGTACCCGTCAATCCTTAGGTCACAAATGACGGGTATCCATCTAAAGGATCAACAGAAACTGAAGAACTCCATTCTGCAACCAAGTATTCAAATGCCTTTCATCATTACATTCAAATTAGCATTTCAGCCTCTCCTAGTTATGTCACCAAGGCACCTAGAGAACTACTGATGAAATTGATTAAGCTCTTAGTAGATGACCTATGTGATGTCACCAAGGCACCTAGAGAACTACTGGTGAAATTGATTAAACTCTTAGTAGAAGACCTAGTTGATGTTATCAAAAAAGGAGCCTAAAGAACTACTTGATGGAATTGATTAAGCACTCATTAGGTGACATTTTAAAGTACTCGTTTGAATCTAAAAGTCCAATTGAAATATGGAAAATGCAATACAATACCCATGCCTACGGTAATATAACCCAAAATGCTTTTTGCTTTTCAACCACTTATTGCTGCGAATCTACATTCTCCTACCTAACCCAAATCAATACGCCGTTAAGGTAAGAAATGACGGGGGCCCATCTAGAGGATCAACAGAAAGTGCGGACCTCCATGTTGCATCCTAGTATTCAAAATGAAATATGGAAAGTGCAATACAATACCCATGCCTACGGTAATATAACCCAAAATGCTTTTTGCTTTTCAATCACTTATTGCTGCGAATCTACATTCTCCTACCTAACCCAAATCAAGACGCCGTTGAGGTAAAAAATGACGGGGACCCATCTAGAGGATCAACAGAAAGTGCGAACCTCCATGTTGCATCCTAGTATTCAAGGTATGTGCCTACGTTCGGAGCTTTTTTTTTTAAGAAAAGGAAATTTTTTTACAACACTTATGTTTTTGGTTAAAAAGTATATAAAACTGTTAATTCAAATGCTATTTTAATGAAATTTTTTTTTTATTTTAGAAAGTTTGGCTATATTTGGTCAAAATTTAGTGAAATTTGACCATTACGCCAAAGCTCCTATAACAAATTCTAATAAATATATTTAACTTTTTCTTTCAATAATATATTTGTTACACATTTACCTGTGTTGTGAACCAGAATATTTGCAGTACCTCTTAAAAGTTACTGAGATATGTCAAATTTTGTAAACACAACAGGATTTTACAAAAAAATATATCACTTTTTCAAATAACTATAGCTCTAAAATAAATTAATCAATACTTACAAGCTATATTTGAGGTTCAGAACATACCTAGAGGTGTATAGAATACTGTGGTAAAATTTTATTTGAAAATATTTAAAACTTTATGAGAAATGAGATTTTTCGTAATCCAAAAAAATGAAAATAGCAGTTTTCCATAAAACGCAAATAAAGATTTTAAAGTTCCACTAAAAATTATATACATGTTGTAACACCTTAAAATTCACCATACGTGTAAGTCAAGCCTTCCTTGACTTCATTTTTAATTAATTTTGATTTTCTTTTAGCTTTTAATATTTTTCTGGATAATTTTGCTTTGGGCTGTACTTGTCGCCTTGATTTCTTAATTCTTTCAACATCAATTTCTTTGTAGTTTTTTACCATTTCTGGTTCAAGTGTTATATTGAGATAGTTAAATACAGGTATCAGCCCCATGTAGCCTGAGTTGAACAGCAAAACTGCTATCTTAGAACCTAATAACAGTGTTCGCAGTTGAACAAAATTTTCTTTCGGAATAATATTCCACAGAACATTATTGAAAGACTCATTGTTATTCTGTGTCATGCCATGCAAACACTTGCTTAGTAGTTCTTGGTCACAAAGTTGTAAATATATTGGTTTTATTTTCTTTATGATGTCATCTGGAAGTCCTGGTGATTTTTCGGATACCTTCTTACCATTGTGCAATGCTCGCTTATACTTGCACCAGCTTTCGGGACCGTCGGGACACTGTCCATGCATTGGCTTTTGATTACTGGAACAGCAATGAAAAAAAGCAGCTATTACGGCTGACTGCATATTTTTCAGATTCCCGACGTTAGTGCGAATGGCAATCCCGTAATAATTCTGCAGCTTGTCGATAAAATTATCTGTCAGTTTACCTTTCCCACCAAGTCCTTTTGTTTTCTTCTTTAATTTTCTTAAACGAGACCCTACTCGCTTTTGGATATGGCCGATACATTCCAATTTCGTGACAGTATCTTCACCATAAATATCTTTAACTTGTAAGAAAGCCTTCGAATCTCCATCGCCGTAATATTCTGTGTATTGGAGGTCTCGTTTTTCAACTGATCTTTCGAAAATTCGATAGGCTCCAACTGCTTCCATGTTTCCAGATGACCCTTTGTAATTAGAGCACATGTGCTTTTCTTTACTCTTGGTTCGACACATTTTACAATATTGGGAGATCACTTCCACATCCAAGACTTTCCCCGAATCAATGGAGATAGCTGAAACACACCCATTTAGTGACATGTGTCCACGCTTCTGCCACGTACCGTCCACTGACACACCACAAATTCCATTTCCTTTTAAATTTCTCACTTCTTCGGATGACAATTTCATATTTTCTTCATATGCAAATTCTAC
This sequence comes from Meta bourneti, assembly GCA_933210815.1. Lineage (NCBI taxonomy): Eukaryota > Metazoa > Arthropoda > Arachnida > Araneae > Tetragnathidae > Meta > Meta bourneti. The sequence goes on along the minus strand of OW119932.1, from coordinate 68,460,987 downwards.
AGCTTCATGTAGTTTTAGTTCATGTCTCCTAAAAGTTGCCTTGGATACATAGGGCAGATTTAAAGTTGTTAATAACTTTTTACCTGCATTAAAACCTCTACCAATTAATCTCAATCCTAATACTAATAAAACGTTTAAGCTGTGGGCTTTTATTGTCTTAGGAGTTGAAGTAATTGCAGTTACAAACCCACAATCACATACCACAGCAAAGTTTGAGCATAGACCAAATCTTGAATCCTCTGTCAACTTCAGTCCTGATGAGAAACATTTTGGGCAACAGAGAATTGAAAAGATATTCATCAAAGTTCCAATATCGATTATTCTGTTACCTTTAATCTCTTCGAATCTTTTTTTCTGAATATCCACATCAGCACCATCCAAAATACTCAACTTTGAAGAACTTGCTGTGGAAACGTTGATATCCATTGGCTTAGAAGAATGTTGGTTTCCGTAAAACCGACGCTTTTTACCTTTCTTGGACCTTGCTTTTACCATCTTTGAACAATTTAAAACGAAATAAGCTTCAATTACTTTTGAAAACTCAAAATCAAGTTGAAAAGTATAAGAAAAATAGCAGAGAATCAAAACGAACGTGATCACATGTAGAAACGTAAACAACGTGAGCCTAATCAAAGTATTGCCAATCTGTAAATCAAAATTAAGTAAAAAAACTGTTGCCAGATACTCCAAAAACTATAATAAATACTTAATTCTATATTTAAAAAGCAAATTGTGCATTCACAATGTTTTAGAGCAATGAAACAGCTGTTTAGATGCATTGTTTACATTTCTATGGCTTAGTTTCGGTTTCGAAAACTTCACTTCCGGTTTATAATTTGGTCTATAAATTTGCTTCTAATTACCGTAGAAACAAAAGTAAACCATTTTTAGAATCCTAAAAGTCTGGGCTTTAATATAAAATAATAAAAAACAATTCGAAAATTTTCAAAAAACTGAAGCTCCGAACGTAGGCACATACCTCAAATGGTTATGTTATGATCTTCGATGACCCTCGCCTGGTATTATGTATGAGCCGAACTTGGGGAATCTCCGCTGGATTGGCGAGAGTCGAGACGAAAGGGGGTGCCTTGCCCCCTTTCTGCCTTGATCGAACGAAGCAGAAAAGGAGGTGAGCGTGCGGAGGAAGACAAAACTGATATTCCAAAAAAAGGCACTGGGGAACCGAACGGGAACGCCGGACGCGAGCCAGCGTCCATGTCGAGACGAATCCTCTGGTAGTTGTTAGAACTTCAACAGGTTTCGGGCGAGTCTGTCCACTTCTCATATGACAAACACCCTAGGCCCCTTGCCATAGTTCATCGGATCCCCAGGTACAGGTGTTTTGCCTTTTACTGGACACCAGCAATAAACGGATTTTAAGAAATTACCGAGTTATTATTTACAAGTGCTAAACACTACATGATATTTCCAATATCAGCAGACAGAACAAACTCATTAAAAGATTAGTCATATCTAAAATTCACAAATAGTTTTTATTTTTTGAAATTATTAAGTATATCGTCGGCTTAAAGCAGACACGCATTAACTGACAAACAAAATAAACTTTACATCCCAACCGATTAAAGACTAATTATTAGTTTCTAGATCAGAATAAAAATTATAAACATTTTTATAGTATTATATTTTCTTTCGAATCGAATACCATTATGATTATTTATTTATCATCATGATGAAAAATTATTGTGTCAAAAAAAAAGGCTGTCCTAAAAATGTCAGGTAATGAGTTTCTGCTCTAAGCCGATGATATAGTAATTATGTTTTTACAAAATAATGTACATTTTAAAGTTTATTTAATTGAAGTTTCTTGAATTATTTGATTACAGCTAAATTAATGCGGCTTTCCAACATGAAAAGCTTACCCATCTCTTCCCTGGCGTATATCTGAAAAAGAAATAAAGAACCCAAGCAGGTCGATATTTACCCCGCGTCTATGGCATGCAATGAAAAAAACTCGAAGTTGTAAATAAAACACCCTTTACCTTTACATTTCTTTGTTGAAAAGAATGTCGAAAAGGTGTTGCCATCCATCAGAAGGAATTGAGTTTTCCTTAACAGCTGTTGAAGTCGTCATAACTTCCCTTCACCTGAATGTATCCAGTCATTGAACAGTTTATTAAATAAGCCGATTTCTTCTGTCATTTCCAGATGACGAGCAGTGAAAATTCGACTTTCTTTCGAAACGCGCATTTCAAACTGAATAAGTAATAAACTATTATTTTCCTAGAACGTACATGTTCGTACATTGTTAAATGCAGAAGTTCCTTGGAATGAAATGAAATAAAATAGTGGATCTATATTCAACGTTGTGTTGCATGCTTGAGTCAAAATGATTACTAATTGTGGAATTCGAAGAGCAGACACACAAGGCTTAATAAATTGTAAGCTTAATATTTACCTCTTTTAAAAATTTAGAAAATGGTTAACTCTCCTTGACGAGATATCTCGTCATTAGCAAACCTGACCAGATCTAGTTGGACGAGATGCCACCTCATTAGAAGAAAACACGATCAGAATCATTAGAAGAAAACTGACCAGATCTTGATCTCGTTGTCATAAAAAAGCGGCAATATCTTGATGACGAGATATCTTGTCATTAGCAAAATTGGTTGGATCTTGATGGACGAGATACCTCGTCGAAATCACTTGTAGGGTCAATAAATTTGGAATTTCAAACTTAGATCTATGCATAAAAATGGATGACTCTTGTTGAATTTGAAAAAGGATGGGGAAAACTTAATGAGTTGCTAGTACGAAAAAATTACCTCCGTTTCAGAAATTTAAAAGATACTTCATAAATGGGAAATTTCAATTGTTTAGGTTAATGCAAGAAAACGAGTGCACAAAAATATAATTAACTTTCTTAGAAAATCACAATGTTTAATGCAGCTTAACCCTCCTGGTGGTTCATCTTCGTGTCGAGGTCTGCAATGGAGTGGCAAACCTCGTATGCAAAATCTTTTCCAAACTGTCTCCAGTTCTGGGAAAGGTACAATTTGTTTTCCTACTTGGATCTTATTCCCCTTGGAGTAATAGGACAGTTTTGTCTCGACGAGATATCTCATCCTTAGCAAAATGTACTAGATTATTGACGAAATATCTCGTCGAAACACTTGAAGGGCTAATTTTATGTTACCTACCTCCCTTTAAGCGTTGCACAGGACATTTTGAAACACCCAGTTTAAGTCACGCGTTACTACTTTTAGCATAACAATTATATTCAGTATGACTGGTGTTGGTGACTACAATGAATGAGACACTATCTAATATTTATTTTTGATAACACAACTTCTGCGAAACACTTGAATTGTACTGCAAGAATTTAAGAAGCACACCCGATGCTCATAATGAGTTATATTCCTAGTTTAAAGGACAACTGCAAGTACCATATACTACGAGTTTCAAACATTCGTGTTACTCTTTGCTACGCATTATAGTAGCTACAAATCATGACTAAATAACGAGAATAGTTGTCTGCATTGTTTAGGAAATGAATGACTCTCATGATTAAAATAGTTTTAAAACAATATTTCATTTTACTATTTTGAGAGATGTGCGAAAGTAAATTGCCGTTTGGACGGAATAATGTTTAAAATTGTTTTATTAGGAAAAATAACATATTCTTATAACTGAAGGAACATCTTTACCTATATAACTGAATGAAATAATTTCGATTCTTTTAATTTATAAAACTTTATAATATACCTTTATATATATCAATCATATTTTTAACATTATATAAAAGTATCGTCAAAACTCTGACAAGTCCACATGCATTTATCGATAGTGCACCTTGCAGTCTTTTGTACATTACTTTCACAACCAGTTTGATCTTCTAGACCAATATAAGCTTAAAATTCTTTCAATCAAAATATGTGGTTTTTAATTATTTTGTGTGCTGTGGGGTAAAAGTAATAATCCACTACTCGGAAATCTCGTGACACAGAGGGTTTAAAGTTGAAAATTATATATCTTCAACCCTCTGACAGGTTCGCAACGCATTTATCCGTAGTGCACCCTGCAGTCTTTCGTACATTACTTCCACAACCTGTTTTATCTTCTGGACTAATATATAAGCTAAAAATTCTTTCAATCAAAATATGTGGATTTTAGTCATGTTGTGTGCTGTGGGGTAAAAGCAATAATCCACTATTCGGAAATCTCGTGATACTCAGAGGGTTAAAAGTTGAACATTGACTAAAAGTATCTTCAACCCTCGGACAGGTTCACAACGCATTTATCCCTAGTGCACCTGCAGTCTTTTGAACATTACTTCCAACCAGTTTGATCTTCTGGACCAATATAAGTTTAAAATTCTTTCAATCAAACATGTGGATTTTAGTCATGTTGTGTGCTGTGGGGTAAAAGCAATAATCCATTATTCGGAAATCTCATGACACTCAGAAGGTTAAAAATCGAACTCATTTTTTACTAGTTTAAGAATAAAAACACCATGTCTATTGAAAGATGCATTTGACCCTGGAAAAAAATAATAACTAAACTAAAGAGCTACTGTTTTGTTTTAATAACAATACTTTAAGGGTACCCTTAAAGGTGCGTAAAGGGTGCCTTAAAAGGTACAATACTTTAAGGGTACTTCTTACTTTCTTTTATTAATAAAGTAAAAATAATAACTAAATTATAGAGTTACAGATTTATTTTAATAACAATACTTTAAGGGTACCCTTAAAGGTACAATTAAGGGTACGTAAAGAGTACCTTTAAAGGTACAATACTTTAAGGGTACCCTTAAAGGTACAATTAAGGGTACGTAAAGAGTACCTTTAAAGGTACAATACTTTAAGGGTACTTTTAGCTTCCCTTTATTAATAAATTAAAAATAAAAACTGAACTATAGAGATACTGTTTTATTTTAATAACAATACTTCAAGGGTACCTTAAAGGTACAATTAAGGGTATGTAAAAAGTACCTTTAAATATACGAACTTTAAGGGCACTTTTTACTTTCTTTTATTTTATAAACTAAGTAACGAATATCTCTACATTACAGATTCAATTGCTACTTTTAGAGCAACGTGTTTAGTTTCATAAAAGGACTTACCTTAACATTTCTACTGTATACAAATATACGAGAGAAAGCACGAATGTTCATTTATTACACTTTAATTCAGCGTCACTTGGTAAATTATATTCACGTTTCTATATAATTCGAAGAATCTGGATATCATTATTTTTCCAAACAAGAGAACATGTTGTTTTCCCTCATCGGAAATAGTTTAATAGTCCTTTTTTTTAACGCATAAGATTTTATTTGGAAATTTCCCATTTTCACAATTTCATGACTGCACACGCGGCCTGAAAGGCTTAGTTAAAAATGAGTTGTGGTAAGACTCATAGAATAACACTAAAACTTCGTATTTTTCCTCTTGTGACTTACTTCTGTCCTGATAATGGTGGTCGTCTTGCGCCACCGAAATGGCCATTGACTATCTTTTCTGTTTTTATTCCGGCCGTTGTAGCCCGGTTGGAAGACTAACGTATTAGCAACCAGAGGATTGCTAGTTCGAATCCAACCAAAGACCGTCGTGTACAAAGGAGGCAGGTGGAGGCTAAATCTGTCGTGGCCTCAAATGTCTTCACGTTGGCATGGTGTGGAAGTTTGGAGAGTGGGATGCCAGCTCAGGTGTTATCTCGTCATATGACCGTGATTCAAAATTACGTGGTGTTGTCCCAGAATCCTTCCCTTTAGGATTGATCCCGGACCGTCAGCAATAGCCCGTTATGTTGGTGCAATGCGACGTTAATTAAAATACATACCTAACTGTTTTTATTCTTTATTAGTCGCTGTTTGGAAGTTTTTTTTTATATATACTATCAATTTGACTAAGGTTTCCATCTGTTTATATACAGTTTATTTATTAACCCTCCTATTAGATATATCGACGAGGTACCTCGTCATTAGCAAAACTGCCCAAATCTTGATGGACGAGATATCTCGTCATTAGAAGCAAAGGCGATCACGATCATTAAAAGAAAACTGACTACATGATGATCGCGTCATCATAAAAAAACTGGCGATATCAATATCTTGATGACGTTATATCTTTTCATCAGAAAAATTGTCTAGATCTTGATGGACAAGATATCTCGTCGAAACCACTTAGAAGGTTAAAGACAAAATGGTCAAAGATAACATTGCAAGGCACTCTGAAATAGAAAACTAATTTCATATAAATTTAAAAATAAGGAACAGTATGATAGGTCAGAAAAATAACAATTACTCTTCCAAACATTTCGGTATGTCCCAATTAAAGTTCCTTTCGAAACATACCCATTCAATGGTGAAGCGAAATCTCAAATTCAGAGCACGACAAACGAACACTCTCGTGTGTTCCATTTTCTCCCCAAATTTAATTAAAACGCTTTTGGAACAATTGGAAGTGAGCATGGGCGCTATTTTTGCATACACCAAACGATCAGCTTTCTTCCTCTGCTCCCGAAGCGGAAAAGTCCAAAAGAACAAACACGTACCTCCGCCTCATTGGTCTGCGAAGCGATGCCACGACAAATTGTCTAAAGTTCGATGCTGTTCTTTTGTCCCTCGTGCCTTTGTTCTCTGCAACAATGGCAGGGTGTGTTACGCTTTCTGAGCCTGTAGGAAGGGTTGTTATTTGGGTGACTGTGTGGAGCAAGGACTATGCTAATTGTGGAGTAATTGATGCAGGGTGTTTAGAAATTTCTGACATGATCTCGGATAGGGGTAAACGTGGGCGGTACATTCTTTTAGCATTTGTGTAGGAAGGTCGTCACATGATGTTTATCGTGTTCCTCAGTGGAGTCCAGGCTGTTTATAGGATATGTTTTGCATGATCATACAGCTTAAAACAATTTTAGCATCTATTACGTCAGAAAATGACATAGTGATTATGTGAATCATATTGTTTGACAAGCGATTTAACCCTCCTGGTGGTTTATCTTTGAGTGGACTGCCCAGTAGTGGTCAGTTTCTGAGGGAAGAACCTGTTTCGAACTTCTAGGTAAAGGACAATTTGTTGTTTCTATTTGGATTTTTATTCCCTTTGTAATAATAGGGCAGTTTCTTCACGAATCAGTACCTCGTCATTAGCAAAACTGACCAGATTTTAATAGACGAAATATCTCATCATTAGCAAAACTGACCAGATTTTAATAGACGAAATATCTCGTCATTAGCAAAACTGACCAGATTTTAATAGACGAAATATCTCATCATTAGCAAAACTGACCAGATTTTAATAGACGAAATATCTCATCATTAGCAAAACTGACCAGATTTTAATAGACGAAATATCTCGTCATTAGTAAAATTGACTAGATGTTGGATGAGATACCTCTCGAAGCCACTTGGAGGCTTGAAGTCCGAAATAAATTGTTATTTTTGAGATTGAAGATAATTTTACAGTATCTATATCAGGTCTAATAAACATCCATTGTTCATAATTATTGCTAATCTCATATTCTTTAGTCATGGCATTTTAAAATTTTGTTTTTGGTAAAGGTTATTTGTTTGGTGTGTAGTGTGGGGGGAAGAAGACTTTTCTTATTGTGGATTAATTGATGAAGGGTGATTAGAAATTCCTAATATAATGTTTGGTAGGGGTAAACATGGGCAGTAAACTTTTGAAACAATTGTATAGGAAGATCTTCAAATAATGTTGATCGTGGTTCACAGTAGAGGGCAGAATGTAATAGGGCATGGTCATAAGCTTTAGAACTACTTTAGCATCTCAAACGTCAGAAAATGACATCGGATGACTATATAAATTAAGGTAGAACTATCGAGTGACTATGTGAATCTTGTATTGTTTGACGAGCTGTTTAAAATCTAAAATAAATTATTGTCATAGAGACTGAAGATATCGTATACGATCCAGACCACGACTATGCAGTTGTTTTAACGTGTATGAGTGCGAAAAACATCACTATTACATCTTGACCTCCTCTGAGAAACACGATAAACAGCATGGGACGACTTTCCTACACACATATTAATAGTGTGTACTTCCCACGTTCATAATTATCTAGGTTCATGTCGCAAATTACTACACACTCTACATCAATTACTCCACAGTTAACCTGAAGTGTCATAATAATGGTACACACGTCTAATACTTAATAGGCCTCCCACGGGTTCGAAGAACTGTAGAAATAGGACGGGTCATAGACTCCACGAGTTTGGGGAAGTATTATGTAGGCATTGAACACCATGCTTGCTACAGAACGGTCCACAATTCTGTTGTATTCCAAGGTGTTACATTTCTGTGTTTCACAGAACGTTAAATGGCATCCCAGACGTGTTCGATAAGGTTGAGATCTGGTAACACAGTGACAAAGGCAATATGAGTGTTCCTGTAACCATAATTCGACGTGTCTAGACTTGTGTGACGGTGCATTATCCTGTTGGAGGAGGTGAAACTCATCAGAATGAACGCACGTCATGAACGGGTGTAACTCGTCAGAAAGGATGCACGGATAGCTTTCACCTGTCAGAGACGTTTGTAGATCGACCAGGTGTTCCACTAAAGGCCAGATAAACAAACCCCATGCCATTATGGAGCCACCAGCAGCCTGTATAATTCTCTGTTGACATACCTAATCCCGGGTTGCATGGGGTTTTCGCCTAACGAGGATCGTCCTAACAGCCCTAAAACAATTTGTAATGCAACCCGTCAGTACAGGCTATACGTTTACAGTCATCGAGTGAAAATCCAAACTTTTCTACTTCGAAAATGATATATATGATCGATCTCTGAGCTCCAGCTATTAAACAGTGTTCAAAATAACTTAAATTGCGATAACTTGGCATTCTCTCAGGATTGAAATAGATCTAGATTCTCACACAGATGTCTGTCGCTTTATATATGCACTGGCAGACGCGTCCATAAGCGTCGTTGCAATATATTTAGCATTGGCTTGTATGTACCAGTTATTCTGGCACTTCAGTGCATAATATTCCTTGCTCCCCATGCACTCTAACAGATAACATTACGTTACCTAAACAGCAACAATTTAAAAGGTCATGGGCTAAAGAATGTCAGATTAATCCACCAGATTTACAAGTAGTGCAGTATTGTTTTTAACCTACGTAATATGAAATGACTGAATAGCCATATTGATTGGTTTAAAGAATCATACAGAAGATTCCATTGGTCAAGAAGCTCAAAACTCGTTAAAAATCATGCTGGGAAGCCTGTAGGTTGCATAACGGATGCATGTGAATCCCTTAAAATGTTAACAAGGATTTTAAACTATGTATGTTTGCATATCCATGATCTAGATATTACCATATTCTCCCATGTTTCTAACATAATAATTTACTCTGAATTTAAATCGCTCATTAAAAATATAAACGTTAAACACAAACATCAAATTTACCATTTACGCATAAAATATTGAAACAATAAGAAATCCGTACAGTGATATTTATCCACAAACGGTAGTAGAAGGAAAAGAGACAGATTTTTTCATACACTAATTAATGTATTTGAGTGACTGAAAATTTCCGTTACAGCTGTGTGGTGTCAGTTTAGAACCATTCTTAATACTTCATGATAGTTACTGTGAATTGCATACCGTTTAACACTTGATTAAGTATGGTGTACATTATCCAGTTCGTGACTGTGTACGATACTCTGTTCACTGCATGACATGGTACTTCTACTCTCTTCAAAGTTTGACTTTTAAAGTCTTCTTTTTGTGAAGATTACTAAATAAATTTTACATTATTTGACGAAAAATTAACAATATGAGAGTAATTGTACATTTTCCTACAAGGACTAATAATATTTCATTCAACAGTATCCAATGACAATAACTGAAAAACATAGTGTCGAACGTACCAAGTGAACTTTGAATTATTCAATTAATATATGAAGCTTACATTAACAGGTACTGTTCTTTTAAAAAATACTTTCTTCATCCTAGGGTTCATTACGTTGGGCAGTGTTTAATAGACATAAATATATATTATACCGCCTCATCCAACCACCAGACTAGACCCAATCAAGAATACTGCGGTGGATAACTGTAAATATTACCTTGGCAATCAGAGTTTAAATCTAAGATGCGGTATTTGCCCGCGTTAGATCCGCAAATATTTGATTCAACGGTCACTGCTCCTCATAGCTAAACAGCTAGACTTTTAACGGATGGCCGCAATACTGATAAGACTGGAATAGAATATCTTGTCAATTGGAACTAAGGATCTCTAGGGAATCGAATTAACAAACATTCACTCGAGAATTCTAACACCGTCAAGTCGGCGATAGTCAGAAGATTGATTGGCGGCCATCGTGGGATGGTAATGTCCCATTTGTCGTCATTTAATGACGTTTCAAGCTATGCTTCAGAGAATGAGCAGCAAATACGGGTGTACGTGTGCAAATAGCTTGACATACTTGGTGCTCGGTATGGTATATATGGTAAATATATTTTATTGAAGTAATAGTGTTACTAGTTTACTAGTGCACTATTCATCACCATCACTAGACTAGACAATGAGTCGTGAATACTGGTATAAGTTAATATTACCTTGTAACAACCAGAGTTCAAATCAAATAACAACAATGCAACCATTGTACGAGTTAGATAAGCAAATATTTCATTTTACGGTCACTGCCTAACTAAACAGCTAGACTTTTAATGGATGGCGGATATCCTGGCAAGCATGAAGTAGAATATCTTGTCAGCTGGAATTGAGAATCTATAGGGAATCGAATTTACAAACATTCATTCCAGAATTCTGACACCTTGGAAGCCGCCGATAGTTCGAGTATTAATTGGTGACCAACCCCGGGATGGTCATTCCCCATTAATCGTCATTTAAGGGCGTTATACCTCAGAGAATTAGCAGAAGATGTGAGGAGTCTAGGTGAGCAAAAGGTTTGTATATTTGATGCCGTATATGTGGTAAAGAGAGTTTTGTTGAAGTAATGCGGAAAAAAAATCGAGTAACTTATTTATTTTTGCACTCCTCATCACCATCACTAGACTTAAAATTGTAAATAAAGACGAGGGTAACTGAAAATACTATCTACCAATGAGTTTAAATCTACCATTCAATCATTGCCCGCATTAGATAAGAAAATGTTTGATTTTACGGCCACTGCCTAATTAAACTTCCAAGACTTTTAATGGATGGCCGCAATCCTGACAAAAATGAAGTAGAATATGTTGTCAGTCGAATTGAGGATTTTCAGGGAATCGAATTCTCAAACATTCACTACAAAGTTCTAACACCATGCAAGTCGCCGACAGCCAAAAGATTGATTGGTGACCACCCTTGGAATGGTAGTGTCTCATTAGCCGTCATTTAAGGGCGTTTCAAGATATGCCTCAGAGAGGTGTGTATAGGTGTGTGGAAAAGGCTTGGAATATTTGATGCAGGGTACCTTATATGCGGTAAAGAGAGTTGATGAAGTAATGCGGAAAATGATATCGAACCACCTCTATTTATTTTTCCATCGCTCATCACTGCCACTAGACTAGACAACAAATCATGAATACTGGTGAGGGTAACTGCACATATTATCTAGCAATAAGAGTTTAAATCTAAGATCCAATCATTGTCCGAACTGCAAATATTTGACGACGGCCACTGTTGCTAAAACTAAACACCTAGACTTTTAAGGGATGGAGGCAATCCTGATAAGAGTAGAGTAGAATATCTTGTCAGGTCTAATTGAGGATCTTCCGGGAACCAAATTCAAAAACATTCAATCGAGAATTCTAACACCGGGCAAGTCGACGATATCAGAAGATTGATTGGCGACCATCATTGTGATGGTCGCCAATTTGTCGTTGTTTAATGGCGTTTCAAGCTGTGTGTCAGAGAATGAGCAGTAGATACTTGCGGTTAATGGCTGGGCTTATTTGGCGCTGGGTAGAGTATATGTTGTTCACATATGCTGCATTTGTTGAAGCAATGCAGATGTGCAGCTGAGGATAAGAAATATAACTGCTTCATTTTATTTGCTCTTTGCTCATCGTCAAACTCAACGGTAGCATTCATTAACTCGTCTAATTATCCATATGCTTAAAGTTTCTTGAAGGGTCTTCATATTTTGAGCACAAATTTTATGACTTCCAAAGTTAACACCCAAATATAATTACGAATTTTGATTCTAATTACAATTTAATTCAGATAAGTTTCCAATAATTTGTCCAGTATTGTTTGAAGATTAAGTATAGAATATTGGGTACACATAATGTTAAAATAATTTCAGACTTCAATTACGAAATAATGTTACCATCAAACTGAATTTTTTATAGTTAATCTTAAAGAACCACAGAAAAAATCTTAATTTTTCTTTTAAAGTAAATTTTGAGTATTGAATATTAATTATGAAATTACATTGGTAAATAAATTAGGTAGGTATTTTAATTAACGTAGCACTGGAGCAACACAACGGACTACTAGCGAAGGTCTGGGATCAACCTTGGGAAAATCCGAGGACAACACCATGTAATTTTGAACCACGGTCAGATGATAAGGTCTCATCTGAGCTGGCACCCCACTATACAAACTTTCACACCACGCCAACGTGAAGACATTTGAGGCTCCGACAGATTTAACGTGCTCCAGAAACTTTGTACACGACGATCCTTTGGTTGAATTCGAACTCGTTGGTAGAATTTAGGAATATCAATTTTCATAAATTTTTATGGACCTCCATTCTGAACTTATACTAACGCGTAAGCTTTTTAGATCTACCGTCCCTTCAGTTTGTGTGTGTAGTATTCCTAAATTTAATATTTGATGAAGAGTTTCGTTTGCAAATAGCAATGTCTATTGTCTAGTAAGGAAAAAATATATAAAATTTAGCATTACCTTAAAAGAAGTGCTTTTGACTACTTAGTACTTTGTAGTGTCAAACATATATTGAAATCCATAGCCCTTTCATGGAGCATTCCACTGGCCCTAAATCGTTGATAGAAACATACCCCTGCAGCTCTATGTGTTAACCATTATTCATATCTATGCATAGACAGACTTGGGCGAATTAATCACATGTTAAAATAAATAGATAGGTCATTCATGGAACATTCCACTGGCCCTAAATCGTTGATAGAAACATACACCTGCAGCTCTATGTGTTAACCATTATTAATATCTATGCATAGACAGACTTGGGCGAATTAATCACATGTTAAAATAAATAGATAGGTCATTCATGGAACTTTCCACGATATTTACTCATTCACCTTTTGACTGAAACATACTCCAAGCGAGTGTATGTATATCCATGGTTGGATTTAACAAACACTTTTTTAAGGGTACAGTGGACTTTCAAAATCACCAGAATGAATTTTTTAATTTTAGTGCTAAAATTAACAGATTTCAAATTCCTTTAATGGAAAATATAATTTTTCAATTACGATAATTTTTGACGAAATTACATATACAACAGTATCAAAGATATATGCATGTTTGGATGTACCAAACACACGTTTCAATCAAATAGATCCATTGTGGAACTTTCTACGAGCATTGACTTTTTCGATCCATGTTTCGATTTTTGGTGAAAACCCGAACGTGCACATCACTGATCCAACATTGAGTGATGGTAAAATGCAGTGAATATTATTCAGGCATAGAATCTTTTGCTTATGTGAAAACCAGAACGTGCAAACACTAATCCAACTATCAGTGATGGTAAAATACTGTGAACATTCCACGAGAGTTAGCTCATTCACCTTATAAGCTTAACACTCCATTGCAGCAAAGCTTTTTACCATCCATAATCGTTGGGTTACAGACCAGCGTGCATAAATATATGTTTGGATGCAACAAACACGTGATTAAATAAAATCGATCTTTTGTGGAATGTTCCACGAACATTAACTTTCGAAACCGACATTGAGTTGTGGTAAAATGCCGTGATCATTTCACAGGCATTGAACTCTTTTGCATTCTAAGTAAAAACAATAAACTTCCAACACTAATACAACGATCAGTGATGTTAAAATGCCGTGGACATTCCACAGGCGTCGACTCATTCACCTTTGAAGCTAAACACTCCACTTCAGCTAATCTTTTTACCATCCGTAATCCGTGGATTGCAGATCCATGTGCATGAATAAGTGTGCTTGTGTGTACCAAACTCAAGTTTGAATAAAATAGATCTTTTGTGGAACGTTACACAAGCATTGACTCTTTCGTAATGTGTTTAAATGCTAGGTGTAAGCCAGTACGTGACCATCACTAATCCAGTATTGACTCTTTTGTTCTAAGTGAAAACCAGAACGCGTGCCAACACTAATCCACCGATCAGTGATAGGAAAATGCCGTTGACATTCCACAGGCGCTGACTCATTCTCCTTTTGAGCGAAACAGAACTCTCCAGCTCAGCACTTTTACCATCATTAATCGTTGGGACACAGCTCCTTTTGAGGGAAAGTGCCAGACCCAGGTATCTGTCGACGGGCGTCTCGAGAATCATTGCAAGATTCTTTTCAGCAATTTTTTCCTCCTTCAAGAAAATCCCTTTTTTACCATTCCTTTTTTCAGAGAGCCACCTTTGTCGCAGTAAAGACTCATGTCAGAAGTCATTGCATAAAAATCTGTCAATGTCAGGACGCCGCTTCTTCTTGCTGTCCGGGAGAAGTACAGAAGTATCGCTAAGTATTGGATCCGACAGGAGATAAAACGGTGATGAATGACTTTCTTAGTTCTTGTCTTTAAAATATGGTTGGGTTTTCCTGCACTATCTTCACAGGGGATTATCGGAGAGAATGGCTCGATTTTCATTTTGGAAATGATCTGAGTCTGAGCTTTGGGGGTGCTCTAAGCTGGGAATGGTGTCATTAAAACTAATTACGTTAACGGATTTCAAATACAATGTTAAAGTGTAAAGTGTATCGATCAGTTGCGTAGAGTAACACTGAGAACTAGGGATGCTGAATTGTTATAGGAAGGGAAAAACTATTTTTCTTAGCTTTAGCCCCCTTTTTGGTTTGTCTTCTCCAGCCTCTGATACAAAACATTTTCCTATTTGTATGTTAACCCTACAAGCGGTTTTGACGATATATCTCGTCCATCCAGATCTGACCAAATTTTCTAATGACGAGATATCTCGTCCATCAAGATCTAACCAAATTTGCTAATGACGAGATATCTTATCTACCAAGATCTGACCATATTTGCTAATGGCGAGATATCTCGTCCATCAAGATCTGACCTAATTTGCTAATGACGAGATATCTCGTCCATCAAGATCTGACCAAATTTGCTAATGGCGAGATATCTCGTCCATCAAGATCTGACCTAATTTGCTAATGCCGAGATATCTCGTCCATCAAGATCTGATCAAATTTGCTAATGACGAGATATATCGTCCACCAAGATCTGACCAAATTTGCTAATGACGAGATATCTCGTCCACCAAGATCTGACCAAATTTGCTAATGGCGAGATATCTCGTCCATCAAGATCTGACCTAATTTGCTAATGACGAGATATATCGTCCATCAAGATCTGATAAGTTTTGCTTATAACGAGATACCTCGTCCAGATAAATTCGCTCTTCTACTAAAAGCCGGAGAAACAAATAGGCTCTTGCCAGAACTCGTAACAGTCTGGAATAGTTTTGTCTATCATTGGCACTATTACAAGGCAGTTCTCGACGCGAAGTCACCAGGTGTGTTGATTCCCCTTGGAGTAATAGGGCAGTTCAGTCTCGGAAAAAATATCTCATCCTTAGGAAAATTGACCGGATCTTGGACGAGATATCTCGTGAAAACTCTTGGAAGGTTAATAACGACACCTTAAGCCCCGAGGCCAATGGTGGGCTACTCTCACAAATTAACTTAATAATACAGTATTATATATAGCAGTACAACCTATATCCATCATGAAGTACTTCTTGATAGACAAAGTTGAGCCGTCTTTCACACGTCTTGCTAAAGTGGCAATTCATTTGATGGAAAAACATTGCTTGGAGCAGCTTGGGTCCCTTTCACATTAAGAAACAATAAAACTCAATAAATTCTCACCATAAGAATTCGCAAATAACCAAAGCTACAGTGTAATTCTCTTTCCATGAACTCATCCACTCAATCAATTACCCTAGTTTAATTTACAAAACACAAAACACACACAGCACTGAATTATTTTCGGAATTAGTGGAAAATACTTACCGACCCCGAGGCCATGGTGTTTGGTTCCGACTCTCAATGTCCCTGGAGACCAACAACTAAATAATCGAGCTTAATTTGTTTGCTTTGCCTCATTCATTATTTACGAAAGCAGAGTGAGGACTTCCAAAAGCCCTCAAGGATACAGTGATATTGCAGAAATATTTACGTTTGGAAAACCCCACCTGGAGTTGGGAATCTTGTTTTTAAACTCGCGTTTCAATGAATGGAATTAGTTGTTAAACGGAGATGTTTTTTCGTCGAGGAAGTTCAGTTGTAGAAATTGTAATAAGAACTCCTTTCTTGCTGTGTAACTTAAATTAATGTTTAGCCGAAGTTGAAATGAAAATTGAATTGTAGTTTTCGGTTACTTATATGAAGAGTGCCTGAAGACAAATTCATTTCAATCAAAAAAGCGGTTAGTTTCGCTAACTGCTGTGCTCGGTTAAGTTTCTATTTCGATAATTAATTTTATATATTTGGAAGTATAACTTTCATTTCACTGAGTGTTTAATTTTAGTTGCATTGATAGCCCAAGGGATGGAGTTTTTCTCGGATGCCTTAGCATTATTGTTTTAGATTTAAAGTATATGGATATTACGTAAGATTTATTCTTTCCTAAAAGAATATTTTAACGTTATGGAGTTATTAAATGATAACAGCAAAAAAGAATGATACTCCCTTTGCCCCAAACCATTCCATTTCAATAACTTCACATTTTTGATGTAAACATGGATACGTATGTTTTTAACTCGATTAAATTGTATTAACTTAAGGGTTGTTGCCTAACCCACCACGTGATTTCGACGAGATATCTCGTCCATAAAGCCCCAACCAATTTTGCTAACGTTGCTAACCATCTGAGTGTCATCCATACTTTATTCCACCATGCGACATGCAATCTTCCCTATTTGACTTCTGATTTGGTTTGATCTTCTTGACCAATAGAATCTTTCATGGGATTCTTTCAACCAATCGAAATGGTTACTTAGTCCTTATGTGTTGTGGGGTAAAAGTAATAGTTCACTACCCGAATCTCGTGACGCTCAAAGGTTAAAATATTGTCACGTGTAAAAATTTAACGAAGTATAAAACAATGATTAAGTTAAAATATGAATTTATTTAAACACTTGATTATTAATTAAGTTAGTTAACTGACGAGAAACGATGAACAATATAACATGACAAACTAGAAAGCAATTAGTGAGAAACACGTGAGAGGGCGAGACCGCCACATGGCCACTTGCTACTATTTATACAGGATTAATCTCCAATCGTTTGGTCTATCTTCTTTTAAATGTATTAGGTATTTAACTCCTCTGCGGCACTGTAGACTGGAATCGAACACTATACTAAAGGTTCGAACTGGAATCGAACGCTATACCACCGGGGCCCAGAAGAGACACCCCGTTACAATATCGTCTCCTTCCCCTTGCAACCTATAGGGGGCATACCCCTAAGTTTGAGTTTCTTTGTTTGAATCTTCGAAGAGTTCTCCCGCATATATCAGTTGTGAAACCTTTAGCCTTCTGTGCTTGACATCTAAACAACCTTTTCGGCTAATGGAATCTTCCTTTCTTTCGATCAGTAAGTATGGTTATTTAGTCATTATATATATATATATATATATATATATATATATATATATATATATATATATATATATATATATATATATATATATATATATATATATATATATATATATATATATATATATATATTGCTGGGAAAATAAAATTCTATGCTACTTGGAAATCTCCTGATGTACAAAGGATTAAGACGACTTATTCCTAAAAACATGAAAGATACATGTTTAAAATCCTAGAAACTTATTTGAAACTAATTTGTTACGTTAAACCCAACATTAAAGCTTTCCCCAGATTTTAAAGCAACGTATGACATCCCGAAGTTTCCAGAGTTTTTTTAATTTTTCCACTCAACAACCTGTAGAAAAAACACACTTTACAGAATAAGTTCTCAGTTAAACATAAAAACATGCAAAACAATACATTAAAATAAGAACTTGCTTTATTTGTTAACTTTTTCCAACTCTCATCACGATGGAGTTTCCCCGTATAAAGCAATCTCAAGAGAAATCCTTACTAGAATAATCTGCATTTATCAAAACACTCACAAACAGCGTTAAACGAAGCACTTTCCTTGACACGACGCTGGAAGTTGATGAAGGGATGCACAAAAAGACGGAAACGAAAAAACTCGTTTCTTTAATATACTTTGTTTTCGTGATAACTGTTTGCTTTTTCTCATCAACTTACAACAATACGCGAGAAGAATTTTATCAGCAATCTTTACCGTTTTTGTTTTTGCATGGACTGTTTCGCTCAAGCCATGAATATTCATCGATGGAGTTTCTGTCTGGTGTTTTTGCTTACGCTTTGCAGGAAATTGCTTTAATCAGAGCCTTTTTTTATCTGATTTTGTTACGCCACATTTTGCGTCGTATTTTGACAGAAAACACGTTTCTCAAAAACGCTGCGAAGTTTGTTTTTTAATGTTTGTGCAAATTGCAATTTTTGAAAGCTTAATTTTTTTCTGTTTTCAATTAAATTCGCCAGATAAGCCTGGCGCTGTTTAGGAAGCTTTGGAAACAAAATAGGATATTGGAGATATTGAAAACGCGTTTCATGACGCTTTTTTATCAGGACGCTGTCAGTTTTTCGCGTCATAAAGCCACTGATAATGGTAATTTTGTATCACATTTTAGAATGTGATGAAAGCTAACTCATGATTATCTTTGGAGATGACTAAAAGATTGAGAAAACATTTACTTTTTTAAACTGTCAATTTCCTTATAAACATACATTGGTGATAAAAATTATATCTGGTTTTTAAAGAAAAAATTTTCATAAAATTTCGACAAAATAAAAAATTCAGTTTCGTATTTTAATCATTCGAGGGGTTCACACGCTTAATTCCACCTTGCAGTCTTCACCGCATGAACTCTAAACAGTTTTTATTCTTTTTGACCAATAAAATCTTTCCAAAAGATTTTATTCTGAGGAAGGATCAACTAGAATATTTCCAAAGGATTCTATTCCAGAATATGACCATAGGATTGAAATCTAAAGAAAGAAGTAATAGAATATTTCCAAATGAATATGGCCGTGGTAGAACAATTGGAAGAGCATCAGATTAACAATCGGATGCTGGTTCAGCCAAAGTCCGTCGTGTACACGGGGTATGGTGCACGTTAAATCTATCGTGGACTCAGATGTCCTTACTCTAGCGTTTTGAGGATGTTTGGAGAGTGGGGTGGCAGTTCAGGTGGTGCTTGGTCATATGAGCGTGGTTCAAAATTACGAAGCGTTGTCCTTGAATCTTCCCCTTAGTAATTGATCCTGGACCTTCGCCAATAGCCCGCTGTGTTACTCCAGTGGGACGTTATTTGAAATACCTACCTACCTACCTTATTGTTAGATAGTATGCCCAGTAACTCTCACCAGTATGAAGGATTTGTTGTCTGGTGTAGTGGCAGATAACTAACAACCAGAGGGTTACTTGTTCGAAACTATCTCCAACCAAAGATCGTCGTATGCGTATTGGCTGGTGCATGTCAAATCTGTAGGAACCTTAAATGTACTCATGGTGGCGTGGTGTGGAAGTTCGGAGAGTGGGTTGCCAGCTCAGGTGTTGCTTCGTCATCTAACCGTGGTTCACAATTACGAAGCTTTGTCCTTGGATATTTTTCCCTTTGGGATTGATCCCAGACAAGTGTAAATACGTACCTTCCAAATGAATCTATTTTGTCGAAAAGACCAATATAATCCTTCCAAAAAATTATTTCCTAAGAAAAGGACCACATTAGAATCTTTCTTAAGGTTGAAAGAATCCAAGGACACTTTCAACCAATTGATGTGGTCATCTAGTCATTATGTGTGTTGTAGAGGACAATCAATTCCACGCTGCCCTCGGAAATCTCGTGACACTCTGCGTGTTTATAATAAAAATTACTTTTCTTATTTGGAAAACACATTGACTTCACTACTTGGATAACATATGAGAGGGAATTTCGGGGTAAACGAAAACAATAGTAAAGCGAATATTTTATTTCCGCTACCCAAATTCTCCCGCATATTACATAGAGGAATTACCTTAAAATGTTATTTATCGCCATTTTGGTGATGTATGGCGTTTTACCTTATCAACCATTTTATCAATTCTGGATTCATTCTTTGAAATTTTTATTGGTAAAGTGCGGAAATTGTATTCTGAAAGCAAGTCAAGTGTCACGTTCTGAAAAGGCACAGTAAATGTGTTTCACAGGTGAAACGCTACCACCACCTACATTTAGCTTAACAGAAAAAGCTTATCATACAGTATATTTTGAAAGATTACCATCTGGTTATATTTCTCCCGTTTGATTGGAAATAAATCATTTACTTAAGGCTGATTGCATGCATTATTTCTTTTGGCTTAAGCAAGCTCGAATATTTATGTTCAAGAAAAGATTTATACACGGAAAACCTGAGTGAAACTTAGTAAAATAGCTTTTCTATTGCACAGTAAAGCTTCTTTTTAGTGTGAAATACGCAGGAAATTTTTTAATTATAAGCACTAATGCTAATTCAATTATTCATGTTAAACATTTCTTTAATAATGTAACCACTGTTTGCTGTGTGCGTATTTTTTTCCTTTTCCTTTTTATTATTTTTTTGCTATCAGCAACTTAAATTTAAACACGCTTCAATTGTGAAAACCCATTTAGAACGATAAGAGGCACATTTCAAAGGTACGTTTTACATAGAAATATCCTATTTTACGTTTGAATTGTTTTGAGGTGAAAAAGCCAAGTCAAATTATATGTATATATTCAAAATTTACACCAACTTTTGAATTCCTACACGTACATAACTCTGAGTATTTTGACTTGGAACGAGAATAACCTTACCTTGATGATGACCGAATCACTGAAGAATTGACAAATTTTGTTGTGGTTAAATTATCTGAAATAGTTTCTTTCGCTTCAACGTGCGAATTATAAGTTATCGTCTTGTAATACATCTCATAATTATCTTTATTCTGTGTGAGATACATCCAGCCCATTGACTTTACAATACCGGAGGAACTTACAGAAGGTTTCACAGAAACATTAAACTTCAATATTACATAATTTTTTTCGCACTCACAAGCTAAATTTGAGAAAATATTGCATTATCGGCAATACTGTGATGTCTGATGCGCTCAGAAATTGATACATAAAATATACTCACAAAATTGTGATAAAATATAACACATTTGATTCAATTAATAACGACTTTATTTCAAAACACTTTTTTGAAACACTTTTGGATGATACTTTTATGAGGCCATTTTCTTTATGAATTAGATTTTCCTCTATCCAGAATTCATAAGAGAGCAGTTATTTGGGGTGAAACGTCTCATTATTTTATATCATTGTATTTACCTAAGTGATTTAAAATTAAATTCCCACTGTAAAAAAAGCAAAACGCACAGCTTAAAATCACGAAATAAATACATCAATGTATAATAATCAATCCTAATGAACAATTTAACATTAAAATAATACGGCAAATTCATAATAAAATAAGACACATTTTAATTAGTTAATAACAATTATATAATCGTTTTATATTTCATAATTATATGTTTCCAAACTCTTAAAACAAATAATTTTACAAAGAACTCCAGTATAAATTCAATTTCCTCCTATTCTGAATGCAGAAAATAAGCATTCAATCAGCAAGCAGTTATCTGAGTGAGATATTTCATTACTTCAGGTAGATCCCTATCATTTACCTCAGAGATTTAAATGCAAACTCCCATTGTCAAAAGAGCAAAACGTGCAGCCTATTAGTATGGAATACATCAATGTATAATGAACAATTCGAATGAGATATTAATACCCTAATCCAATCATTCGTCAGAAGTTGCAACTGCCCCAGGAAGTGTTTAATTACCTCCAGCCTAATGGGGGAACGAACAGGCTTAACTTGGAATCCACTGCGTCGTTCTTTCTTTATTAGATTCGTTACATTCATTATAATTTCATTAGTAGCCTGTGTACTGGATGGGAAATTCATCACGCACCATCGTTTCTACGATTCCCACAGTTTAATGTTTAAGTTACTAATGTTGATAGAGATAGAAGGATATCATATTTGAAAAATGTCCTAAATAATATGATTTTAATGAACATTTTAGGTACATTTAAGGGAAGGACCTTTTACTAAGATCTAGAAATTGAAGGCAAGTTTCGAATATTGTTGGGGGGGGGGCTTCATACACAATCATTTAGTACATAAGATACCACCTAGAAGGTACTACTGAATAATTTCCATAGATATTTTAAGATACTTTATAAAGTCAGGTAGGACCTTAGTGTTCCCCCAAAGGACTTACAGTTTACTTCGAACAAAGATTTGTCACTTCAAAATAGTTCCAAATAATGTCATTTTAATTAACATTCTTAGAGGCTTTTTGCGAATCTTATATTTAAATTTTTTTTACTTCATTTGGGACACAATTTATATGCTTTAAAAGACTTGCATTTCACTTAGAGTAATAATATTACGCGTCAAAAATCTTTCTAGGAAAATATAGTAAATTACATAAACAATTTAAGACGTTTTATAAAAAAAGGCCCTTTTCTTAAAAACAATATTTTAATTGAAAGAAAGACCTTACTATAATAAAAAACTCGCACTTAACTTAGGATGACGACATTATCTCATGCATATTAAATATTGTAAATATTAATTTACGTAAATCAAAGTTCAATTATAGTTTCTTACCCACTTAAAAACTAAAATCTTTCTTTAGTCTTTTATGTAAAACTTTTTTACAAATTTATTACACCGCTAGGTTTAAAGTGTATTAAAATTTATTAATATGCATGAACTAACTACAGAGCTGGTATCATGATATAAAATCTACATAAATATTTATGTAGATTTTAATGCATTTTCTGGAATTAATATTTTTGGACGTTGTTAGCTAACACAAAAATCAACCGTAAGGAAGATAAAACCCTTCATTTTGAATAAGTTAAGAAAATTTGCATGCAGATTAAATTAGTGTAAGCATTTTTTGTTTAATTCAAGTCAAATTTTTTAGTTAAGAAAAGCACTAGATGCTGCAAGTAAATAGCACTGATAACACAAATTTCCATTAGTCTTAATATTTTCGAATAAAATAAATATAATTTTAGAATATTTTAATTTTTTTACCATGTTTTTGAATTTTATGTGTGCAATAGATTATGTTATGTAATAGAATATGAAATTTTTAGTACATGCTTAGGGCGATCATTATAGTTTTAAAAAGATGGACTCCAAAGTAATTTTTACATTTGCACATTTTAGTTTCGAATATTAATAGATTTTCTTCAATTTTGATGTGAACTGTATAAAAGAAGACAATATTTATAAACGGTATAAGGTAAACTAAGTATACCAATCGATCGTCATTTTTTACTGTAAACGAAGTTTGATATAAAATTAAAAAATGAACTTTTATTGAAAGTATACCCTTTAAAAAATTTAGTTAGAAAATATTTTCATCATAAGCACGCATAGAAGATGTAATTCATCTGGAAGTAACGCCAATAAAAGTAAGAGATCTTGATGAAAGATATGTCTCGTCATTAGAAGAAAACTGACCAGATCTCGATCGCATCATTAGAAAAATATCGTCAATACCTGACGAGTTATCTCGTCACTAACAAAATTGGTCAGATCTTAATGCACGAGATATCTCGTTGAAGTTCGGAGAGTGGGATACCAGCTCAGACGTGACCTCATCATCTGACAGGGGTTCAAAATTAAGTGATGTTCTCGAAACTTTCCCTTCGGGTTTGATCCCGGACTGTCGCCAATAGCCCGTTGTGTTGCTCCAGTGCGACGTTAATTGAAATACTTAAATACCTAAATGTAATACTGAGGCAATATTAAAAGCGTAAAACTCTTAATATGTAATATTTAAGCCATGTTAAAACAAAAAATATTTTTATTTGAGACCAAATGTGTCAACTATTCCGGAACAAAATTCAAGTATTAAATGTGACACCTATTTTGGGACAGATGGAGAAGCTATTAAATAATACTCTATCCTTTCACAGAAATATAATGCTGATTTTCAGTTATAAATTTAGAATTTATTTTTCCAATAATGGTACAACCAAATTTCTTAATTTTCAAAATTTCATCGTTTCTCTGTTTATAATGGTACAAATAACATTTTTATTCTAATTCAGGGCAATTTATAATATTCGCACAACAGAACTTAACTGAAATTATTGATAACCCGTATTACTATTGTAATAATGGTGAACTCAGTAATTTGCCAATAACTACAGTAATTGGAATCAGTGAATTGAATAAATAATTTTTCCGCATGGATTTCGTAATTAATGCGGCAGTTTGGAAGCGTAATAATAAATGTGTAGTATTGTACATAAACTATGAAATATGATTGTAGCATAATTTATTGACAATTTCTTCTCAATAGCCCTTATTTTTCACTTACATGCATTTCTATTTTTTTAACTTCATAGCATTATGCATTACACATATTAATTCTAAACTGCCACTTTCAATTTTTTGTTAGATCGATTTATACTATGGTATTACACATTATTATATTTATCACATAAAGTAACAATTCTGAGAAAGTTTTCGTTACACTAAAAATGAAACAATTGAAAACAATGTTCATCGAAAAAATGTCACATTACATTCGACTAAAACGTGTTATAATCCTTGTTTTATTCCATAGAAAAGAATCTAAAATATATGCTCCAGCAGTCCAATATGCTACCCGCTTATAAAGTTTAGGAAGATTTATTCCTACAACTTTCTTACTCGAAAACAAAGAAAGCATACTAGAAAAAGCACTTAAGTCTTGTGGTAATTTCTTTCTACCCTGATCGATATCCATTATTGCTCGTAAGAATAATACAATTTTTTACGTACATTTGCCGTAAAATGCCTTTTTTTAAATAAGAAATAAACTGTTTGCACCATCGAATTTGGAGGGATATTGCAAAGGAAATCTATTGTTTTTCGGTGAAAATTTAATTCTATTTAGCTCTTTTTTTAGAAGTTCCAGTTATACATTTAAAAACACTGAATGTGTTTTACTGATATCGAGTGCTTAAACTGTATTGTATTATTCATCCATAGGATGATAAAAATTCTCACTAAGAACATTTTTTAAATAAATTTTATCGTGTCTATATTTGATTACATTTGCGATCTATAACAACACTTTCTGTATATTTTTCTCTGTTTTATATTGTGTAACTGTTTGCCTTGTATCGAATTTGATGGGATATTGCCAAGGAAATCTATTCTTTTTCGGTGGAAATTTAACTGTATTTAGCTTTGAGTTATTTAAAAGTGTCATGTTTGCATTTTTAAATACACATCAAAGGTTTTTATGTAGTGTTTGAACAGTGTATTGTAATGGTTGGATAGGATGATAAAAAGAATTATTAAGAAAAAATTTTGAAATACATTTATCGTGTTTATATTTTATTACATTTGTGATCTATAGTTGCACGTTCTGTATAGTTTACTCTGTTTTATATTGCGTAAATGTTTGTCTTGTATCTAATTTGGTGGGGTATTTCCAAAGAATTATATTAGTTTTCGTTGAAAATTTTATTTAGATTTGAGTTACTCAAAGATTTTTTATCAGCAATCAAATACACTTCGAAACTGCTCTTTCTAATGTAGTGTTTGAACAGTGTATAGTAGGTAGTTATAGGTAGAATGATAGAAATTCTTAGGAATGAACATATTTTTAATAAATTTTATCACGCTTATGTTTGATACAT
The DNA here is from genome assembly GCA_933210815.1 of Meta bourneti. Lineage (NCBI taxonomy): Eukaryota > Metazoa > Arthropoda > Arachnida > Araneae > Tetragnathidae > Meta > Meta bourneti. Next base: position 68,435,015 of record OW119932.1, on the reverse strand, counting down.
TTGTGGCCTATAATATGACTATATATTTGTCCATATTTTATACCGTATAAGTAATACGAGAGTATAGAAGTCCTTATTCTTTTGAACAGTTGTGCTTTGCGTTCACAGAAATTGACAATTGTAGTAGAGAATTTAATTTTACTTACCTTTCAGTTATTTAACAATTCCTTATATGCATTTAAAAAACATAAAATCGTTGTTTTTAAAGCGTAGTGTTTAAATAGCACATAATGGCGTTTATCGATTTAATGATAGAAAATCGATAAAAAATGGATTAAATAGAACGTAGGAAGGACATATATCGTGCTTATATTTGATTAAAATTTATGACCTATATTATAATTTCCTCCACATTTTGACGTTATTTTGTATTGTGATATGGAACAAAAAAATGCATTATTCTATCGAAACAGTTGTGTTTATTGTTTTTCATTAATAATTGACTTCTATTAAGATTGTTTTAAAAAGATCTGGCATAACCTATACTCAAACCTCAGGAAATACAAATTCACTCTGGTAAAGATATTTCAAAGATTTCAAATCGAACTGAAATCCAAAATTAACTTTTCATTCATCCCAAATCACCTCAATGTTAATGCTTCTCAGGCAACACATACATGTAGTTATTTAGCTATAAAATATGGGGTAAAGAAAAAACATTGTCGAATTCTTAACCTCTTGTAAGAGATTTTGTATTCGTGGGAAGATTGACTTAAAAAGATCGTCAATAACTTGTACCCAAACTTCAGAAAGAAATTCACTCCTGTAAAGACATTTCAAAAGATTTCAAAATCGAGCTGTAATTAAAATCAACTTTTCATTCATCCACAAATCACCTCAAAGCTTAAAATTCCCAAACTCCCTCCAGCTAATAACTGTCTCAACCCATCTCGAAACTCGATCGATGTCCCAATCTCCATATTCCCCGACTGTAATACGAGCAACTAGGCAATTCCTCCGAATATTACGCTCACAGAAAGCCGACTTAGACTTAGGTCAACAACGATTCCAATTTCGAGGCCCTAGAAAATAAGCCCGTTTTCGTAATTCTCCTCCTCGGGGAGGCAGGCAATCAAAAAATTTAAAAATAAACACTTAACGCCCGCGCATATTAAAGAATCTCAAAATTTGAAACCCTTCTTTGCTGGGGAAATTCTATATATCGCCAGCGACGGTTTTAAGCATATTAAACATTTTCATCCAAATTCTGGAAAGGACTGTCTGGAGCAAGACACATTTTCCTGAATCCCGTTTTGAAAAATCCCCAGATATTTCCGTTAATATTTTCCAGGGTGTTTTTTAATAAAGGCTTTATTTTCTACCCCTTCTGCGGATGGTTATGGAAATTGTGCAATAGTCGCCGTGCAGGAACGTGAAAGAACCTCTTCGAAAATGGAATGTCGCGTGAAGTGTTCAGCAGGCACGTCTGTGTAAAGTTGATGACGTGTTTAAAGCGTTGCGCCTCTTTTGCAGTAGTTGTATTGTTCCCCTTAGAGTTGCCTTTTACAGCCTAAATAGAATGGGGTTTTGTATTTTTAAAAAATTTCAACTTTTGATATGCTAAGGGATGGCTACATTTCTTCTTTGAAGCTAGGATGTGTGGTGAATTTGAGCTCGGTTTTAGCATAAGGGAATCCGTCTTTTTGACAGGTTGGTATGTAGTGTTAAGAAATGGATTATGATGACTGTGGGTCGAGAATTCTAATAACTCAGACTTTTAACCGAATTTTCTAGCTAAGATTAAGTCTTGGTCAAAAGAGCAGTATCTCCAAGTATGATTTTTCGTGGCATAATGGATTCAAGTATGAATTTATTTTACAGCTCATATAAAATAATTTTTAGTGCGTGTCAAAGTCGATGATGTGTTGGAATGGAAAAGTGTACTTTTAATTGTAATGAATTAATGTCTCCTTGAAATATATGAAAAAAGTGAATCAGTGATTATTTACAGTCGGAAGGCTTCAAGCAACATAATAAATGACAAGCCTCATTTCAAATTGTTCGGTAGAGAAATTTCAAGTTCTAACCCTCCGTGTGGTTTCGACGAGATATCTCGTACATCAAGATCTGACCAATTTTGCTAATGACGAGTTATCATGCCATCAATATATTGCCTTTTTTTATGACGACGAGATCAATATTAAGTTAGTTTTCTTCTACTGACGAAATATCTCGTCCATCGAGATCTGATCAGTTTAGCTAATGACAAGATACCCGTCATCAACCACCATGAGGTTTAAAAGATTCCGATATTAAAATGGAGGTTATACACTAGTCAAGAGGTCAAGTTACCTTATACTCTTTTAAGTATGCAGCACTCATTAAATTAATCAGGCAATCTTTTGGCCTCCTTAAGTATTTTGTTTTTAATTTTTGTTATAAGGAAATAGATTTCTGTGATTTATTGCTATGCTGCTCGAACCTATTTATTTTAATCCTGGATGTTCAAATGATTGAATCACATTAATTTTTTTCGAGGACTATTGTTTTTCAGTCTTGATATTCACCAGTGGATTTTGCTTTCACTTAGATTATGTCTTCTGCACCTATCTCTACATTTTAAGAATTTCTAAAAATTTATCGCAACTTTTTTTTAACAGACTGCTGAAGAGTTTCATTAGAATGGTGAGAACTGCCTTTTTTATGTTTTGTTGTTTCATAACTCAAAACAAACTATATTTGAACGAGGCAGAAAAACAGACAATAAATCTCGTAAATGATCACTTTATTTGTATACAACTGTTTTTCTCTAATGTTTCCCAGGATTTCTCTTAATAAAAGTTTATTTTCTCTACGTCTTTACAAATGAGTATGGAAATTTGTGGAATCGCGCAATTCAGGCTCGAAAGAATCTTCAAGGAAACGGATTGCGTTGTGAAGGATTCAGCAAGTTTGTGTACTTTAGGGAATTCCACAACAGACAAAGCATCAGAAATCGAAGATTTTACTTCCAGTTACTGATTGCTCTCGCTCGGTAGACAACTTAGACTTAAAATGAAGCCAAATGACGTCATCCATGGAATACGTTCTACCACAAAACACGAGAGCCACCTACATTCAACTTTACAGGAAAAGCCTTTCAGAAAGTGCATTTAAAAACATGGGGTGTCTTCGATTGGGGTTTTGCTTCCTTGAATGCATAGCTTTTGGAAACAAAGCAGCAATAGTGTCACCATAACGTAACGGTACGTGAACGAAATAGAGGGACTTAAGTCATTGTGACTATAAGAAATAGAGAGGGGTCAAACAACCCCAATAATTAACAATGGTGTGAGTGGACTTGATGGCATTGGTGGAAGTATTGATTATGATGCTGGATTTCAATGTGAGTGGAGCGGGAAAGGGGGAGACTGGAAATTTCTCGGAGGAGCGGGGACAGATCTTTTGAAAGCAGGAAGTGTATGAACTGTGATGCCCTCTTGGCCTTCAGAAACGTTGAGAGCAGGTCTTTTGATTGGATATACATTCGTCTTTATTAGAAAAAAATTATTTATGGAGTATAAGAGAGAATTGAAGAGAAAAAATAGAATATCTCTTATAAAATATAATGCCTTCCTCATTCTAAGTTGTGGCGTTTATAATTTCTCCTCTTGCTTCAAACAACTATAAAGCTCAATTAATGGGCCATTTCAAATAAAGTTCTAGGAAATTTTAGTACCCATAGTTTAAACTATCACGCAAGAAGGCTTCACAGACCCGTCTATGCCTAGTTATTAACAGCTTTAACATCCCATACCATCGTAGTTGCATCGTAAGTGATCGTTATGCATAGTAAGAGGTTGCCATACCATTAAGAAAGATTGATATACTTTTTATGCAAAATCCATTACCGAATAAGGTTTAAGAGTGGAGTATGTTTCTAAAATGAGGGTATTCTCAAAGGGGGCAATGTGCACTACGGTCATGTTTCTGAACATTTTGATAAGTTAATGAGAACTTTTGTTCATTTCAAAGTTATTGCAGACATGTTTGCAAACGCTATAGTCATAATTCATACAGTTAATCAATAGTGTATGCGTATAGAAATCAAGGATTTATTTGCGATGAAATATACGTGAATCTATTTCAATCTTCCACTTTAGAGTCATATTCTGTTGCATATACAGAATGTTTCGAAAATATCTGTCCAAATTGTAAAGGGTGGTAGAGGCACCCAAAGTAAACATTTTTTGTCAAGGAATGAATGTCCGGAAATGCCGCGTTTAGGCAGTAGAGGGCTCTATTTAGGTCATTCGATAACATCTGTGGCGTAAGGCATCATTCCCCGATCAAATTTTCAACAGCATGCATCACGAATTCGGAGTTTGCCGTTGAGAATCGGATTGGGGAATGACCACAGAAACACACGACTGACCTGAACAGCGCCTTTTACCACCTAAACGTGGCATTTCCGCACACTCTTTGCCCCAAAAAATTAGTTTGTGTCCTTTACCACCCTTAACAATTCGGCCCGGCTCCAGTGCGATGCTAATTAAGAATACCATACCATACAACTTGGCCTGATATTTTTAAAACACCCTGTATTGTATGCTGCATTCCGTTTCTCTGACTTTTATAAATTTTATACTACGAAAAATTTTTATGTTGAAAACTATTTGGTAAATTATATCTTTGTTAATAGGAATTATGAAATATAAGTTATTCATATCAGTCAGTTTTACAATGTGGGCAGTACTGCCCCTTGTGGGTGCCGTCGTGACGTAGTGGTTATGGCCACTGCGCCACGACGGTGTATTCCTCCTGGTGTATTTTTCTCTTCTGTGTCGGCAAATCTTCCATTGTGTGTGACTATTGTTTGATATTCTATGTCTTGTGTCTGGCGCATCATGGCCTTGCGCCATAAACCCCCCTCCCCTCCAAACAACCAACCAAACGCCCCATGTGGACCCAGGGAATGCTGGACCCAGGGAAAAAAGAGGGCAGTGAGGAGCAAGAGAGGGTGTAAAAAGATACAAAAATGTGACATGAAAATGTTTAAAGCATACACTTATACACTTGATCATACATACACACTCACTATATTGATGCATTGCATTGACTCTTAACAAAAAGAGGAACCGACTGCAAAAAGTAGACTGAAGATTTAAGGGTACTGCTGTAGAAAATAGAGCTTTACGTAGACAAATTGGTTGCACAACACCAGGATCATCCTTCTTGATGTCTTCCAGATTTCCAAGTCACTATTTCTGTGGTGAACTTAGTCTCCACAGCAAAAGTTAACTTAAATATGATAGTATTCATACAGTATTGTAAACCGATTCCACCGTAGAGTACCTTCTGGTGGACATTTGCACTGTCTTTCTAAATACATGCATGAATGTATTAAACTACATTTCTCCATGCAACAAACTGGCAAATCTCTTAATCCAATATTGGATCAATAGGCGGTGGAAGTGTTTTATAGCATGCTATGCATTTTCACAGTAATTAAAACAGAAAGGCTTGAGATGCGCCACTGTTGTATACTGTGAGTAATGTGCTTTATCTAAGTTTTCATATAAACTATCAGATTATGAAAGAATATAAAGAATAAAAATATTCATATCCCCGAGCACAATTTAAGACAAAATCAAATTTCAATATCCGTCCCCCTTAAAAATGAAATGAGCGTGTAATGACAACTTCATAGAATATGCCTTTCAACTTCAAGGCATTTCAGTCAACAAGCAATATTCAGACCCGCTCTGGCAAAGAAGAAAATATGCCATAAAGCTCTCCGAAAAGACGAGGGTGATATCACGATAGCTCAGAAGATGGACGACACAGGCTCGTAATTGGTCTAGAGTCCGTGACGTTAAAACCACATAAAAGACGTAGTCCTTCCTTACCATGAGCACGCTCATAATCCCAGACCATTCGTCTTTTATAGCTCCGGGGCGACGCTGTTTCTGAAAGCTGATCTCAGTGGTGAAAGCCTTTGATTCGACTCAAGATATTTCCAATAGAGTTGCTGCATTGTAGTGCACAGCATCGTAGATCAATCCATTTTTGAAGAGGCGTGAAGTATTGCTAACCATCCAATATATTACGACAAGATATCTCGTTCATTAAGGTCTGACCATGTTCGCTAACGCCGAGATATATTGACATCAATATATTGCCTATTTTTCAAAGATGACGAGATCAAGATCTACCCAATTTTTTTTCTAATGACAAGATATGTCGTCCTTCAAGATCTAGAATGTTTAACCAATGACGAGATTAACTCGTCGAGGAACCACCAGCAGGGTTAAACCCTAAGAATTTTCGATGAGGTATCTCGTTCAAGATCATATCAATTTTGTTTTGGACGAGATATCTCGTCCAGACAAAACTGCCCTATAACTCCAAGATGAAAGAAGTTTCAAATAGAAAAAACGAATTGTCCCTTCGCCAGAACTGATGACAGTTTAGAACAGGTTTTTCCACCAGAAGCTGAGCACTACAGGGCAGTTTTCGACAGGAAGAAAAAGTTCAGAGAAAACTTCCATACGCAAAAACATGAATGGAGATATCCGTAGCTGGTCCCTACCCCATCAACACATTATGACAGTTGTCACTTGCGGCAGCGTAAAGAATTCGTGCAAACGTCTCCAATTGTCGAAGCGATTTGTTTACGCTGGTACCCTAATGTAACTAATAGATTATTTCAATACCGCGTGACTTGACTTCCAACTCCTTTGAGCCGAATCATTTTTATCAAAACGCAAAATAATTACCAAACCAATTTGTGAGTAAACAATTGAGTGTTCCGATGAATTCCCGACACATTCACTAAACTATACAGGGTGTTGTTTTCCATGCGTTTAGGAGTTATGAGAGTAGTGAACAGCTTTTTCTTTACTTTGATGTGTTTTTAGAGATTGAAATAGCAGTTATGATAGAGGAATACAATTTAAGGTCTTTGGTAACAGTGTATTTGAAGTGTACGTAAGTTCTTAAATTGGCAATGATATTACACAGAACTGTGGACAGTACGTACAAATTTCTAAGACTAAACTATTGCGATGAAGGCTTGACTTCCAGTGACCATGGGGTTCGTTCAATTGTAAATGGGGTGGTCTTGCACTTTTTATGCTTAATGGATAAAGTTGAAGAGCATCCAGGCGAAGGGATGATCTTGCTGCTGCACTGGGGGAGGAGTCTTAGAGCGGGCAATCTATAGCATAGTGGAAGGGTTACCTTCGGAATCCAGGCGCAGGTGTTTGTTTCCAAGATTCCATAAATATGGATTGATTTGGTTTGTCAACCAATCACATTTTGCTACGCAAGTGATAATTAGACCAGTAAATACGATTTAGAGTGGATTTCGAGTGACTTCGAATATCCATTCCTAGATCAGCATTCAAATACAGAAACTGTTGAACCGAAGGTCAGAGTTCTTACAATCTGATCCCAACCTAATCAAGTAGGTCCGGAACAGCACAAGACCTGAGGTGAAGTTGATCAGTCACATGTGTGTAATTTTTGGTTTTGAAATACCGCTTCAAGAAGAATCTGGAACATGGATCTGACTGTCTCTACCGTTTCCCAGTCTGCTTACTATAGGTAGAAGAATATACAACTCGATACCACGCCAAGAGACGATAGTTATTTCGCCAAGATATACTAAATGTGCCATGCACTACTTTAGCTGCTTGACGAAGAACCATGTCGCCATTTGGCGTGGTACCGGATGCTTTGACTTCGCAGCCAATGCGGTCTTGACGAACTTTTTGTATATTCCAACACTGCATCTTTTGTCCGACGTGACTAATGCATTTGGAAAATGCGATACCCACATGCTATGAAGTTGGCAAGATGGAACTTGGTAAACAAGAGAAATTAAAGCAATAAACCGAACTGAAGAACGCACGGAAAGAAGATAAATACGGGACTCGTCCGTGAACTCTACATGGCGCCAATACTTTCAGATATTGGCGCCATGTAGTGTTCGCGGACGAGTTTCTTATCAGTCTCGTCGCCAAATCGCCAAATGAAAGGATCCATAAAGGAAATGGAATACCATTCTTGTGTGAGGAAATGACTTCATTAAGAATATCATATCAAGCAGAAGAAATGGAGGTCCGTTAATGACTAAAAGGTAAGGAAATGAAAACTCAAATAATCTGTACTTCATTATTCAGGTTTTTTTTTCAGATTATCTACAAAATATGCTCGGGAATTTCCAATTCCTTATTTTGAAATGCGAAGTTTATTACGATTATTATTACGCATTCCATGTTAAACTTTATTTTTCTTTCTCTGCGTTAGAAAGTAAGGATTAAGGTCCTGTGAAAAACACGCAGTATTTTATGATGTTAATTAAAATATATTTGTATACAATAGTTGTGTTTATTTTTTCATTTATTATCTACAAATGATATAAAGTTACATATTCTTGTCAGTGCAATATAATTGTAATTATGGATTTCGTTTCCAAACTTCATTAACATATTGTATTCCAAATGAGTTCACATATTAAACTGTATAAATAAAAACTGTTAATGAATCCCTTCAGTGTCTCAGTAAGGATGGTAATTTGCATAAAACATAGAGTGATTTTGTGGATTACATTGTGCAGTAAATCAGACTTAATGGTACATAATTAATTTAATATTTCATAAGAATTCAAAACTAAACTACTGTTAATCTCTTGTTGGTAATGTTTTCATTAGGCATTAGCATTTTAATTAATGTACTTCGTTTCAAATCAGAAAATTCAGCTTCATGGAACTGATATTATTCTTTCATACTTTGTTTACTATTGTCAAAATTGATTTAATAAAGAATAACTCATCAAGTAATATTTATTTACTCATTCTGAAAGAGATTAACTGAGTTTGCCCTTGATATTCTTTTGTTCCTGATTACGTAATAAATTCATGCTTTTTGTGAAATATGAGTCGTGATATGATACTGGCTGGTTTCCTTAATTGCAACTCATTCGAAGTTTGAAGAATATTCAGTTTTTAAACATCTTACAATTCAGTGAATTTCGCGCGTTCACTTAAATTTTTCTGTTTTTGAATCTCTACTTTTACTTTTTAACCCTCCATGTCTTTCTTCGAGATGTCTCGTCAAGGATATGGTCAATTTGCTATGGACGAGATATATCGTCGAGACAAAACTGCCCTATTTCTCCAAGGGGAATAAAGATACAAGTAGGAAAACAAATTGTACCGTGCCCAGAAGTGGTGACAGATTTTTCAAGAGGCTGGTCACTACAGGGCAGTTTTCGATTCGAAGATATACCACCAGGAGGGTTAATTTATAGATGCCCTTCTTCCACATGAATTTTATACGATTTTTGAGCTCTCAGATGATTTTAATATTTTGTTATTCTGTAGCTCAAATTAATTCACATTTGAAAGCAGGAGCAAAGCTGATAATGAATCTCGTAGCGTTTGATTTATTTGCTTATAAATGTTTGTAGCTATGCGCCAATGTACAAAGAATGCCAATTTCTATGCCACATACGTTGCTAAATTTCATGTATAGAAGATGATTCTTCGACACTCTACATAATTATATAACTCGCTTGTCGCTCACTTGATTGTACTCATATCAGTTCAATTGTCCAACATGAAATAAAATTTTTAAAAATAGCTTATGTTAAAGGTTTTCTGTTTAAAGCTATATGCAGATGGTACTAGTCTTTCGTAGTAGTAGTGCTTCCGTATTGGGTAATCGGAAGTTAAAACTCGTCTTCCGGTAATTTGATGGCACTGAACATCACTCATTGGTAATTCTTCCTGTATTATTCCATGAAATGTCAAGCAAAAAATAATGAATTTTTGGTTATCTAGAAGAGGTATATCATCATTAGGCACAACTGACCAAATCTTGATGGACGAGATATATCGTAATTAGCAAAATTTGTCAGATTTTTATGTACGAGATATCTCGCCGAAACCACTTGAAGCGTTCAGTAAATACTTAACACATTTGAATTGATTTAAATTAAAGTAAATGTGTGTCATATTGGCTATTCTAGTCTTAATTTTGGAATTACAGAAGGTCGTAGAACTGTCTTCGAAAGGTTTGTTCCTGTATTACATTATGTTTGCTGTCGTGTGAATTGAAACAAATTGATTCTAAGTTAACCCTCTATGGGATTTCGACGAGATGTCCTGTCCATAAAAATCTGACCAATTTTGCTAATGGAGAGGTATTTCGTTCATGAGATACCTCATCTAGGTAACCATCAGGAGGATTATAGAATATACAATAAACGTGTTTCGGTAAAGGTAATTTCATATTGGTGTAAACAACGCGGTGCAGTTGCAGAACAAAACTTTAAAGGATTTTGTTTTTGATTGAACATTTTATTATTTTGGCTTACATCAGCAGGCTTTTCGGTAGCAATCTGACACTCGACTGAATCTGAAGCAGGGAGACTAATTTGAATTCTTATGAATCTTTAAAGTTTAACATGGGAATACCTGATACTTATTTATTTAATTTTTTCCAATGGACAGATATTGACTTAGATAAAAATGTAATGTAGGAAAGACAAACGATAGAAATTTTTAATGTGTAAGTATTAGTTTGATATTTTCCCTATACACAAGTGTTTGGCAAATTGTTCATGCTCTTAGCTTAAAGCGTAAAATTATACTTAGCAATAACTGAATCCAGACCTCGGAGCGGATTAGCAAACGGAGGGTTGCGAGTAAGAAATTCGATCCTTAAAACCGTCGAGAACGTGGTACACGTTAAAGCTGTAGTGTCATGAAATGTTCTGAGGTTGCTGTGATGTAAAAGTTTGGAGAATGGGGTGCCAGCTCAGGAGTTGACTCATCTGGTAGTGGTTCAAAATTACCAGGTGTGACTTCGTCATCTGACAGTTGTCCAAAATTAACAGTTGTTGTCCTTGGATATTTCCCCTCAGGATTGATCCCAGACCGTCACCTATTGCCAGTTATGTTTTGTTCAAGTGCTACGTAAATTCAACTATACAAGTACCAGAAATGATAAATACGAGTTCAAAATGTCAATGTTTATAATTGAAAGCATCAACTGTATTAGAATATTGATTAGTAAAATGACACAGTTCATTTTAAAATACTAGGTATTATCTATTAAGCATGTCTTTATCCTGAACATATTCTATATAACATTTTTTATCTCCTAATGAAGTACCCAAAAGAAAACTAAAGTCAAATTTCTGAAATAATTTATGAACTTATTTTGACACAAAAAATAATTTGCATCGTTAAAATCATTTTTCAATGTAAAAAAGCTGACGAGAAAAGTTAATGAACAATCTCCAATTAATTACTTTTCCCCGTTAACGCACATCATATTAGCAAAATAAAAACTGTTCTATATTAATAAGTTATCACCCAGCAATTACTTTCAACTAAAAACAATTGCAGGGTAATCTAAATAAAACCAAATACTTAATGACATTGGAATAACATGTTAGTCTATCTCACAATACTTTACCAAGTTTACTTCTTCCTAGGCTTACGGATTAGTAATTCACTTCATTCCCGCACACGAAAAGATAGTTCTTCAAGCGTATTAGCAAATTTATGTCATGATTGGCCCTAATCACAAAATAACTAATTAAGCAATCATAATGAATGACTAATTAGAACGTAGTGAGCACTTATTTCAATAAGTATTCCTCGATGATAAATTTAATACTTTGTTTCGAATAAAAGTAATAATTTCTCCCCACATAGAGTTATGAAGAAACGAAATGACCACGTTTCAAATGTTCTTTTTTGTATTTGTTGAATTCTAGTATAACGGAAATCTTAACGATATGAATAAGATTCGTATTTGATTAGGTACTTTTTATGTATCTGTGTTTACATTCATGAAATTGGAATTAGTATTGATGAGTTAAATGTAAGTACAACATTCGCAATAATGTTAAATATGACTTTTGGAATAAAGATAAACAATTTATTTGAAAATTATATGCTATATTCAATATGCGATCTACTTTGCTTATTGTATGTTTTAGTACATGTCCAGAATACTTAAATGTTGTGAGTACCAAATTTAAAAAAAACTTGTCTGGATTCCTAAATGACTTTTCGGTGTTTTATTATGAATTCTTTCTTGAATTAATGTTGATATTCTGTTCTGAATAAATATGATTTAGAATTTAGAATATTTAGAGTTAGAAATAACATTTATAGTACAGTAGAATATTGGTGAATGAAGTATTTGCACCTCAATACAATAAAATTATATATAGCAATGCTTAGCACGTCTTTATTCTCAACATATTCTGAAATTTACTCTATGTGAGGGATTTTCAGTGTATGCAAAATAAAACTGGATGTAAAGTTAAAATTCTACTTTTGCTACCCATACTTTTACGCATGATACATTTCGGGGTTACCGCAATTTTTTGTTTATCCTTGTTTTGGCGACATTTTAGTGTTTTATCTAATTGGCATTAACCAATCGACTATCTCATAAATATTCGTAACTACTTTTTCGGAATTCTTATTGGCGAATTGCTGAAATCGTATTCGTAAAACAAGTCAAGTGACGTCTAGTTCGGAATCCGTACAACAAACCTGATCCGGCACAGAAACACTACCGCCACCTATATTTAGCTAGACAGAAAATCCCTCTCTAAAGAAGCACCTTTCATAAATGTAACCCATTTAATTGACCAAAGCATAAAACGAACAATTTTAACAAAAACCAATTTGCATCGTTAAACTCATTTTTCAAATAAAAAAGGCGGAAAAGTTAATGAACAATCTCACATTAATCACTCTTCCACATCCAACACACCAAATTAAAGAAATAAAAACTGATCTATATTAATAAGATATCACTCGGTAATTACCTTCTACTGAAAATGAGTCCAGTGTGATGTAAATAAAATCAAATACAGATACATAATGACCCTGAAACAAGCTCTAACAATACGTGCGGAGTTGACTACTTCCTATGCGTAAGGGATTAGTAATTCACTTCATTCACACGCACGAAAAGACTAATTCTTCAAACATATTAGCACATTTATGTCATGACTTGCCCGAATCATAAAAGAACTAATTAAGCAATCTTAATGAATGACTAATTAGAACGCAGGGAGCACTAATTTCAGTAAGTAATCCTCGCCGATAAATCTAATACTCCCGTGTCCCGTTGTTTCGAATAAAAATAATCATTACGCTCCTCGTTAGTTATGAAGAAAATGGCATCTTTTCAATTGTTCTTTTTGCATTTTTAATGAACTCTTGTTTAATGGAAGGCTTAATAATGTGAATGAGAATGAGATTCGTATTTGATTAGGTACTTTTTGTTTATTTGAGTTGGTAATATTTATGCAATGTGTAGTTTCGATGCAATGTGTAGTTTGTACGTGGTATAACAAGGTGCAGCATAAAATTGTTTGTGGTTTGTTGTAACTATCGGTGGTTGTTTCAATGAGGTATGTCGTCTTTAGCAAAACTGACCAGATCTTTATGGACGAGATATTTCGTCATTAGAAGAAAACTAAACAGATCTTAATTTCGTCATCTTAAAAAATCGTCAATATCTTGACAAAGAGATATCTTGTCATTAGAAAAATTGATCAGATCTTGATGGATTAGATATCGCATCGAAACCACTTAGTGGGTTAAGTCACATTTAATGTATTACAAAGCAAGGTTACATTGTTTTTGTACTTAGAAGTTATAATATATCTCTGTTGGACAACTCCTAGATCATGAGGAATTGGTCACTGTGCGACTCATACAACACAGTCTTATAGACTGGGTCTAGGTTATATTTTACTGAAGGGAATTGCAATAATTACAACATAGACGAGTAATGAAATGTGTTTACAATGGAAAATGTTTAAATAACACAACAAAAACTCAATTTACCAATAGTTTTGCTGTTTTTCAAGCGATTTTACATTTTACTCATTTGTATGTTTTTAACCCTCTGAGTGGTAGGCACCGTTCTAATTGCTCATATATCCGTTCTGCAACCTGCAGTCTTAACTACATGACTCGTACTTAGTTTTGACTTTCTGGACCAATTTCACCTTTTCTGGAATTATTTCAAACAAGCAATGGGATTATTTAGGTGTGTTGTGTGGTACAATCAGTACTACATTACTCGGAAATCTCGTGACGCTCAGAGGGTTAATTTCACGTACTATGATATATTAGCAGACTAAAATGCTTACTTAGACTTCTGGGCTAGAGGTAAAATAAGCATAAGCCTCATCTGGGGCCATTTAATAGATCCTAAGTTAATGAAATTAGTGACATGAGGAATTTGAGATTGAGTTGCTTTATATACATTTATTATTGTTTAAGAGTTCGGAATTGGGTGTGACCTTCGCGCTGTGATGTAAATTCTTGTTTTCAGAGATTGAAAATTGGTCTACAGAAATTAGTTGAAATTAGCAGCTCCGTCGTAATATGCTAAAATTTCTTAATTGCTCATATCTTTGACATATCTAATTATTCAAATTTAATTTATACTGATTTTAACCCTCCTGGTTGTTGTCTCGACGAGGTATCTCGGCAATAGCAGAACTGACTAGATCTTGATGGAGGAGATATCTCGTCATTAGAATAAAAGTAGCCACATATTCTTTTGATGAAGTCATCTTCCAAAAATTGGCAATATCTTGATGGCGAGGTATCTTGTCATCAGCAAAATTTGTCAGATTTTGATGGACGAGATATCTAGTCGAAACAACTTGGAGGGTTAAAGAAGCTGCACCATTTGACTGACTCAAGCCATCACACTTCCATTAATATCCTCTTTGATCCTCTTTAACCTTGTATTAAAGAGAAACGGTTGAATTCAAATGAATTCATTTTTTCTAAGTAAAAGTTAATTTTGTAGACTCAACCAAGAACCATCTGTTCAGATACAATATCATACAGATAATTAAACCAATTTGGAACATTCTTATGTTACAACTTAGTATTTCCACACCTTCTAATATCCTCCTTAACCTACTGAATTAAAAAACGCTGAATTTAAATATATTCATGATTTTTACGAAGTTTTAATATTTTGAACACTATCACTAAGCAATAGGTGTTCGACATTAAACTAATGTGAAACATTTTGTTTCACTGCTTGTTTTGTTTTGTTCATGCTGTTTGTTTTCACACCTTCAATATCTCTTCGATCTATTTATACAAAACTAACATCACTTTTCAAAAGAATCACATTAATTTAAATTTGTTCATGATTTTATTAAATAAGCGTTAATAATTTTGAACCCTAGTAAGAGTAACCTATGTAATACTAAGTCTAATCTAAGTCTTACCTAATAGTAATAGTAAGTAAAATCTAAATATAATCTCAATAACACTCTTACCCTAAGTAATATATTTTCAAATACATCCTTATCTATTTTTGGACCTTTTTGTATTGAAGAGAAACTATTTGAACTAAATAGAATTTTATTTATAAATTCTAGTCAGTAATATTTATTAAACAGATTCAACCAAGTAATATCCGTTGAAATACAATAAAAATAATACAATTTTATACCAGTATTCAAACCATCAAAGCATTGAATTTCACTGCAGATTTTTCGGCTTCAAAAATATCCTCTTTGACTTTGTTGCATTCAATAGAGATTACTGAAGCGAATTTTATTCACGATTTCTTCTAAGCATCGAACATTTTAAACAGGCTCCGCCATGTAATATATGTACAAATACAATGCCCGTTTACATCATACGAGTAATCAAATAAACCTGAAAAAATGTTTTATATCGCTACTTCATGATTTAAAACCTTTAGTTAGATTATCCTTAACTTTTCTGTATTCATCCGATAATACTAAACTTAAATTTATTATTGACTTCTGCTAAGTAACCGGTAATACCAGTAGGGTAATACCGGTAACCGGTAAATTTTGGTTAAACACAAACAAATATCCGCGTTCAAATACAATTTTCACATATATTCATACCATTTATCAAACCAATCTGAAACATTTTAGCATCACCTGTTTCACCATTTTCATTTCTATAATATCCTTCTTGAGTTATTACATTCATGAGAAACTAAGTATTGGATGTAAATTTATTGATGATTCCAGCGAAGGAAGTGTTAATAATTCTGGACAGATTCATTCATGCAATATCTTCTCACGCACCACCCACAAGAAACACCACCCACGTCTATATCACCGATGAGAACAATGTTGGCAACAACCTTATGATTACTTTCACAATTCACTGCCCCATCAAAACATTTCATAAGCTCATAAAACCATCCGACATCCACATCCTAATGACGCTTCGCCGTTTGACCGAGTCCAAACCCTCACGGCTGTATCAAAAGCAAACTCGAAGCCAAGCCGTTTGTTAAACTTCCTGCAGTGTTTGTTGTCCCTGGAGAATGCGGGAGGCACCCGTATGTCCGTGTTTGTTGTTGCATTGGAGTTTTAAAGCAAACCACTGCAGGCTATGGCAAGAGTATACTTAATAAGGCATTTGGTGGATGGAAAAGTTTCTTGGAGAGTTAATGAGTTTGCGAAAGTCTAAGGAAGTGTTTCCTCTGGCATTCATATTCCAGTCAATAACGTTGGTTAGTCTGTTTTATAAATTTGAATTTCAAACGTAAGTGAATATTAGAGATGTATTTCTTTCCCTCCTAATTTCTCATAAAGGAATTCTGACAGTAAGTGCTTATCGTCATTAAAACAAAAATGTGTACTTCAAGTATGCATTAAACACAAAGTAAGGATTATTATTGATATAATTACGTTACTTGAAATCACCTAATACCAAAAGAACTAGACAAAATTAGAAAAGATGTAACCACAAATCATGTACTGAAAATCTTATGCATGCTGTATGCATATTTGCAAACAAACTGACCTTTAAGAAGAAACACCAAATATGTGAGAAATATTTTTACAGTTACCTTGCGATTTAGAGTCAATTGAACTTCTTTAAGAGCAATGTAAATTTTAAAAGAATGATGGTTCAGACTAATTTTGCCAGTATATTGGGCGAAAACCGTGTACTGAGAAGTAAGTTATAAAGGAGTAAGTAAGAATTGTTAAAATGTTTACGCAATAAATTTTGAAACTCACTGTTCGATATAAATGTTAACGACTAATTCGATATAAATGTTGGAGTGATTAAAAAGCGAATTAATAGATTTTAAAATGATGAAATTATTTTTAAAAATATTCTTTCAGAATGCATTGGATGCGTAACAGAAATGTTTTCCAACGGTACTTTTTAATCTAATCAGAAAATGTGATGGAAAATGCAAAACCAATGATAAAGATGTTCCATTTCTAACTGTATTGTATAAATGAAAGAAAATATTGATTTAACGTAGTAGAAAAATTAAAGACTACGTATAATTGAAAGAAAATATTTATTCAATGTTATAAATTTTCGATTGAAATCTCTCCTGGAAAAAATAAGCCAAACGTTATAATCTGTTTAAACATATTATGTTAGAAATGGGTTTATTCAGAAGTTTTTTTATGAATTCGATTCTTGTCAGCTAAAACATGTTCCCTTTTCTCATTCAAATAGAAGTGCTGTGTTCTGATTGGTTGGGAAACGCTTCACGTCGTTATCTTAAAACCATTGATCAACCAGATGAAAAATAATTTCATGGAACGAAAGTAATGATTTTGATTTAATGCCCAAAACAAAACTCGGAAATAATAGATAGAGCCAATTGTTATATCTGAAAGGATTATTCTGAAAGCTGAGTATTTAATTATGCAGAAAACGTATTTCCTATTTTATTCCGATATATTTACGCAACTTTGCATGCCATTCAAGTGAAATTTCAGCATGATATTTCTAACAAAATTTAGCGAAAAGGAGAACAAGCTAGCGGAGAAGCAAAATTATTTTGATTAACCCTCCAAAATGGTTCCGACGAGATATCTCGTCCATCAAGATTTGACCAATTTTGCTAATGACGAGACATCTCATCATCAAGATGTCACAGTTTTTTAAGCTGACGAGTCCACGATCTGATCAGTTTTTCATCTAATGATATCTCGTCCATCAGAACCTGGCTAGTTTTGCTAATGTCGAGATACCACATCGAGACAACCTCCTGGAGGGTAAAGAACCGATTTCATGTATCTCTTTTTTGGTGATATTTGATATTAGTTTCTAATATGATAGATATTTTCAGTCTAACAAACCAAACAAAAGACTCAAGATTTTACATTCTGTTACCCAAATGTACTCGCATGAAGGTTGGATGGGTTTTATAACGCAAGGGCAATATTTGGCTATCCTGGGCAAACACGAGACAGAAAAACGTCAAGTAATCGCTCGTATGATACACATCCTTGTATGTCTTAAAATCTAGTACTTTTAAATGTAGCTTATAGTGAGTTTAACGTTTAACCCTCCGTGGTTTTGGCGAGATATCTCCTCCATCAAGATCTGACCAATTTTACTAATGGCAAGATATCATCAAGACATTGCACATATTTTATGCTGACGAGACCAATATCTAATCAGTTTTACATAACGAAATATCTCGTAGAGACAATCACCAGGAATGTTAATCTGATTCGCGTTCACTACAATTCACCATCATATATTAATTCGGAATTCATTCTTTGAATTTTCTATCGGGGACGGGATGAAATTGCATTTTCAAAACAAACCAATCGACATTCTTCCAGGAAAACACATACATTCCTTTACAGATAGAGCTTCTCATAAGTGATTGATTGATTCATGATCCAGGGTTATTGATGTTACAGTACGATCCGTTATAGGCATTGTGCACAAGATTTAAACTCTCGTTCAGCAATAGACGAGGCAGATGCAATCAATCAGGTGGGTGTAATTTTTCCTCCTGCACGCTGATTACACATTCTTATCACCGTGGATTGATTTAGTCCAACACAAGCACCGTTGCTCAATCTCTGTAAGCTACAATTCCAACTCTGTCAAACTCAGAAAAGTGCTCGTATAACTGCTGTATTTTCCGACAGGCATAACTGAACTTCCTCGTGGATGTATCTTAAGGTATTAACAAAACTGATCAGCCCTTGTAGGACGAGATATCTCGTCATTAGAAGAAAACTGACCAGATTTTGATATCGTCACCATAAGAAATTGACAATATCTTGAAGACGATATATCTCGTCATTATCCAAATTTGTCAGAACTTGATGGACTAAATATCTCGTTGAAACCACTCGGAAGATAAAGCTTTTTAAAACACAGAAGTATCGAAAAATCACAATTCCTATACTTAAATCTCTTCTATGCTCTTCCGTTTTCTACTGCTTACAGGAAGCGTTACTGGCGTCATGATTTGCACATACCGTATAGACCTAATCATTTGTATATTATTCCATGACCTTCGAATCGTGCAAATTTCAATGCTATTGAATCCTTCATGGTGTTACATTTTCGATGGTCAACAGTGTAACGTTCAAATATCACGCCAAGTTGCGTCAAGAGTTCGAAAAATATTAGCGCCCTCTCCATTTTGTATCACAGAAATCTGTCACATAATTAATCAGAAATTCAATAATTTTTTCGTTTTTCGTTTAATTGAAAAACATGCTTAAATTACATGTATGAGAAAAAGTTTCAATGCAAACAAACAAACCAGATGGTCTGCGAAGGTTTTACTTTTGCTGTCCAAATATTCTCGCAAGATAAATATCACGGATACTTTAAAATGTATTTTATTGGCACTTTGACAACCTTTAGCTTAAACTAAATGTTGTTGGCCAACAACTATCATATCAATTCGTAATTTCTTCTTTGGAATTTTTTATTGATGAAGTATGAGTATGTGTTCGAAAAACAAGTCAACTGACATAACGTTCAGAATGCATACAATAAATGGAAATGCCGCAGATATACTACCACCACTTGCATTTAGCTTGACAGAAAATGCCTTTCACTGTATATGAGAGGGATTGTCAGTGTAAACAAATGAGATGGAGGATTGAAATTTTACGTACTATTACAGGGCTGCGCTAAAATGTGGTTTATCACCGTTTTGGAGTTTCATCGAACCAGTCAACGAATTGTCATATAAAAAATAAAAATTCATTCTTTTGAACTTTCACTGGTGATGTGCTGAAATCGTACTCGTAAAAGAAGCTTAGTAACGTCACATATGGAATATGTAAAGGAAGCTAGATCCAACGCAAAAACACTACCGTCATCTTAATGTAGCGTGACAGAATAAGCCTCATATATTGTGTCACAATGATATTTTATTTCATCACAAACAATATTGCCGAAATAGAAAATTAAACGTATGTAAATGAATGACCTGGATTAGAAATAAAATCGAGTTCTTAATAGGCATTTCTTACTTTTTAAATTCACGGCAGTTTTCAGCAATACTTTGTAATTATATCCAGAACCAGTTAAATATATGCCGAGGTTTACCTTAAAAATCGTATCTTGCTGAGCTGATTCCAAAAGTTTTTATAAACTAATGAATTTGAAGTGCTTTTTCATGCATTCGAAAAAGTAATGCTTTAATGAGTATTTAAAACCTAAATTACACATCACGAAGCAAATTAGAAATTATTCATAGATGAAAAATATTCTATCACTTTTCTCTTCATGGTATTGAAATCAGAAATTATTCTTGAAAACTGGATAATATCTAGTTTCGGAGACGATTGTTATTTAGAAGATAAATATTCATTTCACATTATACAAATTATTTATTTAACAATTCTGGAAATTAATTTGATTAATATTATCATAATTATGGTAATTTCTGCATGTCTTCCAATGAATACAAAATGATTTCGTATAGTATTTTTAAAACTACTCCAAGCAAATTATCATTTAGTGTAAATGAGGTTTTAAACATCGATTTCAAAAACTTTTGGAATTTTCGCTTATTTTATGACAAAGGGATATTTTAGTTATTGGGCTTTACGTGTGGATGAACAGAGAAATAGGACAATGGTCACAAAAAAATATTATTCTTTTTTATTCTAGCAGAAGTAAAACTTTTAATAAAAATACTTGATAATTACTTATAAATAGTTCTGTTCAGAATTATCTTAAAATGACAATGAAACGGGAAGGGAAATAGAGCTTTAATCATTATGAGAAAAAAATCAGAGGATTTATTTAAAGATTGAAAAGCAAGTTTTTGGTTAATGACCCCTCGTGAATTAAATAAAGACAACAGAGCGATAAACGAACCTTAAATGCTGATTTAAGGAAATCTGTTAAACTTGTAAGTCAAAAACAAAACGGCGAATGCTTTTCGTTAAGTAAAACTTTTAAAAAGTATAGTTCTTGGGCATACTATTGTTTTTAAAAATGATAAATACACTAAAATGAATATCTTACTTCTAAAGTAAATCAGTTACAAATACGAAAAATAAAATGTTCATATCTTTGTTTGCTATTTGAGAAATAGATTTTGTCTCAAATAACTAAGAAGGATATGAACATCACTTGTCAGGATGTGGTTTAACCAGCCCGTTACCCAAGAAAACATACATGTAAGATAAATCAGTTGTAGCATCAGCTGATAACCAGAAGCCCTTTCTTTTTTCTTACTTTCTATATATCTATCTTTATCTATATTTTTCTTTTCTTTATGTTCTTTAAGTTTTATAAAAAATCTTCTGTGTGTGTTAAGATTGAATATTCTTTTAAATATAACTTAATTTTACGCCCAAGTTAAGAATTCTTGTACATTTTTTGTTATGATTACAATTTGATGTGTTATTGCATCTTGTCAGTATTAAATTTTTCAGCTCAAATTATTTGTTTAAATAGATTAAAACTTCGATTAAACTTTGAAAAATAGTTCGATTAAGTTTATGCTTTGTTGTTATTCCACATCTATTATTCCAACTATTCTAAAAACAAAATAAATCATAGTTATGATTGCGTTTTCTTCTTTAGAACTTATTTTTCCGCCAACAGTAAAGAAAGAGTTGCCAGCTAGAATTGTTTTACATTTTATTGTGTTGTCAGTATTCTCAATACGAGGCAGGTATGTTGGATAATATTTGTAGTCTTTCACACCTCTTATTTGACACAAAATTTGTTTTTGTTAGCAAGTAAACTGTAAAATCTTAAAGAAGGTTTTTTGGGTGCCATTTTAATCTTATAAGTTCTCTATAATTTTAGGTCAGTGTAATTAGTTCATTTAACATGTTCAATGTATTTGTGCTTCCAAAGAAGTTTGGAATTGAATTACAAAACCTTAAATATTTTGCAATTATTTCAATATCAACCCTCGTGGTGTATTGTCTTCGTTCGAAAACTGACTTATAATGGCCAGTGAAAAAACTTGTTACAAACTGCCACCAGTTCTGAACAAGGTACAATCCCACCTTCAAATCGCATGGCTCAGGAACATTGCTACTACCAAGGGCTCGAGGATCAAAATTATTAACATGATGAGATTCATTGAGAATCATCAGGACTTGATCATCCAAAGAGACTGAAAAACCTACTTTTTTTCTTCTCTCATGTTGTATATATGTATATAGTGTAACTTAGTATAATATAGATGTAATTACTGTATAGATATAATAATGTATAAATGTAACGTGCTCTAAATTCTGGATAGACATGTCACCTCGGTGGCATGCTCTATTCATCCCAACCACATTTATTTAAACTGGTACAGTGTCTCACGACACTAGGCACGGGAATGTGTGTTGGTGTTAGTTAGTAGTTAGTCGTCCTTAACATATATCGTCAAGTAATTCCAATATCATTAAATGTCTCAATTTAAAGTTACAGTTATATTATATATGGGTATTCTTATTTTATACGGGTTTTTGTTGATTGAAAGGAAACTATCATCTTTACACTATGCCCTTTGCTAAATTCTGACAAAGATATGTGATTCAAGATTCTAGTTTCATTCTCAAGGCTACAGGAAACAAATAAGTTTAGGAAATATGTCCTTTTAGTATACAAGGGTTCACTAGGTTATCTCACGTCCCATTTGAATAAATTATATAACTCAAAAACCACCCCTTTCAAGCAATACATTTAACATGCAAAAAAAAGATGCTCACACACATGCAACCAACAGGTACAAGTTGAACTCAACAACTCCAGTTATCCAGCTATATGTAAATGTGGAGCCAAACACTGTATTATTAACCGTTGGAAAACCTACACCCAAGCATCCTTTTTCATAACTCAAAACAAACAGGTCTTTGTTTTGTTTGACACAAGTAATTAATATTTGGACAAGTTGCTTGTGAAATTAAATCCATAAAGTTTCTCCATTGCAGTGTCCTTTTTGTTTAAATTATAAAAAAAATGAGGCATTCAAGATTCTAGTTTCATTCTTAAGTCTACCAAAGAATTTTGGGGAATATATAAAGTATCCTTTCGACTTAATTTTAACAAAGATGAATGACCAAAGATTCTAGTTTCATTTTCAAAACTACCGCAAACAAAGAACAAATAAACTGTCCTTTTAGTATGTAAGGGTCTACTAGGTTATCCCTCACCTTTCAATCCAATAAATTTGAAAAAAGGGCCCTTTCAAGCAATGCGTAAAATGTTAAAAACCAATGCTTACATCCACGCAACCAACAGGTTCAAGTTGGAACTCAACGACTCCAATAATCCAGACATACGTATGTAAATGTACAGACAAACACTGTACATTAACCTTTGCAAAACCTATCCCCCCAAGCATCATTTTCCAAAGCACAAACCAAACACGTCTTTGTTTTGCTTGACACAAGTAATTAATTATTTGAACCAGTTGTTTATGAAATTAAATAAAAAAAAAAGTATCACCGTTGCAGTGTCCTTTTTGCCTTATTTTTTTTATCGGAAGCTAAAAATATCGGGGCAGCTGATACAGAGACCTCAACGGAAGCCGGGAAATGGGTCTGGGGAGGGAGGAATTGCTGATAGGGCGGCGCTCCGTTATTAATATTAATGATGATGACGCAGCTGAAGAAAGGCGCAATAAATTAAATACTGTTAGTCTTTTTCCGCCTTGTTTCTTTTTACGTTAGTACCGTCTTAAGCGGGATAATGCGGGTTTTATGTGATTTAGTGATTTTGAAATTGCATGGCCTAATAATTAGGTTTTTTGGAACTAACTGGAGAAAAAAAAAGTTTTCTGTTGTAATTTTCTATAATTTTAAAATTATAGTTTCTGGGTGAAAATTAAATTTATTTCTAACCCGAAAAAATAACTGAGTCTTAATTTAATGGTGCACCTAAATTGAACGTGAGACCATTATTTTTGTGACTTCTCTTCCTACGAGACCTTTTTATGGTAAAGACCGCGGTTCCCAGTTGGTAGAGTGGAGATTTAGAAACTGGAAAAATGGGAATTTGAAACTCGATCCAATCAAAGACCGTCGTGTTCATAGAAGCACTGAAAATTAAAGCTGGCTTCGTGGCTTCAAATATCGATACGTTGGCGTGAGGTGCAATTTTGTAGAGTGGAGTGCCAGCTGAGGCGTTGACCTCATCTCCTGATCGTGGTTGAAAATTACATGGTGGTGTCCTCGAACCTTTCCCTGCTTCGGACGGTTGCGAGTTCGAAACTATCCAACCAAAGACCGTTGTGTTCGTGAGGTCGATTGCACGTTAATCTGTCGTGGCCTTAGAAGCCCTCACGTTGAGATGATACAAAAGTTTGGAGAGTGGGGTGCCAGTTCAGGTGTCGACCTCGTCACTTGACTGTTGTTCATAATTATGAGGTGTTGTCCTCGGATCTTTTCCTTATGGATTGATCCCGGACCGTCGCCAATAGACCTTAGTAGTTGCTCCAGTGTGACTTTAATTCAACTATCTACCTACTAGCTTGAATGTTAAGTTAAATATGTGCTGCATTCTCGCTCTGGCGGCCCTTCGGGATGGATTCTCACCCTGTTTCGAACTATGAATTTAATGATGTCTAAACACAATGCTACCCACCACTAGAAGAGACTTGGCCCCTCCTACGTTTCGTGGTCCAGAACGATTTGATTAATGTCTATCTACCATGAGAATTACTCCATACACGGTCTAGGTTCTGGTGTTCACTATAGAAACAGGTCTTGTGCATTGAAGAGGGGTTGAATCGAGTGAGGTTTTGATGAATTTGGCTGGTCGGGTGGTTTGGCGACGGTGGCTGACACCCGCGCTTATCTCACAAGCGTCCGGAGAGGTAGTGTCGCTAGTGCATAATGTGAGAAACTCGAAGGCTTCAAGAAACCCCTATAAAAATTAGCTAAATCTCGTTTCTACGGCAACAGAGAGGTACAGATTTTGTCTGGTGCAGTTCTTGTAATTGACAGACAATTCTTTAATTTACGCAACTGCTAACCGAGCTTTGACTGGGCATATATATTGCCGTTCTTAATCGTTTAGTGCCTTTTTAGCGTCTTATTTAATCTTGAATAAGGAGTGACTATTGCCATAAGTGGGACTTGTACAAAGGCAGAGGCGAAACATATTGGCGGGGTGTTCTCTCTTTTGCAACCACAGTGGTTTCTTCGAGGAAAAAATAAACCCTCTCTAAGAGGAGGCGTGCTTAAGTTTCTTTTCGTAATGAGTTGGGCTATATCAATCAATCGGTATCTAGAAATTAGAGACATTTGAAAACGGTATGAAATTGATTGCAGATGAGTTCTTCGAGACTGCATAATGAGGCGAAATCACGAAACAATTTTCTTTAACACGCTTCATAAATTCACTGTTCATTTTTCGACCCATTTGCCAAGTACAGACTCATTATTAACTATCTTGGTGGTTGTCTCACCGAGGTATATTTGTCATTGATAAAACTGACCAGATCTTGATCAAAAATCATCAAAGAATTGTCAAAATCTTGATAACGAAATATCTTATCATTTGCAAAATTGGTCACGTCTTGATGGACGAGATATCTTGACGAAACCATTTTGAAGGTTAAGTCATTGTATTCTCCAAAGTCCAAAAAGTTATTATCCTCAAGTTATATACCTCAAAGTTATTCCAAAGACATTGTATTCCTCTCCCAATACTCTGCGTGGCATCCACTTGAATTTCCCGATTGTGCATCTCCCGCACTGTTTATCATTTGTCACATGTTTTTCTCTCTCTTCTGACTTTAATCTCTACCCAAATCAGACTATTAACCTCTGGATTTCTTGTTCCCTATTCGTAATTCATTTTCATGATGCTACATTATGTCTCAATATACATATTTTTTGCGTGTTAACCCAGTTTCGTTTCAAAAAGTACAGTACAGAAAAAAACCCGACCCCGTCCCCTTTATTTCGTGTCCTATTCATAGCAGTGTAAATTCCAAGATATCATTCAATAGGGAATAACGTCCTCTACAAATTCAAATGCAAAATCATTGAATTAGGGGCCGCCTTCATATCAAATATTGCATAAGCAACAAAATTTCCAATGACAACACCGTGTTTTCATGCATTAATCAGATTTTACACCGTGAAATTAGTCTAAATATGAAATTTCATGAATTTTCTATCGTTATATCCGGGGATATTCAAGGTTAAAATATTTGTTCATCTTCAAGGATCATCTCCACATTGGAAGTCGCTAATCGTAGATCGAGATTATTTGTAGTTAATCTGGAATTGGTCACTTATTGCTTGACTAAAAGATTATAAAGAACCTTAACCCTCCTGGTGGTTGTCTCGACGAGGTATCTCGTCATAGGCAAAATTGACTAGATCTTGATGGACGAGAAATTTGAAAATAATGATAATCAATATTTAATGTCTATATTGCCAACTTCAATTTTTAATAGCTAAATGCTATATGTTAAACTTATTAAGTAATTATTAAATAAGCTTCTCATGCTAACAGTTAATAATAACTGCTATCGCAAGTGCAAGTTAGCAAAAGCTGTTAAGACTCTTATCGTAAAAACATGGATTTGCCCATCTCTACTATTAGATTGATCATTGTTCAGCTGTACCACACATGGTAGATAGACGACATTGTCCGTTAGATTACATAAACGATATTTCCAAAGGTTTTTCAAAAATTTACACATTCTCTCCTCAGGTTATTCATAATTTTTTCAACTTTTGGATGATCCCTGAAATCACCGTAGGTGTAGCGCAAAAACTATCCAAAAGAAAGAGCTGACATTTTTATGGTAATATTAAGTCTTCCTGAATCGATTTCTGTCAAAATATATCAAGGTTCCTATTCATAATTTTTTCGAATATTAATTTAATCATTAAAATTGAAAACTAAAACATTATGCATATTTTGTTGGAATACCTTAATAGCAACATTCTGCAAAATATCAGCGCTATAGGAATATTATTTAGGAAGATATCTATAAAAGTCTAGGAAACTGATTTAACATTAGGAGCTCCAAACTTTCTGGATTCATGAATGAGGAAGCTTGGTATCTGAAGTTAAATTATTATATAGATTCGAAATTTTGTGTCAAAATAGGGGGTTGCCATTGAATTATGAAGTTGGTGTTCAATTTTATATGAAGACGGTCCCTTATGCAAATTTTATGCATTTGAATTAGACTTCATTCCCTGTCGAATGCCATCTTCTAATTTGCTCTGCTGTTAAAATTGTTTGAATGAAGAGGGGTGGTTCGGTTTTTTTACCGCGACTGTACATAAAGAAAAAATCCTTTGAAACAGCTTGTCTATCCTTCAGAGCTATATGTATAAATAATTTTTATAGAGGTTCAAACATATATTGTATAAATAAATTCGCTAATTAAAAACTATACACCTTTTAACTAGAAAATATTATTTCATAAATATTTATGGTGGACTGCTTTCTTTTGATCTTCCCAATATTTATTATTTTTCGTCACATGAATCTACGCAAGATCTAACACTACAACGACAGCGTATCCAATAAAACGACACTTTCCAGCTTCAGGTCTATCTGAACTTTCCCAGTACAAGACAATCTATTTCATCAGCGATAGAAATCTAGCAATTCTGATGCCAATGTTTATTGCCAGCGAAGAGATCAGCGAACAATTTAACCTGATGAATTAAACAGAAACAAGAATCGATCTGTGTATACTTTCTTCGAGTCTGGACTAAGATACTAATTTATTTGAGGAGTTGAATTTTCTGTCTCGTGGGACTCAAGGTTGACTAGAATTTTGAGTAAGAGTAGGGAGAGGGTTAAATTCAATTTACGGTTAATTAACGCAAATTTAGCTTCCAGTACTTTGGAACGGACTTGGAGGAAATGGAAATCAACGGAAGGTGTTTTATTTAAGTGTTGTTTCCTGAGAAGTTCTCGGCGAGGAAGAAAGCAATTTAATAATGCAGATTCGTAAGTATTTGATGTGAAGGGCTTTTCAAGATTTTAACGGGGAAAGGCCTTTTTTGTTACGGTTTTCTTATTTTGCATTCCTTAAAAAATTCGTTTAGTTCAAGGTCTTTTGTACTACATTCTGCCCTGCTTGTACAAAATGCCAAAGCCAAAAAAAAATGCCAGACACCAAATGTGGCCTTTTGGAGCTAACGATAGGTGTATTTAATACATGATATAGTATATCACAACCAACTTATGGTTGAGAGGGTTCGCACTCCATATGAGTTTATGAAGTTCCAGATAATTTATATACAGCCTTTAAACAATCGTTAATCCAATTGACTAAGGAATATTAATTCTTCTCTTGACCTGCATGGCAGTGTTGTAAATGAGTACTTTAAGGGGTTATACCTAGTTGCAAGGCAAAAAATCACGATTATTCACGAATTTTTTTGAAGACGCATATGCATATATTTAAAGAAAAATTTTTAATTAGAAACAGCATATATTGAAGAGGTTATCACAATTTTTTATTAAAAAAATATCGACTTTTTCACTAGTTACAGCCAATCTCCGAGAGGGTCTTTTAAAAAAAGACGTTTTGCAGTGATCAAAATACCTTGAGAACCGCTGAACCAATTGTTCCAAAATTTGTATTGCTTTCTCTTAACATCATTTACTAGTTTTTAATCGTTCGATTTTTTTTCCGATCAATATTAGGGATTTTATAAGCGAAGAAATACAATTGTTTTCGAAAAAATCGAAAATATATCTTCTGACAGCCGCCATTTTGTAAAAAATCAAAATTTAACTTATTCGTTCGATTAAGTGCTAAAACAATTTATGAACTAACTAAAACTTGTATTTCATTTTATTTCAGATAATCTAGTTCGGAGGTATCTTGGTCCCCGCAAAACGCCTTATTTTAAAGACCCTGTCATTTTGATACCATCTTCAATATATGTTGTTTCACATTTAAAAAGTTTCCCTTAAATATTATATACATATGCGTCTTCACAAAAAAATCTTGTTTTTTTGCCTTGCAATTAGGTATAACCCCTTAAGGGATTCTAAGGTATACAGGTCTAATTAGTCCTCGTGCAGCAAAAAATAAGGGTTGAGCAAAAGACCAAAGAAACATCCTAAATTATACGTAGTAGCTTATTAGTGGCCAGAAACTTGATTGTTTGTGGATCACGTAAAAGTTTCGGGTGGGTTAGATATAATTCAGAACAAAATAATTGCTTAAATACATGTCAAAAATGCTCAACAATGACTTTCGCTTACTTATCTATAACTACTTCCACTTACTCTTTCACTTCACAATAATATTTTGTCTCTATCATTCTTGAAGAGATTTAATCTTCCACATGATTTTGACGAGATATCTGGTCCATCTAGATCTGACCAATTTTTGTAATGACGAGATATCTCTTCATCAAGATAGTGCCGATTTTTCAATGATGACGAGATCAAGATCTAGTCAGTTTTCTTCAAATGACGATATATCTCGTCCATCACGATCTGATAAATTTTGCTTATGACTAGATACCTAGTCATCAAGATGTTGACTATATTTTTATTATGTCGAAATCAAGATCTGGTGAATTTTCTCCAAATGACGAGATATCTTGTCCAAGTTCTGAATTTCGCTGCTGACGCGACTTTTGCTCGTCGAGACCACCACAAGGGAGGTTAACTCAAAAACAATACCAGAATACAGCATCTCCAATAAAACGGAACTTCCTTTCTTCCGATCTCAACTTTCCAAGTACAAGACAATCCATTTCATCAGCGACAGAAATCTAATTCTGATGCCTATGTTTATCGCCAGCGAAGAGATCAGAGAACAATTTAATCAGATGAAATTAAACAGAAACAAGAATCGATCTGTTTATAGTTTCTTCGCGTCTGGCCTCCCACCAAGATAACTAAATTATTCGAAGCGTCGAATTTTCCAGGTCTCGTGAGACGCGGGGTCGACTCGAATTTTGAGAAGTGTTCGAGTGGGGGCTAAATGCAATTTACGGTTAATTATGCAAATTTTGCCGCTCGTGCTTTGGAATTGACTTGGAGGAAATGGAAAATAACGGGCGGTGTTTTATTCTGCCCCCCCCTGTTTCTGGGAAGTTTTTGAAGCAAGGAAAAGAGTGCAATTTAAATAATGCAGATTCGTAGTTATCTGATATGAAGTGTTTTGGAAGTTTTTAAAGGGGAGAGGGTTTTTCTGTCCCAGTTTTTGATTCTTCAGTTTTTCGAGAATTTATTCTTAACTGAGGATTCTTTATGATGGAAATGTTTCTTTCAAAACGGAATCAATGTGAATCGGGACCATATTGATGGGTCGATTTTTGGAGGGTAGAGAAAATGTTTTGGACGTGAAGTTGAGCTTGAAAGATCGTGACTAAACCTTGAGGTACATGGAAGCATTAGTTTACCAAACAACCTGTAGTTTGCATTGTATGACTTCAAGCCAGTTTTAGGATTCTCGAGATTCAGACTTCTTCAGCAGTACAATCCTTCCTTTGATTCTTTCACCAATCTATGCGACTTATTTGTTATTTGTCATCCTGGTGATTGTTTCGACGAAGAATCTCATAATTGGTAAGCTGACAAGATCTTGATGGACAATCTCGTCATTAGATTAAAACTGAACGGATCTTGATCTCCCTCCCAACCCTCACCTCTCCAACTCACCATGAGGTTTCGAGTCGATTACGGAGATATATCTTGATCTCGCCATCATCCAAAAATCGACAATATTTTAATGACAAGATAGATCGTCATCGCCAAAAAATTAAAAATATATTGATGATATACCTCGCTATTAGCAAACTTGGTCAGATATTGAGGGATGAGGTATCTCGTCAAAACAACTTGGAGAGATAAGTGTACAAAAATAATCAAGGCTGAAATCTCGGGGGAAGAGGACTGTTTTAAGAAATACTCATCATCTCATAAACATCAACTTTCTTTTAAATACTCACCATGATCAGTCACCTTACTTTCGTCCCCGCATTCAAAAGGAAAGGGATATTGTGTTTGAGAGAGACGTTTTTAACACAAAAAGTTTATTACACAACAAGTTCATTACAAAATATGTTGTAAAGATGCGTATTTAATTTCGCTGACGTCTAACTGTTTGGTGCTCTAGATTTGGAGGTTTGCTTTCACCTCATCTGCTCCGTATTTGATTTCGAAGTCTATGAAATCGTTTCAAATCTTCCACTTGAAGGAATGAGGGTTGTTCATGGAGGATTCTTAAGGGACTTAATAGTTCATCTGACTATACAATCAGAAAGTGAGAATATAGTGAAACTGGTCTAAGGTATGTAAAGTACGTTGTATACCTCGGAAATGTTGATTGGTCTAGTTTCCCAAAATATGTGCAGAGCGGCTAGTTTTCTAAAAAATGACGAGCGATAGACCCAAAAGAACCAACATAGTCAAATAACCGTTAAATAAAGTGATGGCCAGGCGCAACTTGGTTAAGTATGGTCCTTGGCCATAAAACCCCCAAAACAACCAACCAATCCGAATAATGGTAAGTGGGATAGAAAGAGATCGGTACCCAATCTATAAATTCGGTTTTTATCACATATTACGCAACAATGAAATCGTATCAGACACGCTAATGCACTCCCCTATCTCACCGCTCAAACTTTCGAGATCCAAATATGAACAAGAGCCTAACATCCTCCATATCGTTACAACAGCAAACAGCTAAAAAAAGAGAAGCTACATCAAATATTGACGGTGCAACAGCTAACAGCCTACTTCTTCCGTCAGAAACCGCCCCAAGCTACAACAGGCCAAACTGCAGCATGTATATTGCTACGCTCAATCGTCTTTTTTCCGTCATGAATAGAACCTCCCCTTAGCATAAAAAAAATGATATTGCCTCGGCCCTTTTATGTGTGTTTGCCCGTATTTTTCTGCATAAAAACTAACACTCTCAAAAAGGAATGTAATATAGATGTCCCGGCTTTTCATCACGGGGTAACTGAAGATCTGGAAGTTTTCCCGTATTTACCGTAAAGGAGGTGATAAAGGAGGATGTTTTATGCAGGAATTTTACGCTTATTCTTTCGCTGTTGCGAGAGGGCTCTTTTGCTAAAACCTCCTTTGGGGTGGTGTTAGAGATTTCATCAAATCAACACTCTCGATGCGTCCTTTTCGGATATCAGTGCGTAAGTAAGGTTAGAAGATGATCCGGTAGGTTTTTATATATTTGGATGTGAAGGGATTTGATTCTTTTTCGAATGATGGAATATGTATGTTTTATTGGGGAGGGAATGTATTTTTGGACTTATTTCGGGGATTATGTTCCGACTTTTTTGGGAGATTTGTTATTTCTTCGGAAAATTGAAAGCAGCTTATAAGTCCCGTGTCGAGTTGTGGAATGTATGTCGTTTTTATTTTATATTCCTATTTGCAATGAACTTGGATGTGCGTGTTATTTCTTAATATTTGAGTGTTTAAACTTATCGTCAAGCTGCTCCCAAATGTCAAATCTGGATATTACGGATGGGACCTTTGTTACCTATGTAACCATTTTGTCTTGTCACTTCGTTTATTTGATTTTATGAGAAAAATAATTATCGTGTATATGCTAAATGGGGCTGCATATCATGGATATGGTACGTATATTATTCATACACATTCCATGTATAAAATACATCATTGGTATGTATGTCATTCATACTATGTATATCATACATCATTGATATGTATATCATACATCATTGATATGTATATCATACATCATTGATATGTAGTATATCATACATCATTGATATGTATATCATACATCATTGATATGTAGTTATCATACATCATTGATATGTATATCATACGTCATTGATATGTAGTATATCATACATCATTGATATGTATATCATACATCATTGATATGTAGTATATCATACATCATTGATATGTATACCATTGCTAGTAATAAATATGTTTGATATTTATTACAATTACAATTTTTATTCAAATTACGTTATTCGCAATCAATAAATGTTGATCAGAAACGGTAGGTAGGTAAGTATCTTA
Source organism: Meta bourneti (assembly GCA_933210815.1). Taxonomy (NCBI): domain Eukaryota; kingdom Metazoa; phylum Arthropoda; class Arachnida; order Araneae; family Tetragnathidae; genus Meta; species Meta bourneti. The sequence goes on along the minus strand of OW119932.1, from coordinate 68,401,809 downwards.
ACTAACATCGCACTGGAGCAACACAATGGGCTATTAGCGATGGTCAGGGATCAAATCCGAAGGGAAAGATGCGAGGACAACACCACGTAATTTTGAATCACTTTCAGATGACGAGGTCAACACCTGATCTGGCATCCTACTCTTCAAACTTCCATATCAAGCCAAGGTGAGGACATCTGAGGTCACTATAGATGTAACATAATCCGACCTCCATATACACGATAGTGTTAGATGGTGTTCGAACTCGCAAACCTGCTAATCAGCTAATGGAGAGAATTCGTCTATTACTAAGTATAATTTCCATCTTTAAGATGAGAAGTATTTTTGCTAAGAACATGCAAAAATTTCAAAACACTCGTGTAGGGAAAATACTAGTACCTACACATTAAAGATTTAAGTTTTCTAATGATTCGTCTTTTCTTGTTTGATAATTCTATACACATCGATATCTGTTGATTGGAAAGAATGGAATAAAAATATCTCGAAGGGAAAGATCCGATAGGTACTGACGAATTATTGCCTTTATATAAAGTAAATGACAGTGAAATTGAAATTAATCTGTAAAACCTGAATAAAAAAACTTCTGTAGTCAGCCTATCTACAGTTGTCATTTTCTTTGGCTGATTGGATGATTTGGGTTTTATGACGCAAGGTCCCCGTGAAATAGAAATACCTATGCTAATATTTCTAGTGCTTTGCTTAAATCGCAAACGCTTGGTTTGATTAACCACTTAACGCATTTACCCGTGTTTGACACGGGCGAAAGTTACCGGCAAATTTGCACATGCCCGTGTCTCACACGGGCGCTCTTCCGTTCTAGTAAAAATACATAGGCTAGATTAAACTTATACCAAAGATGGCATAAACGTATTTATCATAGATGATTTACCACTTATTTATAGATGGATATTAAACTTATTTACCGTAGATGGCACCACTATGCACCATTCTTCTTGTGTAAACCAAGTGGTGCATTTTGATGATTAGCTATAAGTTTGTTAGGAATTCTTTGTTATAAAGCAGTTGTTAGGTGTCTAAAAGGTAATATATCCATTTTTATTACGTTAAATATCATGAACGTAAACAGTTAACCATAAATTATTTTTACTAAGTGTTTTTGTAACTTGTTTAGAAAAAGTTATCTGATAATGAGCGACTGTGACGATTTTGAATATACCAATTTATCAGAAAGTTTCAGCGATGAAAGTGATGATCTCTTGAGTGATGGAAGTGAATCTGAAGTTAATATTTTATTATTATTAATATTTTGAAATTCAAAATAAACATGTAATCAAATCGTTTACACTTTGTTTGTATAATAATTTTTTTATAACTTTTACCCCACCCCCCGCAACTAAAATCGCAAAAAATAACTTACACTATACCTATATATATATTCACATTCTCTCAAAAAAACTCGATCATTTTTTACCAGTTTTTCCGAAAAAAACTCGTGCTTTAAGTGGTTAATAGATCTGATCATTAACCCTCCAGGTCATTCTCTCGACGAGGTATCTTGCCATCAGCAAAACTGACCAGATCTTGCTGCACGAGATATCTCGTCAGAAGAAGACTGACAAGATCTTGATCTCGTCTTAAAAAATGGCAATATCTTGGTTAAAAGGTATATCCTCATTAGCAAAATTGGTCAGATCTTGATATCTCGTCCAAACCACATGGAGGGTCAGGGTCACTGCGTACGAAAGGATTTTTCAGTCAAATTAAATGTAGGTAGCGACAGTACTGTTATGGAGGAACCTCATTTCCGTATTTATTCCGGACGTGACGTCACTTGGCTAGTTTTTCGTATACGGTTTAAAAAAGTCGCATACAAATTCCAAGGAATGAATTCCGAATTGATATATGTTGATACGTTAATTGGCCATCGCAATTGAATTAAACGCTAAACGTCTCCAAAATGGCGATAAAATACATTTTAAGGTAACCCCGATGTACGTAAATCTACATGAGACTACAGTGGTCCCTCTATAATCCGGCACTTCGCCAATCCGGCTCCTCCAGTAGTCCGGCGTTTTGAGAAGGGCGAGAGTGGAGCGGGAAAGGGAAACAAGTCACTGCATGTCGGTGTCAGTGATCTTAGCACAACGTAAACACTAGGCTCAGTCTAGCGATATATGCGCGTCATTGCACACGCAACCCCACAAGCACTGTTTTTTTGTCTCAGTGTTTATTTGCTGTGTGTGAAAATGTCCCTACAGAACAAACGAAATCAAAACTTTATCTCTAGTTGAGAAACGTGCCTAACTCTTGTTATGTAAAATTGTTATGTAAACTACAGGAAAATGCAATATCTTGTTTCGTAATTTTTTTCCAACAATTTTAATATATGTATTTTGTAACACTTTGTGCAATACATAGGTTTTGCTATTAAAGTGCGTTTTTTAAAATGAACCTCCACTAGTCCGGCGTTTCCGTTAATCCGGCAGTCCTCTGGTCAGATATCTGCCGGATTACTGAGGGATATTTGGCTAAGTGGAAGAAAAATACCCTGATGGGTTTTATTTCCACTTAGCCAAATAGTCTCGTTTGCCAATTTGTTCATCTCACTCGTCAATAGTCTCGCCAAACATAGTCTGGTTTGTTTGCTTGCACTGACGATCCCTCACATTGTATAGCTCTGGTGAGAAGGCAGATGACCTGGCAAGAGTGTATTTCTGGAAAAGTAATAAGTTGGAAGGGGAAAGGTCTCCAATATGCAAAATCACGTATCGCGATTACCATAAGTGGCTATTTACTTTCGCCAACTTGAAGTATAGTTGTTGAATAATTAAATGTACAGTCGCGGAAAAAAAACGAACGACCCCCTTTATTTCGAGCACAATTCATAGTAGAGTAAATTCAAAGATATCATCCAATAAGGAATACCGTCCTCTACCAATTCAAATGCAAACAAATGGCAAAGGGGAGATCTTTATATAAAATTTTGCACAAACAAAATTTAAAATGAGAACACAATGTTTTCATGCCTTAATCAGATTCTGCATCGTTAAATTAGTCTAAATTTGAAATTTAATGATTTACTATCTTTATATCCAGAGATATTCAATGTTGAAGCGGTCAATTTCAGGGATCATCTCCACATTGAAAATCGCTATTCGTAGATCGAGATTAATTGTAGTTATAGCTACACGAATTTCCAATTTGATCACTATTTTTCAGCGATCCGATAATTATTATATTCATTATGCAAGTCTAAACGATCCGAAAATTATTATTCGAGGTTTTAGACGTTTTTTAAACTTTTGGTTGTTCCCTAAAATCCCCATAATGAGGAAAATTTAATGTAACTCAAAAACTATTCGAATGAACTGAAATTATGCATGGTGATATTAGAAGTTCCCTTCTGAGTCGATTCCCATCAAAATGTAAGATTCCAGTTCGTAATTTTTTCAAACATCAATTTTATAATTATTGCATAAAATAAATTATGTTTTAAATAAAATATTAGGTGGATTTTGTTTGGGTTGTTTAACAGTAACACGGTACAAAATATCAGCGCTATAGAAATATTATTTAGAAAGATATCAATAAAAGTCTAAGAAACTCATTTAACATTAAGAGCTCCAATATTTATGTATTCATAACTTCGAAACGGTATGAAATGACATGAAATTTGGTATCTGAAGTTAAATTTCGATATTGATCGAAATTATGTATCGAAATAGGGGGTCTCCATTTGAAATTATGAAGTTGATGCTCAATTTAATATGAAGACGGCCCCTTATGCACATTTTACTCATTTGAATTTATAGAAGGCGTTAGTCCCTGTCGAATAGCATCTTTTAATTTGCTCTACTGTTAAAATTGCTCGAATGTAGAGGGGTGGTTCGATTTTATCCTTCGACTGTACATCGCAATGGAGCAACACAACATCGCCAGTTCGGAATTATAGATATCACTACCAGCACCAAATGATAAACTCATTGCCAAACTCAGTACTCAAGACGCCAATTGGAGGAACGAACTGTTTACGCTTCACCTGGCAATATATACCGAATAGACTCCTTCAAAACTACGTTATTAAAGTTCTAACTCGTCAGAACCGGGCTATATTTGTTTCATTGTTTCGCATCTGATCATTTCAAATGCCAGATTTTCGAAACAACATAAATTATTGTTCATGGTGAATTATCAGAACTGTAAACAAATCAAATCAAGTAAAAATAACATCTTTCGCAAATAATATGTACATAACCGAAAAAATGACCACAAAGAATGGAAACACGCACCTAAAATATTACTCAGAATACATCATCATGACAGAATGAACGAGATTTCTGTCACAAACAATTACTTTTGACTTATAGGCATAACAAAGATACCCCTAGTCATGTGACATATGAGGCATTTCCAAGACGAATTCCCATTGGCTTTCTTTCTTTTTTCCACTCCCCTTGACCCATTCTGTCCTGTATCATTGTTATTTATTCCTTATGTCCCCCTTTAAAGGACTCTCGCGCGAAAGATCCTTCTTGAGAAACTGCCGCCGACTGCAAACAACAGAGGAAGAAGAAAAAGATGAAGGATGCAGAAAAAAGCAGCGATTCGTCTTTGATGTTTGAAGTGGCTGATCATTTTTTGCTTCTTTCTTTGCCACTCTATCAAAGGACTGGAAATGCGAGAGCTTGGTGATGGAAGTACCGAAAGAAAAGGCGTGAAGTCAGAGTCCTTCAACTAGTTGTTTGAGTGTATTTATTACAGGGAGTAGATACAGAGCGATGTCTAGTTCTAAGGCAATGCAGAAAATTGGGCGAGATATTTTTGTAGAGTCTTCTTTCAGAGAATATGTTGGAAAGAGATGGTCAGCTTGTATTTTTTTTATCTTTTGATGGGGCAGTTGATCTGGTGGCATTATGAATACGATATGAGAGATCTTACACTTCATTACCACCTTTAAAAATGAAAACGTTTCAACAATTACTATTGCCAACTTCAAAAGAAAATATTAAGTTAAAAGTTGATATTTGTACCCACGTACTCATAAATAGGCTTTAGTTTTACTGTACCAGTTAAAGCCGGTTTAAGTTTACGTTTTGGATTGGTTCTGAAGAGATAGCTCTTGGACTCCAGTGTTGACTAGTGGAAAACTAATGCAAAACATTAAAATACTAGTTTTATTGTTACACTTCTACTCTGCTCTATCGTATTGTTTTTTATAATAGGGTGGGAAACACAAGAGCCTACAAATGAAAGACCAAAATGTGTGAAGTCAGTCCTTCAACTGGTAGTTTGAGTGTATTTATTACAGGGAGAAGATACAGAGTGATGTCTAGTTTTAAGGCAACGTAGAAAATTGGGTGAGATATCTTTATAGCGTCTTCTTTAAGAGGATATGTTGGGAAGGGTTGGTCAGCTTGTAACTATATCTTTTGATGGGACAGTTGGGCTGGTGGCATTATGAATTGGATGAGAGAGATTTTACTCTCCATTATCAACTTTAAAAATCAAAACGTGTTAACAATTGCTATTTCAACTTAAAAATGTAAATACTAAGTTCAAAATTGCTATCTTTATCCAAATAAATAAAAGGTTATAGTTTTTCTCCACCAGTTAAAATCAGTTTTATTTGACAGTTTGGATTGCTTCTGAAAAGAAAGTTCTTGGACTCCAGTGTCGACTTGTGAAAAATAATATGAAACTTTAAAATGCTAGTTGATTTATACAAAAACACACTTCCACTCTGCACTGTCAAATGGCATTTATAATGGCCTAGGAAATATGAGTCTTGAAAGGAAAGGCTAAAAGGCGTGTAGTCAGTCTTTCAACTAGTAGTTTGATTGTGTTTATTACAAAGAGAATACAAAGTTGTCTAGTTCTAAGGCAATGCAGAGAATTTTGAGATATCTTTGTAAGATCTTCTTTCACAGAAAATGTGCTTGAAAAATTTGAACAGCATCTAACTTTTTAATCTTTTGATGGGGCGGTTGGTCTCTCCAACGAGTTCAAAAGATTTTTCTGGAGACATGAATTCGCTTTGAAAGATTTCATTGCTAACTTTTACATTATATTAGTATTAGAACTTAGTATTTACATTAATTTAAATATTAAGTTTAAAATTGCTACACTGAAATAAGAGGCTATAGCTCTTCCAGTTAAAATCAGTTTTAGGTAACATTTAGGATTGGTTCGAAGGTGAAAGCTATGATATTTCACAGTCAACTTGTACAAAAGTAAACCGAAACTTAAAATTATGAGTTTGTTCATAAAGAAACTACAATTTTTACTTAAAACTATCAAACTGTATTTATAATGTGCTAGGAAATACAAGAGCCTGGAAAGGAAGGACTACATTAAGAAGTGAAATTAGAGTCCTTCAACAAGTAGCTTGATTGTATTTTTTACAGAGAGAAGACAGTATGGGATGGCCTAGTTCCAAGGGAATACAGAAAATTGGATGATATTTCTTTGTAGCCTCATCTTTCAAAGCAGATGTTGGTAAGGTTTGGAACTAAAGAAATTTTCCAGAACAAAATTGCAATTCAAGTCTAATCCCTATCAAATTATTCGAATATTTACCAATAACATCTGGGATCGCCATGGCTCAATGTATTTGTTCACTCTTCTAGCAACCTGCAAATTTTGGGAGGTGCAAATACAATTCTTGTAACCAACCCTGGTGTATTTCTTTCTACTGTGTGAATAAAACTTTGCTCGCGTGTTTGTCCATTACTGGAAGCCGCCTGGATTGTGTTTGTCGCAGCTTATCAAGTATGGCCCGTGAGCCATAAAAATCAAAACAACCTGTAACACATTCTTCTTCGTGCCCTCTCTTCCTGTCACACGATGTGGCATAGAGCTTTTTCGAGGGGAGATCAAATTGAGTTCATGTAAATCTATGCAGAGAAGTATCTATGGCCGATCTGCCATCTCTCCAGCTAAAACAAGACACACCTTGATTTTATACCAGCTTTCGAAGCCAGCTCTTTGAGGAAATATAAAAGTAGAGTGAGCAATGTTAACCTTTTTGTGTACCCAGGATCATGTGACCAAAACTAGTAGTCACGTGACCCTTAAACTGCTTTCGTCTTATGGCTGGATTCTAACATTCATCATCTGATAAGTCCACGGGATGGGAGAAGACGCCCATCCTTTGATTTATCATCTGATTGGTCCTTTGATTAATCATCTAATAGTAGTTGACTGGCTATTTCACCATTCTTGCCGTCACTATAGAAATGCGGAGTCACATACCTACCCTGCCATAAGATGTTAGATCCCCAAACCAGGTGATAAGATACCAAATCGACCAACCATGTCAATTCGACACAAAGCAGTCACATGACTACTAGTCTACATGCTGGCCACACTTTTCGAAGTTTCTCTCAATAGCAATGTTCAATATACTTATATTTCACATCTATGAGCCAGCTCGCGCAGCAGGACTGATAGAAAAAGTTAATTTGCTTTGATCCATTACCAGAACCACTGGACTAATTTTGAAAGGTAAACTGACTTCCACCACAGGACCGTGACCCTTTACGTACCATACTAAGAGTTTGTTTGCAGTGAGGCGATCATGGTCCAAACTGATAACGCCTGAGTATATTTGATTTGAATGCTGGTGTGATAAGTATTTATAACCAGCAGCGACCAATGGAAATCCAATCCAGCAGCGACCAACCTGCTGATTGCATTTTCAGAGCCATCTGGAATTATAACATTTAACAACACACAGCATGCAGCAGATTAATGTATCGGGACTTGTTAAATCGGGGGAATCTCATCCAAAATCACCTCCAGCAGCGTATGGTAAAGTACAGATTCTCAGGGAATCCTATTATATCTTAAACAACGCCGAAAATAATGACCATGTTTATATTGATCGACCATCACCCATCTAGGTATTTACATTACGAGTAAGTAGCCAAAACGGTTCCATCAGTATGTGGTGCTATTATTAGTGCATAGCGCAGAGGAATGCAGTAAATGTGGGACCTCGGCATAGTTTATACTGTACTTTGCATTTCTCAATCTAAATTAATGCGAGCCAGTGGTTCCACTACAGAGGTAATAGGCTAGATACGTAGTGGTGCTGGGTTTCCATAGAAGGTAAATGAGATTACGCTGTATGGTCAAATCATATTGGGATATTAGGTTAAAATGTAAATTAGATTGGGGTAATGTGGGTCTGACGATGCAGTGAATTCAAGGTTATTGCTGTTCATTGGACCACTAGGTTTCGCAAAAACACGTTCAAATGTAACTTAATTCGGTTTTTTTTTGGTTTTCAGATTGTAAAATAACATTGAGTTGGTTGGTTTGGGTAGTAATAGAGCAATGCCAGCATTAGCATTTGGCCAAACTAGGTCGAAAATATTAAACGGATTTGGGTTATAATGTAAATTATATGGGGTAATCTGACGATCCAGGGTTTGCAAAACCAAGCTAAAATGTAACTACTTTTTGTTATCTAGGTTGAGGAATCCTTGGAGTGTTGAATATAATATAAATTATAAGTTGGTAATGTGGGGGAGTCTGACGAATGCAGTGAATTCAAGGTTATTGCTGTCCATTAGAACACTAGATTTGGCAAAAACACGTTAAAATGTAACTTTATTCGGGTTTTTATGTTATTAAGATTGAAAAATAATATGGATTTCATAACACAAGAGCAGTATTTGGACAATCTACTTCAAACAAGGTCGAAAATAATATTCTGATTTTGGTTATAATGTAAATTAGATTGGTAAGTGGGATTCTGACGATCCAGGTTTTATAAAATACAAATGGAACGTAACTATTTTTGGTTACTTAGATTTAGGAGCTTATAATGTTAATTAAGCTGATAATGTGGAAGTCTGACGATGACAGCGGATTCACGGTTATTGCTCTTCATTTTATTACAAGATTTCACAAAAACAAGCTAAATTGCAGCTATTCTTGTTATTGGATTGAGGAATAATATTGGGATGTTGGGGGAGGGGTTATAAAGTACATTAGATTTGTAATGTGGGAGTCTGTCGATACAACGAATTCAAGGTTATTGCCGTTCATCAGGTTACGAGGTTATTGCGGTTCATCAGGTTACAAGGTTATTGTCGTTCTTCAGGTTGCAATGTTTCACCCAAACAAGTTAAAATATAACTTTATTGTATTTTTTTTTTGTTATTTAGATTGAAGAAGAGATAATTACCATATATATTTGTCATATATGACACGAAAATAAAGCCATGTTTGCATTGTTTTTTGGACAACCAACAAATTGAGCATTACGGTACTCCGCTGGCGAAAAAAATTTGGACTAAAATATACTTTCATACCGGATTTAACTCTCCTGGTGGTTGTCTCAACGACGTATCATGTCATTAGCAAAACTGACCAGATCTTGATGGACGATATATCTCGTCATTAGAAAAAAACTGACCAGATCTTGATATCGTCATCATATAAATCGGTAATATCTTGATTTCGTCAAAAACAAAATTGGTTGTTTCTTAATGGACGAGATATCTCATCGAAACCATTTAGGGAGTAAAATAAAATAAATGCTACAAAAAAAATGATATTATTCGTATCTTAAAATACAAGTTAATTTTCAATATAAAGGAATCTCAAATGATACATGGGTGAATGTAATATCTATGCCACTCAAAAATTCAAACCATACTCTGCAATGATAATGAGTGGTATGCCAGCCGTTGGTGTAACACTTGAATTTATTACAAACACTATGGTTTAATCAGCATGGATTTATCTTTGCAAAAGAAATCTGAAACGTTTGACCCGAAGGTAGAATAAAGTGTAGAAATTGGCTCAACATGATTATAACCCACAATTGTGCTTTGGATATAAATGTCAGATTGGTAAATAAAAGATCAAAACGTTTTCAAAACTGTCCCCAGATAAAATATCTGTATTCTATTATTATATATGAGTAAAGATGAAGATTTACATTTCTAAGGATACAGTAGCCTATCGAAAAATCTATTTTTTAATTTTAGCATGGCTGGAAAAATAATTATTCATTTTCGGTAATTGTTTAAGTTACATATATAAAACAAAAAATATAGTAGATTCGTATAATTAGTTTACTACAAAAATGTTTTTTCTCTGATTAAGATTTTTCGGTTATTCTTTAGATTTTGAAATGTTTTCTGAACATCTGGCTGTACTTGATTTCCTTGATTTTGTTATAATCCCCGCAATGTGTTGTGTGTATCTCTAAATGTAAATAAGACATGTACATTCATTTTCTGGTTTAAAATGTTGCTCAATCTATGCTGCTTTATGTAAACATTTTGGGGGTTTAGTTTTCACTCTTTTTATAGAATCAATTTTGAAAGATTTAAAAATACTAATATTTATTTAACTGATTATTAATATTAATGGCGTATTATTTTGGGGACGTACCATTCTATCAATTCTATTAAATAAGAATTGAACTCTTTGAATTTTATAAAAGGCTAGAATCGAACACTAGCTTCTTTGTTTCTGATCTTTAATTTTGGAACAGTAATACAACACTATGATTTGTGTGTAATTGAACATTTTTCACCACGGCACTAAACATACTTTTAGTATACTAAATTTAGGATTCTCAACTGTGTCCCATGGTAAAATTTGGAGAGCGTTATATATAGCATTTTTTGGCGAACCTCATTCGAGATATTGCGGTGTTGTCAAGATTGTTTGTTAATATGGGTAAGCTAATATTATTTTCTATATTGTTTTACGGTCTAATGATGATTGCGCTTGTCTTGAACATGTGTGTCCTTTGATATTTTGTTATGCCAGGACCTTTTTGCCTGATTTAACGTTTCGCTTATTTTGCCTTTTTAATTTTGTTATTCTACTTTAGTTGTTTATGGTGTTTGGTGGGGCTATTTTTGCGAATTGCTGCCCACACGCATAAATATAATTTTATTACATATATAATACATCATAAATAAAAAAATATCTGAATTGAATTAATTCATTTTAAGAGGTCTTTGAAATTTAATTGACTCTGCAATTACAAAAACTTTTTGAGATTCCATTGAATAAAATCAAATGCTTCCGTAAGTTAGTAATGCACAAAGATCTAGTTTCCTTGAATTCTATGAAACAGTAAAAAAGTAAATCCCAAGTTCTTAGATTATCAGTTTTAAAAAGATTTTCAAAAAACTCGGCGGTGAATTTCATCGAAATTTACATTTATTTGTCTCTAACATTACGCCAAATTTATCTTTCTAGTTTCCGGTTCGTTTTATTTTCGCACGCCTCAAGGGAACTGAAGTGAATTGCTTAACTTATTTAAGATCATAATTTTCTTTTTATCGCCTAACAATAGCTATTCTGGTGCAGTGGAGTTCTTTCAAATACAGGATTTTTCCCCTCTGAGGAAATTAGAATATTTTCTCTCGCCTCCATTACTTTCTCAGACGATTGGAAAAATAAAGAACTTCGCGCAATGGAATTGTTATTTTCTAGCTGGCAACCTACCAAAATAGCGTTCTTTGTGCGAGTGTTTTTTGTTCGCTTTTATGTTTGCTCTTCTTTTGATATGTTCCAGAAGTGTCTTTTAAGCTTGTTTTTTGCGCGCAGATCTATGCGAGCTATTTTCGCTTATTTATTAGTCAATAAATTAATTTTAAAGCATTTTTCTGCGTTATTTAGTGAAGTATAAGTTAATTATGCAAAGTGTACACATGCCCGCAATATACGTTTTGACGTTTAAAAAACGTACGTTTTTAAAATTACGGGCATAAAAATCTACACAAAAGTATAGAAATATTTAAAGTAAACATTTAGCGAAATTAAAATTTAAGGCAGGGAAGTATAATTAATTATACATTATATTCACAATGTGCACATGATTTAAATATTTGCGTTAATGATAAAAATTTGCCCTGCAAAAATTCTACAAACTGTAATGTGTATTTAAGTAAGAATTATGTAAAGCAATTTACATATTAATATTCTAATTAAACTTTAAGGCAAGCGAAATGTTTCAATTTGAAATTAAAAAATGAAACATTAATTTGTTTATTTAAACTCAAATCTTCTACAGATTTCTGGGGATCTCAAACACTCAATTTTTTGTGCACATTCGTTTTACTATTTAAGAGTTATAGTTTGAGCATTTAACCTATAGATTAGACTTAACCCTCCTGGTGTTTGTACTGACAAGATATCTCGTCGTTAGCAAAACTGACTAGATGTGGATGAACGAGATAGCTCGTCAAAGGACGAAATCCAGGTACAGATCTTGATGCCTAGATCTTGATCTTGTCATCATCGAAAAATCAGCAATATCTTGTTGACGAGATATAATACATTGGCAAAATCGGTCAGATCTTGATGGACGAGATATCTAGTCCAAACCACTCGAAGAGTTAATCTATCGCATCATCAATCATGTTGTGGTATAACAGGGATTATCAGTACAAACAAACCGAACGAAAACGGAGATCTTACATCCGCTACCCAAGTGCTCTCTCATTATACATATCGGGGTTGCCTTAAAATATATTTTATCGCAGCTTCGTGTTAAATCCCCCTAATGGAAGTTGACCAATCAACTCTCACTTGCCAATTAGAAATTCATTCTTTGGAATTTTTATTGACAACGTGCTAAAATTGCATTCGAAAAACAAGCTATGAGCCACATCTGTAAATATACAGGGATCACGTTTCGCAATACTACCGTCACGTGCATTTTGCTTGGAAAAAATGCCTCTGGTACCGAATGTCTCATAAATGTAACATACGTAGAATAATTCCTCGCTGAGTAGATAAAATTTGCCAAGGATCAATATCTTTAAGACCCATTCTTTTCAAGATTATAAAAAGACATGACGTCATAAAGAAGGAAAGGAAATATCCTGACTTTAACTTACGTGGCATCGATTTGATACCGCATTATAAGGTTCTACAAATGACCACCTTTCAATAACTGATGGACAAAATACATTTCAAGAATGGAAGTTTTGTGAGAATTATAGGGCATTTTGTATCAAGCTAAATGTAGTGTTTTTGAGACGGAACACACACACACATGCTTTCTGTATGTATTCTGGACGTGACATCATTGGCTTTCTTTACAAACACGATTTCAGCACGCTATCAATATAAATTGCAAAGGATGCATTCGAAATTGTGTTTGATAGTTGATTGGTACACACCAATTGGATTAAATGCCAAACATCGCCAAAACGGCAATAAATTACATTGTAAGGTAACCCCGATGTGTATATTGCGATAGCGTTCGGGTGATAGGAATTAAAATCTACATCTTCCGTCTGGCTTTATTGCTTCCGCTGAAATTCCCTTTAATACGCATGTGTGAGATGATTCCTTTTGATGCCAGCTAAATAAACGGTGGCAGTTTGCATAAAATATATGCACCTGTAGATCAATCACTTGAATTCCGTCGCAAACGATTATTGATGTGTGTCATTTATTTCACTTTAAAACCGTGATTATCAGTGATTGAAATAAAGATAGAAAGAAAAAAATATTATCCCCGCGCGTATTTATAAGACGTCATCAAATTTACTGTTTAATCAATGCTCGTCCTTTCTCGAAAACTAGAGTTCGAAGAGATGTTGTTCATTCGGAAGTGTTGCGCCACAAATGGAGGAAGTATCATTGTTATCGCCGTTTTAGTGATGTTTGGCTTTTAACTTAATCGTCTAGGACCAATTAATTATTCCTTTTCAATTTGGAATTGATTGCTGGGAATTTTCGGGATCAAGATCTTTTCGTATACTTATAGTTATTTTTGAATTAATTTTCAAGTACAAAATTATTTTTAGTAACACCGGTGCATATTTTATTAATGTGTAGATAGAATAACTAATTTAGATGGTCAGTTACTTTCTATGGTGCAAAGGGAGTATTTGAACAAACTGCGCAAATTAAGAGGAAAATCTGAAATGTTTCCGATCATTCTTATTCATATATAGGGTTGTAGTAAGTATATAATGTATGTACGGTATAATGTAGGGTTGCATAATATTGTTCGACTAGACTGCTGAATCATTTCATTTTATGTGTGTGTGTGCATGTTAGCTCGTACAATCACTTCAAGACTGACCTTTCTACTAAAGAACTTGTTGAATAAAGAAAATACATAATATATATATATATATATATATATATATAAAACAATATCTTAGATATTGAGCTGAAACTACCAGATCTTGATAGACGAGATATCTCGTAATTAGAATAAAACTGTCCATACCTTGATCATAAAAAATCGGCAATATCTTGATCATCAGGTATCTGGTCATCGTCAAAGGAAATACTTCGGTGACGAGATATCTCGTCATTAGCAAAATATATCGAGATATCCTGTCATTGAAAAAAATCCGACCAGATCTTGGTCTCGTTATCATAAAAAGCCGGCAATATCTTGATGACGAGATATCGTGGCATTAGAAAAAACAGATCAGATCTTTATCTCCATAAAAAAAATCGGCAACATCTTGAAGACGATATATATCGTCATACCATTAACAAAACTGGTCAGATGTTGATTAACGATATATCTCGTCGAAACCACCAGGAGATTTATGAATTATTCATAAATTCTATTGCCGACGCGCATAAATCATATACCGAAATCAAGCCAAGTGACGTCACCTCCGCAATATGCTCATGAAGCCTGTTCCACTACAAAAACACAACAACACTTACCAATTACCCGGACAGAAAAAGCCTCTCACATATCTGAATATGTAAACCACAGCTATACGTTGTGAATGTCGAAACATGCTTCAACATTATCTCAGGCCTACCAAACAATACTCATGGATTCTATAGTACTCAGCGACATATTCCAAGAAGCAACAATTCCTGAACCAATCAGAGATATCGCATCGCCACTCAGTGATAACCCCGAGTGGCTTCAACACTTACCCCGTTCAGAGATATATGTTGGGGGGTCGTTGTGTTGTGCACTTAGTGGGAACAGGGATAGCTATTAGCTACAATGACATTAATGCCTCTCTAGTCTATGAATAATGTAGAGTTGCATAACATTGTTCGACTAGAGTGCTGAAACGTCGAGGCTTCGTATAGCTACACCACAGAAGGCTATTCATCAGGGAAGAATAGAGCAAGAATTGTCCATTAATAAGAAATATCCTGAGGCTTTCTGTTTAACCTTGTCCAGTTTCCATATACATGGTGAGATAGTGGATAAGTGCATAGATAGTAGACTGTGACGAATTAATCCGAACTTTTGTTGGACATTAAAAAATAACATTTATTTTAACACAGACAAAACAATGGGTTTACAATGGACGCGCGAAACAAAAATGCTTATTTTCATATTAAAATTTACGAATTGCTACGAAGACGTCTCAACTAGACGGAGTCCGTGAGCTAACTGTTTCTCATTCTCCTCACATGCGCAAGCGCAGTATTGAAGGACTTTTTAACAGGAAACTTCCGGGTCTGCAGCCGGCCATCCTAGACTCTTAGGCGCTAAGATGTCACAGTCTATTTCCTCCCTCCTCACAAGATTCTTTTTCTGCAGAGACAGACACCTGCAAAAAAGATACAAAACAGCAGCAACAAAATTTTCGCGAAGGCAACAACTCATGCCCAAAGCAATATGCAAGTAGACCATACACCCTTAAGATCCTGGTTGTACCGCCTACTCTAAATTAAAAAAAAAACATATCATAATTTTAACAAAGTATAATCAAAATTTTGCTCATTGATAATCATCAAAGAAGAAATTCAATTTCAAAATATTTACAGATTTTCAATTCAAATTTAAAACTTTTTTGCAATTCAAATGTATCAATGTACACTAGGAATAAAATATTTTTATATATGCAAGACATCACAAATACAAACAATAGTAATTTAGTTTTGTACGTGAGGCGTACGACTTAAACTGTCAGCGTTTATATGCTGTTTTCCTTTTCTATGAACTACCTCGTATTCCTGGATCACAGTAAATTCAACTTTTATGCTTTCTTCAAACGACTTTTAGATTTGTCTAAGCATTCAGTTATTTCACCAACCAAACTTTCAGTTTCAACGTCCTCAAATATCACTGTCCCTAAGGGCAATTTAGTTACACTTACAGCAACTTCCTTGTTGTTTCGAGTCTGTATTCCAAATTCAACATCATCGCCAAGATTAAGATTTTTGAACACTTTGCATTCACTAGAGTGGAAAAACATATCCTTTACATCACCCCTTTTAATAAAACCAAATGTTCCTTTAAGAGCACAGATAACACCACGGTATCTCACAGGTAAGGGCTGTTCCGAACGCATTTTACAAGGTCTAAGGTTTCTTGTATTTTTGTCAATAGGAATACTAAAAGTCACCTTTTTAGGAGGATGAAAATCTACATTACAATCAACATTTTCAGCAGAATAGGGCCGTTCGCCACGATTTTCATAAGCAACTTTACCTTCAGTATTTTCCTTTTTTTCAGTGGTTTCAAATCCAGAAACTGTCTCTTTACACATTATTTTACAAACAGAACTAGCAATTGGTTTTCCAGTACGACGATTATGAGTAATTTTAAATTCAACTGCATCACCACGTTTTAAATTATCAATATTTCCAGAAAATTGACTGTAGTGAAAAAAATATATTGCTTGTCTTTCGCAACATTGTATAAAACCATATGAACGTAACAAATTTTCAACGATTCCAGTCTCTTTAGGAGTAACACTGCTAGAACTAAAACGGTTACTGTAAATTTGAGATCCATTTACAGTTCCGACACTAATGTAGGGAGACATCAAATCTATTATTCCCTTTCCCATAATTTCGTTAGCGGCTATGATTTCAGTTTTCTTCAACTTAGGACATTGAGGTCTAAGATGATCATAGGAATTGCATTCATAACGTTGAAGTTGCTTTCTTTTTTCAAAATTTCTCTCTTTATAATCTTCTCTGTTTACTTCTGTTTTTCCAAAGGGTTTATTTTCTCCCTTAGACTTACGAAAACCAACGGATGTTTTCTTGATACCCTCTGTATTCTGGGAACCTTTAGTATTTCTGGGTGTAAGACTCTCCTTCAAGCTTTCAAATTGATCTATTTTTTTAGCTAATTCTAGCGGAGAATTTAAGTCCATCCACTCCTCCAGAAAATGTTCTTTTACTTCAGACGGCACTCGTCTTTTAATCTGCTCAGTGATATGCAAGTCTCTGAGTTCTTTAAAAGTTTTGATTTCCAAATCAGAAACCCATTCATCATAGTAGCTTGTAAGTTCATCAGCGTAACTTCTCCATGTTTTATCCGGGACTTTTTGATGACGGTAAAACATCTGCTTCAATTTCTCAGAACTCATTTTATACCTCTGAAGAATAATATCTTTCACATAATCGTAATTCTTTGCATCTTCAGGCGATTCTCTAGCCATCATGCTCGAAATTTCCGAAGGCAATACGCCTAGTAAATACGGCACCCAATCTTCTTTAGGCACACCTGCCATCTCAGCTCTTCTTTCAAAATTTATTAAATATAGACCCATTTCATCTTTCTTTTCCTCAAATTTCGGGGTAATTTTGATGAGCTCAATTTTATGATTTGGCATCCGTTCTCTATTAGATAGTCCTAGCTCACTTGCAGCTTGCATTTCTAGCTTTTTCTTCTCTAAAGCTATTTCTTCCATTCGAATATTACGTTCTTCCCTTTCTTTATCTTTGGCAAATTCTTCTTTTGCTTCCTGTCTGGCAATTTCTTCCTTTTCTTTTGCTTCTTGTCTGGCAATTTCTTCTTTTTCTTTTGCTTCTTTCTCTCTCTTTATCCTATCTTCCATAATACGAGTTAAAGAAATTTTAACTTTCTCTTCTTCATAGTTTTCACTGTTTAGGATTATTTTCCTTATCTCAACCAGTTTACAATTATGCGATACTTTTTCACAAAGTTCATCTGCGAGTTCGAGGAGGTCTTCTTTTCTCCCACGAGAAAGAAAAGCCATGATCGACGAATAACTTATTAGTAAACAATCCAATTTTGTTATCATAAATATAGTTACCAATATTTTCTAATAAACTATATGATTCACAAAATATACTCAATGCCAAATATGCTTCAAATACTAGATAAGATTTAATATCAAACACAATTCTCAAATATAATAACAGAATCTTAAACTATATCGTAGCATATACAATACACAAGATGCAATATATATAGTTGCAATTAAATATTATTTTTCTTTTACTAATGCGTAATTACCATATGTAATTCAAATTATCTGATTCTTTTCAAATCATTAAATGCACAAAACACAAAATTTCAGTAAAATCAAAACGAAATTTAAATTTTCGTTCACTTTCGATTTGGCACTTTTTGGCCGTGACTTTATCAACTTGATAATATCTACTTAGTAGAACATGCAAATTCACTTTATCATCAACTTCTATTAACTTTCATAAAGACAAAATTTAAATAACCACAAAATAAAATTGGATATGTAGTCATTTCTTTTTGTTTGTTTTTTTAACCAAAACTATTTAGGCTCTTTGCCTCATTAATTCTGGTAAGCCAGAACCTTAACAAATTTAATTTAATACAAGGGTGGGCCTACCTGCATTTCTTGCTTCCATCCAACTTCCAGGACACCAAAACTCTAGTCTGTGACGAATTAATCCGAACTTTTGTTGGACATTAAAAAATAACATTTATTTTAACACAGACAAAACAATGGGTTTACAATGATGACTAAATCAAACCTCTGGTCAGTTTTCTTTATTTTTTGTCTATTTTGTGATGATAACGAAATCAAGATATGATCAGTTTACTTCTAATGACGAGATATTGAGATATTTCGTCCAACAAGATCTGGTCAGTTTTGCTTATGACGATACACCTCGTCGAGATAATCACCAGGAGCATTTAAAAGAAATAGCCAGTCTTTCTGTTTAATCTCGTCCAGTTTCCATATAGATGGTATTTTGGTATGATAGTGGATAAGTACATCGCTAGTATATTATTACGTGTCGAGAGGGGCACACTTCAGTCATATTACAACAAATAGTTTTGGTAGTCAATTTTAATTGTATCCCATTCGCTTGTTAACTCTCCAAGTGGTTTCGACGATATATCTCGTCCATCGCGATTTGACCAGATTTGCTAATGACGAGATGTGTCTCCATCAAGATATTGCCAATATTTTTATGATAACGAGATCAAGATCTGGTCAGGTTTGCTAATAACGAGACCCTTCTTAGAGACAATCACCAAGAGGGTTAATAAAATGGTCAGGGGCTTTCTTTTTCATCTTGTCCAGTTGCAATATTCATGGTATTTTCTTGTGATTGTAATGGATTGGACGCCATAGGCGGACACTGTTTCAACTGTGCGGCATTCTCTCAACTATAGTTAGCCCTACTTACGACGGAGTTTCGGGGATTAGGGAGAGCCATGAAATCCACTACTCATATAAAACATTTAAGATAGTACATAAAAAAGAAAAGGTAAGTGAACGGCAAAGCATGTATGCACAAAAATACAATATTACGTAAGAAAATGATTACACAACTTGTTAAGTTTGCAGAGAACACAATGATAATAGTAATAAAAACCATATACAATAAACAGAAGCAATACACAATGAACAAGGATACGTATTCAGAAGAAAAGAATTCTAAGAGCGAAACGTCTAAAAAGACAACTATAAAATACCGATATACTAATTTCGTAAGAAATGCTCGGTTATTTTGGAGAACTTTTAACTTCTCTGTTCTCACAGATATAATCAATGTTGGAGCTTAGAAATTCCATAGTTTTAAGGGTTTTGTGGTGGCAGTGTCTGTTCTTGGCAGTACTTTGGCACTAATGAGAGTAGCTTTGTAGAGAAGGTTTCGTCAAATGCCACGGACTTGTGAAATCACAGTCGAAAAGGTAGTGGATGGGATCACCTTCTCGGCCTCAGATGCACATCGCACTTATTTTTCTTGTGATAGTAGATAAGTGCATAGATAATATGTAGATTAGTAGAAATCAAGAAAATACGTGATGCAGACAATCACCAGGAGGGTTAATAAGAAGTGGCCAGAGACTTTCAGTAATGCTTGGTCCAGTTTCTATATCCATGGTATTTTCTTGTGATATTAGATTAGTGCAAGTCAAGAAAGGCGCACCTCTTTGTTATTATCACAAGTAACTACTGGCATACACTTAAATTTCAATCCATTCACTTGTAAAAGGGCGATTTGATATTACTTTAGGTCTAAACCAACTTTCGAGGTCCCTCATTTTTCGAAAAATTTGAAAATTGACCTACCATTATGTTTGCCAAAACCCTTCAATTGATGTAAATAAATTTTTTGTCAAGGCTTAATTGTCCTTTTATATGCATAATAAAAAATGCATTCTTCAGTCATATTTTGATGAATATTTATCTTTAAAACTCATAGCAACTGATTGTTCTCCCAAAAATGTAAAGATGTAATGATTTACATGCACCGATTGCTATTCATTTACTGACAAAATTATATACTTATAAAGTAGCATCAAATTACTAAATCCATCTTTAGTCAACTGAGTTAAGGAATCAGGACTAAATAAAGAAACCCCGCCATCTTTCTCAAGATGAAATATTTTGATCCCGAATAGGCGTATGCGAAAACATAAACCACCCGTTCGATCCACCCCCTCCACTTGTTCGAAACTTTATTCGAGAAAATGGAGCATGAACTATCTCGATTTCCCATCCACATAGGGATTCATACAAAAATAATAATAATAAAAAAACACATCACGACTACGAGAAGAGTATTACGCGAAGATTAAGAACTCCTTTTTCCCGGAATTTATTCCCGAATTCGGGAGCGGAGGAAATATGGAAAGGTGTGTGAGCGAATCTAATCTCGCACCCTCGCTGCCTTGATGGGGTTCTTGACAGCTCTAAGCCCCCACCACCCACTGCCCGTCAGACGATTCTTGAGACTCTTCTGAATTTTTCTCTCCACCCCTTGGAACTCCTTCCTCTCTTTCAATCGAACATTTCTGTCATTTAAATATATCTATATCGCGACGTGTGAAAGGAATCACGAGGTACGCTTCGAAATGATGGAGTGAGGAAAGAGAAAGTTAAGATTTGGTTGGCGGGATGTTTTGGCGTGGTGTTGCCAATATTGGCGATGAATGAATGTTTTCCGTGATTGCAACAGACTTATAGCTAGAAAGGTAGTTAAAGTTGTGTAGCACTGAAGGGATTAAATCGCCAGTATTCGACTTATTTTATCAACCCTCCTGGTGGTTGTGGAGACGACCATCTAATCAGTAGAAAAACTGACCAGATCCTAATCTCGTTACCATAAATAAATCAGCAATATTTTGGTGACGAGATATGCCATCATTATCAAAAGTTGTCAGATCTTAATAGTCGAGATATCTCGTCCAAACCAATTGGAGGGTAAAAGATTAATGATGTTTGCAAGTCGCGTGAAAAACTGCAACTTTGTGTACCATAAAGTACTTCTTGGTAGAGTTAGTCTACACTGCTATAGATACTAATTTACTGTAAGTAAATTTTTAAAGTGGTGATTACGTTCACACCACATGTTTCATACTTGAATTTTTCATGATATTTGCTCTAAAAAAATGCTAAAATCCCCATTAAAATTTCATTTAGAGGCTCTCGATATATTCCCGAACAGACGAGTTATTTTCTGATGACGAGAATATAGGTGGTCAGTTTTTGTAATGATGAGATATCTCTTCCATCGAGATCTAATCACTTTTGCAAATGGCGAGATAACTCGTCGAGATAACCACAAGGAGGGTTTAATTGGCAAAAAGTATGGAGGGGTCAAATAAGATAATATTATTTTAAAAAATTATTTCATCCTACTTGTTTATACATCAACCATTTGTATCATTACAGCAATTGGCAATCTTGTCATCATCGATGCTGTCATCAGTATTGCGCATTCCGTCATCTTCATTTTCCAGAATCTTTTTTATTTATTGGATTTGATATTCCAGTCTTTTAACCCTCCAAGTGGTTTCGATGAGATATCTCGAACATCAAGATCTGACCAATTTTGCTAATATTTGACAGGACATCTCGTCATCAGGACATTGCCATTTGTTTGCTGATGGCAAGATTAAGATTGATCATTTTCTTCTATGGACTAGGTATTTCGTCGATCTAAATCTGGTCAGTTTTGATAATGACAAGATGCCTCGTTGAGACAACCCTCTGGAATAATTAAAGCTTTCTGCCACTATTTCAGGAATTGTTAGTGCTCAAGCCATACACACATGTTTACAATGGACGGCTCTCTAATGTGAATTGTTGGTGTTAAAGTGAACAGACGTGAAGCCAACCACTTCAATTAAAATTTACGTAAGTGATATTTAAAAGGTATGTGTATCAAGGGGCTGGATTAAGACCACTTAAGAAAACATGCAACCTGATCTGCTATTCTCCAAAAACCCGGTTCTCTGCTTCTTTGGAGAAAGAATGGAATACAAAAGGACAGGACTGGCAGGTTAGCTGTATTGTATAAAGACGCTGAATCATCTGTCACGGAAATAAAATGACCGGTTGATTATCGGCCGATATAGTAAGGGTCCTTTTATACGGATAGTTCCCTTTTTTAGATGGAGAAAGAAGATGTTGGTTTAAACCTCTTGAAGGTTTCGCAAGCATACATCCATTCTGCATCCTACATTCATCCCCGAATGACTTCTAATCAGTTTCGACCTTCTTGATCAATGAAACTTTCAAAGGATTCTGTCATCCTGCAGATGTGGCTATCCAGTTATTAAGTGTTTGCCTTGGGGGAAAAAGCAATGCTACACTTCTCGGAAATCACGTGACGATCAGAGGTTTAATACACAAAAGGCTTTTATACTCGACAAAATAAAGTTGGTAAAAAGTAAATATCAGTAAGTATTAAAATAATTAATTTAATAATATAAATTGGATTCAAGCGTTTTTCAAACAAAAGCTCAATTCCATTTTATTACTGTGAATACGTTAATTAAGTACCGAAACAATACAATGCCCATTTAAAATAAATCCTTTGAAACTAGTTATTCTAAAGCGTGATCCAACTAAAATTACATATTTCCAGATAAAACTTCAGCTGATGTTAGTTACCACTTCCCAAGCTGTTGATACCTACACCCGACTAATCAGAATAAACCCAATTTATTCTCTGTCACATTCATGTAAATGAAGCTTGATATTTCCGGATTGCTCACTCTTTGACGGTTTGCATTTTAAAATTAGCATCCCCATTACATACACACGTGTGGACCACCTATAGCATCATTGAACGTAATTAGTCAAACTAAAGATTCCCTGGCGTAAAGATAAAAATTGACCATTTAGCTCATCTCTCCTTTTAATTTCGCTTCAGCCAAATATCAATTTTGACACTCAGTATTTGGGCGGATATTAATATTAATGCCTCCGATAGCCTACTGTTTAATTAAATAAATAAAGTGATAACGCCCCGCGATGCGCAAGATTGGAGTACAACTTTATTGATTCGGTTGTGGCAACAGCAGGGAAGAGTGCCATTTTGCTTCGGGAATTGAATTTACCACTTGGCAACTCAGCGTTATCGCCCGCTCGACGTCTTATAATCGCATTTGCTATTGGCCATAAGTGGAATTCTTCCTTTTCCGTTGGGATACTCTACTGCGCTGGAAAGTGTCTGTTCCAGTCCGGCTCGTAGGCGTTGTCAAGGGACGTGGAATTTGTACGTCTGAAGAGTTTAAATTTACGTATCCTATCTTAGATATGCGCTTTAGAATGTTCATTTTAGCAATGTTTATGTTATGCGTTTTAAATCCTTCCTTTGAAATTGATTTAGTTCAGAAAGCAAAATAATGAATTAGTCGTTATGTCATCGCGTTTGTAAGTGCCCAGAAGGATTCTTCCTTTCCCGCGGGGATGCTCTACTGCTCTGGGAAGAGTCTGTTCTGGTCCGTCTAGTAGGTGTTGTTAAGTGACAGTGGGGATTTCTACGTCTGAAAAGTTTCATTTTACGTATCCTATCTTAGACACACGAGTTAGAATGTTCATTTTAGCAATGTCTATGTTGTACGTCTTTGATCCTTCCTTTGAAATTGATTTTGTTCAGAAAGCAAAATGATGAATTCGTTGTTATAATCATCGCATTTGCCACTTGCCATATGTGGAATTCTTCCTTTTTTCTTTGGGATACTCTACTGCGCTGGAAAGTGTCTAAGTCTTGTTAAGGAACTGTGTGAGTGGAATTTCTACCCCTGAAGAGTTTAGTTTTGCTTATGTTATTCTAGAAATTAACATTTAATGTTTCAGGACTATCCATCTATCCATTTCAGTAAGGGCTTACACTGTACGTCTTTAAGGTAGGTGATAGACATATCAATGGTCAAATTGAGTCACGGCAATTTTACAGGAAACGAACTTAAGAATAGTAATTAATTATCCACCAATTATCCAACATGAAAATCTACTTTTGTAGTAGTCACCTTGGTATCACATTTCGTAGTTTTGTCTTTCAACAGAGATGCGATGTATCTGAAATGAATTTACATGCATCCGATTTGTGTCAAAAGTATGTTGTAGAAATTTAAAAATTGTCGAATAGATTTTAAAAAATTGTTTTCAAGACACTAAATGATGTTTACAATTTTCGACAAAATATAAAGTAATTATTATGTTAATTTTTTCAACCTAGAGTTAATCAGTTCAATCCGAGTTGAGTCGGGTATAATTATGTTAGTGTATAATAAATCTCTTAAACTGACTGTTAAATAACCGTACTTTATAATTATTCAGTTCTTAAATGTTGATATATATTTCTATTATAAGACGATTAAAATCAGTAAAATTTACATTTATTTTTTATGTTGCAAATTAAATTATTGGGTTTCACTGAAAGAAGTACTTAACAGTCAATTAAGGGCATACATGATTCTGGGACTGTTGTGTGATTTCCATTCAGAAACTCTCTGCGTAAAAAAGGTGCCCATAAGTATTCGATGTAAACCTGCATGTCACTTAAAAAATAAAAATTTAAAATAAAATTTACCTGTTTCTAAAGATTACCAACTCTCCAAGTCGTTTCGACGAGATATATCGTCCAAGTAGGATCAATTTTACTAATAACGATATATCCCGTCAGTCAAGATCTTGCCAGGATTAAAGAGATACCTCGTCAAGACAAATCTGTGTATTACTCCTAGATCCAAGTAGAAAACACATTATTCCTTGCATAGGACTGGTGATAGTTTGGAATAGGGTTTGTCTTCAGAGGAAACCACCAGGAGGGTTAATGTTAGAACATATACTAGGATTATTTAATTTTAAAAAAATGCCTTCTCGAAATAAGGTCGACGTTATGTACATTACAAGTGGCGGTTTTCTTACAAAATTTGATGTGAAACGACCGGTTTTCTGAAAAATTATAATTAATAATCTTTACTCTGTCTATGAGAGGGATCTTCATTGCAACGAAGCAGACGAGGATTTTACTTCATGTTACCCAATACGGAATGCTCACAGGAAGCACGATCTACCACCAAAAACTTAGTGCAGTCAAAATTTAGTTTTACAGACTAACCCTCATACATGGAAGACATTTAAGATTAAAACAGGCTCCCCTCATGGACCAGTAAATCAAATTTTTAATATTATTTGCGATTTCACAGATTCCGTTTCCATTAAAAGAAGTTAATCATGAATATTGTATTAAATTACTTTTCCATCCATTTCTTAATGACGGGGTGAAATTCGGAAGCATCTGATACCAGTATGCCACATGTCAAAATATTGATAGGAAAAGTAGGCGCAATATATTTTTAATTAAAGTCTTTCACTGAAGCAACACAATGGGCTATTGGCGACGGGCCGGGATCAAACGCGAAGGGAAAGACCTGAGGACAGCACCACGTAAATTTGAACCACGGTCAGATGACGAATCTAAGCGCAGGATTACTCGCCGTAGGTTCGTCATTTCAACGCGAACAACGCCGGGTAATATTCTGCCATTTAACTCCCCTGGTGTTTTTTCTTCGTGTCGAAAACTGTCCTACTATGCCTAGCCCCGGGTGCAAAAACGTCCACCAAACTGTCACCAGTATTGGACAAGAGAGAATTTAATAATAGGGAAAGGACATAAATATATCTTCATTCCCCGTAGAGTAATAGGGCATTTTTGTCTAGACGAGGTATATCTTTCTTAACAAAATTGACCAGATCTTGAACGAGATACCTCGTCGAAACACTGAGCGGTATAAATGAGACGTAAAGTAGCAATTATTGCGTCAAAGAGGACCATATTTTTCTGACTTCTGCATCCACTTTACTTATTTTTCTGACCCCACGTATATGTGTTTATTTAATAATTAAATTTCATCGCATTTCCCTTTCTTATGTATACATTTGAGAGCTACAAAGATTTCGAAGATTCGCTTTTTTTGCAAAAGCATCATAACTCATCCCCACCTAACACAGCAATTTCAGTTACTTCAATCCTTCCGAGAAAACGAAATACTTTAGAAATAATTACTCATCCTAATCGCATGAACTTAGTTCCCCGAAACAAAACACAGGCTTCCCCCAGAATCCATCTTCCCAAATTAACGTTTGTAGAAACGTTCATTCATCAAAAATGCCCGCTTCGGAAACTGCCCCATTACTCCGCATCCCGGTTTCACAATGGAGTATTCCGGGCTCTGCAAATTACGGGATTTATCTGGGCGATAAGGAAAATGATTATTTGAGAAAGAGCCCAGTAGGCGAGATAATGCTCGGACAGTCTAGAGACATCTGCATCCGTCGTGAATACTGAGAAGCTCATTGTGTGAGAGAACTTTGCTGATGTGGGTTATCATTTCTCATTAAGAAACTGATATGCAACCAGCTCAGAATTAATGGAATTGTCATGTTTCTTTATTTTACGTGCACAAGATTATGTCTCATATTATTCCTAACTTCTGAGAGCATTGTTTTTAAATAGAGAGACTACTTTCAGTTTGATATTAGATTATTACCTATATTTTTTTAGTAAATTTAAATGGCGTTAAGTATTGTTTATCTTATATATTAAACCATATTTTTTAGAAAGTACTCAGTGAACTATATAAAGCTGATCCTTCTGGGTAGATATGAGAATACCGAGAATGTCATTGTATGAGAACTATGTTGAAACTAGCTCAGAATTAATAGAATTGTCATGTTTCTTTATTTTACAAGATTATGTGTCATATTATTCCTAACTTCTGAGAGCATTGTTTTTAAATAGAGACTACTTTCAGTTGATATTAGATTATTACCTATATTTTTTTAGTAAATTTAAATGGCGTTAAGTATTGTTTCTTATCTTATATATTAAACCATGATTTTTTAGGAAAGTACTCAGTGAACTATATAATGCTCATACTTCTGGGTAGATATAAGAATACCGAGAATATCATTGTATGTGAGAACATCGTTGAAACTAGCTCAGAATTAATGGAATTGTCATGTTTCTTTATTTTACGTGCACAAGATTATGTCTCATATTATTCCTAACTTCTAAGAGCATTGTTTTTAAATAAAGAGACTACTTTCAGTCTGATATTATGTTATTAACTATGCTTTTTTAGTAAATTAAAATAGCGTTAAGTATTGTTTCCTATATTATATAATAAATCATGATTATTTGAGAAAGAGCACAGTAAACTAGATAATGTTCATCAGTCTAGAGACATGTGAGAATATTAATAATCTCATTGTGTGAGAGAATATCAATTCCCACTAAGAAAGGGCCGCTGTATCCCGGTTGGAAGAGTAACGAACTAGCAACCGGAGGTTTGGGAGTTCAAATCCAACCAAAGACCGTCATGTACAAAGGGAGATGGTGCACGTTAAACCTGTCGCGGCTCAAATGTCTTCACGTAGACGTGGTGTGAAAGTTTGGAGATTGGGGGTGCTAGCTCTGGTCTGACCTCGTCATCTAACCGTGGTTCAAAATTACTTGGTGTTGTCCTTGGATCTTTCCCTTCGGGTTTAATCCCGGACCGTCACCAATGGCCCGTATGTTGCTTCAGTGTGACGTTAATTAAAATACCTACCTACGCATTAAGAAACTGATTAATGGAATTGTGATATTTTTACGTCATGTATAAGGTTATGTCCCATTATCTCTAATTTTTAAGACATCTGCATCATGAATCTGATAAGCTCATTGTATGAGAGAACTTTGCTGATGTAGTTTATCATTTCTCATTAAAAAACTGATAGGCAAATATCTCAGAATTAATGGAATTGTGATGTTTATTTATTTACATGCACACGATTATGTCTCATACTATTTCTAACTTCTAAGAGCAATTTTTTAAATAAAGAGACTGCGTTCAATTTGATGTTATATTATTATCCATACGTTTTTAGTAAATTAAAATAACGTTATTATTGTTTCGTATCTTATATACTAAATTATGATTATTTGAGAAAGCCCCCCCCAGTTAATTAAATAAAGCTCGGGCACTCTAGAGATAGATGCATCCGTCTCGAATACTGAGAATCTCATTGTGTGAGAGTATATAATTTACATTAAGAAACTGAAGATATTTATGGAATTGGGGATGTTTCTTTACGTAAGTGCATAATTTTACGTCTAATAATTTCTTATTTTTAAGAGCATTATTTTTAAACAGAGCTACGTTCAATTTGATATTAGATTATTATCTGCACCTTTTTTGTAAATTTAAATAATACTAGTATCGTTTCGTATCTTATATACTTAATAATGATTATTTTAGAAAGCGCCCAGTAATCTAAATAATGCTCGGCAGTCTAAAGACATGAGAATACTGAGAATCGGATTGTGTGAGAGAGTATCAAGTACCATTAATAAATTTATTAATGGAATTGTTTTTACGTACTGTATAAGATATCTCATATTATTTCTAACTTTTAAGGTCATTGTTTTTACAGAGAGGCAGTACTTCAATTTGATGTTTGATTTTTATCTATAATTTTAGTAAATTAAAATAACTTCAAATATTGCTTCTTGTCTTATATAATAAGTAATGATTATTTGAGAAAGCGCCAATAGAATAGATAATTCTTGGATAGTCTAAAGACATCTGTATCCGTCCTGGAAACTGTGGAATCTCATTGTGTGAGATAATATTATTTATTCAGAAACTGATTAATGGTACTGTGATGTTTCTTTATGTCCTATATAAAAGACTGTTATTATTTGTAATTATTAAGAGTTATTTTAAACAGACTGTACTTTTAATATGACGTTTGATTATTATCTACACTTTTAGTGAATATCTTCAAATATTGCTTTGTGTCTTATATACTAAATGATGATTATTTGAGAAAGCGCCAGTAGACTAAACAATGCTTGGACAGTCTGCATCCATCGTGAATACTGAGGAGCTCATTTGTGAGAGAACTTTGCTGATGTGGGTTATCATTTCTCATTAAGAAACTAATATGTAACTAGCTCAGAATTAATGGAATTGTGATGTTTCTTTATTTTACGTGCACAAGATTATGTCTCATATTATTTCTAACTTCTAAGAGCATTGTTTTTAATCAGAGACTCTACTTTCAATTTGGTATTAGATTATTACCTATACTTTTTTAGTAAATTTAAATAGCCTTAAATATTGTTTCGTATATTATATACTAAATCATGATTATTTGAGAAAGTGACAGAAACTAGATAATGCTCAAAGTAACTGATAATTTCTGACTTCAAAGGGAATTGTTTTAAATGAGACTACGTTCAATTTGACATTAGATTACTATCTATACATTTTTGTAATTTATTTGATGGGATGAATTATTGGAACTGTGATGTTTCTTTACATATATGTCTAAGTTTATGTCTTATTATTTCGAATTTTAAGAGTATTGTTTTTGAACAAAGAGACTGTACGTTCAATTTGATGTTATATTATTATCCATACTTTTTTAGTAAATTAAAATAACTTTAGTATTGCTTCGTATCTTATATACTAAATTACGATTATTTGAGAAAGCTTCTCCAGTAATCATAATAATGCTCGTAGTCTAGAGACATGAGAACACTGAGAATCTCATTGTGTGAGAGCATATCAATTGCCATTACGAAAGTTATTAATGGAATTGTGATGTTTCTTACGCCGCTTATAAGATTATATCACATTATTTCTAATTTTTCAGATTATTTTATATTAGATTATTATCCATACTTTTTAGGAAACTAAAATAACGTTAAGTATTACTACGTGTCATAAATGGTGGTCACTGATCACTAAATGCTGATTATTTGAGTAAGTGTTCAAAATAGATTATATAATGCTTGTGTATGTTAAATATGTCGTGGCCTCAAATGTCTTCACTTTGGCGTGGTGTGGAACTTTGGAGAGTGGGGTGGCAGCTCAGGTGTCTCGTCGTCTGACCTTAGTTCAAAATTACGAGGCGTTGTCCTTGGATCTATCCCTTCGGGATTGATGCCGGGCCATCGCCAATAGCCCGTTGTGCTGCTCAGGTGAAGCTCTAATAAACTACTTACCAACTACCTCATTTCATAGGTGTGTTTGCAAATTTAAAATTTCATGATGCGCTTTCGAAGATGAAAGTTTAAATTATCACAAAATTTTCCATACAGAAAGTCACAGATTTCATGTTTAGATTTGATTATATCCGTTTTGAGTTGTAAAACTTCTTTGTGTATTGATTCGTGCTTCATATGCTACATGATGATATCACGTAATTGTTCATTTCACAGGTGTATGATGGAATTTAAAAATAATTTACTCAAATATATATATATATATATATATATATATATATATATATATATATATATATATATATATATATCATATATATATATATATATATATATGTATATATATATATATATATATATGTATATATATATATATATATATATATATATATTCGATAATATAATGGCGATTATTTCCCTTTGATTATTGTATATTATTAGTAAGGAATGGTATTTTTGGTTATTGTTTCAAGTCAGGGTAATTTTTTTATTCGGTACTCCATTAAATAAAACATATCATTCGTTTCCTCCAGAATTCATTGTCCCAAATTTTCGCAGAAACTTTCGTTCATCAAAAATGCCCGCTTAAAAAACTGCCTCATTACTCCACAACCCTATTTCACAATAGAGGATTCCATGCTGTTCAAATTACGTAATTTATCTAGCGATAAGGAAAATGGTTATTTGAACTGCACTCATATAAGCGGACAAGATAATGCTTGGACCGTCTAGAGACATCTGCGAGTGCTAACAATTTTATTGTATGAGATAATCTCACCGATGCGTGTTATCATTTCTCATTACGATTTTAGAAGCTGATATGCTACAAAATCAGAACTGTGAAAATTATTTACTTTAGTGCAAAAGATTATATCGCGTTTCTCTTTACTACAAGATTATATCTCACATCTTTATGATATTCTTAACGCCTTTTTTTATTTGGAGTCATTTCATGCTCTTTTTAGAAGGTGACATTTTAAAAAATATCTACTCACTTAGTTGGGGTTTTGAGTCTATTAACTAAAGTAAATTTTTTTTCTTGATTTATGTACTACACAATATATTTGGCATTCACTAGTTTGTTTAGAGTAATTTACAAACTTACGAATTATGCTCACTTTAGAAGATAACATTTATAATTATAATAATTTGCTACTAATTTAATAGAAACTATTTATTTTCAGTTTTGGCTATTGGCTTTTATAGAGCCAATGCAATTTAAATATTCATCTGTATCTAATGATTCTTTCAAGTCCAGTAATTAGGGTTCCAAATGAAAGGAGATTTAACCTTCCCTGGTGGTTAACGACGAGGTATATGTCTGTAGGAAAACTGACGAGATCTTGATGTACGAGATATCTCGTCGAAACCACTTGGAGGGTTAAGTTTAGGTGTATGGGCATTTTGAAGTTCTATTAGAGTAATAACTCCAGATAACAATTAATAGTAACCAGGAAAATAATTGAAATAACAGAAGTTTCAAAGTAAGAAATTTCAAGTCACCAATTTTATATTGGATTATAATCTGATCAACACTAAAATGTCTATAACAATTGGTTATATAATGATTTACATGATACTATTTGAATGATACTATTACATGATACTATATGGTTCAGAATATGGTTCGTATTTAATTTTTCAAAATTACGTTTGATATTAACTTAAAAATAAACAACATTGATTACATTATATTTCCACTGTCTCTTCTGTGTTAGTATAAAATTTCATTATGTGAGTGTGTATTACTTGATATTGTATATCTTGTGTCTGAAGCAGCATGGCCAAATATGGCCCTTGCGCCATAAAATCCCAAAACCAACCAGCCAACCAACAAGCGTTTTTAGCATAGGATTTAATCAATTTCAAATTTCAATATAATATTGCTTAAAATTGTTCTAGGTGAATCACGATGTAATTAAAACAAAAGATATTTTAAGATATGACATTTGAATTAGAATATACACGGTCCATATTTGATTGCAATCTTAATGGTAAAATGTTTTCAACAGCTGATTATTTTAAAAGCTTTGATTTAATCCGGTTTTTTTAATAGAGTATTTCATAATAAACATTAGAGATGGATTTCAATAAATAAATGGCAGCAGTAAATGAACTTTTCAGAAAAAATATGTTCTGAAGTTAAATAACGATGTTTTAAATTTAACTCTCCCAGAAGTTCGACGAGATATCTCGTCCATCATGATCTGGCCAAATTTTCCTAGTGACGAGATATCTCATCATATAGATATTGTAGCTTTTTACGCTGAGATCAAGATCTGGTCAGCTTTCTTCTAATGAAGAGATATCTCGTCCATCACAAGACCTGATCAGTTTTCTTCAAATGAAGAGATATCTCGTCCTTCACAAGACCTGATCAGTTTTCTTCTAATGAAGAGATATCTCGTCCATTAAGACCAGGTTAAGTTTCTTTCAATGACGAGATATCTCGTCCATCACAAGACCCGATCAGTTTTCTTCTAATGAAGAGATATCTCGTCCATTAAGACCAGGTTAAGTTTCTTCCAATGAAGAGATATCTCGTTCATGAAGACCTGGTCAGTTTTCTTCAAATGAAGAGATATCTCGTCCATTAATACCAGGTTAAGTTTCTTTCAATGAAGAGATATCTCGTTCATCAAGACCTGGTCAGTTTTCTTCAAATGAAGAGATATCTCGTTCATCTAGATCTGGTCAGTTTTGCTAATGACCAGATGCTTTGTCGAAACAACCAGGAGGGCTATATAAGGAGGGAAAGGGAAAGCAGAAAAACTACTGGTGTTGTCATAAAATAACCATGACTAAGACTGCTTCAGAAGAGCTGAACACAGTACGTTTAATAACAATTGCGTATAACCGAGAAGTAAGTTTTCGAAGATACAAGAATGATATCAAAGAACATTTTTTATCTTGAAATAGTTTCAAGTCTTAAAACGAGTTGCATTACATTGTAAAGATAACACACCATATATCTCGTGCCCATATAACATGACAAAGAAAAAAATTGTTAACAAGTTTATTCGATGGGAGATAAAAATGCATCCCCTCGGAATCGATTTAAGGCGTCTAGACCTCTTTTTTATTCTTTGATGTTCAACTGAGAGTTTCGATTTCAGCTATAAAATGGAGAATGTTTCCATACCTTATCAAAAGCATGGGTTACATTTAAAGGCTGTAAGTCTTAAAAACTGGTCTAGCGCTCGACATGAAACGTCTCTTGCTTAGCAATTAAACTTCACTTCGGACAACATTTTGATATGGCTTTATGTTTACTATTAACAGTTGCACATATTCTTTGACTTTCTAATGAAATAGAATAATTTGGAAGGTTAAATCCTATGGGCTTTGTATATGAATGAATAAACGAACAACACATTTAAGGATTCAATAACATAGCAGTACGAAGCTAGTATATGAAATATATCTTTAACCCTCCAAGTAATTTCGACAATATATTTCGCCCATCAAGACTTCACCAATTTAACTAATGACGAGGTATCTTGTCATCAAGATATTGGTAATTTTGTATGATGACGAGATCAAGATCTGGACATATTTAATCTAATGACGAGATATCTCTTCCATAAAGATCTGATCAGTTTTGCTAATGACGAAATATCTCGTCGAGACCTTATCAAAAGCATGGGGGAGATTTCAAGGCTGCAAGGGTTAAAGCTGGTCTAGCTCGACGTGTAATGCCTCTAGCTTAGCAATTAGACTAGACATCCTAGATTTTACTGGTTTGACTTTGTGTTTGCAATTGATAGTTGTACATATTCATTGACCTTGTCATGAAATAGAAGAACTTCAGCTCATCTTCATGTTATTTCTCCGGATTTCTACGATTTGGAAAGTTAATTCTCATGGGTAGTTGGGTGTCCTGGTGTATGAATGAATATATGAAGATCCAATTGAGGATTCAATTAATAACACAGAAGTACGAAGCTAATATCTATTTTATCTAGCTAGTACTTATTGAACCCTCCAAGAGGTTTCGACGAGATATTACGTTCATCAAGATCTGAACAATTTCGCTAATGACCAGATATTTAACATCATCCATCAAATTTCATTCACACAACTTTGCAGAAACCAGCTTCTTGCGTCAATACGTCGTTGGAAAGACAGCACTCTTAAATTTCGTGTGTTTGATTTACCGAATGTTTGTTCGTGTTCCAATTTTATAATAAATAAAATTGATTATAAAATTCGGAAGAAAGCTGTATCGGAAGAAA
Organism: Meta bourneti; assembly: GCA_933210815.1. Lineage (NCBI taxonomy): Eukaryota > Metazoa > Arthropoda > Arachnida > Araneae > Tetragnathidae > Meta > Meta bourneti. The sequence continues at coordinate 68,367,136 of OW119932.1, read as the reverse complement.
GCTGTTAAGAATTTTATGATCGTTTTTAGTTCGCCAATTATCCTAAGAGCAATTGCGTTTATTAGCCCTTCAAGTGATTTTGACGATGTGTATAGTCCATCAAGAATTGACCAATTTTGCTAATGACTAGATGTCTCGTCATCATGGTATTGCCAATTTTTTTATGATGACGAGATCAAGATCTGGTCAGTTCTGCTAATGACAAGGTAATGTCGAGACAACTACCATTAAGAATTAGGTTTTTCAGCCAACTCTATTATTGCTTCCCTCTACATTTCAGTACTGTTTTATACCATCAAAATTTTATTAATTCAAATAAATTATAAAATGTAGTTCTTGGAAGTTCGTATAACTTTTTTTATTTTTACTTGATTTCATCTCCAATATTAATTTTCCCGTATAAAGTTTGAACTTCAAAATAAATGAATACCTGCTATCCCGTCAAAAAGGTTTCCATAAATTTCAATTTGTGAACTCATTTGTGGAAGCTTAAGAAACTTAGTCTGTAATTCCCGACGCATACTGGTAAACATTTTATACTAATTATCTAATTTAATCACATATTATAGTATAGCATCTCTCGTCGTATTAGCTAACGAAATTAACCAACACCAAGTGTAGTTTAAACCAAACACTTCCATCGTAATAATAAGGCTTAAGTTTATGTGTTAGATTTGTATGAATTATTTTGAGTTCTTGCAATTAATAACGTCTCAAACAATTCACACTTAATGAGGTTGGAGAGATATCACCTGAGTTGTCGAATTATCCATGTTTTAGATTCATATATGAGTGAATATATTTCCATTATAATATTCAAACTAGTGTGTAGAACATTCTGTACTCTTATATGCAGATCATAACGTTACTTTCATCTTAACCTATAAGTATTAATAGGGTAAAATTTATTCAGTGACGAGACTTTTAATATTAATTCTTAACCCGTAAGTTATAATGGGGGGGGGGATAAATTTATTCCAAGCTGCTCATTGGCATGTAGTAACATGACAGTTGATCCCCATAGAGGATCCCCATAATAGCAATAACACTTAAGTACGAATAGAGTAACATTTATTCCATGCTGCTCATTGGCATGTAGTAACATGACAGTTGATCTGCATATAGGAGGAAGTGAGGAGGCTTTTAAAAGAATAAGACACGCTACTGACTGACCCAGCGAATACATAGTTCACATCACTTAATATTTACCTCTTTCGCAAAATTCTCAAACATTAACTTCTTAAAACAATATTATATCATCAACATTGAGTATAAATAAACAAAGGAAATTACTCGACCGTACAATTCCAAGACCTTTAAGTCTCCCCTACCAATGTTTTCACTACTTTTTTAGGTCCTGTTACGTCTTTTAAGAGATACTGTCAATACTGTTTCAGTTCTTGTTTTATTTTGCATACTGTCACCAGTTCTACTATACTGTTACCACACTGTCACCAGTTCTGGGCAAGGAATAATACGTTTTTCCTGCTTGGATCTTCATTTCCCCTTGGAGTAATAGGACCGTTTTGTCACGCGGAGATATCTCGTCCTTAGCAAAATTGACCAACTCTTGGACGAGATATCTCATCAAAACACTCGGAGGATTAAGAACTATATCTTTGTTGCGAAATTATCCACTTTGCCCTTATCAAGTTAAGTTGCCTTCAAGCATTGTTAAACCTACTTTTTAATCTGAGCAGTTAGGAATATACTCCATTAAACCCACAAAAACCTCGAATAAACTTGCCCCAACTATCGATTAGGACCACTTCCATCTACCCCAGTGCAGGGCAAACAAAGAGCCAGGCAACAGAGCTATAAAGCAAGTGCAGTTAGCCCGGGCAATTACGACTCAGATTTAAAGCATTATTTCCCTGGAGATCGGAGGTAAACGGAGGCCATTTTGCTTGTTGTTGTTCCAGTCAACGCGGCCAAGCGGCAACAGAAGTTTTCTTTACTCAACTCACTTCGCTTCACTGTTGCTAGCGCGTGGAGTTTATTACGCCCAGTTCCCTCGACGTAGTGAAAGGAACACTTCGATGTCGTCAGCTCCACGTGTCCCCTGTGACGTTTTCAGTCTTGCGACTCGTTTTGAACAAAACGTTAAATTCGTTTCGAGAGAGTGAGTCTGTTTAAAAGTTTCTCGTTGGTGGCGTTTCAGTTGGAGCTGCTTCATTCATTCATTACAGCTAATTAAAATTAGGTGATGTTGGGGAATCAAATTAAGTCCTTCCTTCATTTGTGTGTACGTTAATTTATATGGAGCTGTTATGAAGATATGCATACACATAATTAGATGTTCCCTTAGTATAATTTTGGATCACCTTTCTCCTCAGAGCAGTACTAAAACGACAAAGTATTAATTCTCAAAGATGTTATAAAAGTCTCAATGTACAGCGCTTAGGTAGTGTGTGTAATGATTATTAAGACAATTACTATTTGAACATTTCTACATTGGTAAATACTTTTGAATTCGTATGCATAATGGGTATGAACAGATTATTATATGGATCATAATGTGTGTTCAAATCTTCTATGTAGAGATTATTGTACTAACTTACAAAGGTATTGTAAAAGTCACTGTGCACAAAGCTTAAATAAATTGTCTATAAAGATCATTTACTATTTGAACATTTCTTCATTGGTAAACATTTTAGAATTTGTATGCATTATGGCTACAGACAGATGATTATGCAGATCATAATGTGTGCGCGTGTGTACAAATCCTCTATTTAGAGGTTATTGTACTAACTTACAACGGTGTCGTAAAAGTCGTTACACAGCTCTTAAATATAATGATTATAAAGATCATTCACGATTTTGACAGTTCTGCATTGGTAAACATTTTAGAATTTGTATGCATTATGGCTACAGACAGATGATTATACAGATCATAATGTATGAACAAATCATCTTTATACAGATTATTGCATCTGAAATATAGACCGTAAATTGACTTACTTAAAGGCATCTTGTCAGTATACAAAATTGTCAAAGAATTTGCATGAAAGAAATGCAGTGTTTCTGCAGTGGGGCGTGTTTTCCTTACGTTTTCTAAACATGACGTCACTTGGCCTGTTTCCGAATAAGATTTCGTCACCTCGCCACAAAAATTGCGTAGAATGAATTCCGAATTGCTATTTGATGATTTATTGGTCAACACTAATTTGAATGTCAAACGTTGCCAAAAAGGTGATAATCTACATTTTAAGGTAACCCTGATGTGTATAATGCGAGAATATTAGGATACTGAAGTAAAATCCGCCCATATAGTCTGGTGTGTGTTTATAATGGAAATCGATCTCATATACTGGTTTGACCTTCAAAAAGTGTTATTAATTCTCATGGTGCTCCCTACGAGCATTTTTCTCATTGAGCGACCACTAGTTTTAACAGTTTGTAATTTTAGTGATAAAGTGCTTAATCGTCCATGGGCTGCAATAAAGGCACTACTCAAAAAAATTATTTTTATTGTCAATACATATCTAAGTATGGAAATCTTCCGTCTTTCCAGCTGCAAACTTAGAAATCAACAACTTATTTCGACACTAGACCACTAGATGGCAGAAGTGTTTTACAACATGCTCTGTACTTTCATAATAAACGAAACCTTAACCCAGTTTTATCTCAAACCGATTTTTTGAGTTGCTCCCTTCCACTGTTGCATCCCATGAGCGAAATAGTGCATTTCCACTAATTATACTTTGATATAAATTAATTTAATGTTATTTAATACTTTTATAAATAATTTTTTACATTAATAAAATGTGTGTATACAAATCAATATGTATTCCATGAAACGTAGTGAGCACGTTCATTACTACTTCAAACAAAAGTGAAATTTTAATAAATATATTTCAGCAACAATTTATGTGATACATTGAAACTCAATCTCTATAAAGCTTAAAGACTACTTTTTATTATAATAAAAATTAGTAGTATAGAACTCAGAAATAAAGAAGCAGGAATTGTAAAATTTAATAGTAATGGAATTTAGGTTACGTTAGAAAGTAAGTTCAAAATTGCTCCAAATATTTAGTAATAACCCGTTGTGCTGGACTCTATTGTGACGTTAATTAAAAATACCTAAAAAATCCATACCACATATTTAGTTACTGTATTATTCTCTGAAATGTTTTCAATTTTTCTTCAGAAATTCAGAAGGTTCTTTTAAAAGCACGGTACTTTTCCTGCATAAACTTTTACTGCATAAATTAACAGAGAATTTTCCGTACTTTATTTTTCTGAGTTCCGAAAATATCCTATAATTAAAGTTTGAATTTCTGTATGGTACTTACCTATAGCCATACCAATTAACTTCGGCTTCAATTTAGAGCAATTTTGTTTATTTCTTTGCGCTATTTGTTTTCATACCAGCTTTTTGTTTTTGGCACTATTTTAGTTTATTCCTTTGCCAGTGCAATGGATTTCATGATTTGGTATTTGCCAAGAGATGAACAAGTGGCAATACTTTTCTTCAAGAAATATTCTTCACAAAGAATGATTGTGTTCGAATTCCCACCTAATGAAATTAAAATGTAACTCGAAGTCCCGAAATTATTACATAGCAATTTCTAATTTTATGCCTGCTGTTTAGTTTTATATAATTCCTTTTTTCACTGCAATCTTTATTAATGTGTTTTGTATACGTTATATAGTCATTTAATATGCAATAACTAAAACTACCTTTTCCTGAATTTGTTAATTGTGAGTTGGGCCGGAAAGGAACGGAAATCAGTGGTGTGGCTTTAACGGAAATGAGTGGTGTGGCTTTAACGGAAATGAATGGTGTGACTTTAACGGAAATGAGTGGTGTGGCTTTAACGGAAATGAGTGGTGTGGCTTTAACAGAAATGAGTGGTGTGGCTTTAACGGAAATGAGTGGTGTGGCTGTAACGGAAGAGTACCTTCTGTATTTTGTTTTTATGAGTTTATTAAAAGGAACAATAAAAACAATAAGCAAAAACAAACTTTTTTCTGGAACTTTAATAAAATGTAATATTATTAGAAATTTTACTGCATTTCGGAATTCTAGAGAATTCCAATCATTGAAGTCGGTAATGGAAGTAACGGGATGCGCTTTATCCAATTACAGAAGTTAAATAAACTATTTAAATCACATGAAATACACACAAATACATCATGAACACTAATGAATAAAAACATATCTCGGGAAAAAGTTACTGTTTCGATGCTTCAAGTCTCGCAGTTGATAATCGGAACTGATGCTCTCTCTCATTTGAAAGGCCCCAGATCACGGAGGTTTATAACTCCTCTGTCGGTGCTGCGTCGGTCGTTCACCTGGTATAGATTAAAGTTTCCACAACCGATTTCGGAGTTCATTCATTACAAGTCTAATTTACGTATTTTTTGGGTTCATTTAAAAGAATCAATTTATAATATTTTAGATTAATTACTATCGAAATATAGTCATAAATTGCATGCAAAATATTCTTCAAAGCTGTCTTAGTAAAATCAAAATTAATAAAATATGGTATTGGTATTGGTATTTTCAATTAACGTCACACTGGAGCAACACAATGGGCTATTAATAAAATATGGTTAGAGTCATTAAATTTTTAAATCACGTATTATAAATCAGTTTTTCAAACTTTAATTGTAAATTTCAATTCTGATGTTCTCATGAAACATTTCTTAAACATATTTCCATTATTCTTTACCTAAATAAAAGGTATTTAATTTATGTAGGTATTTTAATGAAAATACCTACATAATTTTTTTATTTTAATAAATAATATAAAAAATAATTTTCATAAGATATACCATTTTAACAACTACGATCGAATTGATTTTAATGTGATTAGTGATATCTCCTTTTCTACTAGATCCAGAGTTGCAGCTTTCTTGCTCTATGTTGCCTTCATCATGTGTGCTAACAAGATGCAATCGCAGCCGAGATTCTCTAAACTTATATAGTGATAATTTTAAAGTCGATTTTAATACATGCATGGGAAACCTAGACATGTGCATGGGATTGTTGAATTACGTGATACCGTATTCGAATTTTACATCTTATACAAAAAGACGCAGTAACCCAGTTGGAAGAGTAACGTATTAGTAACCAGAGGTTCGGGAGTTCTAAACTGGGTCCAAACATAGTCGTGCACGTTAATCTGTCGTGTCATCATATGTCTCATATTGACGTGGTGTGAAAGCTTGGTGAGTGACGAACCAGCTCAGGTGTTATCCTCGACATCTGACCATGGTCAAAATTACGAGGTGTCCTCGAATCTCTCCCTTCGGGATTGATCCCGCACCGTCACCTATAACCCGTTGTATAGCTCCAATGAGACGTTAATTAACTACCTACCTATCAACCTACATCTTGTGCAGCTCTGATCGTTATGCGGATTATATTTCTGATGTATCTTGTAAAGAACATTGATTTTATAAATGCATATTTAGATATTGTATATTATTTGTAAACTATGCTCTTCCAGTTATTTTAAGAGTAACAGTCTCGGTGGACCTTTTATTAGGTAAAAACCTAAGTATCACAAACTCATATCAAAATTCAAAATTCATAGATACATTATTTTCCTTTAAATAGTTTCTTGAACGTGACGAGGTTGAAATTTACAAATACCAATGCAGTATATTTAGCATAAACACTCAAGAACAGAATTCCGGAAATTGAATGCTGTATATATGTAAGCAGGATTTCCAATGAACCGTTTGAAGGAAAGCATAATACATTCCATTCAATTCTGAAGAAAATTGCTTGGATGAGTTTACTATGTTTTTATTTCTTTTCTAAAAGGCGTATGGAAAATGTTATGTATGGTTTAGTAAAAATGTAATTTTAAAATAATGTATCACACAATACATAACAAGTTTGAAAATCTATGTATATTTTTAACTCGACTGTTAAGAAAATTAACCCTCCTTCTGGTTGTCTCGACGAGGCATTTCGTCATTAGCAAAACTGACCAGATATCTCGTCCTTAGAAAAAAATACCAGATCACGTCATCGTCAAAAACGCAATAGCATTGATGACGAGATATCTCATCATTGACAAAATTGGTCAGAGTTTGATAGTCGAGATATCTCGTCACCAGCCAAATTGGTTAGAGTTTTATGGACGAGATTTCTCGTCGAAACTACTTGGAGGGTTAAAACGTATGGCGATCAGAGTTGTACAAGATATATAGTTTCATCGTATTACCTATTAATTCAATGTTACAAATGTCATAATTAACGAAATATTAGTTAATTATGATTATCTAACCTTAACATATACGTATATATAGTATATTTCTTCAGAATGAATGGAATATATTGCTTTCTGCTCCGTGAAAGTTCCTTGTTCGAACTTTACCATAACCACACGGAATGCTTAAGATTAAGGCCAAATATTGCTCCAGAATACCAATTCACATCCTCTCATGAAACAGGAACCTACATTAAAAATCTTCCGCATTCAAATAAATATATTTTTTCACTCATTCTGCATCCAAAAATTCAACGGGTGAAATTTAAACGATGCCATTTTGAAACAAGCGGAGTTCACATTCCAGAAATTTCCACACCACGCCGGGACACGGCATTCCGCATGGAACAATATCGGATTAGTAACCGGAGAGTTGGAAACTCCATTCCAATAAAGACCGTGGTGTACGTGAGTTCTGGTGCACTTTAAATCTGTCGTGTTCTCGACTGTCTTCACATTGGCGTGGTGTGAAATTTGGAGAGTGGATTGTCTGATCAGGTGGTGACCTCGTCATCTGACCGCGGTTCAAAAATTACGAGGTGCTGTCCTTTTATCTTTCCCTTCGGGATTGATCAAGGACCGTCGTCAATAGCCCGTTGCTTTGCTACAGTGCGACGCGTATTCACTTACCTACCTCCACACCTCCACACCATAGTAATAAGTCGAATTAAGTAGGTAGTTGAATTTACGTTGTACTTTAGAAAAACAGGTTATTGGTAACGATCAAGGATCAAATCCGAAGAGCAAAAACTGAGAATATCACTTGGTAATTTTGAACCATGGTCAGATGACAATGTCAACACCTGATCTGGCACCCCACTCTCCAAATTTCCACACAGCCACAATAAATCCAATAAGGTATGCAGTTTAATTTGCGTCGTACTGATGCAACACAACGGGCTATTGGTGACGGTCCGGGATCAAATTCGAAGAGAAAAATCCGAGGGCACCAACTCGTAATTTTGAACCTCGGTTAGATGACGAGGTGAGCATCTGAGGTCGCACCCCACTTTCCGAATTTTCACACCAAGTCAACGTGAAGACATTTGAGGCCACGATAGATATAACGTGCAATAGCATCCACGTACACGACAGTATTTGGTTCGAGTTTCAAACACACAGCTCTCTGGTTGCTACTCCGTGAGTCTACCGACTGGGCTTCCGCAGCCCCCAACTAATTGCTTGGTAAAAGCAATACTCGGTCGTAAAATGGACAAGACATACGGAATTGTCAAAACTGTTTCAGCTGAGGTAACGACATTTGAAGACTTGGTAAGTTAAAATGAATACCACAAGGCCTTCAACTTTTTGGTGCTAAGTTCAAGCAATAAATCCTATCGTATGTATGCAAAATCATATTCATAAAGTTAATTCGCGATACTGTTTAGGTATGAGGTAACATGATAAAATTTTATGTGTAGTACTAATTTAATCTACCTCTGCTTTAATTCGTTGATAAATCATGTAAAACTATCTTAATAGAGTTTACATATTGTCGATGTTCCTTTAAATCCAGACTTACCAGGGAAATAAAGCTTAGCATTCTCCTTACTCATTTTTCTAGATCAAAAACTTAAATGTCGCAAGCTTATAAAACATTTCTTCCGACTTCTATGTAATGCATTATATTTTCCATATATCGATTCCTTGAAAGTACCATGCAATTCCCAATACCACACGGATTGTTTGGTATAAACTCTCATTCTGGAATTAAAATCCCGGAATTCTATTCCGGGAATTAAAGTTCCCGAATACCAATTCACCATTCTCCAGTGAAAAGGAAATGGAATTATAAACCTCGAGGAAGCCAAAGAAATATATTTCTCCGCCGACCCGCTAACAAGAATCCAACTGGAGAAATTTTAAAGGATGCCATTTTGAAACAAGGGAAAGGGTCACCTCCTGCTTCTAACGGCCCCTCCTCTGCTGATACATTTACAATTAATTGCTTAGTAAAGAATCCTTCAGTCGTAAAACGTTAAAAGAGAAATTCTGTGTCGTCAAAATTCTTTATTACCCTGTGTTATCGTCTTTTGGAGATGTAACAAGTTACAATGTGTACCAATACGCCTTAATTCTCTTAATGTTTTTCACGAGATATCTCGTCGAACAAGATCTGATCAATTTTGCTAATAACTATCACTATCTTGATGACGAAAAATCTCGTCATCAAGATAGTGCCGATTTTTTTGATGATGAGATTAAGATCTGGCCAGTTTTCTTCTACTGACGAGATATCTCGTCCAACAAGATCTGGTCAGTTTTGCTAAAGACGCCTCTTCGAGACAACCACCAGGAGAGTTAAACTCACAGGTTAGTTCATAGAACTAATCCTGTCTCATTTGCGAAAACTGATATAATACATCGCTCGTGTTACAGATTAGGTATGTAGTAACATGTTTGGATTTTATATGAACTACAGATTTCATCGTCAATTGCTTTAATTTTCTGAAAAGTCATACAAAAGAGTATATCTTATGTTTCGTGAATGCTCTTTTTAAATGCTGCTGTTACCAGAGAAAGAAATCGTAACAATCTTGTTACGCCCCTTTCGCTAGATGGAACATTAAAATTTCTCACATTTATCAAGGCTTTCCTTAGAATTCAATGGAATCATTATGCGTTTCCTCAAACTAATCCTTGAAAGTTCCATAGTCGAAATTTTCAATACCATTCGGATTATTTAGCATAATTTCTAATCCGGGAATTAAAATCCCGGAATTCTATTCAGAAAATTAAAATTACTGAATACCAACTCACCATGAAAAGGTAACTGAATAATAAATCCCGTGGCATCCATAGAAATCTATTTCTGCCCTGTCTCTCTTCCAAGATTCCAACGGGCGAAATTTTAAAGGATGCCATTTTGAAACGAGCGAGAGTTGAAAGTGACACTTCCTGCTCCTAAGGGCTCCTCGCTCTGTCGATACGATTACAATTAATGCTAGGTAGAGAATCACTCAGTCGTAAAACGTAAAGAGGGATCTACTGTATCGTGAAAACTCTTTATTTCCCCAATGTCACCGTCTTTTGAAGACGCAACAAGTTATATCGTATACCAATATGCATGGAACTTACTAGGTGGAGCGTTCAAGCAACAAATCCTATTGCAATTATGAAAACTCAAATCTTAGACTTTACTCGTGTTACCGATAAGTTACGTAGTAACATGTTAGAATTTTATATGCATTGCAGATTTGCTCATCATGCTTTAATTTTCTAAAAAATCATATAAAACTGTGTATATATCAAGTATTGTGAGTTCTCTTTTTAAATTTTGCTGTTATCAGAAGTAAGTAGTTAATTAACATCGCACTGGAGCAACACAACGGGCGATTAGAGACGGTCCGGGATCAATCCCGAAGTTAAAGAATCGTGCACACCACGTAATTTTGATCCAGACAGATGACGTCGTCAACACCTGAGCTGGCACCCCACTCTCCAAACTTCCACACCTAGCCGACGTGAGGACATTTGGGGTCGATTGAATGTGAACCAGCCCAAGTGTACATGACGTTCTTTGGTTGAACCGTGTTTCGAACTCGCAACCTTTTTTTGCTAATCCGCTACCTGTTACGAGAGGAAGAAATCGTAATATTCTTATTACCCTTTTACTGGATGTAATAGTACCCTTTTACTGGATGTGATAGTACCCTTTTACTGGATGTAATAGTACCCTTTTACTGGATGTAATAGTACCCTTTTACTGGATGTAATAGTACCCTTTTACTGGATAGAATTCCTCAAATTTATCAAGACTTTCCTTAGAATTCAGTGGAATGCGTTATATTTTTCCTCAAACCAATCCTTGGAAGTTCCATAGTGTGTTTGGCATGAACTCTAATCCGGGAATTAAAATCCTGGAATTCTATTCCGGGAATTAAAATTCCCCAATACCAACTCACCATGAAAAGGAAACGGAATTATAAATCTGGCGGACGCCAAAGAAATCTATTTCTCCCCCGCCCCACTCCTAAGAATCCAACGGGCGAAATTTTAAAGGATGCCATTTTGAAACGAGCGAGTGGAGTTGAAAGGGACACCTCCTGCTCCTAACGGCCGCTCGCTCTGCTGATACGGCCACAATTAATTGCTTGGTAAAGAAGCACTCAGCCGTAAAACGTGAGGGGAACTACGGAGTCAAGCCGGACTGATCCAGCACTGGAAATTTACGTCAGTGCGAAAAGAAGGAGGGGGGAGTTTTAAAAGCCATTTCTATCCGGTTTTTTGAAGGAAAGAAAGTTTGGAAGTTTTGAGAAATGTTTTATGGCCTCCTTTTTTTCCGGGGTTTCTTTTTTTAATATTGCCATTAAATCTGGAGCAGAATATAACTCATTCTACTGTTTTATGTATGGGTTTTATTGAGAGACCCGTTCAAAAATGGCAGAATTGACTCTTTAAATAGGGGTGTGCAATTTTATTCGAATGATATAATATTTCTTTTCTTTATTTGTGCATTCTGTTTTTCTTCTGTGTTTCGTGATTGATAATGTTGAGATATTGATTTGTTTACCAATATTTATAAAAATATATTTCAAAATGTTTAGAATTTTAACACTCCCCAATGAAATCAGAAAATAGGAATATAAAACTTTTACCACATAGCAATTTTTTTTTTCAACGGACAAATCTCTAGTTCTTGATTGATTTACATTAGTCAATAGTTTATTCGTTCTTTCACACATATATCTCTTATTCAATATACGTTTTTCGACAGTTAAATATTTTGTTTAACTTAGTGACAAAGAATTCATTCATTCTCCTCATCCATCGATTACCTTATAGCAGTCTTTTCTTTAGTTATATATACAGAGTTCGTTTAACTTACATTAATCAATATTTTTTTTGTATTCTTCCACATATATCTCTATTCCTACACCAGTATTCTCCATAGTTAAACGTAGTATCTGTTCTCATTATATTAGTCAATAATTTATTCATTATTTCATATCACATTTCACATCACATATTTCACAATATTCTTATCCATAGTTAAATGCACAGTATTTCACTTCATTAGTCAATACTTTATGTATTCCTTCACACGAATTTATTATCCTACATCAGTTATTTCCATAGTTGAATTTAATATAGTGTTCGTTTAACATAAGTAAATAGTTTATTCATTTCCTCACATCAGTCTCTTATCAAACACAAGTCCTTTCCGTGATTAAATGTATACCGTTGTTTCATTTATATTAGTCGATTATTTATTCATTCTTTCAATCAATCCATTATACCATACCAGTCTTATTCTTTGTTCAATGTGCAGTTTTCTTTCACTTATATTTGTAAATAATTTATTCATTCTTTCACGTCAATCTCTTATCCTACATCAGTCTATGATGTAGTTCAATGCACAATATCTGTTTCACTTATAAGTCAATAATTTATTCATTCTCTCACAGTTATCTGTTACCCTTCACCAGTCTATTCTGTAGTTCAATGCACAGTATTTGATAGTATTTGTTTCACTTATAAGTTAATAAATAATTCATTCTTTCACAGTTATATGTTATCCTACACTAGTTTTTTACCCAAACTTTAATATATGGTGTTTATTTTACTTATTAGTCATTAATTTATTCATTATTTCAAACCACCCCACACAAGTCTTTTTCATAGTTCAATACCCAGTGTTATTTTCCACTTACATTAGTCAAAAATATATTCATTCTTCATCATCAATCTCTCATCCTACACCAGTCTATTCTGTATATAAATTTATGTTTTCGTTTGATTTACTTAATCAATAATTGGTACAATCTACAGATCAATGCTATATTTAATCATTTTCTATAGCAAACTGTATAACGTTTGTTCCATTATATTAGCCAATCATAAATTCATTACTTAATTAAATAAAGTTTTATCTAGAAAAGACAATAAGAGATAATTAACTAAACAGTGATATTGAGAAATTTATTTTTACTTCGACGTCAGATTTATTGGAGTTTGTTTATGAATGTCCTGAACTATAATATTGGGATATTGATTTTTATATCGAAGCTTACGAAACTTTTCATCTTAAGATAAGTGTGCTCAATTTCGATGGCATTCATGATATCGTTGCCATAATGAATTTAAAAGAAAAATAGTAAAAAGTATATTTTAGTATGCATAAATTTAGCTTTTAAATCACTCTCCGATGTTCCCATTTATCCACTTAAAATTACTTGCATTAGACAATAATCCATTCACTATTTCTATAAAAAATATATCTAAGGTCCATAAGTAATAGGTATCGAACGGGGGGTGGATGATTGAGTTTTATGGAGGAAGCGGAAATATAAATTGCTCATATATTAGAAAAATATCTTTTTTATAGTGTACAACTTTGCTTTATGGTTTCATTATGTTTGCTCAATTTCGCCAAATATGGCGTCTCCACCTATAACGAATTAAAAAATATATAATTTGATGTATATTTTAAATCATTCTTCTATAGTTAACTATCTATTTTGGTTCAACGTTGTAGCACAATCATCCATTTCATTAGTTTTTTAACCAAAATTATCTAATAAGTAACACATCGAGTAATTACAATACGTCTAGTAAAAACAATAAGTAATACATCGAGTAATTACAATACGTCGAAAAAGAATAAGTAATACAACAAAGTTGATTGAACTTTATGGGGGAAAGTAGACATAAAACGCTTTATACATTAGTCTACTCCATGAAATTTTGTCTATTGTATGTAGGTTTCAGACTTAAGATGTTACAGTTGAAAAATTCACTTTAATCAAGTACTTTAGTGTTATAACGCTGCTTAAAAACTAAACCCATCCTTCAAAACTATTCAATTCCTATCAGCATTTTTAAAAGATGTGTCCTAAAATTATGTTTACTTTGATTATGGTTTTTCATTTCCATTTACTATTAGATGAGTCCATAATAGATTTTACATGTTTTTTTATTACGCATCTATAAACAATTATTCATAACATTATCTTCTTCAATATATAAAATAAATTAATGTCTCAACATATATCTTTTTCATGATTATATTAAACTCTCTTTTGAAGCTTTTATGATTTGTTTATTTTGTGAGCGTTTTATTCGCATGGGATTGCAACAATGTCCTTGTTTATTTCCTGTGTTTCAGCTTGCTGGCGTGCTTACTTATTTGTATTTAGATGTATTCGTTTTATTTAATTTTTACTTTGCAATTTGATGCGTGTTTTCTCCTTTTGTTTCCTAGTTTTCAATTTTTGAGTTGGTTAACTTAAGCATCTTTTTTTTGCCGCTTCCTTCACACAAATACAGAAAACTCAAAATATTTAAAACTGATTCCTAATTTACTCCCTTTAGTAAAATGCATCGACTCTCTTTTAGATTAGCCCTACTCGTGGTTGTCTCTACGAGTTATCTCGTCATTAGGAAAACTTACCAGATATCGATGGACGAGATGTTTCGTTCTTTGAAAGAATAATCTTATCTTTATTCCGTCATCATTAAAAAACAGCAATATCTTCATCATTCGGAATTAAATCGGCATTCTTGATCACGATATATCACGTCATTAGCAAAATTGGTCAGATCTGGATGTACCAGATATCTCATCGAAACCACTTGGTGGGTTAATTAAGCTTGGAGAACATGTTTGTTTTATCAAGATACTTGATGAACATACGAATCAGCTAGTACAAAACCTCCAAAGTACTGTCCGTGACTCAGAAAGCTCGAGTTTAGGTGATATATTACAAGTCGGGGACTGTATACCTGTATTGCTGCTTGAGTTTCTATATGCAGATTCATAGCACAAATCAAATATATCTGACTAGTAGAATAACCCGGCGTTACTCGGGTTGAATTGGTTAACTAATTTCCGTTTTTGTTAATAAATTGTAATTCCTATTCATCCCATGATAAAAACTACCACAATCTAATAAAGGTACACAATTGTTAAATACCCAATTTCCGCAAATGTAAATAAATGTAATACTTAAAATTTTATATTTGTGTAGAATTTAAATTTTTAGTAAGAAAGAAAAGAATCTACAGTGCCAATGTTACCCAGAATATATAGAATAGTTCAGAGTATGCATATAAATGCATTGAATGTCATTTAAAAACAAAAGCATTTTCTAAAATTATCATACAATGATTAAAAATTATTACTAATTAAACCATGATTTACCTTGATTACAGTTATTGAACGAAAAATTTCAAATTCATAATCAAAAAATATATCTTAAAACTGATTTTAGAAAAGATTCGAACTAAAAGTAATGAATGTATGTTTTTTCACTACAGAATAGATTCTTGGAATACAACGGACACACATTTAAAAAAGCACACAATTTTAAAAAAATACCAAGGTTGTCATATTAGCTACCAGTCCTATTTTAAAACGTTTTGTTCTGTACTTTTATTTTCTTTATCGTCTGTTCCAAATATTCAGAATTCTTTTATATTTCGTAAAGAAAAAATAAGGCTCGAAATAAATAAACTTGAAACAATAAAACAATCCAAGTAATTGCAATGCTCAATATACCTCCCAGTTACTCCAAAACTACCAAATTATAGTTGATTTAAGTATAGTTACTCAGATGTTTTAACGTGAAACTTGCCTAAATATCTAAGCAAGAAAATTTCAAATAATGCATATACTGAATTAATATATGGTTTATCAAATACAAAACATTAATTTAAAATATGTGGAAAACATCTTATGTGATACTTGTACAAACACACTAACACAAAATCGAGCAAAGAATGGGAAGACGGACAGACAGACTAACGCAACTAAGTTCAGTTAATGAATGTAAGTGCTCACAGTATGCAGTTTCATGAAAATATATTCAACCGTTTGGACGTAGCACGGGCACACATACAGACAAACATACACACAGATGGACAGACAGACAGACACCAAACGCGCAAGAGACGGATTTTGCATCAGAAGGACCCCAAACGGATAGAAAACTTGAAATGGATCAAAAATATTCGATGTACAAACACTCCATTCTTATTTATATAGAATAGCAAAATCGCCCGACCTCAATCGGTTGAATTGGTTTACTGTATACTGAAAGTGACCAGAAAATAACCACTTTCCTCTTTCATAGAAAAATGCCAAATCATGTAGTAAAATAATTTTTTAACACCGTTTCGTTATTTTTATAATTTCTACAACCTACTTTGGACATCCATGTAATACATTTCATATACTATATCGCCCCCCTGCTAAAGGTACAAATTGACGAAAGGTGAGACACTAAGGTAACTGCTACAAAAGACGATTTTGAGGGAGGATTAGGAATTCCCTTTCTTAAGTTCTATTCGTGTAAAATTGCTCAACTCATTCCGTAAAAATGACGAATCTACTGCGGATACTCTCTCACATAATTTACCTGCCAATATATTTTTATTTGTGGCACTCTTTTCGAATTTCGCTACCTTTAAGGGAAAGACGACTAATTTGATAAGATATTTATGACTAAGCTTGTTTTATTAAAGCGAATACGTTTTTCTTGAAAATTCCGTTTCCTGGCACGTGAAATAATAAAAGAACTTGCTTAAAATTTAATATCTTCAGTAGTGATAAAGCAAAGGTAACATATTACCATTCTTTTAAATGGTAAATCAATTTGACAGCTTTTCTTCTAAAACAAATCATTGTTTTAAACAACTTTCCTTATGTAAGTTGCTTAAATATAGCTTCAATTTGCAAATTAAGCCACCTTGGCTATCCGTTGCTATGACAAAGATTTTATATTTCAAAAGTCCTAGTTCGGATATTTTTAAACTTTAACGTTCTTTCAAGAACGGCAAAAATCCACTTAAAATTTGCTTTATTCTAACATACATGCCGCTTTAAACAGAATACTTTGCGGTGGTGTTGCGTGTGATGAAAAGGAATTACAATTTATTAAAGTAATAAATGTTTAAAACAGAAAAACAACATAGTTATTCAGATATTTTAACATGAATCTTGCAGAGATATTTCAAAAATAATGCATTCACTACACTAAAATATAATTGATCAAATGTAGGATATTACGTTAAAATGTTTTCAATAAATCGTATGTGAAACTTGTACAATCACACAAACACAAAATTGAACATTGAACTCGAAGATTGACAGACAGACTTACGCAACTAAGTTCAGTCACTAAATAAATGTAAGAACTCGCAATATGCAAAGTTCATTGAAAATATATTCAACCGTTTGGACGTAGCATGGGTACACACATACAGACAGACAGACACACACAAACGCGCAAGAGACGGATATTGCATCAGAAGGGTCCAAAACGGATATAAAATTTGAAATGGGTCAAAAATAGTCAATGTACAAGCACTTCATTCTTATTTATATAGATAAGGTAAAATTTGCGTATGAATCCCGTACAGTTGATGTTATATTGTTTATATCTGTTTGTCACCATTAGTTAATATACAAATGCTGTCAATTTGTGTGCCAATTTCTGTTCAAATAAAAAAAATTAAAAATTGGAGCTTAAGTGTCCGTTTTGTTATTTGCAATTCAAAAGCATGAAAACCACATGCAGATGCCATGTTGTAAGAAAGGCACAATTTATAAAATAAATGTCTAAGTATTTCTTCCATTTTATAGTGCTTTATTGATAATATGTTATTGAATTCAAACTTCAATAGTTCTTAGTCAGTCGGTTTTATATTGTTTATATCCGATTACCATTCGTCAATATACAAGTAACCACTCTATTTCTGTGCAACATAGTTTAGTGAATACAAAATTTAAAAAAATCAGTTTTGTGTCCGTTTTTTATTTGCAATTCAAAAGCACGCAAGTCACATACTGATGCAATGTTTTTAGGAAAGCACCATTTATAAAACTAACATCCATAACTATTTCCTCCTTTTTTATAGCTATTTCCTTGATAACATGTTATTGTATTATAATCAATTTTTCTTTGTAGGTCGATTATATATTGTTTGTATCTGTGAACAATTCGTCAATATACATTTACCGTCAATTTCTATGCACATATGTTAGTGGAATATATAAAAAAAATTGAGGGCTCAGTTTTAAGGTGTCCGTATTCTTGTATGTAACTCAAAAGACTGAAGCCACTTTCAAATGCCATGCCATAAGGATAGCACAATTTACAAAACTATAATGTCCTTAAGTATTTCCCCTTTTTATAGCTAGTTACTGATAACATGTTATTGTGCATTGTAACTTCAATAGTTCTTTGCTAATCTAAGAGAATGACAGGTTGACCAGTTCATGGCTGTTGTGACGAGGGTGATAAGCTTCCGTTTAACAATTTTATGCTAATAAGGATCTGTTTCGATGACACTGATAGGTTCGTTTTTCTGAATCTTTCTAAACTAATTAAGGCTCTTGGCCCGTAGCCAGTTTTCTCAAGTGGAGAGAGAAAATATCACATTTACATGCTCTACTTTAATGTATTACTAGTTTTATTTCTAGTTTTTAAGAGAAAAATAATTCCTTTACGGATTTCCTTTGTCATGCAGAAAAACCAGCTCATGAATCTAATATAAATGTCCTATTTAGCATAAATGTGCTGCTGTTGAATTGATTTAATATACATTCACCAACACGTTCAGTCCAGTGGCACAATAGGGTTGACAGATATAAGGCTACTGGAATTGTTTAGAAGGCGTGGATGGTTTCGTAATCAAATAGAAGGGACAGGTGTAGGGCGGTTCCGGAGAGGCTTATTAGCTTTTTGGTTTCTAACCCAGGCCACCTGGCTTAACAACAAGGGGCTTAGGGCTGGACATGGGATGGTCGGGCTGCATTCATTAACCCCTGAAAGTCACGAGATTTCTGACTAGTGTAATATTGTTTTTACCCCACAACACACAAAAGGATTCGATAACCACATCTATTAAATGAAAGAATTCATGGGTTATTTCATGGGATGGCCTTTAGAAAGACACACACACACGCACACACAAACACACACATATATATATATATGTGTGTGTGTCTGTCTATCTGTCTGTATGTGTGTACCCATGCTACATCCAAACCGTTGAATATATTTTCGTGAAACTTTGCATACTGCGAGTTCTTACATTTATTTAGTGACTGAAGTGTTAGTTGCGCAAGTCTGTCTGTCAGTCTTTGAGTTCAATGTTCGATTTTGTGTGTTTGTACAAGTATCACATACGATTTATTGAAAACATTTTGATGCAATGTCCCACATTTGATCAATCATATTTTAGTGTAGTGAATGCATTATTTATATATATACATTGGAAATGGAAATATTCTTTTAGTCCTTTCCGCAAATTAAATCTCTGGAAGGATATTATTGGTCCCCTCTTAAATTAGAGAGATTATGTTGGTCCTTTCCTTAAAATGGGGTATCTTCTGGAAACCTTTTATTGGTCCTTCCTTCAATTAGAATCATTTGGAAGTATTCTGTTTGTCATTTCCTTAAATAGTCTCATTTGAAAAGATTATTTTGGTATTTTCCTTAGAATAAGATCTTTTGAAAATTTTCTAATGATCTTTTCTTTAGATTTGAATCCTTTCTTGAGATTATATTTGTCATTTCCTTAAAATTGGAATCCTTTGGAAATAAGTTACTGGTCCTTTCTTGGAATAGAATCCGTTGGATAGATTCTATTGTTCCTTTTCTTATAAAAGATTCAGTGGGAAAGATTATATTATTCAAGTTTTTTATCGTTGCGTCAAAACTGTCTAGAAGTCATGCAGGGAAGATTGATGGAATTATGCCTCTGTAACCCCTTAGAGGGTTAAAATATATATACAATATTAATATCAAGTGCATACATATTGCAGCAGCAGAAACAAAAGGGCACATTTAATACAGAAGCGTGTCTTTTGAAAATAAAAAAAATTACAATGACAACGATATAAACATTTAAAGCAGAAATATACAAAGAAAAATTAATACGAAAAATAAATTTTTCGTTGAATTGCCTGGTAAGCCCATGTCCTACAGACATTGATAGCCTGTACATGATCGATGGACCAACCCGCAAGAAGTTCCAGATAAGATTAATACAATATATTAAATCGCAGAAAAACATGCAATAAGAAGAAATCATAAAAGGATATGTTAGATGGACGGTCCCCCCATCCCAACATGCAATTTAACCCTCCTGTGGTCGCTTATATCAAAAATCAAAAACTTTCCTATAGTCTGGTGCAAAACAAATGTTTAAATTGTCACCAGTTCTGGACAAAGGACTATTTGTCTTTCTTACCTGGATCTTCATTACTTTGGAGCAATAGGGCGAGCTGTCCCGTCCTTAGCAAACATAACCAGATCTTGGACGAGATATCTCGTCGAGACACCCCGGAGGGTTAATAAGTATACCCCAACCCCGTCCGGCGATGCAGAAACCTGTCGGACACGTATTCGCTAAAGTAATTGTTAGTTATCCAATGTGTTACATAGTCATAGTGTTTGATTATTGACTGAGAGTTTGTTTAAATAGAAACCTTTTGGGCAAATTTGCAATGGAATACGTAGTGGTCAATGTCACTCTCCAGCCGGCTTGGACAAAGGAGGGGGTTCTTTTTAAATATGTGTAAATATATTATATAACGTGAGATTCGTGTCCAGTTAAAAATTAAATTGCATGTTTACTAGCGATATAAAGTTTAGTTGCTTGGTTGATTTGGTTTTATGGTTCAAGGGGCCTGATTTGGCCAAGTTGCTCCAAATGATAGTCAAGGTTAAGTAATAGCTGTGTACACACAAGGAAAATATTACTGACAAAGTAGAAAGAAATACACCCAGGGAGGAATCGGATGAACAATTTGGAATTAGGAGATTTAACCCTCCTGGTGGTTTATTTTCACCCCAAAAATGTGCCTTGTAATGGTCAGCCTCTGATACAAAACCTTTTTCTGTTTGGATCTTCATTCCCTGGGAGTAATAGAGCAGTTTTCTCTCTCTACGATGTATCTCGTCATTTACAAAACTAACCAGATCTCGATGAACGCGAAGTCTCGTCATTAACAAAACTAACTAGACCTCGATGAATGAGATATCTCGTAACTAACAAAATTATACAGATCTTGAGGAACGAGATGTCTCGTTATTAACAAAACTAACCAGACCTCGATGAATAAGATTTCTCGTCATTAGCAAAACTAAGCAGACCTCGATGAATGAGATATCTCGTAACTAACAAAATTATACAGATCTTGAGGAACAAGATGTCACGTCATTAACAAAACTAACCAGACCTCGATGAATAAGATTTCTCGTCATTAACAAAATTAACCAGACCTCGATGAATGAGATATCTCGTAACTAACAAAATTAACCAGATCTTGAGGAACGAGATGTCTCGTCATTTACAAAACTAACCAGATCTCGATGAACGCGATATCTCGTCATTAACAAAACTAACCAGACCTCGATGAATGAGATATCTCGTAACTAACAAAATTATACAGATCTTGAGGAACGAGATGTCTCGTCATTAACAAAACTAACCAGACCTCGATGAATAAGATTTCTCGTCATTAGCAAAACTAACCAGACCTCGATGAATGAGATATCTCGTCATTTACAAAACTAACCAGATCTCGATGAACGCGATATCTCGTTATTAACAAAACTAACCAGACCTCGATGAATAAGATTTCTCTTTATTAACAAAACAAACCAGACCTCGATGAATGGGATATCTCGTAACTAACAAAATTATACAGATCTTGAGGAACGAGATGTCTCGTCATTAACAAAACTAACCAGACCTCGATGAATAATATTTCTCGTCATTAGCAAAACTTACCAGACCTCGATGAATGGGATACCTCGTAACTAACAAAATTATACAGATCTTGAGGAACGAGATGTATCGCCATTTACAAAACTAACCAGATCCCGATGAATAAGATTTCTCGTCATTAACAAAACTAACCAGACCTCGATGAATGAGATATCTCGTAACTAACAAAATTAACCAGATCTTGAGGAACGAGATTCTCGTCA
Source organism: Meta bourneti (assembly GCA_933210815.1). Taxonomy (NCBI): domain Eukaryota; kingdom Metazoa; phylum Arthropoda; class Arachnida; order Araneae; family Tetragnathidae; genus Meta; species Meta bourneti. The sequence goes on along the minus strand of OW119932.1, from coordinate 68,344,959 downwards.
TTAACAGAACTAACCAGACCTCGATGAATAAGATTTCTCGTCATTAGCAAAACTAACCAGACCTCGATGAATGAGATATCTCGTAACTAACAAAATTATAACAGATCTTGAGGAACGAGATGTCTCGTCATTAACAAAACTAACCAGACCTCGATGAATGGGATATCTCGTAACTAACAAAATTAACCAGATCTTGAGGAACGAGATGTCTCGTCATTTACAAAACTAACCATATCTCGATGAACGCGATATCTCGTCATTAACAAAACTAACCAGAACTCGATGAATGAGATATCTCGTAACTAACAAAATTAACCAGATCTTGAGGAACGAGATGTCTCGTCATTAACAAAACTAACCAGACCTCGATGAATAAGATTTCTCGTCATTAGCAAAACTAACCAGATCTCGATGAACGAAGACTTGGCACCGCTATCTTCAAGACAGTTACCGTTGCTGTCAGTATGGTAGAAAGGTGGAAAATTCTGTAGTGGAAATGGGAAATCTCACTCAAAATCATATATGACGATAGCCACCGATGATTATCTCTTTCGCCAACTCGTAATCACTGCTATAGCTTCCTATTACGAAGGACAAGTTCAGAACGCGAAATCACACTAAAAACGCCCATTGTGGAAAATCGTTGTCCAGGCTTAACTCGCGGCTAACTTAATAGAATAGTCTCATTCAAAACCACATGACACAAAAACCAACTTACCAGAACTGGATTATTAATAAGTAAACGATTATTGCTTGGATCGTTATATGTATCATTGGTTTAATATTTAAAAAATATACTTTGAATGAAAATTAACCCTCCAAGTGGTTTTGAAGTCCACCAAGATCTGGCCACTATTGTTAATGACAAGATACCACGTTATCAAGATAATAATATGATGATGCGATCAATATCTGGTCAATTTTTCAAATGACAAGCTACCTCGTCCATCAAGATCTGGGTCAGTTTTGCTAATGAATAGATATCTCATCGAGACAACCACCTGGAGGATTGAATAATTAACCCACCAAGTATTTCGAAGGGATATCTTGTCCATCATGATCTTCTGTTTCGTTAATGACGTCATATCTCGTCGAGATAAAACTAGTTTGTTGGTCCAAGAGGAATGTGAACATCCAAATAGGGAAAATACATTGACCCTTGTCCAGAACTGGTGACAGTTTGGAACAGGTTTTCATGTCAGAGGCTAGTCACTACATTCAACGTATATATAAACCATCAGAAGGGTTAAATTGACATACTTAACCAATGGAAAACATATATATTTTGTTACATTAGTTAATACTTTGAAATATAAAAACACTTTAATTTAGTTTACACAAAAGATAAATTAGAAAACAAAAATGGAATTTTATTGAGTTCTGAGTGATTAGTTGTGATGCTACAGAAAATATTATGTTCAACATAAAGTAATGTATCGTTGATCAATGATGTATCCATCATATTCTTACTGTTCTGCGTCTACTGCTTAAACAAGACTTTATTGTAAAGAACTGAGTTAAAATTGAAGCAAATGTTTAAAATATATTTTAGATTACTGTATAAAAATCTCATATTTTGTTGTAAAATTGCTCTCTCATATTGGCTCTCTCGATGTGTTGCAGCCTATTTTATTCTCTTCACTGGCTAAATTAAGAAAAAAGTGGATTAAAAATCGTTTATGGTTGCATTGGTTCACAAAGCTTGTATAAAATATTTTTCCAGTTTTTATGTGTACAACTTTCTATCAACATAACTGGAATAGATAAGGAAACCCACGAACTATGAAAGGGGTTTTCGGAATCAATCAAGAAGCCAGCCGAAGACGTGTATTTTACAACCGGTTATACATTTCGGAATGCGTACAGGAAACCTGTTCTACCACAGAAAACACTAACGCCACCTGTCTTTAGCTTTTACAGACATACCTCCACTGTCCCGTGTCTTTCTATTTGTTTCATTAAATTATAATATGAGAAAGTTAATTAAGAAAATCAAATTAACGCGCTCAGAAACGTCAAAAGGGTGAAAAACCGTTAATAAATTAGTATAGAATATTAAAAATAATTCCAAACAAAAAAGTTGCACAAGAAGAAAAAACAACTAAACTCTCATTAAAAAATGTTACGAGAAAAATCAATTTGCTGAAGTTTAAATAGCTAAATTGCAATTAACACCATATTTTTTTATTTATGCTTTCGAACTGATTTTTTAAAGTAGTTTTTAATAAAAAAAACCATAAGCAAAAAAGAACAATCTAAGAAAATTGATTTAATACGCGACCAGTTTTTTATTTTACGTACGAGAAAATCTCATTTTTTCAAAGTACATGGATTAACACATGCCTGAAGGCTTGAAGGGATAAATCTTGAAAAATGTTTCCAACTTAAATAATCCCTCAAAACCTTTTTCAGAATACCCTTTCGATACAGAATTTTTTCACACTACTCCAACTTTATTTTTTGCAATTTTTTATTTAACTGTACCCTTAACGTAGCTTTATTTATTCGAGAAATGGACGGGAAAATTCTCGACGCCTTATTGGCAACATCGATTTATTGCCATTCTGCGTAAATTCCACCAAGAAGAAGGCAAATAATCGATGAACGACCTCCTCGATACAATTCTCGCGATGAACAACGCATCATTCTTGTGTTTAACGTTGTTGTCGTTTTTTCGTGGCCGCTTGTCTTCGTTAATACCCACTTGGTCGCAGAGACGTCGTAATCTAGTTGCGAATCCGTCGACAGAACAAAGGAGTAATTTTATCTGACACGCCGAACGTTTCCCCGCCGTTTTATTCGATTCCGATAACTATCGATTGTGAGTCCTCGAGAACTTTTAACAAAGCACGTCCTGGGGAAAATTATCGGCGATTGTTTTGGGAATATCGAGAGGCCTGTTTTCGCATTCGTCGCGTCAAAAACACTGTTTATGTCGTTAATCGTTGTGACATAGAGTCATTAATTAGGAGAGTGACGCACTTATGCCATATGCAAACTTAATGGAACTTTAACGGACTGCTTTGTTAACAAAGTTGTTATTGCGGGATACCATTGACTAAGTAACTCACTAGGAAGGGAGAATGTGCTTGCAAATTGCATAGATTTAGGATAGTTGTGGTAATTTAATTTACTTCGCTCTGGAGCAACACAACGGGCTATTAGAGACGGTCCGGAATCAGCCCAAAGGGAAAAATCCGAGGAAAACGCTTCGTAATTCTCAACCCCTGTCAGATGACGAAGCATAGATTCAAGAACTAGCACCAGATTTCCGAATTATTTCACTCCTCAAAAAAAAACAGAACTAAAACGTATCTTCTGATGTAGTGGTAATTGATTGTAGCATAGGTATTTAGCACGTCAACTACAATGCTTATTTCGTTAATCGTTGTGACATAGAGTAGTTAATTAGGAGCGTGATACGTATGTCATATGCAAACTTAATGGAGCTCTAATGGACTGCTAAGTTAAAAAATTGATGTGTAATACCATAAGGTATGCAGCCTCATTAAGAGTATAGACGTAGATTGTACAATAAATTGTACAAATTTAAGAATTAGCAACATATTTACGAATTACTCCACTCCTGAAAAGTAAACAGAATAGAAATCTCCTGATGAAAAAAGCAATGGACGATGTGGTAATTTTTTAGTATTTACCACGTCGAAAATATTTATAATGTCGTTAATTGTTGTGAAACAGATTCGTTTATTAGGAGTGAAACGTACGTATGTCACAAAAGAACTTAATTGTACTTTAACGGCCTCCTTGCTAACAAAGATGTTACTGTTGATTTTCAAGAACATTTAATCTCACTGAGAAGGTAGAAGTAGCAGTTAGCCACTTTCGTAGATTTAAGAACTGCTAATAACTATACTATAATTGTTACACTCCTCAAAAGCAAGCAGAATCAAAACACAGCCTCTAGAAAAGAAAACAAAGAATTGATGAACGAATGGTAATTTATTGTAGCTTTGGGATTTAACACGTCAAAAACATTGCTTAGGCCGTTAATCGTAGTGGCATGAGCCGTCAATTATGAACGTGATAAGTAAGCTTATGCAAACTTAATGGAGCTTTAACGGACTGTTTGATTAACAAATTTTTTATACTGGGACACCATGAACTATGTAACTTACAAAGAAGGAAGAAGTTTGTAAATTGTAAACATTTAAGAACTAGCAATTGATATACTAACTATTTCACTTCTCAAAAGTAAATAGAATCAAAACTTATCCGGCCGCGATAAGTTTGTTATAGCAACCGGACAGTTGTGAGTTCAAAACTAGGTCCAACCAAAGACCGTCGTGTTCACGGGGCCTGGTCCACGTTAAATCTGTGGTGGCCTTAAGTGTTCTCACGTTGGTGTTGTGTGGAAGTTTGGAGAGTGGGTTTCCGGTTCAGGTGTTGACCTCGTCATCCTGGTTCAAAATTACGAGCCGTTGTCCTTGGATCTTTCCCTTAGTGGTTGATCCCGGACAGTCGCCAATAGCCCAATGTATTGCTCCAGTGTGACGTTAATTAACTACCTACCTGCCTACCAAAACTTATTTTCTTAAGAGGAGGTGGTAATTTATTGGAGCTTTGGTATTTAACACGTCGAAAATATTTCTTAGGTCGATAAACGTAGTGACATGGAATCGCTAATTAGAAGTAGACATGCGTATGTTATATGGAAACAATGTAGCTTAACAGTTTTTCCTTGTTTGCCAAAGTCTCTGTTGTGTGATTAAATGATTGTAAATATAGACGCAGGTAAGGACGCAATCCGAGAGTATTACTTCGTAATTTTCAACCACGGTCAGATGACGAGGTCACACCTGAGCTGGTACTCCACTCTCTAAACTTCCACACCACACCACGGCAACATGAGGACATTTGGAATATAGACGCCAGAGTCTTTAAGATTAACGCATATTTAAGAAACTTTCAGTAGGTTTGATAATTTCTATTTGCTAATGTACATCAAAGTGACCAGATTCAACTCGTATCTTTCAAAGATTCGGTAATCGATTGCATATTTTCGAAATATTGAGAGACTTGTTACGACATTCAGCACATGTAAAACATTGTTTATACTTACGACATATAGCATTAATGTGACACATGGCGTATCTGAGTCAAAGGGAACATATTGGTGCTTCATCGGACTGTTTGGATGACCATGAACTACGTGGCTTCATTGAATGGATAGATGTCACTTTTTTATATTGACAAAGATTTAAAAAATATTTATAACTGATAAATGCTTTTACAACTCAAAAAAAATCTGACGAAAAGAGGATCATGTCCTTCAAAGAATTTTTCTGTCATAAATTGCGACTGAAATTTCATGTGGACCAACAAAATACGTTGTACAGTAAGTAAACGAAGCAAGAAAGCTGACGAAGAAAGCGCTTATTATAGTATCAATTGTAAATAAAGTAATTCATTTTATAAATTAATGGTAAAATTTGCATAAACATTGTTGTGTATTCAAGAAAAATGAAATTTTCCTTTCTTCCAAATTTCGCCGTTTTTGTATTCTATGATTTTGACAGTCAATTGACTTTGATTTTGTGTGGCATGCGTAATCATAAAAGCTTATGAAAATATTGTAAAATAAGCTTTAAACCTCCTGATGGTTGAGGCAACGAATTATTTCTTCATCATCAAAACTGATTAGATCTAGATGGATAAGATATATCGCCATTAGAAAAAAACTGACTAGATTTTGATCTCGTCATCACAAAAAAAATCTGCAATATCTTGATGACACGAGATAATTCGTCAATAATTTTTATCAGGGCGAGATTTCTCTTCGAAACCAGCTGGAGTTTGTTGAAATGAAAAATTGTAAAGATGTCATTCAGATGTCGTTTTTGTATACAGTTTATATACATGCATCGGAATGGCACTGGTGGAAGCTTAAGAGTAACAGGAGTACCGGCCTTTCTAGTGGTAAAGCACAATTGGGGTTTCTGGAGGAGGAGTCTAATTCTATCTGTTGAAGGGTGATTTTGAAGCCCTAGATGGGTGATACGGTTTCTTAATTACGTGTGAGGTCTTTCATCGAAATCTATGTGGTTTGTGGAAATCCTGTTCTTTACTGTTTCCAGGCTGCAATGGAAGATTGGATATTCGACAATACCCTTGGCTTCTCTACATTGACAGATTGGTTAAAATTATGGTTTTATTCGTAATTGGGGGTGAAAACATTTAAAAGTATTGTGAAATTCATATCATATACGATCTGTTGTAAGGTGATTCCATAGGAAGACTTGTGCTATAAATAACTAGTGTAGCAATGCGACATTTTAGGATGGAAAGAATTCTTGAAAAAGTTTACCATCAACAAAATTTTACACAGAGACATTGTTAGACACAAAAGGAGGACGGGATTTAAGATAAGATTTTTTGAATACAAATTTGTCACATCGCTAAAAATTATCCGACTCGCACGGAAGCTGAGTGTCGAATTCTCTAGAAGTTCCTTGCGTGCGTCACTTGCGGATGGACACGTGATATGAACAACCAATAGATTTTCCCACACGAAGACTCGTGTCACCATCCATTATGGGACAGTATTAGGTCTTAACACTGTAGGAAAATTAGAAGTGTCACACTAATAGATAAAAATAATGAAGTCTATTTTATCTAAATTTAATAAACATAAAATTCTGGTAAGTCTACCAGTGTGTGGACTCATGTAAAGTTAACAAAAGAAATTAAACTATTGCAGTTTTTTTTTAGTTTAGCTTAGAATAGTTTCGCCGTGGAAAGTGCAATTTCAATATTGTGTAAATAGTACACTATATATATAATAAAAAATCATTTATGACAAAATTGCGTCCCTCTCTTTGTGTTCCCGATATCTATCATTTCTCTCTAATTCACAATAATATCTATAATCCCTCTCTAGTTCATAATATCCATTTCCACTTGACCAGATCTGTTACTCTTATACCTTTCTTTTGTAGTATGTTCATATTTCCTGCCATTCATCTGAAACATACTTTGTAATCCTCTGAGCGTAGCAAGATTTCTGAGTAGCGTAAAATTACTTTTACACGATAACTCATATAGTGCCTAAATTACCACATCGATTGGTTGAAAGAAGTCTACGAACTATTAAATTAATCAAAAGGGTTAAAACTGGTCAGAAATCATGCAGGGAAGATTACAGGTTATTTGTGAACCTCTCAGATAGTTTTTATGCGTAATTTGGATTATCATTCTTCTATATGTATACGCGAATAATTTAAAACCGATATCGAGTAAATTCTGAGAAAAGGCGCATAGAAATTAAGTAAATTAGCATTTAGGGTAATGGGCTTTCCAACTCCACTTAACAGCAAAGATCGTTTTAAATCGTGAAGCGCGATACCACAAAGCCCCATTCGGCAGTAACTTCCGAAAATCGAATCACTTTATAGTCCACCGTTTCCCTCCAAATAGCCAAGTCATTGCCTCGGCAAAGCAGGGGAAACTATCCAATGGCGGGAAGACTAATTCTGACAGTCAAGACATCCTTTAAGGAGCTTAACGCTTCGGCTTAATGGAAGGAGTGTGAGTGAGTGAGTAACGGCTTAATGTGGAGCTGAAAGTGACAAACTGGCTATTCTGTCGCAGGAACGGTCGATACGTCATCATTGCCTGTCTGGCCGGGGAGATAAAAACCAGCTTATTTCGCTGCCCCGTAGAAATTAAAACAAGAAAAATGGCGACGAGTTAGGAGCTCTGACACTGTTTGCTTATTTTTGGGGATAAGGATTGACGTTAATATCTAAAGTGTCTGAAGCCATCTCAAAGATTTTTTTGGTGGAATCTTGTGTAAGGGTATATTCGCAGAGGTCTTTTATTTATCTATTTTGTGAGCATGTATGGTTTTCAATAATCGAAGGTGCGCTGGTGTTGAAACAATTTTGCTGATTGAATTTGAAATATGTTAACTTCTTAGACAATTCTTTAAGACTTTAAACATGTGACAATCGATAGACGTATTTTGTTTTGTTTAACTCCTTGAGAACTTTTAACTAGTTCAACCCATGCGTGACTTTTAACCAGTTTTGACCTTCGTGGTCAATATAACCTTTCCAAGGATACTTCCAATCAATAGAATCTTTCCTGGGATTTTTCAACCCATAGTATCTTTCCTAGGATTCTTTCAAGCAATATAATATTTCCCCTGGATTCTTTCAACCAATGAATCTTTCATGGGATTCTTTCGGCCAGTATAACCTTTCATGAGATTCTTTTAACAAATATAATCTTTCATAGGATTATTTCAACTAAAAGATATGGCTATTCAGTCATTAAATGTGCTGTAGGATAAAACCCAATACTACACTGCTCGGAAATATAGTGACTCTACGAGATTTAACCCTTAACGCATCTATATGAGCAGAAGTATTTTGACACCACTCTGGCTTATTTTTTTAGATAATACTTGACCTTAACATTTGAAGTGTATCAAGCCATCTAAAAGAATTTTTTTGCGTAATTGTATGTTAAGTTCTATTCGGCAGAGCTATTATTTATATATTTTAGGGGCGTGTATGGTTTTCAATAATAGTTCGTGTGGTAGTGTAACAATTTCGCTGTTAGAATCTACAATGTTTTAACTCTTCGAATACAGTAATTCTAACTGAACATATGTGGAAATCAATAAAAGTAGTATAGTTTCAAGTAGTCTTTAGCGCATCAGTATGTATAGAATAGTCTGACAGTGTTTGCTTGTTTTAGGGATAAGTATTCATGTTAATATATAGTGTCTGAAGCGATTTCAAATGGTTTTGGTGTAATCGTATGGTAAAAGTTTATTCGGAGATATATATATATATATTCTATTGAGCTTCCATAATTTTCAAGAATGGATGATGTACTAGTGTTATTATAACTTCTCTCTCAGAATTTTAATATTTTAATTCTTCGTAGACAATAAATCTAACTTTAAACATGTGGCCATCTATAGAATGTGTGCATATTTATTTAAACTCTAAAGTATCTGTATTAACAGAATAGATACTTTGACACGTCTTATTTTTGGAGAATGAATATGCTTAGTAAGAAAGTATTTGCACACAATAATTATACTAAAAAACATCTACTTTTCAAAAAGTAAGAATTCAAACTATGCAAATTTTGAAATGTATTCTTATATTAGGTTCTCTTCCGAGAAGTCTTCGATTTATATATTCTATTGAGCTCATATGGTTTTCACGAATGGATGAAGTACTGTTGTTAATACAATTTCGCTTATTATAATTTTTAACTCTTCATAGATAATAATTCTATTTTTGAACATGTGGAAATCAATAGAAATATTTTAGTTTTATTTAACCATCGACGCATCCATATGACAAGAAAAGGCACTTTGAAACTGTGCTTATTTTTGAGGTAAGAAATGACGTTAATATCTAAAGTGCCTGAAGCCATTACAAAGCTTTTATTGGTGTATTCTTATGTCATTGCCTATACGGAGAGTTCTATTTATATATTCTATTAAGCTTGCATGATTTTCACGCATAGGTGGTGAATTACAAAATTTCGCTATTACAATTTGAAATATGTTTTAACTCTTGTTAGATAAAAATTCTAAATTTGAATACATGGTAATTAATAGAAATTGTTTAGTTTTGTTAAATCTTTAACGTATTTGTATGAATATAATAGGTACTTCGGACACTTTATTTTTGTGAAATATAGAGTAGGTAAAATATGTTTGTACACTGATAATAATATTCAAAATATGCCTCTTTTTTAAAGTAAGAATTAATATGTTAACTTAAGAAATCACAAATCTGTTATAGAATGTCTTTTATGACTCTTCATTCAAGTGTTTGGCACCAATATAGTGCATAAACTCAAAATCATAATCGAGACCCATTATTTCCAAATTATCTGTTTATACCTTAGAATTCATAATTCAATTAATTATGATAAAAATGCTGACCCCAAGGCATGTATGCAAACCCAAACAGTACCAGAACGTCTTCCATGTATCACTGCAGAAAACAAATTCCTTGGAACATCTCTGTATGAAGCTTTATTGATATGTTGTAGAATGTCTTTTGTGACTCTTCATTCAAGTGTTTGGTACCAATATAGTGCATAAACTTAAAATCATAATTAGACATCATAATCATAATAGACCCATTATTTCCAAATTGTCTCTTTATACCTTAGAATTCATAATTCAATTAATTATGATAAAAATGCTGAACCCAAGGCATGTATGCAAACCCAAACAGTACCAGAACGTTTTCCATGTATCGCTGCAGAAAACAAATTCCTTGGAGCATCTCTGTATGAAGCTTTCCCAACACAATTCGGTATCGTCAGGTTCACTAGGTTTGCCCACTGTGCTTACAACTTGTGAGTTGTAGACTGCGCAAGTTCGATTCATCTAACTTACGCTGGGTGTATTTGTCTTTTTTACATCAGTCTTTTGTGTGTATGGCCAATAGTTTGCGCCATATATGGCTTGTATCTGACGCAGCTTTGCCAAACATGACTCTTACGCTACAAAACCCCAAACCAACCCCCGTGCAATCAGACCAAAAAATACCCAATTCGCTTTTGCCCGTAATATCAATTGTTTTCCAGAACGCTGAGTTTACATTCTAGTATACTTTCATGAAGACTAAAAGTAAATTTTGATTTTTCTAACCTGCGAAGTTTCCCAAATGCTGGACATACGTTTTATGCTTACCAAAAGACCCCTAAAATTCTTGTCCAGTTTTCCTTAAATTCATTTTATAAATACGATTTAAAATTTGAAGAGAAAAATTAAAATTGAATCGCATAGAAAATGTTTTTTAATGTGCATCATTTTCTCACTTGAAAGTTTGAAGATTAAAATTGAAAATGTATCACAATGGCATTGTAAAGTAAGGACATTAGTTGATGAAGCATTAAATAGTGTTTTAATCTTAGAAGAGCACAGTTGGGCATGGAATGAACATTTGAATTGGTCTTAACCATCCGAGTGCTTCGAAGAGATATCTCGTTCAAGATCTAGTCAATTTTGCTAAGGACGAGATATCTCGTCGAGACAAAACTGCCCTAAAACTGCCTACAGAGGAATGGAGATCCAAGCAGAATACATACATTGTCCCTTACCCAGAACTGGTAACAATTTGGAACAGGTTTTTGCCCCATAGGTCGGTCGCAACACTTTTTGATTAGTAGAACCACTTGGAGGGTTAACTAAGCTTTCAACTCTATAATGAATTATCTTTCTATACGAAGAAGCAGTTATTGGCAGAAATATCATGTTATAAATGTCAATAACAATTCATATTCTTGTTCCATTTGTCAATTCCTGAGTAACCAGTTGCCTTCAGAAATCGACTACGTCTGCAAATATTAGCGACACCAATACACAAAACTGCAAATAAACCCATGCAATTCATACATACCATCTAAGAAGACCCCCAGAGCTGCTGAAATAACATGGGCAAAACAAATTAATCCCTACAGGATCAGACATGCAATGACAGTATAATGCCCCAGCCAGTAATGCTCTCCGATCACATATTTCACCCATGAATGGCTCCCGGTTATTCTTAATCCAGACAATATTAACGCTCTGTCAGATTCAAATCCTATAACAACTAGAAATGATATTTTTAGGACTTCTACGCTTATGAAAGAATTCCAAAATCCTTGCTAGTCTTTCAAAAAAATTATTTAATAGATAGCATTTGAAAGTTTGAAGGGGGAAATTAAAATAGAATCTCGAGGGTCTTTTAAAGTATGGAAATATAAAATGCCGTCTCGGCATTAGATACGGAGTAGCACGGCACTTTAGTTGATCTTAGTTATATTTAAAAGCTTCCGTATGGAGGTAAGAATTTTATTATTGTTTCAATGAAAATAGTTTGTTTTGTGAAACATCAGGCTCTACACAAGTCAAAAATAGTATTTTTTGTGTGTGATCCGAATTCCGTCTTAGAAATTAGCAAAGGCAGCTAGCCCCACAAACGGTCAAAACACAAACACCAATGCAATGTGTCGAACTTCTACGAGGTAGAGCCACTGAAATACCCCGTGCCCAACATAACACACTCCCTTACAGGATCAGACATTCAACGACAGTATAATGCCCCAACCAGCAATGCTCTTCCTGCGCTTTCGATCACATATTTCATCCATGAATGGCCCCCGGTCATTCTTAATCCAGACAACATTAACGCTCTGTCAGACTCAAATCCCCTAATCTGATTAATTACTGGCAGAAGTAGGGGAAAAGGTGCCCCCGCGCCATTGTTCAATGTCTTCATTCAGATGAATCCTTCTCAGCACAACGGATCGGCCCTTCCAAATAGGATTAAGTTGTTGCTTTTTGTGCACAATCAGCTGTATGGGCTAACTCCCGGAATACTGAGTGATTCGGGACAATGCCAATGTGTTTCGTCAGCTTAATCGTGTCTTAAATGAGCTGGGATTGAAAATAAAGGTGCGTGATTTCATGCCAGCATATTTATTGTTGAAGCGATTTACGTTTCACGGTAGCGTATCTTTGATGGGCTTCAATGTTTAACGTGAATAAAATGGGAATTTATGAAGCCAGTTGCATCACATGCTTTGTATCATAGTATTATTCTGTAATTGGATGTCGTATCTTATGTTTTAATTTGCTTTTCGTCACAAGGTCAATGCAACAAAAACAAATGGTTTTATTTGTCTCTCTATGGTCATTTTAAGCTGAAAGAGGGCTAAACAGACCAAGAACTATAGCAAAACGATGTTAGTTGAAGCAGTCCAGTAATGCATTGGTAGAATTTTTTAATCTATTAAGTTGTTGCTTTTTGAGTTTCGTCATATGTAGTCAGCTGCATGGGCTAACTCCCGGAAAACTGAGTGATTTGGGACAATGCTAATGTGTCTCGTCTGCTTAATCGTGCCTTAAATTATCTGAGATTGAAAATAAAAGTGCGTGATTCTATGCCAGCATAATTATTATTGAAACTATTTACGTTTTGGTAGTGTATCTTTTGTGGTTTTTACTTTTTAACGTGAATAAAATATGAATTTATCAAGCCAGTTCTGTCACATGCTTTGTAGTATTCTGTAATTGGATGTCATATCTTATGTTTTATTTTGCTTTTCGTTACAAGGTCAATGCAATAAAACCAAATGGTTTCATTTGTCTCTCTATGGTCATTTTATGCTGAAAGAGCTAAATTGACCAGGAACTATAGCAAAACGAAATGAACGATGTTAGTTGAATCAATCCAGTGATAAATTTGCAGAATTTAGTAATCAATTCAGTTAATATTCAGAATCATAATGGTAAAGAATATGAAATACATTCGAATTGAAATAAAGGTACGCGTTTTCATATATCATTTTTATTGTAATTACTTTTGTTTGAAGTTCTTATCGGTTACTTTTGTTTGAAGTTCTTATCAATTACTTTTGTTTGAGTCCCTTATTGTTAGTGACGGTATAAAAGAGTAATTTCTTCACGTCAGTTTTATCCGCATGGTATTCAGCATTACATACTTGAAAATGAAGTTAATTAGCCATCCAAGTTGTTTCGATGAGATATCTTGTCCTACAAGATTTGGTCATTTTTGCTAATAAAGATATACCTCGTCCATCAGAATTTGACCAGTTTTGCTAATGACGAGATACCTCGTCGAAACAAAACTGCCCTATTACTCCAAGGGGAAAAAGATCCAAGTAGAAAAACAATCAAACACATGAATCAACCAATGGTTTAATCATATGAATTTAAATTTTTACAAATGAAAATTGGGGCACGGTACCCCGGTTGGAAGAATAACGGATTAGAAATCGGAGGGCTGCTTGTTCGAAACTCGGTCCAACAGAATACCGCCGTGTACTCGGGGCTGGTGCACATTAAATCTGTCGTGGCCTAATGCCCTTACATTGGAGTGGTGTTGATGCGTTGGAAAATGGGGTGCCAGCTCAGGGGTTGACCGTTATTCGACTGTGGTACAAAATTACGTGGTATTATTCTCGGATCTTTCCCTTGGGGACTGATCCCAGATCGTCGTCAATGGCCCGTGTGTTTCTCCAGTACAACGTTAATTAATTACCACTACCATTACAAATGAAAATTTGAAAAACATTTCCTTATAAACGTGGTTAATTCTTACCTGGCTTTCCTAGTATTGAGATCTAAAAACAAGTCATGACTTTAACTTTTGAGACAGACGCGCTATCTGTTTATCATTCAAAGCACTCCCACCTAAATTCGGTTGTGGTGACTAACATCGGACAGTTGGTGTCCAATTCTTCAAGGGCAATTTTCGGACTATTTCCCGATCTAGTCACGTTATCGGAACGTAAGTACGGAAGTTCGTAACGAGTAGATTTGTTCATTACTTGTTTGATTTAGTTATGTCTGCCGTTATATGGTCCTTTAAGCGGTATTATCTTTGACTCAAGCATCATAGCAAAAAAAATTAAAATCCATAAATTGGACAAGACATGTGATATCCTTTGTACTCATATGCGTTTAATGATAACATCGTTAGTAGAAGTTAGTGTTCAATTATTGTGTGTGTTAGACTAATCTGTGAAATTGAATTTACTTAAATGATGCTACTTTTTAACTCTGATAGGAGTGTTAGTGTCAAGGCTGTGGAAGTGTTTTAATGTAACTACTGATTTTGTTTAGATAGATAATCTTTTCTATCTTTGCGATATATGGGGTTTAGTGTTATTGTGTTGGTTCTTTTTATACTTTTGGTTTATGCTTAAAATAGCGTTAATCAGCTCTAAAACAGATTTTGAATACATTGAATTTTTAGTTCAATGTAATACATCAATGATGTAAAGGATTATGCATTAATTCTTTAATACATTTTTAATGGTAGGGAGGTAGTTAATTAACGTCACACTGGAGCAACACAACGGACTATTGGCGAAGATCTGGGATAAAACCCCAAGCATTTTTAATGGAAGAAGCATGTTAACGATAATACTGGTAGTCTCCCAATCGTGTACAGTGTTGCCAATATTTATCTTGTTGTCACTGTGTTCTATATTCATGGAATAGTGCTAGATAAAAATGGCATCTGTTGTGGAGAAAATACTTCTGTTAAAATGGATATTTTGAAAGTGTCGTCTGTTACACTGGAAACACATGTATCATATATTAAACATATTCCAAGAGATTATACATAGCTTACTACGATATTGAAAGAGTTGTAAAGCGACGAATAATTATTACAATTTTTGAATGATTCATTAAAGACTGCATCGCAACATGAAGGTTGACAAAAACTTTTTTTGTTAATATAGACAATAATCAAGGTGGCGAGAAAATAAATTAATGTAGGTAATGGAATACATTTTAGGGTCAATTTCCTTAGATGAAAGTAATTATTTACGAGTAATTTTATTTTGGGATATTTAAAAAGATGCCTTCATTTAAGACATCCTTGCAACAAATGTTTAAATTGTACGATTTGTATGATTTTACATTGCAGTAATGGGTGAACCTCCACACATTTATGACATGTGTCAAGATATGAGTTGTTGAAGATGTTAGAATGAGCGACAGCCATCTTGAATAACATTCGAGATGGTCGGTATCCAGATAAGTCAAAAATACTTTCTAAAACACCAATGAAGTATTTCTAAAACAAATTATCTGTAGTCAAAATGCCTTACAGATTCAGATAGGCTGGTTGCTTGGTTTATGGGACAAGAGCCGGATCTTGCCAAGCGATGTTTTTACATCAAGTAAACGGACATATACACAAGGAAGGGTTTACTGACATAGGAGAGGAATACATACAAGGTAGTTCGAGGAATCCTAAAGATCCAGAACCATATAAAACGTTAAAGAAACAACCCGAAGAAAATGCCATTATTTCAAGAGTTTCAAACGTTGATAATTGTTCAGTTTTCATAGATTTTATTTGGTCTTCCGTTTGGTGCACCTTGATCTATTTTGTACCATGAGCCCCGCAAGCACCTCATACATCAATCCACCATCAAGCATGAAAAGATAACAATCCCATTACACCATCTTCCAAGTTTCTTTCGCTCCGCTTCAAGCTACATCAAGTCTTGCAACATTTGCTCCCAGAAAATAGTCGTCATTTCGGCGAATTTACCTTAACAAACACATCTAATCTTAAAACCTCAACAAGAACGAAAGATCTCAGCAACAGATAAAAAATAATAGGCATAAAACAGTAAATAAAATGTCCAATGTATTCGAAATCATTTCACGAGGATGACAAAAAATTCTTGAATTATATCTCACCAACCTGCTAAGGGGAATTCAAGAAAAACAACTCAAAGAAAATTTTCATTCAAAACAATTTGAAGCGCGACAACATACCACTTCCACAACACCCTGCTTCTTCGCTTCACTTCACCATACACGGTCTTGCACCATTAGCCGCCAGAAAAATCCCTTTATTTAAAGCCCCAACTGAAAGCTGTAATATGCAAAAGATCTCGGTCCACCCCCATAACCGGTATCTCAGCTATTCTCGAAACTTCGTCAGCCTATCTACACATATCGTTGAGCCCGATCATGGAAGAGGGTATGCGAACGAATGACTCATAAAAATTTTTTGTCGACCCCTGGGGGAGATACGAGGGGGTGGGGAACTGAAATGAAGGGGGGACGCCATCTCATTCCAGCATTCAGATGCATATTTGATGCGTTTTCTCGGTATCCAAATTGCGATTCGTTTGAAGGCTTTGGCATCGACCCCCTCCGTCAATGTGGAATGTTTTTCTGGAACGTTGGAAGAGTCTTTTTTTATGGGGTGCCACGGAGTCGAGAGAAGTATTTGAGGAAAATATGTGTTGGTTATGTGTTTGGAATTTAGGCATGTGCCACTTTTCCAAGTTCTGGGGATTTAGCAAGTAGGTTGTGTTGGGAATAACGACCTGGAAATATGGAATACATCAAAGCAGTTCAACTGTAGTATTCAGTGCAAATATATGAAGCGATTTGGAAAATAGCACCAGTACATTTCCAGTGAATACACAAGACAAATAATTGTATTTATTTAGGATGAAATTTAATTAGATACACTCCTCTTTTCGTGTCCAAATGATTCAAAAAAAGAAAAGTATTCATTACAAAATATGAATTAATACAGAAGTATTGGAGGAAAATATGTGTCTGTGATGTGTTTGGCATTGAGGCATGTGCCACTTTTCCTAGTTCTTGAGATTTAGCAACTAGTTTATATTGTAAATAACGACATAGAAATCTGAAACATCGAAACAGTTTAATATTCAGTGCAAACAGTGATGACATTTCACTCAAATATATCATGGAAATACCTTCATTTAGGATGGAATTTTATTAGATGGACTTACAGCTGACCATGTCCAAATGCTTCAACAAAAAAGTATTTTCTAGAAAATATGTAGGTTATAATTTTTTATCTTGTTCTTGTTTACTTGGAAATGTTTCTTAAATTTGGGGAGGTGGTGCATTATTTTGATGTGATTCCAAGTAGTTTAGGGGGCCATAAAATAACTTTCACTTTTTGGAGGCATCAGTAGCTAAATAATGGAGTGGAACCAAATTTGGTATTGAGACTTTTGAAGACATAGGAAGATGTATACAGTGAATTAATATTTTAGTACCAAACGTCACCGATGGGGGGAATTTGACGTTGTTGAAGTCGAAAGCAGTCGAAAATTTGCATAGATCATACTTTTTTGAGCGTATAATCCTACGGTTCAGTAACTTATACCATTACCGGTGGGAATTATCAAGGAATGCTGGATACTTTTTCATACCTCAATTGCAGGAAGGAAATTTTTTGGACTCGATCATGCAGTATGAAGCACGGCCACACATTCACCATTGGGTAATGCTCTTTCTACTCCAACATTTCAGAAATGAGTTATCAGTAAGTTCTTTCAGGCACACGGCCGGCATGTTTCCTGGACATCACTCCATGTGACTCTTGGCTGTGGGGGTACTTGAAGTCCAGTGTGTATGTTAGTGGCATTTTCAACTTGAATGCCTTGAAAGAGAACATAAAACAAGATGTTATGAACATCCAACCCGACTCATTACTCTCAACTGAAGATGCCGCACACCGAATACAAAATTTGTTGTACACAAGAAAAGTCAGCATATTGAAATTAGTCTATGTGGTAATGGAGAACCTAATTCTGGTGAATGAAAGATTGTTACCTGTGTATTGAATCTTTGTTAATGTATGTGTCTATTACCAAATTTTTTAATTGCAGCGTTCCACATATCTAGGCGGAATTAGTGGCGTGGTTGTTGCTTAAGCAGTCAAAGCTTTGCACAATCCATTTTATCTGCATTTGATGCAAATGTTCGATTGTTTTCGACTCCAACAGTGCCAAATGTCCCCCCATTGGTGACTTTTGGTGCTTAAGTTGTTATTTGGGGATTACATTTCCCCATGTCTCAATACCGAATTTGGTACAAATATTCGATTTAGCTACAAATGCCCCCTAAGAATGAAAGTTATTTTATGGCCACTCTCTATTTGATGAATATAATATTTGTATATATTTGGTATTTTGGAACCTATGCTTGCGTCATTTTCTAAGTCCTCTAGACTTAAAAACGAGGTTGCTTTGGAAAAAATGACCTTTAAATCTGGAGCACATCAACGCTTTAAACTGTGCTGTTTAGTGTAAAAAACTTATGTAAACATTTAGAAAATAGTATAGGATATTTCATAAAATACATAGAGCAAATATTTTTATTTATTTGGGATATGTAAGAAAGAATGTTTTTGTTATTTCTGAATACATGTCCAGTTGATTAAACTTCAGGCTGACACGAACAGAAGGTTTTTATTTCTACGAACATCACAGCTACTTTCAAGTTAAATGGATAGTGGTAAACAGAAGAATGAATGAGAGTAGCAATGTGAAAATTGAAAATTTCGCAAATCAAACAAACAAAATTTCGGAAAAAAATTGAATTCCGAATAGGATTTCAGAAGATATCTCTATTCATATTAAAACACGAGTTTCTATCACCAGTGTATTAAGAATTTAAAATTAAGTTGGGAACAAGTTGAAAATAATAGTGGTAAATATATGTTACATTAAAGTTGAATTTGTTTTGAGCATTATTTAAAAATTTTAAAACATCGCCATTACTTTTAGGAAAACCCAATACTCTACATATTATGACCTATGGATAACTAAAATCATGAGGATTTACTGCTCGCATAAAATTGAATAGTTTCAATTAAGAAAATGTGTCTTCTAGAAATGAGCTTTTAAATTATTTAAGACTTCATCTTATAGTATTAGTGAGTGCTCACTATGGGGTGGTGTTACTCATTTTTCAGTACCGAGGTATCAATAATGGAATACAATACAGGTTATGTATGTGGGATGGCTCTAATCACTTTAGGATGAGTTTGCATCCAGAATCTCTACTTTAGCAAAAGGGATAAAAGCGACATAATTAACAATTAAAGAGTTTATTTACAAATAAAGGGGGAATATTTACAGATTAAGAATAGTTAACAATTTCACCCTTCATCGTTAGACATGACCGTACGCCATCCTCTTCTCGCGTCATCGCTCTGCAACTGTCTCTGGAATCTCTCTCTGGGAAAATCGCCCTACGCCAGTCTCTCTAGACTTGGCGACGCTTTTTCATTTCCTGTATTACACAGAGGGAGTGGCAGATGGAATGCTGATCTTTAAAATATTACCCACACTCGTCCATCTTGACATAGCCGGGACCTCCGGCTATACACGAAATGGGAGTATGACATCATCACTACCTGAAAAATATAAAAGGAAAAGAGAAAGAAAGCGAAAGAAAAATGTCATAGTTGAGCATGTTTGGGGTGCTCTTGCACATTTTTTCACAATGCAGCACTTTTGTACAACGGTGGGTTGATTTCAGAGTCTTCGTGCAGCGTTCTGTTGAAAAGCATCGTTTCGTCGTGTGCAGTGCAAACATTGTTACTGCGAGAGTTCTTCGTGTGGCCGCCTTGAGTAGAAGCTGCATTCGTCGTTGTCTTCATCGTCGTGGAGTTCTGCATCGCAAAAATCGATAACACAGAAAAACAAAAGTTGTTGGAAAAAATATATATATAAATTGTATAGTTCAGTTTTGTGAATGTGGTGCAATGTTTTTTATTGAACCAGGCTTTCATGTGGTCGGCTGCAGTTGAAGTTTGGTTGGGTACATCGTGTTGACAAATTTTCTTGACTTCAAACCGGTCGTTTGGGAGAGCTTTAACAATTTGGTATGAACCATAAAATTTTGGACGGAGTTTAAGGCCAGTTCCAAACTGTGTTCGTTTGATGGCCACTTTGTCGCCGATGTTGTATGAATGCGCTGGTTTTCTTCGTTTGTTGTACTGTCGTGTATTTTCTGCTTGAATTTTTAAGATGTTATGTTTGGCTTCATCGCGAAGAATGGGTTTATCGTTCATTGTGGCTTGTAGACATTCATCTTCTAATATTTGTTTGATTGGGATGTCATCTTTAACTTTCATTTTTACTCCAACTAGGAGTTCAAAAGGTGCAAATTTAGTACTTCTGGATGTGGTACTGTTGATTATGCATTGTATTGTTGTGACGTGTTTGAACCATTTAGTGGGTTCGTGTATGGACAATTTTGTCAAAACTGGGATAAGAGTTTTGGGAACGTTCAACTTGGCCGTTGCCTCTGGGTACCCCGGTTGTTATTAGTAAATGTTCGCTATCTTCTTTACCATGAGTTTCGAATTCTTTGGAGGTAAAAGCACTATCTCTGTTAAGAATTATTCTACTAGGGTTTCCGAAAATGGTTTTCTGAAGTTTGAGCTTTTCAAGAGCACCATTTGCTGAAGTTGATTTAGGAATTTCATCTTTTAAAATTGTGTTCATTTTCAAATCTGCAGTTTCTGTTTGGTTTGTAATTACTAACTAATTCTACGATATGGCGTCTGTGTTCTTGATCTTTGATGTGGGAGACCTCCATTGGGTCCAAATTAACTGCATTGGTCATTTAAGTCAGGTTGTTGAAATCTGAATTGGAGTTTTCTCGAAGTAATTTGTTGTTTCTGCAAATTTGAATAGTTCTTACACGTGGTATTTTTGTATGTACTCGTATGATACCATTTGTAAAATTAAAAATTACTTGATTGAGAATGTCCATTCCAATCACAAAATTATTGCATATGTCTGTAAGGACGTAAACATTTGTCGATGTAATTACATCATCAATACGAATTTGGGCATTGAAATATCCAATAGGATTAATTTTATCACCACTTATACCCATTATTGATATATTGTCTGTAATCAATGTAGTGTTTTCGAGCGTGTCGTATAATTCTTTGTTGATCATTGTCACCTCGCTACCTGTGTCAATTAAGGCAATGTGTTCTGAATCGTTGAGGATAACATTCTTTTGAAGTTTTCGGGAATCAGCAACTAGAATAGTCTTTACTTCACGTGTTTTGGGACAGTCTCTTGCAATGTGTCCATTAAAAGAATTACATTTAAAACAGTTCTTATCTTTTAATTTATCGGGACAATCAAAAGATTTGTGTTCCGTTTTCCAACAATTGTAACATCTATTTTCATTTGTCGTAGGTCTTTCAAATATCGATGAGGGAGGCTTCATCGATATTTGAACGATTAGCAATTTGTATCATTGCAATTAAATATCCAGAAAGTGACTCAGTAATTTTAAGTTTACGGGAACTTAAAATTTTATGTATGTCAATCGATGATACCTGAGAACTAAATTCCAAAAGTAATTCTTTCGATTTATCAAAAGTAAAAATTTGTTTCAAAGTTGATACAAACAGTTTGGCAGGATCAGCTAATGCTTTCTTAGTAAACAAATTTTTTTGTTGATCGGAGGTGATATTATAAAAAGTAAACATTTCTTCTATCTCATCCAAAAATAAATCAATGGAATGTGTATCTCTTCTGTTAAATACATGAACAGTTTCAATGGTATCTTTCAATGAAAAAAACACTCCACCATGAGTAGGCATAGATAAACACTCTTGAAAAGAATTTGTTGCAAAAGGAAATGAAATACTTTTTCGCAGAGCGTGAATCATAGGTTCGTTTGAAGAAAAAGACTTCTTCGTTTCGATTAAGTATGGGATGGGGTAAGCCAGAATTACTGATGTTTTGATTAACGGGTTGTTGATACATAACAGTTCCGTTTTTGAATGAATCAGCATGAGAAACTATTTCAGCCGTTGCGTTGGGACGAGAAATTGTTTCGTCTTCACTTTCGTCAGCGTCAGACTTGGATTGCGCACTTTGATCTAGGTCTAAATAAGATAATCCAAACAAGATTCGATCAGTTAATTCGTCAATATCAGCTGTCACTTCAAGGCGTAGAATGTTGGCAATTGAAATAAGATCGGAGAAAGAGAATTTTTGAAGAACTGTTTCTTTTTTCAATTTAGATCACAATCGGATGGAAGACAAGAAAATTTTCTCAAATCTGATCTGTTAAGTCTTCCATTGTCTGTTTCAAATACCAAAGAATGAAAAAGTTTGATATTTTTGGTAGAGGCTGATTTTATGCTTTCGCGCATCCTGGGGATATCACCGAGAGTTTTTGCCATGATCACGGATAACAAAACAATTTTCTCAAAAAAGAAATTTCGTACTCACAGTTTAGACGGTCTCGCAGCTAGGTAATCCAATCAGCTTTTGTCACAGTGTAGATGTTTTTAAAACGATGTAAACCAATCAGGTTGCTTTCGGTTTCAAACACACAATAGTTCTGTAAGATAATTCATCACTCGAAGTCTACTTAATTAACATTGTGGTCACTTCTGTTTCCTGTCACTTCTGGTATTCTTTGCGGCAGGTTTATCTAGGTAGGGGTTCTGCTCGGAGAAACACGGGCCGAGCCCTCATGTGGGATGGCTCTAACCACTTTAGGATGAGTTTGCATCCAGAATCTCTACTTTAGCAAAAGGGATAAAAGCAACATAATTGACAATTAAAGAGTTTATTTACAAATAAAGTGGGAAATATTTACAGATTAAGGGGACACGAAGAGATTTTGAACAATTTTTTTTGTTTTCATATGTGTAGCAAAATTTTTTAGTATACTGTATTGAAATGCACTTAAAATGAATATTTCAGGCGGAAAAATTTAATTTTACAAAAGCAATAATTCAGAAATTTAATTTTTTTGAAAAAAAATCAATATTTTAAAATCCCTACTACTTTTTTAAATATGATCTTTTTAATTTTTTTTACACTTTTCTATTCATTGCAGTATTTTACACAATTCTGTGCATGGGTTTGCATGTATTCTGATTATTCATTTTTCTAGAATTTTTTTTTCTAAAAATACTGTGCAAAACTGTAAAAAACAAGATAATTTTAGTTTGTCAATTTAAAAAAAACTTTTCATCCAAATTCTTATCCCATGCACAGGATTGTCATTTATACTATTGTGAACAACTACAAAAAGTTTCAAGCCTCTAAATTAAATTTTAAAAAAGCCATAGCAATTTGAGTACTTCATAGTCATCAAAAATAGAAAGCTGAGAAAAAGCCATTTAAAATTTTAATTTTTGGTTTCGATTATTTACATCCAAGAGAAAAAACTTAAATAATTCCTAAAATAATGTTGCTAGAGCTATGAAATTTTGCACACATATTCAGAAGGGTTGTATATTTAAAATAAAGCAATAAAATTTGTTTCGATATTTTGATCATTTTAAGGGTACCGTGTCCCCTTAAGAATAGTTAACAATTTCACTTCATCGTTAGACATGACCGTACGCCATCCTCTATGTATGTATGCCACATGTATGTATAAGCAAATACGTTATATGCAAATTTTAAATATCCACACTTTTGTGAGAATCTTGACTGAGATTTCAAAGTAAAACAGGAATTGCTTGCAAATGGGTAATATAATTGGCTTTTTCTCGCATGCTAAATGTGTATTGTGGCAGTGTTTTTACAGCGGAACATACTTCCTGTGTGTGTTCCGGATGTGACGTCATTTGGCTTGTTTTTCGAATTCGATTTTAGCACGTCGGAAATAAAAATCCCAAAGCATGAATTTCGAATTGATATATGATAGCTAATTGGTCGACAACAGTTAGATTAAATTTTAACCTTCCTAGTGGTTGTCTCGCCAATTAATAGCGTCATTAGCAAAGCTGACTAGATCTTGATGTACGAAATATCTCGTCATTAGTGGAAAACGGAACAGATCTTGATCTCGATATCATAAAAAATTCGGCAGTAAATTGATGACTAGATACCTTATCAGGAAAATTGGTCAGATCCTGATGGCCGAGGTATCTCGCTGATACCCTTTAGAAGGATAAACGTCACCAAAACCGTAATAAACTAGGTTAACCTGATATGTAATATGCGAGACCGATAACCTTGATATGTATTAGGCGAGAGCATTTGGTTCAAAGGTAGTAAAATCTTCCATTTTATGTCTGGTTTGTTTGTTTCACTGAAAATCCCTCTTAGGATCCATGATTTATTAGTAATAAACAATTTAAATAAGCTTTTGCTTTCAGGAAACAGTTTGTTTCCTGATTATACACTTAAAAAAGTTGCCAATGACAAGCATTTGACAAAAATAACGTACTTGAAGTACTTAAAAGTAATCAATAAAAGGTAATTTTGAGTTTGAGAAACTCAGACTCCGTTAACTCCAGACATATTTAAGTACTTAAAGTACTTTATTTTCAAGTAGGTTTTAAAGTTAAAAGTTAACAAATAATCTCTTCCTAAAGTTTTAAGAAAGTGCATAATTTATTTTGAGCTCTAAAATAATAAATAGCCTACTTAAGGTTGCAAGAAAATACTACAACTTTAGGTGCAACTACGCAGTTTCTATAAAACTTTTGAAATTAGATAAAAATCTTGTTGAAGCCTGAAATTTTACTTTTTAGTCTTAAATTAAATTTTTAACGTGCTTAATTTTCATTTCAGATCTCATTAAATAAATCTGATAAAATAATTTGACCATATCGGTTTTCAGCAGGAACTCATTAACTGACAAAACTTTATTTTACAGCTCTTTAAAGAGTAATTATTATATATTAGAGTAAAAACAGATAAATTAAAAGCATTTTGATAGTTATACATTTTTTAAACTTATTATACTATGACATATTATTTCTCATCATAAAAATAGGCATTTAGGGACTCCAAAAAATGTCAGTTAATGGGTTTCTGCTCTAACCGACCATATGAGAAATTTCAAGGCCCGTGGAAGCCCAGTTGGATGAGTAACGGATTATCAACCAGTGGGTTTGAAACTGGGTCCAACCAAAGACCGTTGTGCACGCAAGGGCTGGTGTACGTTAAATCTGTCGTGGCTTCCAATAGCCTCGCGTTGGCATGATGTGGAAATTCGGAAGGTGGGGTGCCAGCTCAGGTATCAGGTTGACCTTGTCATCTGACAGATTAAATATTTACTTTTAGTCCTCATCCAATATGAATTCCTGGTTGCACTGCTGGATAGAGAATGAATATAATCTTAAGGAAGGAAATAGCCTATTACTTTTAATAAGTTATACTAAAGTGCAATACATTATTTTATATATATAACATAGCTAACTTTTCACTATTACACAATCTAGAAATATTAATAGATCGAGCATTTGGATTGACTGATATGACGTCACTTTGCTTACTATAATTATTTCTTAAACTTAATGCCTAAGTGATCTAAAAAAGCATTTTTAAAAAGATATTTAAATGTTATTTTGTACAGAATTTATCTGTCTCGAATTAATTCTTCATAAAAATTGAAATTCTAATTTTAGTCCTCCAATATGAATTCCTGGCTGAACTGCTGAATGGATGTATAGATGAAATAAAATTCAATAAGTTGCACTAAATTGTAATAAATTAGTTTATATAAATAGGTTTTTCATACGTACCAAATCTAGAAATTGAAATCGTAATTTCAAATGACCCCAATTACATTGCATTCAACGCAAACAATATCAAACAAGACTGTCACCAAGAAAGAGTAATGGATCACTGTAATTAAAAAATCAACTATTTTACCAGTAATTAACTAAGCTTCTGGGAAACCATCAAATATTTTAATTACTGCACTCTTCAATTAAGAAATATAAAGTCATTTCCTTCCAAAAAAAGGGGTGATTACTGAACGGGGCCTCAATCTCTTAAGTGTTATTTTTCGGTAATTAAACTCCGCATGTGAAAAAGAAATGAAATTTCATCATTTCGCTCGCATAAAGAATTACTAGTGTCTTGCCTTTTTGCATACGACGAGTTTTTTAAGCGATTTTACGAGCCTTATGGGGAATTCAGAGTTCTGTACCTAATGTACTTTTCTCATTAACCGGTAGGGTAAATATGAAATTTTACGGTACTGAATCTATTGAATGAATTTGAAAGGAATGTAATCGAAAAGTATAAAAACTTTAAATAAACTTATGTGATCAGAGGATACGTTTTAAGTACTTTGGGAAGTAAGGATCGTTAAATGATGCATGTTAAATGTAACTTTAAAATTGCCATGAGACATTTTTGGGTTTCTAAAATTTTAATCAGTAGCTTTTGTGTACTCTTACTGTGGTAATTAGATTTCTCGGAGTCTAATATCATCGATTCATTAGTCAAAAAAGAGTTATGAGAAAATTAAGTAGAAAGATTCTCATTTTCACTCAATGTGAATAGTATTTTATTATTTCAAGAATTCTTTGTTCACTTTTTCTATTTATTCGCTTTATAGATTATTCAGACAGGTTCTTTCATTACATTTCTTTGCCCTGCTGCAGCAAGTTATTAATAAATCGCAGTAAATAATGTACATTTATTCATTTGTTTATGTGCTTGTCAAGTGAATTTTATAAGCGTAATTCTCAAAAAGAAATCTAGCCTTCAAGCAAAAAAATGACTTAGTGGAAACACACTTCATAAGTCTAAAGATCATCACTTTCTGGTCTAGAAAACTAAAAAATATTTTAAAATTTCGACTTAGTGGAAACACACTTCATAAGTCTAAAGATCATCACTTTCTGGTCTAGAAAACTAAAAATATTTTAAAATTTCGACTTAGTGGAAACACACTTCATAAGTCTAAAGATCATCACTTTCTGGTCTAGAAAACTAAAAAATATTTTAAAATTTCGACTTAGTGGAAACACACTTCATAAGTCTAAAGATCATCACTTTCTGGTCTAGAAAACTAAAAAATATTTTAAAATTTCGACTTAGTGGAAACACACTTCATAAGTCTAAAGATCATCACTTTCTGGTCTAGAAAACTAAAAAATATTTTAAAATTTCGACGTAGTGGAAACACACTTCATAAGTCTAAAGATCATCACTTTCTGGTCTAGAAAACTAAAAAATATTTTAAAATTTCGACTTAGTGGAAACACACTTCATAAGACTAAAGATCATCACTTTCTGGTCTAGAAAACTAAAAAATATTTTAAAATTTTGACTTAGTGGAAACACACTTCATAAGTCTAAAGATCATCACTTTCTGGTCTAGAAAACTAAAAAATATTTTAAAATTTCGACTTAGTGGAAACACGCTTCATAAGTGTAAAGATCATCACTTTATGGTCTAGAAAACTAAAAAAATATTTTAAAATTTTGACTTAGTGGAAACACACTTCATAAGTCTAAAGATCATCACTTTCTGGTCTAGAAAACTAAAAAGTATTTTAAAATTTCGACTTAGTGGAAACACACTTCATAAGTCTAAAGATCATCACTTTCTGGTCTAGAAAACTAAAAAATATTTTAAAATTTCGACTTAGTGGAAACACACTTCATAAGTCTAAAGATCATCACTTTCTGGTCTAGAAAACTAAAAAATATTTTAAAATTTCGACTTAGTGGAAACACACTTCATAAGTCTAAAGATCATCACTTTCTGGTCTAGAAAACTAAAAAGTATTTTAAAATTTCGACTTAGTGGAAACACACTTCATAAGTCTAAAGATCATCACTTTCTGGTCTAGAAAACTAAAAAATATTTTAAAATTTTGACTTAGTGGAAACACATTTCATAAGTCTAAAGATCATCACTTTATGGTCTAGAAAACTAAAAAAAAATTTTAAAATTTTGACTTAGTGGAAACACACTTCATAAGTCTAAAGATCATCACTTTCTGGTCTAGAAAACTAAAAAATATTTTAAAATTTCGACTTAGTGGAAACACACTTCATAAGTCTAAAGATCATCACTTTATGGTCTAGAAAACTAAAAAATATTTTAAAATTTTGACTTAG
This sequence comes from Meta bourneti, assembly GCA_933210815.1. Classification (NCBI taxonomy): domain Eukaryota; kingdom Metazoa; phylum Arthropoda; class Arachnida; order Araneae; family Tetragnathidae; genus Meta; species Meta bourneti. The sequence goes on along the minus strand of OW119932.1, from coordinate 68,316,774 downwards.
TGGAAACACACTTCATAAGTGTAAAGATCATCACTTTATGGTCTAGAAAACTAAAAAAATATTTTAAAATTTTGACTTAGTGGAAACACACTTCATAAGTCTAAAGATCATCACTTTCTGGTCTAGAAAACTAAAAAGTATTTTAAAATTTCGACTTAGTGGAAACACACTTCATAAGTCTAAAGATCATCACTTTCTGGTCTAGAAAACTAAAAAATATTTTAAAATTTCGACTTAGTGGAAACACACTTCATAAGTCTAAAGATCATCACTTTCTGGTCTAGAAAACTAAAAAATATTTTAAAATTTCGACTTAGTGGAAACACATTTCATAAGTCTAAAGATCATCACTTTATGGTCTAGAAAACTAAAAAAAAATTTTAAAATTTTGACTTAGTGGAAACACACTTCATAAGTCTAAAGATCATCACTTTCTGGTCTAGAAAACTAAAAAATATTTTAAAATTTCGACTTAGTGGAAACACACTTCATAAGTCTAAAGATCATCACTTTCTGGTCTAGAAAACTAAAAAATATTTTAAAATTTCGACTTAGTGGAAACACACTTCATAAGTCTAAAGATCATCACTTTCTGGTCTAGAAAACTAAAAAAATATTTTAAAATTTCGACTTAGTGGAAACACACTTCATAAGTCTAAAGATCATCACTTTATGGTCTAGAAAACTAAAAAAATATTTTAAAATTTTGACTTAGTGGAAACACACTTCATAAGTCTAAAGATCATCACTTTCTGGTCTAGAAAACTAAAAAATATTTTAAAATTTCGACTTAGTGGAAACACACTTCATAAGTCTAAAGATCATCACTTTCTGGTCTAGAAAACTAAAAAATATTTTAAAATTTCGACTTAGTGGAAACACACTTCATAAGTCTAAAGATCATCACTTTCTGGTCTAGAAAACTAAAAAATATTTTAAAATTTCGACTTAGTGGAAACACACTTCATAAGTCTAAAGATCATCACTTTCTGGTCTAGAAAACTAAAAAATATTTTAAAATTTTGACTTAGTGGAAACACATTTCATAAGTCTAAAGATCATCACTTTCTGGTCTAGAAAACTAAAAAATATTTTAAAATTTCGACTTAGTGGAAACACACTTCATAAGTCTAAAGATCATCACTTTCTGGTCTAGAAAACTAAAAAATATTTTAAAATTTCGACTTAGTGGAAACACACTTCATAGTCTAAAGATCATCACTTTCTGGTCAAAAAACTAAAAAATATTTTAAAATTTTGACTTATTGAGTTTCGACTTGTGAAACGATGATAAATCAGAGTAATGATCATACGAGTAAACAAAACGTTTGTCTGTTTCTGAGATTATCTCTCTGTACGTCTAATATATACATATATCTTTAATTAAAGATTTTTATTTACAAAGGTAAGCGAGGAATATTTGCAGTTTCAACATCGTTTTGCAATCGTTACAATTCAACATTGGGTATTCGTTAGGCATGGCCGTAAGCCATGCTCTATTCGAGTCATCCCTTTTGCAACTCTCTGGAGTCTTTGGGTAAATCCTCCCACGCCAGCCTGTCTAGACGTGGCATAGGAGGATTTTACCAGAGACTCCAGAGTCAATATATATATAATGTATATATATTGACAACAAATAAGCATGTATAGTAGTTGCCATAGATGCATTTGTAGATGGCATCCCTTTCTCCTGGCTAGCTTAACAACCTTGCGGCAAAATAGACTTCACAATATCGTCAGCCTTCTCACTGGATTCACACTCTATAATTCCTTGTGAACATGCACTGTATAATTCCTAAAATACGATCTACACAAATTCAATTTATGTTGCAAGGCAAAGGATTATTGACAATGGTCCGAGATTCAACCTGAAGGGAAAGATTCGAAGGGAAAGACGGTCCGGGATCATCCTCCGAAGGGAAAGATTCGAGGACCACACCATGTAATTCTGAACCACGGTCAGATGACGAGGTAACACCTGAGATGGCACCCCACTCTCCAAACTTCCACACCACGCCAACGAGAGGACATTTGAGGCCACGACAGATATAACGTGAACCATCTCCCTTTGTACAAGACGGTGTTTGGTTGGATTTGAAGTCGCAACCCTCCGGTTTCTAATCCGTTACCCTGCCAACACGGCCCTATCCCATTTTCAGAATTTTTTATACAACTTCCCTCGAATTTGCCTGCTTAAGTCTCCGGTGAGAACATTTTTTTAATTCCACTATATTAATTAGGGTTGCGGTAGCCTGGTTGGAAGAGCAACGGATTAGCAAACGGAGAGTTGCGAGTTCGAAACGAACCAAAGACCATCGTGTGGAAAGGCGGTTGGTGCACGCAAAATCTGGCCTCAAATGTCCTCTCGATGGCGTGGTGTGGAAGTTTGGAGAGTGGGGTGCCAGTTCGTGTTACCTCGTCATCCGACCGTGATTCTCACTTCTTCCCTTGGGGATTGATCCCGGACCGTCGCCAATAGCCCGTTGTAGTTTTCTACTGCTACGTTAATTAAAATATCTACCATATTAATTAAGCCACATTTTGCTTTGTAGCGCTATTCATTATCTATTATCAGAAGTGAAAACAGAGTTAAACTGATTTAATGACAGACTGAATAAAAACATGATTAAAGACACCAGAAAAGCTATTCCTATATAGGATTAAGATAACCAAATTTGTATTACTGGACTTGTAAGACTTTTGTTGACCCAAAAATAATTTTTTGAACGAAAAAGGCTTTTAATAAACTCATTAATGTTGTCGGAAATGCTAAGCATCAAAGAAATAATGAGAAAAAATGAACAGACCGGATGAAAAAAGTTAATAAATAAAACCATATGCATTATAATTGGCAAAAAGTGAAGATTGTTATTTGTTTTCATAAGCTGTTTATGCCAGCTAAACTATCGAAATGAGAACAAAATTCATCTAATTAATACATTCGACCCCAAGGCATGAGAATTGTCCAACTTTTCTGTTTTAATGAATGATATCGAGCCAGTATTTTTTTAAATACGATTTGCAGTGATTTTTATTTGTTGCAAAACTTATCTAGTCAGCAGATTTAGAGTAATTAGTAATGTTTTTATGTACTTATGAATGTTTAGATATGTTTTATGTAGTACTTAACACCGTAATATCGACATTCATAAAAATATTTCATAACAAAATCTTATAATTAATCAAAGAATTAAATCTAATTAAAACATAATTTTCTTTTCATTATAAATATTTGATTTACATAATATGTGTCTACAAATAAGTATATTACATTATTTATTACTATAAAAAAGATGTCCTAAACACAAATTCATCCAATTAATGTTTTTATTCTTATTCAAATCCTTTTGACAGTAGCTTTAGGAACTACTTCTCTTCAAAGCCTTTGCATTGAAAAAGGAGATTTTGTGATAAGTATCCCGAGTTCAAGTTCATAAGCCAGTTGTCCAAATGACTTTTAAACCTGACGAGATAATTTTCAGATAAATAATACCACGAAAGTTGTCACGCAATTAACCATCCTGCTAGTTGGCTCAACTAGGTATCTTGTCATTAGCAAATCAAATGTCATTAGCATTCGAAATCGTCATAGGAATAACATTGCGTATTTATACGATCAATATCAGACCAATTCACATTAAATTTGGTACATTCAACCTGTAGAATTCTGCGGGACACATAGCTATACTATATTAACCCCGTTCGATTTATCCTGGGTCTGCAGGGGATAAAAAGAATTCGAAATCTCCATAGGAGCCATATAGAGTAAGATTATGATGAATTATAAACAATTCAACCCAAGCAAAGCCGGGTAATTCAGCTAGTGGCTTATAAAGTACATCTCCGGTTTCATAATTTAGTTTTCTATAGTCATTTAAGATGGGAATACAGCATATTAGCTTCACCTCAACATGTTCTTAACTTTCATAATTTTTAATTTGTTTCCAAGGGTGACTACTTGTCTTTTAAATATCATATTTTATAAGTCTCACCAGTGTTACATTAAGTCTGTTAAAACAATTGAATCCAAAACTTGTATAAAATGTAATTTACTACAAATTTGTGTATCCCATATTTTTTGCTATGAATTTTCGATTGTGGGAGCGCATGGTCTTGTCGTATATCCGTTTGTAGACAAATCATAACACAGTGAAAGTCTAGAGTCAATACACAAAATGAAATCGAAATATCATTTCATAAAATATGTTGTCACAAATATATGGTGACATCTCGATCCAAGAGAATTCCAGACTCATATCACAATCATCGCAGTCCATAACAAAATTTCGCATATCTATAATATAAAATACACATTTCAATAGGTTTACGTTCTTCTTACGCAAAGAGCACACTAGGCTTAACGAATGGCGAACACTGCATTTTTCCTATGTTCATTGTTTGAAATAGGAAATCTCAGAAAATGTCAATAGGTATTGTGTGTGTGCATATACAAATGCGAATATCGAATATCAGGAAGATCAACACTTCCAACAAAATATGTTTTTCATTTGTTTCCCTTCCACATAAAGGTGGACACTACGGTCCTTGTATGATCGTGTTTCGCCCATTGAAATACGGACCTCTGGATTTAAGTATATGGACTACTGAGAAATTCGACGCCAAGAATGAAAAAGCGTCGATTTTTTCGATTTCTGCTGTTATTACGATGGGGAATTCGACAGCGTTATGAAAAAGTGCCGAATTGGTAGAAACGGGTGTGTTGGATTTCTTACGGGTGGGAGACATGGGGGAAGATAGGATGTTCTCTAGAGTTTAATACTCGAGTAAATAGATATGGTATGGCTGGAGATCGAAATGCTCCTGCTTTGTCAGCATTTTAGCTTGTCTTTTACTGGATTGAGAGGATTAGCTATAAGTAATTTCGATTTGAAATCATCTCTTGGTGATATTTTGGTCACATTCAAGAAGTGACACAATAAGGCAATCTGAAATGGCATATATTTCAGTTAAATAACTATTGATAGATATTTTGGTGGAATTGTGTGAACCAATCTTCTCTTGAACCTATACTAGAGATAAACACTTTTTCTTAAGTATGCATTAAATATGTATTTCTTAAGTATGTATTTTCTACATTAAGCTCATAATTAAGTTAACAAGTAATGGCTAGATTTTCGTCGAAATATATTGCATCAATCTTTTCTTGAAACCATGGAAAGGGGTACAAACTCAGATGTTGACCTCGTCGACTGAACCGTGGTTCAAAATTACGAGGTGCTGTCCTCGGATCTTTCCCTGACCGTCACCAATAGTCTGTCGAGTTGCTCCAGTGTGAAGTAAATTACAATACCAAATCTCAACCTCTTGAAAATAGATTAGTAATATAAACTTTTCGCAAGTTCATCTTTGTATTAAACGCATACTTTGGTTATAAAATAATGATCAGAATTTGGTAGCATTCGGAGCAGATTTCCACATGAAACTATGCTGAAGGAATATACTTTGATTAAGTTTATCATTGTTATTTATCTTCTATTATTTCCTATCAATTTATCTATTATTTCATGATGCGCTTGCATGGTTAAATATTGTAAATTATCTTTCTGATGTGGGATTCTGTCACAATTCTCTTTACCTTATATTGCATCTTGATACACGAGTTCGATGTATTAATGCCTGTTTCAAGATGTTTTCTATAAACCAGCGTAGCAATATACATGAAATGAACATTAGAAAACAAATTAAGAATAGAAGATGAATCACAAATTTTCTTTAAGAATTCTAAAATTGTTCTCTCTCATGATACGTTCCAAAGTTTCTTCCCCATCAATGCTAATAAGATACTTGTTGGAGTCAGCCGGGTGAAGACGAGTCAAGTAGGCCTTCGTAATAATGTTGTCTGTTCTTGCTTTAACGAAAAGAAAGAGGCAATTGCTCTAGGGATTTTTGGAAGTAATGGAGACCCTTAGGCTCACTCTGAAATTAAAAAATGGCGATTCTTCCAGTGTTTCTATAAAAAGTACACTCGTGATCGAACCTCTCTTTAAAAGTTTTACAAAATTGTGCTCATTCCCTTTTGTCTTCCTTATACTGTAAGATTCTTGTAGCATAACAGCTTCACCTTGAAATACCGATCTTTAGATTTAAATATACGGACTGCTTAGAAACCCGAAGTCAATAATGAAAAATCGTAGATATTTCCGATTTCTATTGTTATTATGATGAGGAATTTCGAGTGTTACTCAAAAGTGCTGAATTGGTGGAAACGGGTGTATTTGGTTTCATAAGGGCTCCAAGGTTCAAGCTTCTTGGTATGGAAAAAAAATTGGATGCTCTTTAGAGATTAATACTCGAATAACTAAATATTGTTGATCTTGGGATCGAAATATTGCAACTTCTTTTGATATTTTGGCTTGCCTTTTACATCATGGAAGATTAGCTCAAAATACATCTGTTGTGTAATCATCTCTTGGTGTCTCTCTTGGTTTTGTTGAGTAATCACCTCTGTTTTGTTGTGTAATCATCTCTTGGCTTTTCTTGTGTAATCATCTTCGAAGTGCACCAAAGTAGCAATCTAAAATGGCACATGTTTCATCTAAGTAACAATTTCTAGATTGGTTTTGGTGGTAGTATTTGGATCGATGTCGCCCTTAAACTAGACAGACAACACAACTTTCCCCAAGTTCGTATCTGCATTATTCGCATACTTCAGTAACACAACTATTGTCAGATTTTGGTGGCATTTAGACTAATTCTTCTTTTGAAACTAGGCTGATGGATCATGTTTTGATAAAGGTTTTCATTACATAATGGACGGTACAGACGGAGTATACTCGCGGTTTCATGCTATTTCTTACGGTCACTCGGTTTGAAGTCACGTGGTTGTGGGAAAAAGCATGAAGACAAATGTGGGACAATCGCCAGTATGTGCTTCGATAGCCAATCGACCCAAGTCGATTCGTAAGCCCACGTGACTTATCCTTCGAAGATCTTACGACAGAAATTCCACTCAGATGCTCCGTCTATTTCATTGGAAAATCGATGACGGCACCAATGACTACGTCACAACTAAGAATACGATTTTTTAGCCAATAGCTGGTTGGTGAAAAACCAGTAGATACATAGTTGGTTGTATTGGATTTTATGACTCATGGGCCATATTTGGCCAAAGTGTGCCAAATAAATGGACATGCACACAAAGAATGTTTTCAATGATACAGAAGAGAGAAATAAATCCAAGGAGGAATCGAATCTGCACCGCCTACAACTTGCATGTTGCAAGCTCAAAGGACAAAACCACTGAGCCGTATGACTCCAAGAAAAATAGATATATCATTGCTTACAAAATGGATCCATTCAACGATTTATATTAGAACTTTTTAAAAACTTACTCCTCCAAGTGGTTTCGACGAGATATCTCATCCATCAAGTTCTGACGAACTTCGCTACTGACGAGATATCTCGCCATTAAGATATTGCCCATTTTTTATGATGAAGAGATCGAGATCCGATATGTTTTCTTCTAATGACGCGAGACGACGAGATCTTGATGTACGAGGCATCTCCTTCATTAAGATCTGGTCATATATGCGAAAAACCTCATCGAGACTACCACCAGGAGGGTTACTTGGCATGTCAATCTTGATTTAGGCTGGAATTAATGAAATTGAAATAGAAATTAATCGTATCCATCCCAAAGTCATGTAGATGAAATTGGTAATGTAAAGTGTTTGTAGCATTATTTAAAACGAGGATGAAAACACAATACAAAGTAATTCAATGCGATACCACCAATGCAATTACCACGGCCAGGCTTTCCTTAACCTCAAACCCCACGACTTTGAATCTTCCAATAGGATCTATTTACTGTACGATCGCATGGATAAACTTAACGATTTCTCATCTGATCTGGAATTCAGTCACCATCGTCTTTGTCTTCCGCAGAATGGTACTCATTTCTTTTTCTTTTCTTTATCATTTTGTAGGGTCTAGATATATAATATCGTATTTTGGCCCTTGAAATATGGGCCGTTGGATTTTAGAAATGGACTACTGCGAAATCCGGTGTTAGGAATAAAAAGCGTTGGCATTTTCGATTTCTTCACTTTTTTCGAAGAGGAAATTCGACAGTGTTATGAGAAGCTGCTGAATTTCCAGAAATGGGAGTGTTGGGTTTCAAACGGATGGGAGTTTGGTGGCATGGAGAATGATTGGATGTTCTCTAGAGTTTAATACACGACGTCGAGAAATGGTAGATCTGGGGAACAATGTGGTGTTGCTTTCTCTGTATTCTAGATGGATTTTTAGTTTACGCAATATTGCAATCTTGATGCTAAAATATATATGGTGTGATATCTTGGTGTGGGCGTTGAAATTCAACGCCCGAATACACCTTGCATGAATTAGTTCAGCATTGCTTAGCTAAATAATAATTGCTACATTGCTTTGGTGGTATTAATCGCAGCAATTTATATTTGGATTTACAGGGTGATTCAAAACTACCTGTAGGGCTTACGTACATTATTTTCTGGACGGTACATGAAAAGAAAGTTTTGGTGATGTTTTCATTTCTTACGAATGCCTCCTCATTTTAAACTTGTAGAATTTGGGTTTAGTCATCATGGCCCTAAGGGAGGAATTGTGAACCACTCCTTCTTAGCTAACAGCGCAACCCCTCCCCGACTCATTGAAGTCATTACGGATATAGGGAAGGCCCCAAATGTTTAATCAATATGGCAGACAAAATATGGCATAGGTATCAACAAATTCGTACGGAATCGTTATTCACAGGGTTTGAAATCGAAATTTAGACATCGCCAACCACAGACTGGCAAGTTTTCTCAAATGTTCCCATGTATAACAGAAGGTACGTGCCATTCAGGTCAACCTTACATGATTCCAAATCGATGTCCTTAAAGCAGGAAACAGGTAGAGCCTTATCCCTATTTATTCGTCCTAGCATTTATAGCCTGGCTCGGGCTTAACCTCGCAGTGCCTAGTTGAAATTTCCACATAGTCTTACTTCAGTGTCCGTCATAAATTCGAATTACATGAACCTAAACGCCTTGTCATGGTCCTGATGCCTGAACCATTCTCCGGAGCCTTAGAGGTGGAGTAGGAGTTGTTTGCCATGCAAATTTACCCAAATGGATACCAATGGAGACACATCGGGTGATGATTAATATCACTAGGTTGATCTTTAATGAATTCCAATCCTTCTAGTAGGTGTATCATAAGCCTGAAGTCTAGTATGTAGGAAGAGAAATTGTGAAACATTTGGAGTTACCCGGGGTTGGGTTCACATTGGATCTCATATGGGTACCATACATCTAAGAGATACAACCCATTTATAAAGGCCAGATTCTCTCCAGACAAACATCCATACCTTACCCTTCGAAACAGGAACTTTTGGAACTAGAAGCCTACATCCTGCCCATCAAGCCTTATTGGTTTTGGGGAGGAAGGGAACAAAAAAGTAAACCTTATTCCTATAGGATTACATGTGGGTAAGCGCCAACCGGATGTGCTAGAGAATTGTTACTAATACTCATGGTCGAAATATAACCTAAACCACGTCTAAAAGACTATTTTCAAAAGTAGCACAGTCACCAACTGTTAATCTAGGATCTGTCTCACCGAGTTGCCAATACATTCTAAAATATACAAAGAACCTACAGGGTTTGTGGAGCATTGACAAGCTGGAATGTTCTCAACTACTTTCACAGAAATCATATACCTTGTGTGCCCACTTCTAAGTCTTGCTTAAGCAGTCCTATGCAGTATTTAACCTGTAAAATTCAGTAGTAACAGTCCAGCCGCTTTGTAAGAGTGTGATAAAGGACAGACTAAAGTACAGAAATGAAGACTATTTTTACAAGTCGCTCAGTGACCAACTCTTATTCATCTAGGAACGCCTCACAGAGACATTAATACATTCTAAAATATGGGAAATAGTTTTTGGGTTTGTGGAGTATAGACACGTTTGAAAGTTCTTAACTCCTTTAAAAAAGTCATATATCTTGTGTGCCAACTTCTAAGTCTTGCCAGAACAGTCTGGTACAGGATTGGACCTGAAACATTGAGTTGTGATAGTCCAGGATGCTCTGAAAGAATGTGAGAGCAGACTAAGGTAAAAAAAATGAAAGACAACAATTATGGAACAATATTTTAATTACTTTGTAAAACTTCTAGTTCTCCCACAGTATTAAGACTTAACACTCTTCCATAATAGATGGCGACACGAGACTTCGTGTGGGTAAACCTATTGGTTGTTCATATCACGTGTCCATCCGCAAGTGAATGAAGTTAGAAACTTCTAGAACATTCAGCTTCAGTGTGAGTTTGATATTTTTTAGCGATGTGACAAATTTGTATTCAAGAAACCTTTTTATCTCAAATCCCGTCCTCCCTTATATATCTAAAAGTGTCTACGTGTCCAATAAAATTTTTGTTGATGTTAAACTTGAGCATTCCTGCCATCTTAAGATGTCGCATTACTACAAACTTAATTTAACAGTTGGATAGTATTTATGCACTTAAGAGTTTCAAATCCAGTGCTCAAAGTTCCGTAGTTAAGCAGTAATGCATGCCTGGGAGAATCTACGCATGGATTGCCTTACATACTGGCCAACTGAGTTTCCGGACCCATACCGTATTGTGCAAATAAGTGTTGTCTACCTCCCCTCGAAGTTTGTAGAGAAAGTTTTTAAATACGATGTCAAGTCCAATTTTCGTCAGTTTATTTTTGAATTAATCATACATTTCATTTAAATGATAATTACCATATTATTTTAGGGGAATTTCAGCCAATATTTCTCTGGAATTTAGAATATTGTCACAGAGTTTATTTTACATAATTTTAGTGTGAATTATATTTGCATATTTGTGTGTTAGATAAAATGTATCCTAATATTGTGTTTTGAATTTATTTTGATCTTTTTCCGAAATGTATATGCTTGTATTTGAGATAAAAGGTATGTAATGGACACACAATCGATTAAATATAAAAAATATGACATTAACACTAGGCTTGAAAAGTGATTTTAAAACAATTATGATTATTCATATCGAAATTCAAGGGCGGACACAGTGTTTATTTAAAAATATTTCTGACTTAAGCAGGAAATACAAGCTCATTTTATGCGCACATTTTTCAATTACTTATAAAAGCTTTTACAGAATTGATTTGTGAGAATTGGGCATCTCTCAGGAACTTGCTTATATTGATATGTGTGTCATTCTTTAATGAATGAATTAACTTGTTTTCCTAAGGCTTCACATTATTGGTCGCATGCCAAGTATCTAGTAGTTGGACACATACTTCTCTAGATGAGTGTTTAAGCAACTGAATTGCTGCATAGTGTAGCCTTTGATGTTGCTCCTATGGAGAAATTGATTTTTGAAGCTGTTACGGGGTGAGCCTTTTAGATATCCCTACACAAATTGATTGGAAAATTCAAAAGATGCACTGAGGAAATTGTATAGTTTTATTAATTGACTTCCGGTTTGAGTAAATAGGGAAGTTTAAAATGTTTACAGAGAGAAAGAAATAGATATGTATTGTATTAGAAGGAAACATGATTATCCTAGTGATGAGGGAATTGATGTTTGGAGAGCTGTATAAATTCTCCATCTAAAATCGTGTTTGTAAATCACCTAAAATTTCGGCAGATGGTATGAAAACGTAGATATTAAAAAATTGCCCATCAAAATTTTTGTCAGATGTGTGAAAAGAAATGTGTTTATTAAAAAACTGTTCATTTAAAATTTCAGTAGAGGGTGTTAAAAGAGCAGCATAAAATACAAAATTTGCCAATCTAAACTTTCGATATATAATGTAAAAAAGTTATATATTAAAAATTTTTGGCAGATGGTGTGAAAAATGATGCTTAAATTCCAAAATATATCAATCTAATCTTTCCGCGGATGGATTTGAGAGATCCGCATAACTTTAAAAAATATTGTCCATCTAAAATTTCATAGAAGGCGTGAAAAGAGCTGTATAAATTAAAAAATAACGCATCTAAGATGTGAAATGAGCTGCATAACCTAAACAATTGCCCACCCCAAATTTCCGAAGATGTATAAAAAGAGCTCCATAAATTAAAAAACATTGAGCATCTAAAATTTCAATAAATGGTGCAAAAAGAGCTATAGCAAGTGGAACAGGCGTACACGAAGCATCAAGAAAACTATATTATCATAAAACGTCTCATATACTGCTCTTTCCACTCAATCGTTCTTGCCGTTTGTAAAAACAATAAAAGCAATGTCCAAAAAATAAAAACAGCAACCATTCTACACTTAGAAAACAATAAACTTATAACATTCTCAACACTCACTTAAAAATACAATTATTTTAAAAACTATTTATAAGTTAAAGCAATTTTGTAATTATTGTGGCTACCTGGCAACCTTGCTGTTAAGCAAACCGCTGATCGTTTGCAACGAAGTTTTGATTTGAGTGGCATCTTCGGAAGATCATGAATCATAATAAAAAGTAGTAAACATGTCAGAAGAGATATTTTCCCTCAAGGAGGAAATGTTTTCTGTGGCGGTTGATATGTAATAATTGTTGGTTATGTTATGTTAAAATTGCCTGATTTTCTCAACCACTTCACTAGCCAACACTATACTTTTCTCCTCATGGAACTAGGATCATAGAAAGTTATCATGGTACCAGGCCTCACACATAAATCAAAGCAAGTAAAATATTTGGAAACAAAAGTTTTATCTTCATTTGTTATAGTATCATTATTATATAATTTAGTTTTTCAGTAATTGTGAGTTCTATAAGCCAAGATTCACACAACATGAGCGAAAAAGTACCGATTCGAATTAAAGTTATGTCGTAAATAAGCTCCACAATCGTTCAGGAATTGTAGCCTCGGCTTATGGAACGCAAAACAATCATAAAGATAAACTAAAAACTCGAGTTATTTTCTTTTCGAAATGAACGATACAAAAAGGTCAGTAAATAGCTAAATACTAGCTTTCATGGATTTCAAGCAATACTTTTCTTAAAAATAGATAACTTTAAACACGACCCACCGCAATTAAGACAGACATCTTTTCAATAAAATTTCAAACAATCCAGAATAAATAGGCTTTACGCATTAAGATAACAAAAGAGCACGGAATTGACACGAGTCGTGTATCACCAATGTAAGGGATAAAAAGCGTAAACTGAATCAAAGCTTTATGTGATCCTTTCTTTCTCGTTGCCATTCCGGATGCAATAAAAAAGCCTAAAAAACTGGTCCGCACGCGCTCCTATTCGGTTGAAATCCTAGCGTCAAATTAAGCCGAGGCGCCTTGCTTTATCCTTGGCTATAAATTTGGGCGATAAAGAAATCCTTTAGGTTTATTGGCGACGCTTTCTCTTCCTTATCGGGTTACTGTAGCTCTAACATTACAATAGGAGCATCGCGAAAATAAAGGCTTCCCTAAAAAGAAGATTCTTTGCAAGGATACGGTTAGTTTGTGCTCATATATTTGTTCGATATCGCGTGATAGGGATCATGAGTTGGTTCTTTTCTGGAGTGATTTGGTAAATAAACTGAGGTATTTAATTTAAATAAAGTGCAATCCGACAACTTTTTATCTATCGACGTGAAGCGAATGTGTTTAGGCTTTTGTTAAATGACCGTAATTAAAGTATCTCTAGAATATGAACTACTGTTAACCCACTGTGGTTTATTTCCCCGTCGAAAACTGCGCTGTAGCACCGGCCACTAGTGCAAGAACGTGTTCAAAATCGTCACCAGTTCTGGGCACGATCCTAATTTGTGTTCCTACTTGGATCTTCATTCCCTTGGAGTAATGGGGTAGTTTTGTCTCGACGAGATATCTCGTCCTTAGCAAAAAATAACCAGGCCCTGAACGAGATATCTCGTCGAAACTCTTGGAGGGTTAAACCTCCTTGTGGTTGTCTAGTAGAGGTATCTCGTCATTAGCACTCCTGCCCAGATCTGAATGGACGAGGTATCTAGTCATGAGAAGAAAACTGCCCATATATTGTGATCTTATCATCATAACAATTTGGCAATATCTTCATGGCGAAATATCTCATTATTAGCAAAATTGGTCAGATATTGATGGAGGAGATATCTCGTCGAAACCACTTGGAAGTTTAGAAATAATACGCTTCACTGCAAAGTGAGATAAATATTTGTCTTTACATTTTTATTTCGAGTGAGGTGGGGAAGGCGTTACAAGGGCAACCGGTCCCACTGAATGTAAAACGTGCCCATGAGCTGGAAGTTCTTGATGGAGTTCGATAAATTAGTTTCAGAAGCTCTATAGTGCTTAGATATTAACTACTCCTTAAGTTGTCTGGCATCTCGTTACTATAAAACTAACCAGATCTTGATGGAAGAGTTATCTTGTCATGAGAAGAAAACTGCTCATATATTGATCGTACCATCATCACAAATTTGGCAACATCTCGATAAAGAAATATCTCGTTATTAGCAAAATTTATCAGATCTTGATAGACGAGATATCTCGTCGAAATCAATTGGAGGGTTAAAAATAATACTTTGCACTGCAAAGTGGGATAAGCATTTATCAAATAAATATTATTTCGGGCGAGGTGGGGTTAGACATAAGCAGAGTAAGCTCGTCCACTATACATAAAGCGTGCCTTCGTGCCAGAAATGATTGAACTAGTTCTATAGATTACTTTAAGTCCTAGAGTAATTCGATTTACGGTAGGGAAATTGCAGACCAAAGAACACGAATGAATTATATGTTCTTGACCCACTCATCCACTGGTAACAAGAGAACAGTACTTGGTGTGTTTTCGCGACACTATGTGGGGCAAGTGCAACCCCAATGAAATAGAACTGGAAAGTATTTTTTAAATTAAATCAATGGGGTTAAGTTTTAACTTTCTTGGTAGTTTGACTCTTCAAGTGGTTGTGACAAGGTATCTCGTCTATCAAGATCTGATCAATTTGCTAATGACGAGATATCTCGTCCACCAAGATATTGTCGATTTGTGATGGCGATGAGATCGATATCGTGTCAGTTTTCTTCTACTGACGAAATATCTTGTCATCAAGATATTGTCGATTTCTTGATGGTGGCGGGATCAAGGTCTGGTCAGTTTTCTTCTAGTGACGAAATATCTTCCATTAAGATCTGGTCAGTTTTGCTAAAGGAAAAGATACGTCCTCGAGACAAACATCAGGAAAATTTATACGTAATAATTCGCATCCTAATCTAGGCATGGGTGTTCATATCGGTTCCTATGTGGTGACATTACGAGGAGTAATCAGTTTAAGTGTTACGCGGGTATAGTAAAATCAATAATCATGCTGCCATGGAAATATGTGTGGAAATGTTAGCAATCTTACGCTTGTTTTAATATGGTATTGCTTCGAATCCCGATCAACGACTGCCTGTTCGAAGTGGTCTTGAATCCACTTAAAGCCATAAGTCCCAGTCCACTTAACCTTCCTGCAACAAAACTGCCCATAACGTGCTAAACCATCTATAATGCTGCTTTTTTATGATGGCGAAATAAAGATCTGGTCAGTTTTCTTCTAACCACGTTATTTCTCGTCTACCAAAATCCGGTCAGTTTTGCTAATGCTGATATACTTCGTCATTAGCATACATATTTATCTTGATCTCGTCATAATCAAAAAATCGATAATATCTTGTACCAACTATTGTATGAACCTGGTAGCGTCCGTACTTATTACATTAACGATCTGGTGGTAGTCTCGACGTGATATCTCGTCATTAAAGGAAAATGACTTCATCTTGATCTCATCATCATCAGACATCGGCAAGATCTTGATATTGAAGTATCTCGTCATTTGAGAAATTGGTCAGATCTTGATGGACGAGATCGAAACCAGTTGGAGGGTTAAATCAAGTGTCAGATTGCAAACATTTCGGTTGCCAGGCTACCATACTCCCTCAACAGTCCAACCATTAATTTTCCATTTCGTGAACAATCCTAAACACGATTTCACATCAACCCTCCCCACCTTTGTCTGACATCCACCTCCTTTACTGACATCCTAAAAAATGTACTTCCCTTTATCTCTAAAAGTAAATACACTTCTCAACTAAACCACGCTTATCAAATAAAACTTTAATTTTATTAACGAATAAAAAATCCTCCTTTACCATCTCTCTCCTAAACTCACTCCGTTCTTCCAAGAATAGCCTTTCCTTTTCTATCTGATAACGACGTTTTAATGACATAATAAACTTCAACTATTTTTGCCCGCCTTTTGACTGCGCCTCTGTTTTGTGGCGCAGTTTATAGTAGCAGTAAAACTAGAAATAAGTGAACTGATTAGAAAATGAGGGTGGTCTTCATTTACATTCTTTGGGGTGGCCTTTGAGACTGTCGCAGGTGGTAGTGAAGTGTTTAGTAATTATATTTTGCTTAGGTACTGTTGGGAGGTATATTATCCATGCTAATGTGAAGTGTGATAGAGAATATTGACGATAAATAATAACAGCTTTGATATACACAAAACTAATATTTTATAACACCTATCGCATGTAAAATAATCTCCTCTAAACAAAATTTCAACTTAGGTATCTCCGAGAAAATAAGAAGACTACTTTTTTACTTTAAAGGTTTTATTTTTAGATGAAGAAATATGGGGAAATGGATGAATACTTTTGTAACCCATTATATGTTTCGCTGATTAGGTAGAATCTACATTTCTCCGCCAATACAAGAAATATTTTTCCGAATACGATACATATTTTAATTAAATTGGCAGACAAATTTTGTCTAGTAAATTTCTTAAATTAACTGTTCATTGAAAATGTATTTAGGGTTAGAAATATTTAGGATTTTTTCAAATCATAAGAGAATAATTTGAATCTCTTTCGGAAGCAAAACACATTTTCAAGGACATTAAACATGTAAAAAGGACTAATTACACTTACTAAAATTATAGAATTTCTGAAGATAAAATTATTTAAAAACATTTTTATAAACATTTTAGTGATTACCTTATGTTTGCAAAAATCACCATTTTTAAACATAAGAGGTGTAAAGGTGGGAACATATATCGCACGTATATGCCTCGAATTAATTTTGAATACTAATAACCCAATAAAATATATTATGACATGTACTGCTTATCATGTCACGGTAAATTAAATTTTGAAGATTTAGAATAGGTACTTTAATTAACGTTACACTGGATCAACACAACGGGCTATCGGTGACTGATCAATCCCAAAGGGAAATATCCTAGGACAACACTGCGTAATTTCGAACCACGGTCAGATGACGAGGCTTCCACACCACGCCAACGTGAGGACATTTGAGGCCACGACGGATTTAACATGCACCATCCCCATTTGTACAGGATGGTCATTCGCTGGATTCGAACTCGCAACCCTCCGGTTGCTAATCCGTTACTCTTCCAACCGGACTACCGCAGTCCACTTAGAAAGGAATGCAATCTCAATAGCACATGATTTTTTAGTATAGTTGAAGACTTGGCGAGAAACGAAAATAAAACATACACTATTTAAGTTTTTTAACTGAACTATTTCAATTATTATTTACCTTTTTACTCTTTTAAAGAGTTGAAAATTGTAGTAGAAATCACACACACACACAAAATAAAATATAAAAGTTTATAAGAAACTGAATTAACAAACTATTTTTGTACCTCAAAAGAAATAAAGATTGCGGTGAGAAATAATAAAATATAAAAATTTCGAGGACTGTATATTGTCTGAGGGTTTCATTAACCTCTTTTAGGTGCTGTATCTGGTCTACGGGAAGGAAAATATATTTGGAAGACCGTATTTGAACTGCAGGCCACATAAACATATCTGAAGAGCCGTATAATAGTTTTCTGACCGGGTAAATTTAACCGAAGGGCTGTATCTGATCTGCGGGCCGTAACCGGACAGCGGGCTGAGAAAAATATTTGGAGAGCTATATCTGAACTGGGAAGCGGGTAACTTGTTTGGAGGACCGTATTTCAACTGTCGGCTGTCTAAACCTCTTTTGGAAGCTACATCTTGTCAACAGACCTGATAAAATTATTTGGAGGGTCATATCTGGACTGCGGGCCTATTAAACCTATTGGAAGTTTATATCTCGCGTGCAAGCCGGGTAAATCTGTCCCGTGATCGTATCTGAAATGCGGGCCATTTAAATCTATTCGGAAGGCTATATATGGACTTCAGGCCAGTTAAACCTATTCGGAAGGCTATATATGAACTGCGGGCCAGTTAAACCTGTACGAAAGCCGTATCCCGTCCACAAGCCGGGTAAATCTGTTCGGAGATCATGTCACAAATGTGGACCGTATAAACCTAATCGGAAGGCTATATATGGACCGTGGTCCTGATAAAAATATTCCGAAAGCCATATTTCAATTGTTTGAAGTTTAAACCTGAAAGCCCTATCTTAACCCTAAACTGAAAGCCTAATCTAAACCCTAAACTGAAAGCCCTATTTTTCCGTGAGAGTCGGTTAAACCTGTCCGGAGGCCCGTCTACGGGCCACTTACATCTATTCGGAAGGCCATATCTGGATTTCGGGCCTGATAAAAACATTTGGAGGACCGTATTTCGACTACATGTTTCTTAAATCTATACGGAGGTCTGTATGTGATTTCGAGACAGATAAACCTATCTGGTAGGTTATTAGCTGCTTGACGAATTCGAAAGGCCATATTGGAGCAACAGGCCTGCTAAAATCTTTTTGCAGGGCCGTACCTTTACTCCGAACTGGTTAAACCTTTACGGAAGTCCGTATCTGGCCTACGGGCCTAGTAAACCTGTTCGAATGATCTGAAAAATACTTATAGGATCGTATATAAACTGCGGTCGAATTGAACCTATTCTGAAAGCCATATCTGTTCAATGAGCCTGATCAAAATATATAGAGAGCTGTGTCTATTCTATCTCATCAGATTATTTTTTATTTCTGACCCAAAAACTAATAGTTTCTCTTTTTAAACAGCTGTTCAGTAAAAGCGTTGTGCCAGTTAATGGTAGAAGGTAGTTAAATAACCTGTATAATTTGAGTTACGTAATTTTTACTTTTAGGTGATTACGTCAAACTATTCTGTTGATAGCGTAGGGGCTGAGGTGGCCTAGTTGGTAGAGTCGCGAAAAACGGAGGGTTATGAGTTACAAATTCGGTCCAATCAAAGACAGTAGTGTATATGGATGCTTGTGCAAATGAAATCTCTCGTGGCCTATAATGACATCATGTTGGCGTGGTATAGAAGTTTGGAGAGTGAGGGGCCAACTCAGATGTTGACCACTTTACCTGACCCTAGTTCGAAATGACGAAGTGTTGCAATCGGATCTTTCCCTTTGGGAGTGATCTCGGACCGCCCCCAATAACCCATTCTGTTGCTATAGTGAGAAGTAAACTCAACTACCTACCTGTTGAGGAGAAGCCTATTTTACAGTTAGTCTTTAATTGTAATCATAGCTGGGATATTCAAGCACATAATTTAAAGACTCAATTTTTAACAGCAGCAAAATGGTTAGGGATATGGATAAGGAGAGAGGGTGGGACGCTTTTATTTAGTTTCTAAATTTATATCAACTCTGGTTAAAATATACGGCTCAGTAAAGAAGTTGGTTTTCTATTAATTTAATGATTATGAAGGTGTGAGAGACCTGGGTTTCAAGTGCCCAAGACAGTCGTAAGCGTGCTACGTGTAGCACGCGTGTGAAGAGTTCACCACCCCTTATTTATAATGTTCTATTTGTATGGCGGTTTTAAATATGTATTTTGTAATGACCATTGAAGACAAATGTGAAGTGCTTAAAGAAAGGATATTTAATCAAAGCTTCAAATTCTTCCTCTTTCACATCAGTCACGAGGAACTAGTATCTCAACCCTCCTGGCGGTTGTCTTGACGGGGTATCGAAAAACTAACCAGTCACTACACAAAGTCAGTCAGTCTAAACTAAACAGATCTTGATGGACGAGAAATCTTTTCATTTGAAAAAAAGTTGATTTGTTATTCAAAATAGCATATGAACTCTCCTGGTGGGTTTCTTGACGACGTATCTCGTTTCTAGCAAAACTGACCAGATCTTGATGGACGAGATATCTGGTCATGAAAAGAAAACTGACCAGATCTTGATGGACGAGATATCTGGTCATGAAAAGAAAACTGACCAGAGATCTTGATGGACGAGATATCTGGTCATGAAAAGAAAACTGACCTGATCTTGATCTTGTCTTCATAAAAATTCATAAAACCTGTGTAACTCTTAAACTGATTACGCCTAGTAATGTCGCCACATAGAAACCAGTATGAACACCAATGCCTAGACTAGGATGCGAATTACTACCATATTAATTCTCCTGGTGTTTGTCTCTACAACGCATCTTGCCTTTAGCAAAACTGACCAGATCTTAATGGAAGGGATAGTATTTCGTCACTAGAAGAAATCTGATCAGATCTTGATCCCCTCACCATCAAGAAATCGACACTATCTGACGAGATATCTCGTCATTTGTAAACTTGGACCAATCTTGATGGCAGAGATACCACGTCAAAATACATGGAGGGTTAATTTAAGAAATTGATTAATTGATTATACATGTGGGAGTTAATGAAATGTAATCCAAATTGTTAAAACCTATTAGAAAGGTTTTGATTACATCGTAAAAGAATCTACACTCAAGTATTTGAAGATTTATTTGAACTGCAGTTTTCCAAGTACGAAAGTCTAAATGGACGGTACAAATTCGGTACCTATTTCTTGTTTATTAGCTCCTGAAACTTTATCTATACCATTCAAAATGGCTCTGGCTCAAGAATCTTCAGATCAAAAAGTTACTTACCTCAGTAAAAGTCTCACTCAAAGGAAACCCATCAATCAACAATCCAATAAAACTCTCAAATCTCTCAATCCAATTACTCAAGAATTCTATTTCCTGAAAAATATCTGGCATCACCTCCCTCCATCCATCCCAAACCGGATATAATAACAATAACAATAATAAAGGAAAGCGTTTAGAAAGATATAAACTATCTCCAACGATCACTCACAGCAATCCTCCACAGAATCACGCCTGAGGATTTATACGGAGGACCCGCCTCGCCCGCAGCTAGCGTGAAGTGTCCTCGAATTAAGAAGTCCTCTACGAGGATGGAGGATCACGTACCGTCCTCTACTCCCTCCCGGGGTGATGCAATACTCGCACGTGACTGGCAGTCCCGATCCCGATTTTAGATCTTTCGAATGGGAGAAATATTGCTTTTTTTCTCCCGTTTCACAGTAAAAATCCGGATAAGAAATTGATGGCGCGTGTTCCTTGGAAGGGGCCAGAGCCGCAGATGTTAGGGGGTTGGGCTGCGGATTTATCGTCTGATGAATATTCCATGCGGTGGTGTTAAAATAAAATCGGATGGGGCTTTTAAGTTTTTTTCGGAGGGGGTGTTGGTGCGGAGATGTTAATTCGCTGTTTTTGCTGTTGGGTTTGAGACGGGTTTGGACGTGATGCAGTCTGGGGATATCGATTTAGCTGGATGGGAATTGGAGCAATGTTGATTTAGCGGTGAATGTGTAACGTATAGTTGAAATAAAGGGGATTTAGCAGTAAACTTGTAGGTTGGTTGATTGGTTTTGGAGTTTTATGGCACAAGGGCCACATTTGGCCATCTGCGCCAGTCACAAGACATAATATCAAGCAATAGACACACACACAATGAAAGTTTTACTGACACAGAAGAGAGAAATACACGCAGGGAGGAATCGCACCTGACAGGAATCGAACCGGCGCCGCATACAACTCGAAGGTTGCTAACGCCCTACTGAGCCTCACGACGGCCCCATAAATGTGTAGAATAATTATGTGAAAATGTGCTTCCAAAGTGGATTTTGGTGAACGGTGGAAGATTGGACAAAATGGAAAGCATAAAGTCGTTGGGTTAGAGGTCAATGAAGGTCGTCTTGTCATCGTATGGAAATTGCATTTACTGTCTAGCATCGAGTCACGTTGTGATTTTGTTTTCATCCTTGTTTTAAATCTCCTGGTGGTTTACTTCCGAGTCGAAAACTCCCCTGTAGTAACCAGTCTAACGCAAACATTTGTTCCAAATTGTCGCCAGTTTTGTACAAGGGGCAATTTTTTTTTCCTACTAGGATCTTTATTCCCTTTGGAGTAATCGGGCAGTTTTCTCTTGATGAGATATATCCTCATTTTCAAAATTGACCAGATCTTGATGTACGAGATGCCTCCCCTAAGCCACTTGGAGGATTAAATAATGTTGTAATCCTATATGAATATTCATTTCCATCTGTATGATTTTGCGATTGATGGGATTATTTTATATTTCGATTCCATTATTCTAGCCTAAGTAACGACGTGAAGATTAGCTTTAAAAAAGTGCAGACTTGTTGAATGAACCGCTTTGTAAACAAACGCAGTTACATTAGTCTTTCTTTAGTCCGCTGTTTGCTAAGAGAATCACTCTCTTGGATTGAAGTGCTCTTTGAAGGGTCAGTTGGCGATGGATGTTTATTTCCATGAATGTAAAAAAGCAAATATTTGTTTGCTCTGACGAGATTCATCAATATCTGTTGATTTGGGATTCCTCCATATCTGTAATGATCGGATTCATCGGATCTTCATTGTTCCGACCAAAGGGATTATTTCCCCACATGGAAATGCAGGTGGAATGGAGTGACTACTGTGCAGTGCTTGCCCACCTCACTATAACGTAGATCTTAATTGTGGATGAACTTGTGGTGTAGACATAGATGAAATATGTAAGTGTGCAATTGTCGGTTTGGAAATGACAATTGGTTTCGGTTGGTTGGTTTAGTTAGATTTTGTGGCTCAAGTGCCATACTTTAACCATTTGCACCAAGTAAAAGTACATACACTACAGGAAAGTTTTACGGACACAGAAGAGAGAAATATTCGCAGGCAACAATAGTACCTTACAGGAATCAAATCTTACAGCATCCTAGAACTCGCAAAAACTCTGTGTGTAAGATCTCGGAATTCATAAGCAACTTTTTAGGATCTTATATTTATTTGAAATAATAACATGGAATACCATTTGCAACTTTCTTCGTATTCAGAAAGGCTTCAACTTAACAGTGGCTCAATGGGTTTGCCCCATGACCTAGAAACCTTCGAGTTGTACGCGACCCAGGTTTGCATTTTGTGATTTTCCCTGAGTGTTTTTCTGCGTCAGTAAAACGTTCAGTTTGTGTAGTACATTACTTGACATTTTTTTTGTTAGAACTTGTCCGAATATGGACCCTTATGCCATAAAACCCAGGAATCAACTACACCTCAGAGCCTAAATGTCAGACCAAAGGGAGTTCCACTTTTCAAAAAAACTTGCCATAAACTCCACTTTGACCCTTCTCACACCAAATATCTTCCTCTTTGACATTCCTACTATGCATTCAAAGATATGTAATTTGGTTGTTTGGTTCTGGGGTTTTATGGAGCAAGGGCGATATTTGGCCATGCTGCGCCAGACACGACATACAATATCAAGTAATAGACCCACACACAATGAAGGTTTTACTGACACAGAAGAGATAAATACACCAAGGGAGACCTGACAGGAATCTAACCTGCCCCGTCTACAACCTTGAAGGTTGCTTGCACATTAGGCATACCCACTGAGCCACGACGGATATGTAATTTGGATTGTTGTTGGAATGAATGATTATATGATTACTGTTTAGAACTCTATTGAACTTAAATTGTTATAGAGTTTCTCCTTAGCCTCGAAATGGTTTCGACGAAATATCTCATCCAAGATCTGGTCAATTTTGCTAATGACGAAATATCTCGTCCATCAAGATCTAGTCTGTTTTGCTAATGTCGAGATATGTCATTCGTACAAAACTTCCCTATTACTCCAAGGGGAATAAAGATCGAATAGGGAAGAACAAATTATACCTTGTCTAGAATTGGTGAAAGTTTGGAACATATTTCCATCAGAGGCTAGCCACTACAGGGAGACTTTCGACTCAGAGATAAACCCCAAAAAGTGTTGATATTATTCAGAAAACTGATAATTTCTATATAAATTTGCAATGGGTAAATAAAATTCACCTTTAACCCTTCATAACACTTGTACGCCTCCATGACAAATGGGATATTTTAACTATTCTAATGTATTTATTGCTGATTGAACGCTCAAGTACGACCGTTAAAAAGATTCTTTGAATTCTGGTGATTGAAGAAAGCGTTCAAAAATGATCAAGATCACGCTCGGACAAAAGCTTCTATCACACCGTCCATTTCCACTCCAATTAAACTCAATCGAAGTCAACCATTGGGCATTAATCCATTAACCACTCCCATTAACGCAGACATCGAGCGCCAAACGCTAAAAGCACCTCAGTATCGGAAACCACTTCCAAACAGTCTGGCTCCTTCAAGTTTGAAATCGGATCGTCAAGAAGCCGAAACTTTTCAGTTCTAAATTCATTAAGATTCGGAGAGGACCTGGCGTGTCTTTATTACACCGGCAGTTAAAAGAACGCCAGTGGCATTGAAGCACTGTCGGTCCAACACGATCATTATAAATGATCAACCGACTGAAAAGAGCCAGACTTTTGCTCGGAACGGCAATTAGTATTTCGATTGAGTTACAGTATTACACACACCCCTAACCATCGTAAAAGGGGGAAACAGTAACGAAAAAAAAGACTTGTTTAGGAAGGGATCAATTATTAAAAGGATGGAATTGGAGCGATTTCCAGTGCTTGGAGGGAGAGTGAACTATTTGCAAGATCTGTGCACAGAACAGACTAGAATTAAATTCTCCTGTGTAAATAAATGAGATTCTAGAGGAGTTGGATTTCTTTGAGTCTATTTGAAATTGGTTGTAACTAATGACGAGGAGATAAGGATACCATTAATAATCCTGAGATGTTTAAATCCCTCAGGGGGTGCTTGTTGTATGCAAATTTTGGGTGTTTGGTGTTGGGTATTGTTAGAGTTCTCACATAGTAACGTTAGTATAATAAAAATTAACATTGCAGCATCTAAATACTATGCAAGTATAAAAATGTGAGGTTTTACAATGAACCATCTTTGCTTTTTCATAGCTTGCATTTAATACAATAACAATAGAAATTGAAAATAAGGATAATATTTTATTTAAAACATTGAATTTCCCAGTCTTTATCTTAAAGGGCCAAATATGATGGACCGACTTAAAAGAGCCAAACTAGTTTTTCGATTGAGTTACAGCATTTCACACACCCCAACCACATCGTAAAAGAGGAAAACATTAACGAGAAAAAAGACTTGCTTAGGAATAGATCAATTATTAAAAGGATGGAATTGGAGCGATTTCCTGTGTTTGGGGTGAGAATGAACTATGTGCAAGATCTGTGCATAGGACAGACTAGAACTAAATTCGCCCGTGTAAATAAATGAGATTCTAGAGGAGTTGGATTTCTTTGAATCTATTTGAAATTGGTTGTAACTAATTACGAATAGATAAGGATGCCATTAATAATCCTGAGATGTTTAAATCACTCAGGGGTGCTTATTGTATGCAAAGTTTGGATGTTTGGCGTTGAGTAATATTAGGTTACAAGGTTAGTGGAAAAGAAAAATATACAGCATCTAAATACTATGTACTTAGTATAAAAATGTGAGATTTTATACAAAAATCAATTTTGCTTTTTCATACCACTACTTTTATACAAAAACAATAGACATTGAAAATAAAGATACTATTTTATTTAAAATATTGAATTTTCCAAGTCTTTATCTTAAAGGACCAAATGTGATCGATCAACTTAAAAGAGCCAAACTAGTTTTTCGATTTAGTTACAGCATTACACACACTCCTAACCATCGAAAAGGAGGAAACAGTAACTAGAAAAAAGACTTGTTTAGGAAGGAATCAATTATTAAAAGGATGGACTTAGAGTGATTTCCAGTGTTTGGGAGAGAGTGGACTATGTGCAATGTCTGTGCACAGGATAGACTAGAATAAAATCCATCCGTGTAAATAAATTAGATTCTAGAGCAGTTGGATTACTTTGAGTCTATTCGAAATGGGTTGTAACTAGTGACGAGAAGATAAAGAGATCATTAATAATCCTGAGGTGCTTAAATCTATCAGGGGTGCTTATTTTATGCAGATTTAAAATGTGTTTGGTATTGGTAACTATTGTTATCCATACATAGAAACGTTAGTGTATCAGAAAAATAAGCATTGCATCATCTAAATACTATGTACTTAGTATATAAATAAAAGATTTCATATCTGAATGAACCATCTTTACCTTTTCGCATCACTGCCCATTCTAAGATGGATGAGTCATCTCGTTCAACAAGCTCTCGTCGTCTCGTCATTAGAGGAAAACTTACCAGATCTTGATCTCGTCATTAGAGGAAAACTCACCAGATCTTGATCTCGTCATTAGAGGAAAACGTACCAAATCTTGATCTCGTCATCTGCAAAAATCCGCAATATATTGATGACGAGGTATCTCGTAATTAGAAAAATTGGTCAGTTTTTGATGGAAGAGATATCTCGTAGAAAGAGAACTCTCGTACTTGGAGAGTTAACATATCAATAGAAATCTAAAATGAAGACTCTATTGTATTTATGACATTGAATTTTCCAACTATCCTTATTTTAATGGTCAAATGTAATTGGCCGACTTAAAAGAGCCAGGCTAGTATTTCGATTGCGAAACAGCATTGCACACACAACGAACCATCGTAAAAGAGGGAAACAGTAATAACGCCAAGAAAAAGGCTTGTTTAGAAAGGATCAATTATTAAAAGGATGGTATTGGAGCGATTTTGAGAGATTGGGGTGAAAGTGGTTTATGCTTATAGAGAACAGACTAGAATAAAATTCGTCCGTGCAAATAAATGAAGATTTTATTGGAGTTGGATTTTTGAAGCTATTTGGAATCGGTCGAAACTTATGATTGGATAACCTAATTAAGCTTAGTGTCCTCAATAACTATCTTTAATGGTAAACACCAATTCCAATAAATACAGAGAGTACCACAAGGCACTTTACTAGAATGTATCTAATATTTACCTTCATTTTTATGAAAGATCTGACGCATCTAAATTTGTAAACTCTTATCGTATTGATAACTTAATTATTTTTAATTCACCAGATTTTATTGATTTCTGAAAAGATATTTATATTATAGAATTAACCCTCTAAACAACACAGTTCATTTTCTTTCCAACATTTTTGACATTCATATTGATGGAATTATTAAATGAATTATTCATGTTATGATAAAAGAAATGATTTTGAATTCAAGATCAACAAACTGGTTTTTTTTCTGGTGTTCTAATATCTTTATCAGGAGAATTACAGAAATATTATCTATAATCCAATCCACAGAATAAATCATATTTTCAAAGATCAAACACTCTAAGTAAGAAAATTAAAAATCACTCGTTTTACCTTTAATATTTCTTCGAAATTTTCTTTCGTTTAAAAAGGGGTCTTATCCCCGTCTGTTGCCATAGAGACGGACCTCACCCTATTTCCATATCGATACTTTGAGAAATGTATTCGTTTGTCACATTGGCTCATTCTATGATAATTTGGGAATATATTTAAGATTTTTACTTGTATCTGTACTAGTAAACTATCTCTTTTCGCCGCCTCATTCGAGAAAAACGAAATGAAATTACGTCATCTCGGAGAGACACCCCTATTCAAATTAACTAGTCATGTTTCTATAGCGACCGCCACCAACCAAACTTAGTTTCGAGAGCAGTTGTCAGCATGCAGGATGTCCGGAATCCAGTTTTACTTAACAATGCCGAATGTCCTTTCAAAATATTTTGGTTTTTATGTCTCGTGTTTTCTCAGCTGTCCATATACTTTAATTCAACTGCATAAGCCAAGGGGCTCAATATGATCATCCAACTAAAAGAGACAGACTATTATAGAAGACAAATTAGCATTCGATTGTGTAACATTATTCCCTTACACATCCTTTGCTATAGAAAATGAGGGATACAGTTACGAGAAAAAAGAAGTTTAGTATGAGATCAATTATTAAAGGATGAAATTGGAGCATCTCATGGTTTCGAGTAAAAATGAACTATGTTTCAAAACTGGGCCCAGGAAACAAGATGGAATTAAATTGTTCTCCGTAAATAAATAAATAATTTTGGAATAGGATTTCTTTGAGGCAGTTTAGAATAGTTGCAACTAGTCACGATAAAGTAAGGAATGTGTTTAATCCTGTGCTGCATCAATTCCTAAGAATTCATGGTGTTAGTAAATTTAAAGTTTAGATGTTTAGGTAGATAAGAAATTGCCCGTGATATTAAAAGGCAATGTCTACAACTTTGGTCTACGAATTTATGATTCTTACAACAACCTCCTAATGAAATAGAGGTAATATGTAGGCGGAATCTCTGTCTTAAAATCTTAGAAGTACAGGTCACATGGGCTTGGGCGTGAATGTGAGCCGATTGGTTATATCGAAGTACAATGTTGTGTTTTAAGCCAAACTTGACATTAAGCAGACAATAAGGCTTTTTATATGTCAATGTCAAATATTTCTTCACAAAATGGAAAATTTTATATTTTGTTGTGTAGTTATTAATAGCAGCATGGTATTGTCTACAATCTACTACTAAATGCAGGCTTTAGAAGTTGAGTTAATATGAGCTAATTGGTTAAATATTTATGACAAAAGAATTGCTTAAATTGTAATTATTATACTCGAAGCAATTATACTCGACGCAGCGTAGTGTGGCTTCCGGAAGAAGACACTTTGAGACAGATGGTTTTCTACGAATCCATTATTTAAATTAGGGGATCGGTGGTAACGTAAACAAAGCACATCCATAACCGGTGTTTATAGCGTGTATACTAGTTCTAATTTGATCGTTCCGTGCCGAAAGCAGTAACAGTGATAATGAGTTAACAGAGGAAGAAACAGGATGGACATTCATGCTTTTGCGTAATGCAGCCTTCACCTACCGCGCTTTCACACACATTCGAATATGGACTGACCCAAGGTCAACTGCCTTCTTATTGGCGCTACACTATATAGTTCATGCTGCTACTGTGAAAAAATGGGGTAGGTTCTAGTGGGGCACAAGTGTTGCCCAGAATAGTGCGCGATGCAGAAATGTATATCTAGTTGTACTCCAGTGACAAAGTGGCATATAATCAACAAGCGATTTGTTTTGAGTAATATCGACATTTTGTTAATACTCAATATATATAATTCAATATTACAGAACAAAGAGAAATTAGGAATTTAAACTGAAGAATACCAAGAAAATTTCAAAAAAAAATGAAGAAGTGTATACATATATACATCTATATATATGTATACATGTATATAGATGTATATACACTGTATAACATAAAAATCGACGCACCATGAAGGATTTATCCGAATGGGTTGAAAATCGGTAGATGTGATGTACATGTATTGAAAACGAAATGATAACAGTATCATAGGAATTGAATGTTTTATTCAGGAAATACAGCTACGAGAGCAAAAAACAATAATGCGTTGGCCTACCTCTGGCCCTGATGCAAGCTGTTATCCGGCTGGGCATTGACTCTTAGAGTTGGCTGATGTTCTCCTGCGGGATTGCTTGCCATACACGTTCCAATAGGTGAGTTAGATCGGCGCGATCCTGGAATGGTCGTAAACGTCAACTCATCAGAGCCCGAACGGGCTTTATTGGGAGAGATCTGACGATCGCGCCTGCCATGGAAGTGTTGAAGAAGTACGACGGCAATCTGTAGAATGGCGTGCCGTGTGCGGCCGGGGATTATCCTGCTGGAATGTAAGTCCAGAGGTCCGTGATAGGAAGGGCAACACAACGGGGCGTAGAATCTCGTCGACCTACAGCCGTGCTGTAAGGGCGTCACGGATGACAACCAAAGGGGTCCGGCTATTAAATGAAATGGCACCCCATACCATAACTCCTGGTTGTCGGGCTGTGTGGCGGACGACAGTCAGGTGAGTATCCCACCGCTGTCCTGGACGTCTCCAGACACGTCTTCCATGGTCATCGGGGCTCAATTCGAAGCGGGACTCATCGCTGAAAACAATTCTGCTCCAGTCCGTGAGATTCCAGGTCGAATGCACCCGGCACCACTTCAAACGCGTCTGGCGGTTGCAACGGTGAGGGGCAGTCGGCGCAATGACCTCCGTGATCTCAGCACCCGTTCGCTGATTCGCCTATCAATGGTCATTGCACTCATTGGTGTCCCGGTTACACGTCGGATCGTTGATAAGGACGTATCAGGTGCTGTGATCACCGATCGGACGATCACTTTGTCCTTGCGTTCTGTCGTCGCTCTTGGTCGACCGCTACCTTCTTGACGCTCTGTACGGCCATGGTTCACCCATTCCTGCCAACATCGTCGAATGGTAGCATCGCTCCGACCCAAATGTCAAGCGATTATGCGATTTGAATATCCTGCTTCCTTTAGTCCAATTGCACGTCCTCTCTCAAATGGTGATATCTGCTCATACTGTTCGCGAATCCGTCTGCGAGGCATTGATACAGTCCACGTAAGTCGACGGAACCACATTCGCATGGAAATTATGGCCTAGCATTCGAATGTCCTCTGTTTTACACACGATTCGGATGCTCCGTTGCAATGCTCTGGAGCTCCACCTATCCAGTCATTAGCCGCCAAAAGTTAATCATTTGCATATTCTATCGTAAGGTATGTAATACGCAATTTCGTCCCATTCGGATAACTCCTTCTTGGTGCTTCGATTTTTATGTTATAGTGTGTATATACGTATATATGTATACACGTATATATACATATATATTTATATACGTATATATATATATACATATATATTTATATTCGTATATATATATACATAGATATTTATATACGTATATATATGTACATATATATTTATATATATATATATGTATATACATGTATAAATAATATATATATATATATATATATATATAATAAGTAAAACTACCCTAAGAATAGAATAGATTTCCCCGAGAAACAAGATGAAATAAAATATGTAAATGTTAAGTGAGCCTGCCTACTTTTTCAAGGGGAGCAAGGCCAGGTTGTCACTTAAAAATGCGATATATTTGGTTTCTCCTTTTTGATTTGTGGTGATGGTCTATATATATATATATATATAGACCATATATATATATATATATATATATATATATATACTGCAGAATGGTTCTGTTGGTGCTTCTTTTAAAGTAGAATCCTTTGGAAAGATTGCATTGTTTATTTCCTTATTTCCTTGGAATATAATTTTTTGGATTCAATCAGTCATTTCCTTAAAATGTAATGATTAGGAAGTTTCTATTTCCCATTTCACTTTGGAGTATAATCATTTGGAAAGATTTTATTGCTCATTTCCTTAGAATAGAATGCTTTGGATAGATTCTATTTTTCAAGAAAGTCGATTGGTTAGAAGTCATGTAAGGAAGATTTCAGGTTTTCAAGGTGGAATCATGCTTGTGAACCCATCAAAAGGTTAAACCAATTTGATTGTAAAACACACGTACTAGCAAAATATCTGGAAGTGTGTGGTAAACGTTATTGGGTTAGAGCAGTAATTAGTCCATATATATTTAGAAGATAGATTTGGTTTCGGAATTGCTCCACTTCGCCTTAAATAATAACGTCAGTTCACACATCTTCAACACCAAACACCACAATAGAAATACTGACCTGAAAATGGTTGGGAAATAAAGACCAAACACCACTACCCAAAAACTCTCATCTCTAATGATTCAAACAAAGGAACAATCGACTCGTTCCACTGCTTCTCGAAACTAACTTCCCTTCCCCTCTCGACACATCCCACCACCCCTTTTAAGGTCTTACAAATGGGATAAAAGTATTAATCTAAATCCTTAATTAGAATGATTTCGTCTGTCTGCTGTAAGTAATGAGCCCGGCCCGGTTGTTAGTATATGAACTTTTAGTTCGGCTTGTGAATAATGGTGAAAAAAGAGCAAGTCTTTCTTGCAATGAAAGTGTTAATTTGAACTGTTCCTCTTGGCTTGAATTCCTAATGAAGTTTAATATAGACTAATAGGATGAGATGGTTTTAGGGGGAGTTTTAACTTCCTTTGTAGGAGAGGTGGTTAAAATACGTGAAAAAAAAGTAATTGCGTGTGGTATTTTTTTCTGTTGATAATTGCAAGGAATCGGAGAAAAAATTGGAAACTTTCCAAGTTTCCAGTTCCGAAACGTGAGTCTTTTTTAACTTAATTTTTCAGGGAAAT
Source organism: Meta bourneti (assembly GCA_933210815.1). Lineage (NCBI taxonomy): Eukaryota > Metazoa > Arthropoda > Arachnida > Araneae > Tetragnathidae > Meta > Meta bourneti. The sequence continues at coordinate 68,284,586 of OW119932.1, read as the reverse complement.
TTAATTGTTTTTAAAAATAGTGGTCTTAATTAAAATTAAATTATATTAATAGTTATAAGCATAGCTATTAGGTCCAGCATTAAAGAAATTGGTAAGAATATTTTATTACTTATTTAAAACTCATCAATAATACTTTTTACGAATTGCAGCTACTGTTGAGACGATATTATCATTTTCTTTAATTATTATACATTATAGACATCCCACCATTTTGCCCATTAAGTTATTCCCCCAAGCCTCTATTTAAAATATTATACATAGATTATTGAAATACGTAGATTATATTAATGTCATTTTTTTTAGTTGACAACTAAGTAATCGAAAAAAAATTAGAAACTTTCCATTGTTCCGATTGCTCTTATACTTAAATTCACCTTCAAATTTAGTTGTTTCAAAAATGGTGACATAAATAAAATTAAATTCAACTATTAATTGTAAATTGAGCTATTAGGTTCAGTAACAAAGAGATTCGCAACTTTATTTGACGACATCCAAGAATTCATTACTTTACTTATGCGTTTTATCCCTTACAACTATTGTTGCGACGAAACTATATATTGCCATACTAAACCGTTCAGCAAACTAACACCATCTGTATCATTAACGTATTAATTCCCCTAAGCACATTATAGTGACGGTTAAGTTACCTAAAAGAAAGTAATTGCTTGTGGTAATTTTTTTCAGTTGATAATTGTAAGGAATACTAAACCCGCTATCCCGCTTATTAATGTATTAAGGCATCTTAAAGAGCATTTTGAAGAGACGCTTACGTTACCTACAAGAAAATAATTGGTATGGAAACTTAGTTGATAATTGTAAGGAATCGGAGGAAAAATTGGAAACTTCCTTATTTTTCCTATCCCGAAATGTGATTGTTTTTCATTTAACGTTTCCGGGAAATTTAAATGTTTTTAAAATACGATGTAATTACAATTAAATCTATTAGTTATAAATTGAGGTATTAGGCTCGGTATTACAGAAATTCATAACAATATTTGATGACTTATTTAAAACTCATCAGTAAGTTATTCATGCTTTTCGAATCTTGCAACTGTTATTGAATCTACACGGTGTGTATGTGCGTTGCCTTATACAATACCATATAATAATTTCAGTTTGATCCTCCATACAAATTTAGTGTCATACATGTGATCAAGTGTAAAGGGTCCGTAAATTTAATTTTTTACTGCGCGTATGCAGCTGCTACTAGCGTATTTCTAAAAACATTGTCTTGATATTATATATTTAGTATGAACTCTCAAACTGATATTAGTGAATATATTTTTTAATATGTACGTGCAAGCTGTAAACGTGAGATGGAAGGTAATGAAAACTAATTTGGAATTTGGTAGAATCGGAATTAGGTAGGTATTTTAATTAAGTTCACACTGGGAGCAACACAACGGGAATTGGCGATCCTGGATCAAACTCGATGGGAAAAATACGAGGACAACACCACGTAATTTTGAACCACGGTCAGATGACGAGATCACACCTGAACTGGCACCCCACTTTCCAATCTTACACACCACGCCAACGTGAGGACATTTGAGGCCACGACAGATTTAACTTACTCCAGACCTCTTTGTACACGATGGTTTTTGGTTGTATTTGAACTCACTTCCAACCGGGCTACCGCGGCCCGTAGAATCGACGGAGTGTAAAAGAGAGTTGATCCGTGTTCTTTGTAGTTTTGTATCTTCCTTAATTTATTAATAAATGTCGAAATTTTTCTAACCAGGTTTTGTCTTCATGCGTTTAACCGAAAAGCTAATCTACTTCAATGCAATATTACCGATACTCTGATCACCTGAAAAGTGACTAGAGTCTTTATCTCTAGGTGAAAATTGAACCGGGATATCCTGACATTATATATAACAGATGGCAGGGGTGTGATCATTCAATATCCCAAACAAAAATGGTAGCAGGCAACATTGTGATCCCAAACCCCGACAATAATCGTCAAATTCATGCGCTAAACATGACCATGTTGGTGTATAGTTTCACGTTTCTACTTTTTTTGCTTATATTTGCTGCATTGCTAAATGTTTCGTTGGCTTGGTTTTACTCAACGTATATAGCACATCTTTCATAATTAAACAAATTAAAAATTGTCAAAGCTACCTAATGTCTACTTAATGTGATACGTTTCGACTCTTTAAGGGTGGGGTGTATGCAAAAAAAACATTTTCTTTTATTCGATAATGTAGTAAAATTCGATAATGTAATAATAAATACCTTCACTCTGTTTATAAGATTATTTTTGAAAGATTTAAAAATACTTATATTATTTAACTGATGATTTACCATAATGGCTTATTTTGGAGACTTTCCAGTTGACTATCAATTCTATTTGATATATTAATTATAATAGGACTTAATTTATTAAAAGACTGGATTTGAACACTGTCTTTTCTGTTTCTGGTTCCGATAAACCGATTCGGAATCGGAATTCCAGTTCCGAATCCTAAACTGTGATTTTTGGGCGCTATGAATGGCATTTGATGGCGGCCCTCATGTAGGTTGCAACGGGTTGTTGTCGAGCTGAGGTTTATTAATGTGGGCAAGTTTGTATTCCCTTCTATCGTTTGTATTGTACTTGTCTTTGGTGTGTGTCCTTGGAAGTCCCCGGTTTTGATTTTCTAATTTTGCCTTTCTGCTTATGGCGTTTGGAGGATGTGTGGGCTATTTTTGGTGAACTGCCGCCCACACGCAGAAAACACCATATTGTGTTGACTGGGTGAGGCTCCTCCCTGATGACGCTCTGATCCACCAACACTTCTTCATTTTTTTCGAAATTTTCTCGGTATTCTTAAGTTTAAATTCATAAATTTCTCTTTGTTTTGTAATATTGAATTGAATTATATACTATCGAATTAAAGTATACATATGGATCTAATCAAATGTTCCAAAATGCAAAGCATTTAAAAGGCTAAAAAGCTAAAAAATGCAAGCAAGCAAAAAGCCAAAAACCAGAGTATAAACATTAGTCAAACAAAAATCAACGATATAAACCGTCCATCTATGAGCGGTGAAGCCTCTGACAGCTTAGCAAGCAAAATAATTCAAATACAGAAAACCAAAGGGAGATTTTATGAAAAATTACGAATATTTGAAAAAAATGAAGCGGTGCTGGTGGACCAGGGCGTAACGCGCCCCGTTCCGAATCAGATTTCCAGTTCGGTTTGAAATTAATATCAAATTTGCGCGAGAAAGTTGGGCAAATGATAAATACGAATATGAAAATAAATTGGCATATCAAATCGCCAGTTCAAATTCGCACGCTCCACCAAATACTATTATTTTTGTGTAATAGAACGCTTTTCACCGTGGCACTCTGGGTGTAATTTTGATTTGCTGGATTTGTGATTTTTGAATCTGATGCTTGGTATAATTTTTTATGGACATTAAAAAGGGCATTTGCTGGTGGTCCTCATGTGAGTTGTGGCGGGTTGTTATAGATTTGAGGTTTGTTAATGTGGGTAAGTTTGTTCTCTCTTCTATAGTTTTGTGCGATTTTGTGCTGTGCTTGTCTTTGGTTTTTGTCCTTGGATGTTCCGTGTTGCCTGAACTTCTCTCTGCGTGTTTGACCTTTTGCCGATTTTGCTTTTCTAGTTTTATTTTTCTACTTGTGATGTTTGGAGGAGTGCGTGTGCTACTTTCGGCGAACTGCCACCCACACGCAGAAAACACCATATTGTGTTGACTGGGTCAGACTCCTTCCAGATGACTCCCTGATCAACCAACTTTACTTCGTTTGTTTCGAAATTTTCTTTGTAATCTTAAATTTAAATTCCTACATTTCCCTGTTTTGAATTATTTAATTACACACACACACAGAGATATATGATCCTTATTTTGCAGTTACCACTATCCTGAATTCTCCAAATGTTAGGCTCAATGCATGTAATTGTTTTTATTTACCAAAGCACCTAGAATTACCTTACCAATTGTTTAGCTTTAATTGCATACACCAGCTTTAGATCAGATAAAAAATATCACAAGGCAATATTTCTTGCACAAATGGACACAAGTTTACGACATCCTGGGATAATCTTATTAGAGATTTTGTTTAACAAAAACGACTACTTCAAAGATAACATACTAAAAACCATTAGTGCATTAAAAAATTATAGGACATACCAATATATATATATAGATAGATAGATAGATAGGATACTGCATTTCTCATCCGTCATGACAATATTCTAATTTAATGTAGAAAAATGTCAGTTAATGAGTTTCCGCTCTAAGCCGACGATATGTGCATTTACATCATATTAAAAGTAAAACGAAAATTACATGACTCATAGGGAGGGTTAAGAAATAGAAGAGAAAATATTTCAACAAACAAAATAGTTTCCTTCATTTTATTTAATTAACTGCATTTCATGTAAACAAAGAAACTTAATTCAAAATTAATGTGATCAATCATTCACACTACTTAAATGTTCCATCAAAGAAAACACAAAAAGCGGGTAATTTACTGGACACTACATTATACGAAAAAGAGAACTAATAAATTCATTAATAACATGATCGAATTAGAAGAAAATTCGCTGAACATCCAATAACTCAAGAAAGAAATGTTATAATACATCTAATACTGCACCAGTTGTCACAACTGATTACCTAAAAAATACCAAACGCAATTTTTCCTTTTGCGCCTGTGTTTTTTCTAGTTTACCCAAGAAGAAAAAAGTTAATAAAACATTTTTTCATCTTCCGAAACATCTCGCGGGAGCTCGATCATTTAATTAACTTATTCAAATCATTGCAACAGCTGGCACGCATTTGCATAGTGAGCAAACTCCCAGCAACGCTTGCTTTCCCAACCATTCTGTGTTCGGGAGCTTGCGTCAGCTGCTTGCACTCCAACTTCAAATTAAGACTTCAAAAGCAAAAAACTCGAAACATTTCAGTCGCTAATTATGAAACTTGGTCTTGGTGCGGGTTCGTACTTTACTGGAAACTGCCGTTTGGAGTAAATATTTACGGAGGTATTGATTAATGCTTAAGTTAAATGAACTTCGTTTGAGGAGGAATCTGTTTTTTTATGGTGAAAAGAGTGCCTTTAGATTAGTATTACTTTGCGTTGATGACAGTATATTCCCAAAAATAAAAATAATTAATTTTTTATATTTTTATTAATGTTGATTTGACCGTTTGATGTGCCAACACTGTGATAAAACTGTGGCATAAATATGTTTATACCATTGTATGCTCAAGGTTTCAGATTTTTTATCGCTATAGTATTTTAGATCCACGTAGGTATCAATTCTCTAGAGCAATAAGATATATCAATACTTCAGATACTTTAGACTTACCACATAATAATTTCAAACCCTTTGCTTTTATAACAAATACTCTTTAGTTCAATCTTAAAATAATATCTAGATAATATGTTTCCGTGTTCAAATCACGTCCGAGTTACCAATGCCAGGGTTCGTGCCTAGGTTTAAAAAATGCAACAGGTACATCAGAGATTAAAACGCAAACTTTAATCAGATATAAACTTTTAATGAAGACTTCAAAAGCAAGAATCTCGAAACATTTTAGTTGTTAATTATGAAACTCGGTATTGGGGTGTGATTTGGTGCTGTAACTGGAGAATGCCGTTTCGAGTAAATATTTACAGGGACATTCATTGATGGTGAAGTGAAATAAACTTTGAAGAAGAAACTGTTTTTAAAGTGGAAAGAGTGTCTTTCAATTTCTGTTAATTTACCTACCTACATTGAAGAAATGTAATCACCTAAAGTAAAAAATACTTATTGTTTTTTCACCGTTGATGGTTACGTGAAATAAACTTTGAGGAAGATACTGTTTTTAAAGTCAAAAGAGTGTCTTTCGATTACTTTACAAACCTACATTGAAGAAATGTAATCACCTAAAGTAAAAAAAATACTTATTGCTTTTTCACGTTCTGGTTTTTCGAACTCATAAAACAGAGTTTATGCTTACAAGAATATTGCATTTTAATAACATTGTGATTTTTTTCAAGATCTGAAATACAGTAATCACAACTGCACATCATATCCTACATAGATTCTAGTGCTTTAGGGGTATACCCCTCGGCCACATCTTATTTAGGTTGTGTACGGGCTTGACGAACCCGAGGTACACTAGTGATATATTCTTTTCCCATTGGGTTTACTACCTCTGGTAAAAAGGGGTGTCGCGACCCCAGGATGCCCAAGCAATCTTTCTCAATTTCTCACCAACATTTCTTTCCACAATTACTTGAAGTTGTCTGACTTGTGTTTGGCGCAGCTTGACCAGATATGGTTCTTGTGCCATAAAACTTAAAAACAACCAACCCTCTTTAGGTCTATAAGCGATCTCAACATATCAGATATCTTAGACTTAAACACAAATTAAAATTTTCAAGCCACTTCGATTTCAAAACAGATATTCTTAAATTCTATTTTTAATCCCCAAAGTGATTTCGACGAGATATCTCTTCCATACAATATCTGACCAATTTTAATAATGACGAGAAACCTCATCATCAAGATATTACCATTTTTTATGCTATGATCAAGGTAAACTAAATTTTCTTCTAATGACGAGATATCTCGTCCATAAAAATCTGATCAGTTTTGCTAATGACGAGATAACTCGTCGAGACACCCAATTTTAATAATGACGAGATATCTCATCATCAAGATATTACCATTTTTTATGCTATGATCAAGATAAACTAAATTTTCTTCTAATGACGAGATATCTCGTCCATAAAGATCAGATCAATTTTGCTAATGACGAGATAACTCGTCGAGACAACCACCAGGATGGTTAGGAATATGTCAGGGGTTCCGATACAATATTAAAAGGATATGTCGGGAGTCGGATGTGCAACGATATATCAGATGGTTTGCGTGTTGAAATCACATCCGGCTCACCAATGTAGGGTTTCATTGCTTGGTTAAAACAAATAAGGAAGTCTCATGTTAAAAACACTTTAATGAGAAATAAACTTTTAATTAAGAGTTAAGAAGCAAATAACTCGAAACAATTTAATCGCTAATTCTAAAATTCAACTGGCTAGTTCTCGTGTTTCGTTTGGAGTAAATATTTTACAAAGGAATTAAGTGATGGTTCAATGAAATTAGCTTAGTTTGAGGAATAACTTGTTTTTATGATCAAATTAGTGTTCTTCGAATACTATTATTTTGCATTGAAATATATTACGGTAAATTAAGAAATACTGATTAATTTTATGCGTTCTGATTACTTCGAACAATTTAAATTCAGAAAATTGTTGCATAAATGTTTATATAATACCACTGTGGACTGAAAAGCTCATATCCTGTAATCACACCAGCACTTTACATCCATGTAAATATAAACTCAAAGAGAATAATGCTTCTACTCTATTTCTTAGAGAAAACATATTTTTCTCTTAAAATATTTGAGTATTCCTTCAATATTAAAATAGTGATGCAGGAAAACGAATTGTGTCAAAAATATATATTTATCTCAAGATAAAAGAACCGTGTCTTCTTTGAATCTGTCTACAAAATTTAATATTTCTTTGCCCAGCATAAGATTCTATGTGTGTGTTATATTTTCTTCTACAAAGTTGAATTTATTTTCTAACTCATAGTTTTATTTTAACTTAAATTCTATTTTTCTAGGTTCCTATTTGATCTTAATGACTGAATACTGTAGAACAGTTGTAGAAGTGGAAGTTGTCTTTTCGAAAATTATATACATAAGGATTCGGAACTTATGGATTTCTTGAAAAGCGTAGTAAGTTAATTTGTCATTCACAAATAGCATATTAACCCTCCTGGTGGTTGTTTTGAAGAGGTATATCGTCTCGAGTAAAACTGATCAGATTTTGATGGACGAGATATCTCGTCTCCAATAAAACTGACAGATCTTGATGGACGAGATATCTCGTCTCCAATAAAACTGATCAGATCTTGATGGACGAGATATCTCGTCATGAAAAGAAAGCTGACCAGACCTCGATCTCGTGATCATCAAAAAATCGGCAATACCTTGATGACGAGGTATCTCGTTATTGGCAAAATTGACCAGATCTTGATGGACGAGATATCTCGTCGAAACCACTTAGAGGGTTAATTTAAGGAATTCATTTATTGATTTTACATGTGAGAGTTGGGGTAAGTTAATCCCACATTGCTAAAGCTAATTGGTAAGAATTTTGATCACCTCTTAAAGAATCTACACTCAAGAACATAGTGAAAATTTATTTCAACTGTAATTTTCCAAATAAGAAATTTTAAATGGACGGTATAATTTCGTTGGATTCAAGTCGTCTAGTAATTATAATTGCTTTGGCAATCTCACATTAGATTACAATATGGTTGTGTTTTCCTCCTCGTTTCATCCCTCCATGTACGAGACATCTCGTCCATCAAGAAGTGACCAATTTTTGATATTGACAAGATATCTCGTCATCAAGATATCGCCAATTTTTTGATGATAATTACAGCACGATCGCTTCAATTTTTCCCAATGACGAAATATATCGTCCATCAAGATATGGTCAGTGTTTACCTAACCTAATAAATGATGAGATATATCATGGATATATCTCATCATTCATTATGTTCAATATATACTATATATACGTATGCTCTCTTTTTTTCATTTCATATGATTTTGCGGAAGATAATGATTATTTTCTAATTGGTTTTCATTATTACCAGCTTAAGTCTTGTCCTATCGATTAACTTTTTTAATGTTCGTTGTTGAATTGGACAGTTTTGTAACTGACAGATCTTCATCCAGTCAACTGTTTGGTATAGGAATCACTCTTTTGCATCGACTTTCTCATGAAAAAGATTGTGCTTGCAAACTGAATCGCTCTCGTATGATTTAAGAAGTGTAAGTCACGTCGGCTTGAGAATCGATTTGGGGCTGATTGGCTCTCGAAGGTCAAAAAGTGTTTATAATCACGCTTGTAGACTAATCCTTTATTTGGAATTAGAATATCTCGTGACCTTCACTTGGAGATCATCAAAGCAAACAATTGGGAGGGTTATGACGTTGCTTGCAGTTGTTATGCCTATTTTATTGACAGGTCACTTCTCCCTTGCTTCGACCTTTTAGTGAAATTGACGGAGCATTTGAATTGAGTCGCTGTCTTAAGATCTCAAAAATGTAAGTCAAGTGAACTTGGTAATCGACACGGGTCGATTGGCTCTCGAAGCTTATAATCACGCTCCTCGATTAATCCTTTATCTGGAATCGTGCTTTATTCCAATTCCGTGTGACCTTCACCCGGACATCTTGAATCCGAGTAATTGGGGAAAATAACATAAAGCTTCCTGCGCATGCTCCGTCAATTTCATTGGTAGATTGATGCTCCCTTGATTCGACCTTGTAATGAAATAGACAGAACATGCAAATAGAGTGGCTGTGATCTCAAATGCGTAGGTCACATGGGTTTGAGAATTGACGTAAGAATTAAATAAGAGACAAATAACTAGAAACCTTTGGAATTATTCCCTTTGTAGGAAGGTGCCCATCGTCTTCCTACCCTCTCTTTCTTCGGGATTGATCCCGAACCGTCGCTAATAGTTCATTGTGTTGCTCCAGTGTGACGTTAAGTAATTACCCCTAACCTCTCTTGTGTGTTTGGATTCCGCCATTGAGCTAATTGCGTGTAAAGCTATTGAATATTATTCTCGTTTACTAACAAGAAATATAACTCACCTCCTACAGCATATAAACAGTAGCGTAATTGGCAATGCCACAGAGACGCGCAGATCGATGATACCTAAAAGATCTGGAGTTTTACAACTCATAATACTTCGAGATAGAATGCACTGGAGATATCTATGGAATCAATTTGAGTATTTCGCAACAATTCGATGCACGTTGCTATGGTGATGACTCTAAAATATATTAAAATATTCACAAAGCAATTCGAGACACGCCAAATAGTTGTCCTTCTCTTCATTATAACTATTTTCCCATTATATACAAGCAGGCTGTTTATAATTTGTTAAGAATCACTAACTCTAAATTCTTTGGACGCTCTCCACATTCTATGACATTGCATTTCTGTACACCAAACCACTGTAGATATACAAAGCAATTCGAAGTATTTTGAAGAATCGCTCTGCAAACAATTCTGATGTATGGTAATACGTATCTGACAATCAAACTCGTATCTCTGAATTCCATGGACAGTTCCTCATTCTGATACATTCAAGTATTCGGTACGCTTTGCTGTGCTCATGTTGTGGATTGCTGAAAATATAAGTGATTTCCCACATACACTTTGAAGAGATGGACTATTAAGTGTCCTCAAGTTATATATGAAAATAAATATCTCAGAATCAGACTCGGCTCTAAATGTCATGGACACTCCGACATCTTTTTGAAGCATCTTGACGCCACCAAAAATCTTAAGATCACCCCAAAGCTCACAGAACAGTTTATTCACACAGAACAGTTGCATTGTTAACTATTCCCCAATTATATCCCATTAAGTATCTAACAATCAAACTCCCAACTCTTACTTGGAAATCCCACGCTCTGCTACATTCAACTATTCATGTATTCATACCTTCTCCAAGAATTTTTAATAGTCCAACTCCTTGAAATTCCTGAAGCTTAATTACTATCAAATCTTAAGTTGAAATGCATGAGAATAGTTGAGGACAATGGAAACCCCGTTGTGATTTTCGCCGCCATTACGTCTGAATCAGGTGGCTGCTAAATGAGAATCCATAAATCAAAAGCGACCATTCAAATATCGTTCATTCATATTCAACGAACAGCCGAAATCCAGATGTGTGATCCCGGCATTCAATATAAATTTCTCTATAGCTTTTAATCATTTATTAGACCGAAACTTAATACAGACTCGGGACTGGTTTAATGATCTGTCTGTGGCACGGAATCAAAAGTCTCGTGGATACTAGTCGCTCGGGACTCTGCCATCTTTGTCTGGCAGAGAAGGTCTGTAGTAGGAAATGCTACAAATCAGACGAGGCTTTCGTAATGTAGCTAGATCAACAGTAAATGTACTTCAATGGAAATAGACACTTTACTTAATAATAAATATCCACTATACTTAACAGTAAATAGGCACTGTACTTAGTCCTCCTGGTGGTTATCTCCAAGAGGTATATTTTCATTAGCAGAACTGACCAGATCTTGATGAACGAGATCGCTCATCCGTCAAGATCTCGTCGACTTGCGTCATTAGATTATTAGATTATAATTGAGCAGATCTTGATCTGGCCATCATAAATAGGCAATATCTTGATGACGAGATATCTAGTAACCAGCAAAATTGATTAGATCTTGATGGATGAGACATCTCGTCGAAATCACTTGGAGGGTTAAAAGTTAATAATCATGTACTTAACCGTAAACAAGCAATGCACTTAACAGTAAATAGTCATGTACTTAACCGTAAACAATCAATGTACTTAACAGTAAATAGTCATGTACTTAACCGTAAACAATTAATGTAAACAGCAAATAGTCAATGCACTTAACAATAACTAGCCATTGTAAAAAATATCAGCATGTTTATGAAGTGAATTACGTCTACTTTCGTGTTGGTTGGGTTTAAAGACGTAAGGGTCTTAATTGGCCATGTAGTGCAAACACAAGACAGACAAGTAGTGGATATAGATACACAAGGGAGGTTTTACTGACACAGGAGAGAGTAATACGCTCATGGAAAAATGGAACTTTCAATTGCCTACAGCTCGCAGGTTGCTAGATCAGTAGGCAAACCCAATGAACCACGGCAACCCTGTCTGCGTTTGGGATACCTGGTTCAAATCAGTGTTTAAAAAGTAAACACGTTTAACACTTACATCAGCGAAATAATTAAACGAGAGTACGTAAAAAGATAACCTATTTGATTGGTAGGTAAGTAGTTAATTCACGTCACACTGAAGCAACACATTGGGCTTTTGGCGACACTCCCGAAGGGAAAGAACCAAGGACAAAATCTCGTAATTTTGAACCACGGTCAATTGACGAGAAAACCTAATCTGTCACCCCACTCTCCAAACTTCCACATCACATCAACGTGAGGACATTTGAGGCCTCGGCATATTTAACGTGCACCAATCCCCTTGTACACGATGGTCTTTGGCAGAACCGAGTTTCGAACTCGCAACTCTCCGGTTACACTTCCAACCGGCATGTTTGATCGGAAGTAATTTTCTGCAAAGACACTTAGATACATCTATCAAACAAAATGCAGTGCAAAGGTCAACAAGAGTCCAGCTCTTCGAAATCTCTCTAGCCTTCCGATAATAATGCTAAACATTTTAAAAGATGACCACAGCCCATACCCCGTCCATTCACATTTGAGACACACGACAAATATCGGGCTATTGCTGATGCTAAAACGATCTAAATCCCACCAAAAAAACGGAAACAGTTAAATTAATATAGTTATCCCTCGTTGTGTATCACACATTTATAAATTGATCTTTTGTCTCATTCCCAAAATAATTTTTCAAGCATCAAAGGAGTTTTCAACCATAATTCTCAGAGTTTGCTACTCCAAGCAAGTGTTCAAAATTCAAATTGGTATGAAGGAGGGGCTGCGGTAGACCAATTGGTAGTCAAGGATTATCCACCCGTCGGTTGTGAGTTTGAAACTATCCAACCAAAACTCGTGAGGTCTAGTGCACGTTAATTCTGTTATGACCTCAAATGTCCTCACGTTAGCGTGATGTGGAAGACATTGGAGAGTGGGATGCTAGCTCAAGTGTTGACTTTGTCATCTGTCTGTTCTTAAAAATTACGATGTGTCATCCTTGAATCCTCTGTTTTTCCTGTAAATTCAATAACCTACCTTTGGTTAAACACGTGGTTGCAGAATGTTTGTAAAATGGACCTCACGCTTCAGTGATGTTAAATTTCGGGGGTGCCATATCAAGTATTGACCTCGTCATCTGACTGAGATTCAAAATTACCAGGTGTTGTCCTTGAGTATTTCCCTCCTGGATTGCTCACGGACTGTCACCAATGGCCTCGTGTGTTTCTCCTGTGCGATGTAAATTGAATTTTCTATCATTTGAGGAGTAGATGAGAAGGAATACCTTTCTAAAAATTTTCTGCTGTATTCAGATTCTTATTAAACGGATCTAGCATCGATGGATTTTGTGTTTAACATGAGGCTTTAAGTCATTTTAATTACAAACGTATAATTTAATGAATAATTAGAAGCCTTTTTAATTCTAAAAAATAGTTTTTCTCAATTACACAATTTTGTCTCTTACTGCTTGTCCCCAAAAAGCGAGCTATATCAAGGGATTACTATACACAGAAAATAGTTTTGATGTTTTACTATTTTCAAATAAATTGGAAAAAACCTGGAAATATCTTATATGAGTGAGGTTTAGCAAACTACTATATATTGTTATCAGATAGACTTTATATATTTCGAGAAAAATTAAATTAAAAAGGTTTTCAAAAACCACCTTGTAATGAAGAACCTCTGATGCACACACCTGATCCAAACTGTCACCAATTCTAGGCAAGGCATAATTTGCTTTTCTGACTTTGATTTTCTTTCCCCTTGTTGTAATAGCGCTGTTTAGTGTGCGTATAACTGATATGTAATACAATTTTAAGGTACACACTTTTAATTATACATAATAAAATTATATGAGTAATATTTGTATTCCTTTAACCACCTGAGCGGTATGAGATTTCCAAGTAAAATAAAATACGATGGCTTCAGTGAATCATATGTACACCTTATATTATTTGATAAATTGTAACCCTATATTGGTAAGATACGTAAAATGTACATGAATTACACAAATTTATAACGTTAAAAATGTATGGTTTATCTCATAACGTTCCCAATCTAGGGTAAAACTATATTATTTAACCAGGAACTATATACAGATTCTTTTCATTCCTTGATCAAAATTTGATCAGTTTCATGATGCCTTTCACATATGAAAAGTCTTAGATTGTAGTAAATGTACTTCCGTGACACCCAGGCAAGTGATGAGAACTACCCTTGCTGTTACCATGACAGCTGTGGTAGTCATGTTGAATCTTACGTCCTGTTACATATTTCATAGTTTATTGTGGCTAGCTCTATATATTGATAATGATGTCTGGTATTTCCTATATAACTCGGAGTACGTTATTTCCCCAGGTCTTTGTCTTCTATACCAAAGGCGCTGTGGTGCCATATCCGAGACTTTACCTTCTTTTTTGTACAATGAACAGGAAATATAGATTGAAAATAAAATCACCTGAGGAAACTTCTGGTGCACCCGAAAAGAAGGAATTTAAAAGCACCTGATAATTGTACTAATTTCTGGTTGGTTGTATTGAATTTTACGGCGCAAGGGCCTTATTGGGCCAAGTTGTGCCAAACATAAGATAGACAATATAAGTAATGGACAAGCACACGTAATGAAAGTTTCACTGACCCAGGGAGAAATTGATCCTGTACCGACAACAACTCATAGGTTGTTGGAGCAGTGGATAAACCGAATGGGCTACGATGGCCACGTATTAATGTTTGAAGTTTTATTAATAAACATAATTTATAAAATAATTCCCACTCAATTAAATTGGAGCCACACGTATATCGTTCGTATACCTCTACTATTACAAAATATTCTGGAATTTAAATCTCGTGTTACACCATGAATGGCAGGTTATAACTTATCGGAATATCTTGATTATATAGATGTAGGCACTCTTTGCGCTGGATAAATAATTTTACTTTATGGAATTATTTAGCTCTGAATGAATACTTTCTGCATTTAGAGTTTCGCCAGATAATAGTCTAGTCACACAAACTGGTGCCAATTTGATTCATTTAACCCTCCAAGTGATTTAGACGAAATATCTCGTCCATCAAGATCTGGTCAATTTTGTTAATGACGAGATATCTCGTCCATCATGATCTGACAAATTTTGCAGATATCTTGATCAAGATATTGCCAATTTGTTGATGACGAGATCAAAATTGGGTTAGTTTACTTCCAATGATGAGACACCTTCATCAAGATCTGGTCAATTTTGTTAATGACGAGATATCTCGTCGATCATGATCTGACAAATTTTGCAGATATCTTGATCAAGATATTGCCAATTTGTTGATGACGAGATCAAAATTGGGTTAGTTTACTTCCAATGATGATACACCTTCATCAAGATCTGGTCAATTTTGTTAATGACGAGATATCTCGTCCATCATGATCTGACAAATTTTGCAGATGTCTTGATCAAGATATTGCCAATTTGTTGATGACGAGATCAAAATTGGGTTAGTTTACTTCCAATGATGAGACACCTTCATCAAGATCTGGTCAATTTTGCTAATGATAAGATGCCTCGTCGAGACAACCACCAGGAGAGTTAAAGGCATAGCTTGTCCGCTTTTGGACCTTGCACCATGAAACCCCAACATCCGATCCAGGAGGTTTAAGAGCATAAATCAAATTTTGAAACCTAGTGATATCTAACATTCAATAACCCTAATATGTGTTCGCTGTCGACGTTTTTCAAGTATAAAGTTAAAGATGATTTAAAGTTGCTTTCGAATGTACGCATAGATGATTCCCGAGGAAGAAAAACTGTGAAATAATTATTACCAATGATTATGGTGGAGTGAATACAACTCCCATCAGTACTTGCAAGCTAAATTCCTATGATCACCTTGACCAAAAATGGAGACCATCGAGTAGTCCTGTCTTCTGGGGACATCGCGTGTGTAAATTTCAGTAGCCGGAATAATTATTTTCCCATCCTTCACGCAATATCCCCAAACTCAATTAACTGGGAACAAAACTCGCTGCCATTCCCTGCATGTCACTTATTTAAAATATTTTTTCGACACTTTAATTAATACACTTATTTTTTCCTTCATCGCCACTCTTGTGTCCATTTACCGGGGTGGAGATATTCGGTTCCACTGACTTTGTCCGGAGAGTGTCGCATTGGGTTTCATGAATGGGAGATGAGAATGCACGCAATTAATCATGTATGTGGACGACATTCATCATCGCTGTGTGCTCACTTCGACTAGAGGATGAACTAGCTCTCTGTTGATTAGCACGCAGTTTTTGCCGTTGTAAAGAGTGTGTCAGACTGGCTTATGCATGCTTATCAAATTTTAATGTTCCGTGGAAATAGCAGGGGAAATATAATTAAAGTGAAATGAGGATGTATTCTTTGGGATTAGTTTGAAGACTGTCTTGAAGCAGACTGATCTGGTGACTATGACTCTACTGCTTGTTCCTGATGTGAATTAGGTTTTGTTATTGTTCTGAACACATTTCTAATCGTAGGATAAGTCTATCCAGCCTATCCATATTAAAAATGATGTTATTTAATATATTTTTCGACAGTTTAATTAATGTATTTATTTTTCCTTCATCGCCACTCCTGTGTCCATTTACTCGGGAGGTGATATTTGGTTCCACTGACTTTTTCCGGAGTGTCATATTGAGTTTCATGAATGGAAAATGAAAATTCACGCAATTAATCATGTATGTAGATGACATTCATCATCACTGTGTGTACATTTGGCCAGAGGTTGGACTTTCTGTTGATTAACACGCGAAGTTTTGATCGTCGTAAAAAGTATGCCAGACTGGCTTATGCTTGCATATCAAATTTTAGTAATCCGTGGAATTAGCTTTGGGCAATATAATTAGAGTGAAATGACGTTGTATTCTTTGGTATCAATTTGAAAAATGCCTTGAAGAAGAACGATCT
Organism: Meta bourneti; assembly: GCA_933210815.1. Lineage (NCBI taxonomy): Eukaryota > Metazoa > Arthropoda > Arachnida > Araneae > Tetragnathidae > Meta > Meta bourneti. Next base: position 68,267,873 of record OW119932.1, on the reverse strand, counting down.
CGTGGCTATGGTTAGCGCTATGGCCCTAAGGCTCGATCCCGGTGTGAATTAGGTTTTGTAATGGTTCTGGCCACATTTCTAATAGTAGGATAACTTTATTCAGCCTTTCGATATTAAAGATTGTTTTTAGTATATTTTTGACACTTTAATTAATACACTTATTTTTTCCTTTCATCACTTCTTTGTGGTCATTTACCAGGAGTGGCGATATTCGGTTCCTCTGATAATATCAGCAATGTTACATTAGGTTCCATGAATAGGAGATGAGAATGCATGAAATTAATTATGTGGCTAGAGTTTGAACTCCCAGTTGATTACCACGCGAAGTTTCTGCCGTTGCTCGAAGTGTGTCAAACTAGATTATGCGTGAGTATTAATTCTTAATACTTCATGAGACTTGCATTGGCAATGTAATTAGAGTGAAACGAGGGGCGGTGTTCTTTGATTTCACTATGAAAGCTTTGTTCGGGTAGACTGATCTTTTGACTGGTTAGCGCTCTCGTTCTACAGATCGCTCCCTGCGTGAGCAATGTATTCCCAATGGTTTTACATACGTAACAATGTAGAATCAGTCATTAGTCAATTTAATCAGTCAATTTAACATTTCATTCAATATGTCCTGTTGTTTAATATATTTTTGTACACTTTAGCGGATGTATTTTCCCCTTCATAGTCACTCTCGTGTGCATTTACTCAGAGTGATGATATTCGATTCCTTTGAGGTTGTCTGGACAGTCTCATGGGGTTTTTATCAATGATAGATGAGTATGATACGCATGCAATTACTCATGTAAGTAAAGGACATTGACTCGTACACTTTTATGATCTCCCTGTTGATGAACACGCGTAGTTCTTGTCGTTGTAAAAAGTGTGTCAGAATGGATTATGCATGCATATTAATTCTTAATATTTTATGAGACTTGCATTGGACACTATAATTAGAGTGAAACGGAGCTGCGTAATTGGATTTCACTTTCAAAATTGTCTTCGAGTTGGCCGATCTCGTGTCAGATGTTAGTTCTCTCACTGTGCTATAGGTTCCTGGCCTGGAATTGATCTTTTCGTGGTTCTTTTTGTATTAAAAAAAATTGTCAGGTTGTGTTGAGGATAGAAACTGTAATTTCGTCGTGAATACTAAGGCCTGATGTTTAATTGTGAAAAAAATGGAGCAGAAATACGAAGTTTGGAAGATTGTTTATTGTGAATATTCAACAATTTGAACGACGATTAAAGTACAGTTTGATATCAATATAGAAGGATAATTTTATTTATTGAAAACCTGTGAATGTAGTGTAGTTTGGTAGATCTCGATTGACACCATTTACGCAGTCTTTACTCCACGCAATACGAATTCACACTGGCCCAAAGCTCGCCCAACAACGAAGATTTTCGACAAATTTCTTCCCCTCCCCACTCTCAGGGCGCCTGCATACTCATCCTTATTGATCCCTATTTACATCCAGGGCCGGGGTAGCCCGGTTGGAAGAGTAACAGACTACCAACTGGAGGGTTGCTAGATTGAATCCTACCGAAGACCGCCGTGTACAAAAGGGGCTGGTGCACGTTAAATTTGTCGGGGCCACAAATGTCCTCACGTTGGCGTGGTGTGGTAGTTTGGAGAGTGGATTGCCAGCTCGGGTGTTACCTCGTCATCTGACCGTGGTTGAAAATTACGAAGTAATACTCTCGGACCTTTCCGTTCGGGTGATGATACTGGACCGTCCCTAATAGCCCGTTGTGTTGCTCTAGTGCGACGTTAATTAAATACCCACCTACCTTATTTACATCCCTATCCCCAAAACGCACTACTCTGCCACTCTCTTTGTAATGGATCTAAGATGTTAAAGCATAAACTAATAGTCCAAAATATATCATCCTGGCATATAACAAAACGAATACCAACGTTTTGAAAAACACAAATCAAATTTAGCTCTAAACTTTCCGCGTACACATTGTCATAAACAGCGCACTTCAACACATACTAAATTTACCGCTATACAGGGTGATTTTACAGTCATGGGACAAACTTCAGGGGGTGATAGAACACAACGAATCAAACACTTTTCCCCATAGAATGTAGGGTTGCAAGTGCAACGGTTGGCCGCTAGAGAGCGCAGTCAAACGCTTGTATGAAAGCGTTACGTCGGCGATGCGAGGCCTGCATCAGGTGTGGTGGTCGACATTTTGAACAGCTTCTGTAATTGCGCATTTACGTTGTACTTACCGACTGATGTTTGTACATGTCGTTTCATTCCCATGTGAAAAGTTTCTCATGTTTTGTACACGTCATTTCTTTCTTACCCGTTGTTCCTTGTACTTATCTTTAATGTATGCAAATCTAATTTTATTATTTCGTTTTGTCGCGCAGTTATTGATGTTTATTTGACATTAAAGCGTTGTTTCCATATTCAATGCCTCTTCTTTCCAACTTGCGTCGGACCGTGTGTTTGTGCCGAAATGGAAAGCGCCCTCTAGCGACCATACATTGTATGGGGAAAAGTGTTTGTTTCGTTGTGTTCTATCATCCCCTGAAGTTTGTCCCATGATCGTAGAATCACCCTGTATTTAGCTTGCCAGATAATCGCTCATGTGACTGGTTTCTCATTACTGTTTAATACTCCAAGTGGTTTCGATGCTATATCTCATCAATCAAGATTCGAGCAATTTTGCTAATTAAGAGATATATCGTCTATCAATATCTTACCAATTTTGCTAATGACGAGATATCTCGGCATCATGGTATTGGCGATTTTTTGATGATTACGATTGTACTTCTGTCAGGCTAAGATCGAGATCTGGTAGGTTTTCTTTTAATAACGAGATATCTCATCCATCAAGATCTGGTCAATTTTGCTAATAAACGTGATGCCTCGTACAGGCAACCACCAGGAGGTTTAAAAGTTCAATTCAACACTCTTTAATGTTTTAACATTAATCTGATTTACAACCTTATCTCCAAAAAAACACTAATATTCCACTCTTTGTAATGAATCCAAGATATAAATAGTCCAAAACATATTATCATGACATATATTAAACGCATCCCCAACGTTTCGCAAAACACGAAACAAATATATATGTTAACTATTGCACACATTGTCATAAACTTCACACTCCAACACACATCTCCAACTTCCTTCAAAGTAATTGCAAACACAACATCGCACGCAATGAGCAAATATTTCCGGAAATCCCACGATTTCCCCAAAACCAGAACATGTCACTTATATTAAAAGACATCTCAAGCTTTACGATAACACGTTTCTTATATAGCACACCCACCATAAAAATAATGGACTCCCCCATTCGGTTTAGCATTGTCGGGGGGCCGAGAATATGAGTACACCACGAAATAAATTGAAACCTTCCGTCTTCGTCAAGGCTCCTTCATGGTTTCAAATAAATTGCCACCTCATTTCGAAAACACAACTGCGGCCGAAGAAAAAGAGCCCAGGAATTCTTGTTTCCTAATTTAGGTTGGTGATCTATCATCTTTTCGGGTAGTTTTTAAAGTTGAACGAGTGGTCTTTCGTTCGGGTTTCTTGTTTTTGTTTCGGGATGTGTAGGAGAGGTATTCTGGGGGTCTTCACGAAACGGATTCGTTCTGGTTTGGTGTTGTTGGTTCTGCTGTTAACAGTAACGACGTTGATGTCTTTGTGAAGTGATCGTACTTTCGAAGGAAGTGTTCCTCTGGACACGCAATAATGCTAGAATCATACTAGTTTTGCCTTCAACAAATCTTATACGTGTGTCTCTTGTAGTAAGTAGTAGACAATGCTACGACGAATAAATTAATGTACTTGCGAATGGAGAGGAGTATTTCAAGGATCACGCAATAAGTACTAGAAACAAACACGTTTTTTTTTTCATTTTACATTTCTATTGTAGGTAGGTGTTTTAATTAACGCGGCACTGGAGCAACACAACGGGCTATTGGTGAATATCTGGAATCCATTCCTAAGGGAAATATCCGAGGACAACACCACATAATTTTGAACCACGGTCAGATGACGAGGTCACCTTACTCTTCCAACTTCAACACCACGCCAACGTGAAGACATTTGAGGCCACGACAAATTTTACGTGTATCAGCACCCTTGTACACACTTTGGTTGGATTCGAACTCGCAACCCTTCGGTTGCTAATCCGTTACTCTTCCAACCTGGCTACCACGACCCGCGTCTACTGTAGGAAGTAATAGACAGCAGTAATAGCCTAAGAAATGACTATCCTTGGAAATTGGACTAAAGTAATTTTTGGAACAAGCTATAAGTACTAGAATCGTACTGGATTTTCATTTAATAACACTTTTGCTTTAAATTCCTACTTGTATCAAGTAATACAGACAATAGTTATAGACAAATAAATTGTTTTACTTGAAAATATTGGATTGATATATTTCACGGAACATGTACTGAGTATAGAAATCATAATGATTTATTTTCATTTAGCACTTCTATTTTAAATGTATATGATAGGAAATAATATGGGTATCCATAAATGTCGTCTTTTTATCGTAAGATATAAATTTAGTATATTATTTTAAAAAGCGGCATTTAATCAGCCATGTAGTTTTCTATGATTTTCCTCCATCTGGTTATAAAGTTTTCTATCCCAGTTTTAAAAAAATTATGGAATTTTGTACTCAAAATAATCAACCAATGCGTTTCTGACCTCCTCTGAATTTTTTCCCAGCAAGAAAGTGCCATAAGGATCTGAATAGATGAAACTCAGATGGGGAAAGGGCAGGTGTGTTTGAAGGATGGGGAGAACTTCCCATCCGAGTCCCCTAATTTTTTGTTGAGTGACCCCTCAACATGTGATCTCGAGTTGTCATGTTGGAGAATAGCACCTTTCCTGTTGACAGGATATTTTTCTGAGTGGCTGCTTTCAATCGGTCAAGTTGACCACAATAAACGTCTGCAATAATAGTTTCTCTGACATTAAGCAGTTCAAATTGAACCACACCATGAATATTCCACCAAACATATAGGAGAATCTGGCTTCCATGGATATTGAGCTTTGGAATTTTTCTCAGTGATTCTCCAGTGGAAAGCCATTATTTTTTCATCATCGTATCCTAAAGAACCCATTTCTCGTCTCCAGTTAGATGGTCAAAGGACGGGTTTTTTATGGCGGTTTATGAGCAATTTGCATATGCAGGACCTATTTATATTTTCTCATCACTGAGCATATGGTATACACATAAACTGGCATGATAAAACTTTCCAATGGATTTCAAGGGGCTTTGAAAGGATGACCAAGAAACATTCATTCTTTCTGAAATTTCCTCAATTGTTTGGCGATGATCTTCCACAATAGCCCACAAAGCGTCTTCGTCACGTTAAATTAAACTGAAAGACCACATCTTGGGACATTTTCATTGTCAAAATTTCCGCTACAAAATTTGTTGAACCATTGTTGGCGCTTGTGAACGTCTAATCAATTTTCATAAATTGCATTGATATTCCCAGTTGCCGTACTTGCGTTATGACAGCAATTAAACTGAAAGAGCATGCAATAGATACTATGGACATCTCCAGGTTTACCGTTATTCATTTCGTAAAGGATATTTAAGCACTCTCTTAAAATATCTCAGTTGAAAGCACAAAATATATATACTTTAACAACTAAATCTGGAATGAGCTCAATGCTATAGCTACCGTAAGAAACACTCTAAAAGTACATGAACGCAAAAACGACATTACTTATGAGTACCCCTAAGTGACATCAATTGATTTGGTGTCTACTTTTTATAAGTCTATTCCTAAGAAATAAGAAACTTTTTTTTTTCAGTTCTGGGCTTTTAGATTTTGTTAATATGCTTCGACTTCTTTTAATCTTAAAGTATTTAAAATGTATGAGTTCTTATCTAAAACTCTATTACATAATTTTTCGCAAAATTTCCTTCTCAAAAAAATGTTTTCAACATAAAAACGTTATTCTGTTCTATCATAAATATAATCGCCCTTTTTTTCATAAAGGTGTTTCATTCTTTCAGAAAAAGTTTTTTTAGTCAAAAAAGTTCTTATGTTTCTCAAGGTATTGTTAGTTCTTGCGTAACGAAAATTTATCACACATTGAAAAACAAACCGAATAAAGGAGGGAGTTTTTTAAATAATGGCACCATTTTGGTTTAGAATATCTTAAATAAAACATGTTTTCTCCACGTATTTTTTTCGCAATTCATCAATTTATGAGATATGACTTCCTACAAATGATCGCCTACGACTTTTATACAAATATGGGCCCTGTCAACAACATTTTCCATTAAGTTTGAGCACATTTTGGGAGTGAATTGTAAAATTTCTTTACGAATGCTTTACTTAAGCTATTGAATCGTTGTCGAATTGATAACGCAGATTTGTTTCTGTAGTTAGCTCAATAGAAAAAAATCCGGCGCGTTTAAATCGGTGGAACGAATCATCGAATTTTGACATTATTCGACAAGGTAGGAAGTTTATGAACGTCAGACTGGAACAACATAGCAGTTATTTGGCGACGGTTCGGGATCAATCCCGAAGAAAAAGGTCCGATGACGCCATCTTTTTATTTTCAACGACGGCCAGATGACGAGGTCAATACCTGAGCTGGCACCTCTCTATCCGAACTTCCACACCACGACAACGTGAGGACATTTGAGGCCACGATCGATTCAACGAGCGTCAGCCTGCGTGTACAGTCTTTGGTTCAACCGCGTTTCAACTAGCAACCCACAGGTTGCTGATCCGTTACAATTCCAACTGGGCTACCACGGCACTATTCAGAAAGGAAATACGTCTTTGGATTTCGCATGGTTGAACGAGCTATATCTGTTCCTTCATCCTGTTCAAGCCCCATATATGCACTTTTGTCTATCAATTTCATACAGAAACTTTGCAACGTTGTACATTATCGCTCAGAATTGACAGTAATCGCATTTTCATTAGCACCCTTGAAAAAAATAATGGCTCAATAATGCCTTAACTCCAAATTGCAAAATAAACGGTTACTGTACGGGAATGAAGATGCCGTTGATGAATTAACCTTGGATTTATTTTCTGATCCCAAAACCGGCTGTTTATTTACGTATCCCCTGATGAAGAGCGAAGAAATTGAGCAAATCAGTGGATCGAAAGGACCCGTATGTGCAGCAGAGTTTATTTGACCTCTAACATACTCCATAAATTGGCATAAATGGAGTAAGCAATATGTAAAAAATAATTAATAAAGCATGTTTTTTTAACCCTCGACGAAGTTTCGACGAGATATCTCCTCCATCAAGATTTCAACATGTTTACTAATGACGAGATATCTCGTCCATCAAGATCTCAACATTATTACTAATGACGAGATATCTTGTCTTCTAAATATTTACGATTTTCTATGACTAGATCAATATCATATCAGGTTTCTTCTAATGACCAGATATCTCATCCTTCAAGATTTGGTTAGTTTTGCTAATGACGAGATACCTCGTCGAGACAACCACCCAAGAGGGTTAAAAGATATTCTAAAACAAAATGGTGCCTTCATAAAAAACACCCTCTTTATGCATTATTAATAGCTTCGCAATACTGTTTTGGTCTGCGTCGAATAGATGTAGTTATGTGTTTTCGCACGGATTGTATTTGGTTTGGTATAGTTGGTGTTGCTATTAACTGCATGTTAAATGATTACAGGCTTATTCTTTATAAGGTGTGACATTATTCCACAGCTGCTACCTATTATTGAATAGTTCCACAGTTATTCCTTATTACTAATAGCTCCACAGTTATTCCTTATTACAAATAGTTTCACAGTAATCATTAATGTTACTTCTTAAATGTCTCCACATTTATTCTTTATTCATGTTAACTGTTGTTTTCTTATTCTTTTACCGTGTAGAAGGGTTTCACGGAAGTTATTTATTAAAGTGTTAAATGGTTCCAGAAACACTTTATTATACTATATTTAATGGTTCCATAGTAATTCTTTATGACGTGTTAAATTGTTCCACGATGATAATATTTGTTAATGGAGACTTCGTTTGTAAATATTTAAAATGCTTTTTAAAACACCTATATATCTATCTTTGGTTTCGAAACCATTTACAGTATAACAATCAAAGGTGTAGAAAATTATACTCCACATTATTTCGGATTTTTTTATGTATGAAACTTTATCTTAAACGATATGAAATAACGGTTCCAAATCATTTGTCTAATATTGCTATTTATACTAACAACGTTCATAATAACAAAAGCTAGTGTTTTGGAATCATTAGCGAAAGTATAAACATCCTCGTAAAACTAGCAATCCACGTTGCAATTATTTCAAGCAAGTAAAACACGCATTAACTTATAAATTAACTTGTTCCACATTCCTTTACGTTAAAGCAAAGTCATTCCACATGTTCAACTTACATAATAAATCCTGTTAATTTTTCAATCCCAACTTTAATTGAACACCAAATAAAACGTCGGAACCTAATTAAATAACTTTTAATTAAAGGAATTTCCCTCTCTTAAATGAACTCGCTGTTCGACACGATCAAACTGTTATTGTTCGCAAGATGTGGCATTAAACTTTTAAGCGCAAATGAGGTACTTGATTGGAAGGAATTTATAGTGGATAGCTCGAAGCAAGTTATTTCTAACAGGACCTCTGTCGTTGATAAGAATTTCTTGCTTGCAATGATTGAAGCATTATGGTTCGCATATATTTTAATAGAATTTATGCAAATGACCATATGTTGGGTATCCCAAAAAGTGACATAAAATACTCCCATCTGTCAAACCAATGGGAGAACTGTGTCTACTCAGACAGTATCCATTTTCAATTTTCCTGGTCAAAGGTTGGATACCTTTGTATTTTCTGGTCAACGGTCAGATAATTTTAAAATTTTTCAAGTCAAAGGTTGGGGTAGATAGGAATTTAATTAACGTCGCACTAGAGCAACACAATGGGCTATTGGAGACGGTCATCCTCCTAAGGGAAAAATTCGAGGACCACACCATGTAATTCTGAACCAAGGTCAGATGACGAGGTCACACCTGAGCTGGCACCCCACTCTCGAAACTTCCACCACCACGCCAACGTGAGGACATTTGAGGCCACAACAGATTTAACATGCACCATCCCCTTTTGTACACGACGGTCTTTAGATGAATTCGAACTCGTAACCCTCAGGTTGCTAATCCGTCACTCTTATAACTGGACTACCAAGTCAAAGGTCGGATATTTTCCATTTTTTCTGGTCAAAGGGCGGATACTTTTTATTTTTTCAGTTCAATGATCAGATATCAAAGGTCAGATAATTTTCTATATGTTCTAGTCAAAGGTTGAATACTTTTCTATTTTTTCCTGGTACTTTTCTATTTTTTCCTGATCGGATATTTTTTTCTGTGAAAGGACGGATACTTTTCTATTTGTTCCCAGTCAATGGTCAGATCATTTTCAATTTTTTCAAGCTCAAAGGTCGAATACTTTTCTATTCTCTCTGGTAAATGGTCCAATGTTTTCTGTTTCTTGTGGTCAAAGTTCGGATAATTTTCTATTTGTTCTGGTCAGAGGTCAGATCATTTCTATTTTTTAAGTCAAAATTCGGATAACAAAGGTGGGATTTCTATTTATTCTGGTCAAAAGTCGGATATTTTTCTATTTCTTCAGGTCAATGAAGGGATTCTTTTTCTGGTCAAAAGGTTAGGTCAATTTCTATTCTTTGTCTGATCAAGGTCGGATATTTTTCCATTTTTTCTGGTCAAAGGTCGGATAATTTTCATATTTTTTTCAGTTCAGTGATCGGATATCAATGGTCAGATAATTTTCTATTTGTTCTAGTCATAGGTCGGATACTTTTTCTGTCAAAGGACGGATACTTTTTTTGTCAAAGGAAGGATACTTTTCTATTTTTCCTGGTCAAAGGTCAGATCATTTTATATTTTTTCTCGAGTCGAATACGTTTCTATTCTTTCTGGTTAATGGTCGTATATTTTTCTGTTTTTCTGGTCAAAGGTCAGATCATTTTTATTTTTCAAGTCAAGGCTCAGATAACAAAGGATTTCTATTTATTTTGGTCAAAAGTCGGGTTCTCTTCCATTTCTTCAGGTCAATGATCGGATACTTTTTTTCTGGTCAAACGGTCAGGTCTTTTCTATTTTTTATCTGATCAAATGTGGGATACTTTTCTAGTGGACCTCGAATATGCTTTGATTTGGTTTGACTCTCTTAGGTCTTTTTCTACCCGAGGGATAATTATGACAAGGCATCTGGTTTAAAATAGTGTATTCCGAACAACTATGGACATCCCATCCAAGACTGTTCTATAATCCAAAGCCTGTTGAACCAAGCGTCCACCACTCAACTATCAGCCGTGTTTTACTTTGAAGCCAGTCTAACTTACTGGCCGCAATCCGTCGAGTCATGGTAAAAGCAAAATGCTAAAAATATCCAGAGCAGAAATTTCATCTTTTCCTTCAGATTTCCAAAGAAAAAATATTGTCTTGCTCAAAGACTTATTCTCTCATCAGTCAAAACAAACCCTGCCGAAAACCTCGCCTCAAGCTTATAACTCATTCTTTCCCACTTGGCTTTGGGCCATTACTAAACGTCGCCCACTAGTGCCTCCGTTTTTCGGTGCTGATGAAGGAAACAAAAATGTTTTAAAAATCTATAAATAGGAAGAAGGGTCAGAGTGTAGAAGAGAACTCTTTCCTTTAAGGCTGCATATATACTTGTAAACGCATAAAAACGTTTTCATACACAAACGAGAAGATAACATTGTAACAATTTCGTTTATTTTCTATTTTGGTATCTACCCCTGGATAAAAATGTTTAAATAACGTACAATTGTTTAGTTCAGTTAATCGTTTTACGGTCATTTTTTGCAAAAGAAATCTTAATTAGACCGGGAATTTTATAATAGCTTACTGATATTATGCATACAATAAATACTAAAGATTAAATATTAACAACGCTTTTCACTGAAATAAAAAATTTTACATTCAAACAATATACTTAAAATATGCACACGAAATATGGTATTGAGCTCTTTTTGAAATGTTAAAACTATTCTACATCCTTGACTACAACATTTAAAATGATAGCCAATATTGACATTGTAATCTGCAATTAAGAATAGCATAGAAAACAGTTTTATGGGCATTCCAATGTTTCCGATGGGACAATCACACATATTTTTGTCAGGAAAATTATCTTTCTCATTCCTTAGTAATTGAAAACAATTTTTTAAAACTTAAACTAGTTTCTGTTTAAGTTTGCAATCACAAAACTGTCAGTATACTGTCAAGAGTATGGGACATATCTGATTACATTAAGATATCACATATTCGACGGCTTAATATTAGATTTTTTATACAGACAGGAGGCCACGGTAACCCGGTTGGAAGAATTGCGATTTCGAATCCAACCAAAGACCACCGTGTACGAAGGGGGCTGGTGCACGCTAAATCTGTCGTGGCATCAAATGTCTTTAAGGTTGGCGTGGTGTGGAATTTTGTAGAGTGGTGTGTCTGCTCAAGTGTGACCCCGTCATCTGACCGCGGTTCAAAATTACGTGGTGTTGTCCTTGGATATGTCCCTTCGGGTTTGATCCTGGATCGTCTCCAATAGCCCGTTGTGTTGGTCCAGTGTGAAGTTAATTAAAATACCTACCTACCTGTATAGACAGGATAGGTATTTCCAAAAAACTGGGATATATTTCTTGAAAGGAGTAATAAAGAATAATAAAAGATACAGTTATTTTATGACTAAAATGAGTTTGTGATGACTCCAAATGCGACAAAGGAATATTCCTTTAAGAAGTCTAGTATTGCTTGGGATTTATTAAAGTTTATCTGTACACCATTGATATTTAGAAAACGTACCATTTTTGAGCTTGAACCTTCAAGATAGCCTATCTCACATCTTTGGGTATGTCGTTAAGTTTGGGTCATATTTGATTACATTGAGCTGTCACATATGCGATGGTTTGATATTACCTCTCAAAAGGACTGATATATCTAAATTTGGGATAAGTTTATTTGAAAGGAGTAATAAAGAAAAACAAAGATACGGCCATTTTGATGACTGTATATCATATACATGAATAAAGAATGCCCCTTTAAGAATTCTAATATTGATTGGTATTATAAAAGAGTTTATCTGGATATCACTGATATCCAGCAAACGTAAAGACCCCATTTTTGAGTTAAAACTATTTTCTTCAAGATACTTTAAATAAAATATTTGGTTATGTCCGCAAGTATGGGGCATATCTGATCATATGTGGCAGCTTGATATTAGTTCTTTCTGAGTAGAAAAAAGGGACAGATATACCCAAAAATTTGGACTAAGCTTATAATTATTCTTTATGACTCCCTTCAAGCTTATTTGAAGGGAATTATAAAGAATAATAAAAGATACAGCCATTTTCATGACTAAAATATGTGTGCGATTATACCATACGTGACTGTGGAATGTTCCTTGAAGAATTCTAATTTTTCTTGGCATTATAAAAGTGTGTCTGGATACCACTGATATCTGGTAAAAGTAAAAGAAATAAAATAATTTATAGGAAAACTTGCTATCTTTTGTAGTATATTCCTGGTATCAATGCATCCGTCACAAAATTCAAACACATTCCTTTCAAAACTGCAATGTAACATTATCAATACACTTTCCCCCTTTCAGAAATCGAAAAGGTAAGTCACTTCCAGAAAAGAAAAACTCTCAAGAAAGTGTATAACTTCCGCATTCCCATATCCCAGTTTCCACCCTAGGAAAGAGGAGGGGGATAAAACCCAAAGAATTTCCAGAGGAGAAATTTATAAAGCGCATTTATATTCCTACTGGAAGGGAAAAAAATGGAGTTTCATTTTGGTAAGAAGGAAACCATTTGCAGAATGAATTCTGATTCGTAAAAGCTTTCCACGTGACGAAATTCTAGAATGTTCTAGACGAGCCGGTCCTTTTCTCTGGGTCCGTCTCTGCAGGCATTGCATTGTTAGACAGGAATCCGAAAACTCCAGCATGCGAATTACAAGTTAAATTTGAAGTCGTTATGCGATAAACTTCATAGAATTCCTCCCAGGGCCTTTCTGGAAATTTGACAACCGAAGGATGTTTCCTCCTGAAGAATCTGTGCAACAGAATTTTGGGTTTCTTCCGAGCTTTAAATCATCTGGACAAGAAATGGAATTTAATGTGTCTACTTTTGTCCAATCTCTTTCAACTTTGATTTAAGAGCACAAAATGCATTGTTAAAATATGAGACTTTGCTTGATAATATATATATATATATATATTCGTGTTACAGACTTTTGATGGAACTATTGTGTGTTCCATCAAATAGAGAGTGCGGAATTTCTGAGAATGGAATCGTGAAATAGCAGCTGGGCTGCAAAATCGTTGTTCCAAACACAGAGATATCCATATCGAATATTCTAAAAAAGTTTTAACATATTTAGAAGCACAATGTGCATAAAAGAAATGGCGCTAATCCTCGAAAAGTTATTAGATCAGCCATTATTCTTCCTTCCTGAATAATTAAGAATTCCATTTCAGAAATGCCGTTTTCCTTTGTAAGCTGGTTACATTATTTGAATTTAGACAGTTTTCTGTTTTACAGCTTGTCTTTTTCTCTGGGTTAGTATCGTTCCTTTGATGGACCAGAATCTAAAAACTACAGCATGCGAATTGCAAGTTAATTTATGTCTATATACGGTAAACTTCCTAAAATTACTCCCAGGGGTTTTCGTAAAATTTGACAACCGAAGTGATTTTTCCTCTCAAAGAATCCATTAGGACTGGTTTTTGGCTTTCTTCCGAGTAAAATATTTTATACTGGATAAGGAATATAATTTAATGTGTCTATACACAATGTCTTTCGACTTTTATTTGGAAGCACAAAATAGTTATTAAAATATGAGACGTCTTGTGATGCTCATATATGTTCGTAATACACCGACATTTGCCGGATCTATTGTGCATTCGAGTAGTTTATGTAGCAATTTCTCCAGAAATATAATTCTGAAATGCAATTTTGACTGCAAATATCAGTATGTTCCTGGAACAGTAATTTACGTGTTAAATAGAAATGAAGTTCTAAAAAGTTTTGATATATCTATAAGCATAAGATGCATGAACAAAATGGCGCTAATTCACATAAACGCTATGAGGCATCAAATGTATTATTCTTCTATTCTACACAATCGAGTAATTCAAAGCATAAGATGCATGAACAAAATGGCGCTAATTCACATAAACGCTATGAGGCATCAAATATATTCTTCTTCTATTCTACACAATCGAGTAATTCAGTACAGAAATACGTTCTTCTCAAAGGTCAAGAATTTGACTATTAGCTCACGGACTTTCCTGTACTTTTGCACAAGTTCATTACAGTTTTTAATTGCTGTGCACACATCTGAATGATCATCGTTGAAAACTACCAATAACCAAACAAACAAATTTGCTTTAAGAGCTTAAATCTTTATTTCAACCTCGACTCAATTTTATTTGTTCCATCCGTTCTCACCCTTTCGGCATCCCTGAAGATTGCTTTCGAAGTAATTTTCACAGTTTTGCTACAAGAGCCATGTCAGCTTCAATGCATCCTGTTGGATTATATCATATCTGACACGCACAATTGGTATTTACATAAAACGAAAGTGATATTATAACATGGCAGTGCAAGGAACTACACATCCACCCTGACTCGAGCACTAACAAGAAATCTCATCCTTCCCTCCATACTTCGTTCTTCGTACACCCATTGCAGCCCTTCGATTACAATTAGGGGTGGTGATCTCACGCACCCTATCATCAAAATCATATTATCCACCCTAGTTTGAAATTGATAGAATTTTTCACTTTATTAAAACTAGACAGCTGTAGCCATGTCCGCTCTCACTCTCCTATCGTCGAAGATTGCAACGCAATTTTCAAAAGTCTTCCACGTGAACTATGATTGCGTTGCTCGTTTGAGTGCGCCCTATCATCAATAATGCTATTTGACCTTCCAAGAGTTTCGACGATATATCTCGTTCAAGATATGGTCATTTTTGCGAAGGACTAGATATCTCGTTGAGACAAAACTCTGCCTTATTACTCTAAGTGGAAATGAAAATCCCAAGTAGGAAAAACAAATTATTCCTTGCCTAGAATTGGTGGCGGTCTGGAACAAGTTTGTGTATCAGACACTAGAGGGCAGTTTTCGAAACGAAGATAAACCAACAAGATCAACCACCATTATTAGACTTGTCGCTGTATATGATTATTTTTTGCTATGCGAGGGATAATTAGAACATGATCTTCGGCTCAAAGTGTATTGCAAACCACGACGAAGATTCATAATCAAACCGGAATTAGAACCAAGGACCAGAACCCTAAGTACTCGGCTCGGTAACTAAGTCCAAATTTCCAGGGTATGTGTTTTTAAACTTTTCTAAACCAGAATGTGGTAGATTGCATGAAGGTTATATTCCTTCTTGAGAAACTTTGTGAGTAAAACTCAAATTGAATCGTTTCCCCAACGATTTCTTAGAAGTATTTTTTCAATTTATGTGTTCCACTTGTAATTCGACTATATAGTATTTATTTCACTCGAGTAATCCTCAATATATTTTAATCACGTTCCACACATTCCATTTGAGTTCAACACTACACCTCCACGCCTAGATGGTGATGCACCATCACAGCTTGGACAACACGAACTCATGCATATCGTCCGCACCATCCCTTTGTCCACGAGAATAAACAACCTTCGCGACATGCAAGAGTTGCGCTTGAGTGACAGGTGTCGGTTTGGGGATATTGATTACCGCTGCCAACACGGCCGGAACTAATTTCCCTCGTGGGAGCACCCCTTCCCATCGTTTGCGGATATCGGGTTTCATCGTTCAGGTAACGGGGGTTTATTCCACGATGGTGTCGGAAATCGGGGAATGATGGAGTTACGCGGGGCAGGTAGTTTCCTCCGATAGTTCGGATGACCAATAAGCATAAACACCAAATGCAATAAGATCTCCAGGAGCGTATCCTGTTTCGACTATGGTTCGGGTTGATAGAGTTGTTGGGTTTATGGGAATCAATTCGCGATACCGGGCTCGTGAAAGTTATTTCTCTGTTAGTGGTATCAAAACTCGGACACTTGATGCTTCGGAAGAATTTTTTGTACAATTGTAAAAGCGAATAATTGAAATAATCATAATGGGAAAGGTTGTAGTTTCCACCGAAAATTAACTTGGTTGATATAGGTCTTTAATGGCTCAAGATCCAATGATAAAGAGGCTGTGATCAGATATTTTGGATGACCAATAAGCATAAACACCAAATGCAATAAGATCTCCAGTGTCGTATCCTGTTTCGACTATGATTCGGATTGTTATAGTTGTTTGGTTTATGATAATCAATATGCGAGACCGGGGCTCGTGGAAGTTGTTGGTTGTTTTTCTATTAGTAGTGCAGTGTATCAAAACTCGGAGTCTGATTACTTCAATTATTAAAGGTTGTAGTTTTGATCCGAAAGTTGAGTTATTTGATTAATGTTTAATGATATTAGGTGTAATAATGAACAAGCTGTGCGATCCGATATTTTATATGGTCATTAAGCATAAGCCAAATGCAATAAAATCAGGACCGTTTCCTGTTCCTACGGGGCTCATAATTCTAGGTTGATTCGCTGTTACTACTGCAGTGTATCAAAACTCAGACTCTTGATGAAATCTGAAGAACCTAAGTCCCCCTTTCCTTAAAATGAATAATTTAAAGACAAAAAATGGAAGAAAAAAAATTTCTATAAAGCCACTAAGACAAGTGCATCTACTAACCCCCAGGTGCCATATAGTAACATATGAAGCTATAGAATTGAACAAAAGTAGTGAAAAGATCAGCAAGAGTCCATCTGCTTCAAACAATCTATACTTTTCCATTGCGTGAGTAGACCTCTTTCTCTGATAATGCCAAACATTGTAAAATATGGTCACAATTCATATCAACCACCCTTCTGCACAGGGTACATTTCGAGCTATTGTAGATGCCGAAACGAATTAAGTGTTTTGAAAGAAAATCGTGCCCAGTCATTACTCTAAAAGCCCTCACCACTATGGTCGGGGGATTCACACCAACAGAATCCGGGTCAATCCGAATCAATCTAAATCTTATAGAAACTGACTAACCTCGATTAGGGTGCATTAAAGCAGAACGCTCTGGATTCAGACAGTCTGAAAAGTTTTAAGACTAACAATCTATTTCATATATAAGAGGCTTTTCCGAATCTTCGTTAGTCAGGGTATTCAGGTTGACTTGAATTAACCCAGATTCTGTTGGTGTGAAGCTGCCCTAAGATACATTACAGCATCATCCGTATCTGTGTATTCAATGTTAAATTTCATATTTAGAGAAAGCATTAACCGAGACAGTTTATTTTCTGTGTTTGATTCTATTATTTTTCGAAAGATTTCGCCCCTTCCCTTTACACTGATTCTTACAATGTCTATTCATCACAAAATATTGCGTTTTAACAACTAACACGTTCTTGAATCTTGCTGCGTAAATCCCAAAATAGAATCCGAGAAGTTATCGATATCAGTTTGCAAATTATTTTACTTTTTTCTGACCAACTTTCGGACTTTTTTGAAATAAGAAAAATGTAGATTCATAAACAAAGATTCATCAAGCACTCTCTTGAAATTAGATGAACCCATACATTTTCTAACCGGTTCAATAACCAACGGGTAGCTATTAATCTGTTGCTTAGTACCAAACCTAAGAAAACAAGTTTTCTGCGGTTGGTCGTTAAACTACGTCTCTAATACCAAACTCGCAATTTGTAACAAGTGATTAAACGGTTGAGCACATTCAATTATTAACCAGGATCGATTATTCCGAACAGCATATCATTTATAGAAGAACGCGAGTTTCCTACCATCTAACAGTGCTTGCGAAAACCTCGATGAGCGAACCAACTAATTGCAGTAGTATCTCTGAAAAATGATACGCTATCCTTTTTAGAATTTCCTTTTTACTCCAAAAAATGTGTTCGCGATCATTTATCGTGGTACTTTGGACACTTTCCAACAGGCTGGTACCATTAAAAATATTTATGATCTTAAAATTCACAATGCAAGATTGATGAAATTTTTAAATTTCACTCACTGTGATTAATTGATTGAAGAGAAAGGATTGAAATTCCTTTCATTGTATGATTTTTCTTAAACTATTATTAAAAATCCCAAGGCGTGAATCAATGACTTTAAAAACGTACTTTTATATGAGATTGGAAGGATATTATAACCTTATGCGCATAGAGTGTGAAAGAACATTTGGCATAAAGAGGAGAATAAATCCTCGGTGACATGAATTATATTCTCAAAATTTATGGCCAGACATTTAGGCCAAAACGTAATGCAAAAATAGAAGTTGTAACAGTAAAGGAAACTAAGGAACCTTGAACAAAGGGAGGCTTAACATCCTTGAATATTCATATTTAAATGTGATTTAACCTACTTAATGTCACGAGATTTTCGAACAGATTGCGACTAGACTGATTGAATGGATTTTATAAATGTATGAACTGATAGTGAAAACACTTAACGTGTAAAACATGACACTGAGAAAGAACACTTGACATAAAAGGGACAGCGCAATTTAATGACATGATTGATGAATTTGTGGCCCTGAATTTTTAAGCCAATAAATATTCGTAAGTTAGAAGTTGTTTTCCTAAGCTTATAAATTGTTCTTAAGAAAAAAGGAAATTGTGGAGCCTTGATCAAGTGGAGGCTTAACGTCTCTAAATTTCCATATTTAAATGTGGATTAACTTCCTTATTGTCACGAGATTTCCGAGAAGACTGATTAAAAGGGTATTTTAAATGTATGAGCTGATAGTATGAAAGAACATTTGACATAAAAGGATAGCGCAATTTAATGACATGATTGATGAATTTGTAACAATGAATGTTTGAGCTAAAAATTATGAGTAAATTAGAAGTTGTTTTTCTAAGTTTATAAATTATTCTTAAGAAAAACAGTAGAGGAAACTGAGGAGCCTTGACCAAATGGAGACTTGACACCTTTGAATATCCATATTTAAATTTGTTTTAATCATCCTTAGTGTCACGAGATTTGCTATACGACTGTTTTAAGGATATTGTAAATGTATGAGCTGATTGTATGAAAGAACACTTAACATGAAAGGGGTAGCGCGTATTCATTATTATGATTGAGGAATTTGTGATCTAACCAGAAGATATGCATGAATTAGTTGTTTTCAAGTTTTTAAATGATTATTAAGAAAATGTTACAGGGGAAGCTTAACGTGGAACTTTGAGTATCGATAAATATTTGGTTTAACATGTGTAGTGTCATGGGATTTCCGAGTACTGCTTTTACCCTACATCAAATTTAATGACTAAAAAACCATATCAATTGGTGAGATATATCACAGTGAGGAAGATCCCCAGTCACTATGGTGTTCATGACAATGAATTAACAGATGATATAGATAAGGCTGGATCTGAGGTACCCTAAACACATTCTCTCATTGAATATCATGCACTAAAAAGGGTTATAATTAAGGGTTAAAGAGAAAACTGGGAAGAGGTGGTCATAGGAGAGGCTTAATATTCATATTTAAATATTGGTTTAAAGTTTTTAGTATTACTGGATTTCCTAGTATTGCTTTTATCCTACACAGGTTAGTGTAATTACGCTCTAAAAGATTCAAGTTTTTTCCACCATAAAAATAAATAATTTATACGTATAGTGTGTTTTCCACAAAAGTATGAAATAGACGTAAGCATTTAAAATTTAACCAGCGTTAACCTGATTCTAGATATGGATTAAGGGTGGACGTGGGTGAATATTTTTACATGGAATAAGGGTTAAAATAGTCATGTGGTTTTCTTTATATCAAGGTCATGTAAGGAGAACTGATGATGTGCGGAAAATGCTAGCAGTGAAATTGAAATGGTAATAAAAGCAATGTTACACGTTGGATACCGTGCTAAAATAAATGGTCAGTCTGAGTTCAAAATGCTATGAACTCGAAAATAAAAAAAATAGGTGAATTTGTTGCAGTCAAAATACTTGTTTTCAGAATTTGGATTTTTAAAATTATTTTTGTTATTATTAAATGGACCTACAAATTCAAAAGATAGGTTTTTATTGCATTTAAAACGATAGTCCCAGGGAAACGATTATTAATATTTTGAGAGGAAAATATCACGAGGCTTACAAGTGGTAAATTCGAAGAATTTCAATGAGTAAATTGTAACTCTTATACACAAACTAAACGATTTTATATATTTGTTCATCAATGACTCGTTCTGTAAAAAATATAGTAAAGACATAAATGATATCTATGCTACCTGAACAATAAAGCAAGTATTGTAAAGTGGTACGTGAATTGTTCAAATGTCTCTTTTTTCGTGTAATATAGGCACTACAATATTATATTTACACTTAGAATTTCAAAATTTATCTTTCAGAATTTTGGATAAAACCGGTTTCGTGCAACGGTATTTTTACTGCACATAGCCCTTTACAACACCAATAAAAAAGCGAATATATTTTTATTTCCACTTATCGAAAAACATTTTCTATGTTACCAAAGTTGGTCACGGAGACTTGAAAAATGTCGTACCAATATCAAAGAAAGTTTTCA
This sequence comes from Meta bourneti, assembly GCA_933210815.1. NCBI lineage: Eukaryota > Metazoa > Arthropoda > Arachnida > Araneae > Tetragnathidae > Meta > Meta bourneti. The sequence continues at coordinate 68,247,245 of OW119932.1, read as the reverse complement.
AGAAAAGTTTCCATACGGCGTGAAAATTCTCATGTCATTTCTCGAATCGTCCTTTCCCCTCTTTGGTCCCGAGTGTAAAAATATTTTTCATATCGTGCCCAGGAAGTTTTATTCTTTGACTTTGGTTTATATATCTCAGTTGAGAAATGTGAGACTTCTACGACTTTTGAGAAATCTCCATTCTATTTAGGGATTCAACCTCGCAAAAATTGAGCGAAATCACATAAAATTATCGATTTTCGGATACACTTAATCATGCCATGTTACGAAGTACTTTGTATTTAAATTAAATTTTTATTAATACTTACTTTCACTAAAAAACGAGTTGAACATACCTTTTACTTTAATCGTCTTGGTGGTTTATGTTCGAGTCGAAAACTGTTCTGTACTGGCCAGCCTCTGGGGGCAAAAATCCGTTCCAAACCATCACCAGTTCTGGGTAAAGGATAATTTGTTTTTCCTAGCTGGATCTTCATTCCCCTTAGAGCAGTGGTTAACCTTTTTAATGATCGGAACCCCCTTGAATCTTAAAATACGTTCTCGCGCCCCCTTGAAAAATGTCTTTCTATTTTTTATTTCGGAAATTACATTTATTGCAAGAAAATTTGAAAATAAACACATACATTTACATATACATTGAAAACAATACCTCAATTTTTAATAGCTACCGTTGTTGTTTATTCATAATACTTTTGAAGCGAGGTGCCTTTTTTGAAAGAGCCATACGTAAGTCATCACTTGCATTTAAGCGATTTCTGGCTTTTGTTTTTATGTGCAAAAGTGATGAAAATCGCACAGGTAGGTGGTTGTAAAAGTGTCTGCAATGCTGCTTTTGCCAGCTGTGGATAAGGTTCTAATTGTGTACACCAGAATTGTTCTATGTCCAGTTTTCAAATTCCATTTGAATACATGCATTGGTTTGTATTTCAATAAGATAGTCTTTTGTTAAATTGCTGTCGTCCATCGAAACTTCTCTCGAACCCCTGGAAATGCTTTCTTGCACCCCCAGGTTAAGAACCTCTGCCTTATAGGATAGTGCAATGTTTTCCCAAAGAGGTATCTCGTCCTTAGCTAAATCGATTAGATCTTGGATGAAGTATCTCATCAAAATCTCTCAGAGGGTTAATCTATATACATATTTCAATCATTTCGGGTGTGTTCCTACTCCGAATATGTCCTGGAAACCAGGTATAAAGTATTAACCTTCCTGGTGGTTCATGTTTCCGTCGAACACTGTCCTGTAGTAACCTTTTCCGTACTCTCACCGGTTCTGGAGAAGGGACAATTTGTTTTTCCTACTTAGATCTTTATTCTCCTTGAAGTAATAGAAACAGTTTTGTCTCGGTGAATTACTTCGTTATTAGCAAAACTGACCAGATGCTGGTGGACGAGATATCTCGTCAGCAGCAAAATCTTGCAGATCTTTTACGATATATCTCGTCGAAACCCATTGGAGGGTTAAAGAATATTTCAGAACAACTGGTACTCTACGCAGAAAAGTTTTCTTTCCTTAACCCTCCAAGTGGTTTCGAGGAGATATCTCGTTCATCAAGATCTGACCAATTTTGCTAATGACGAGATATTTCGTCATCAATGCATTGCCGATGTTTTGATGATTTCGAGATCAAGATCTGGTCAGTTCTCTTCCAATGCCGAGATATCTCGTCCATCAAGATCTGGTCTGTTTTGTTAATAATGACAAGATACCACGTCGAGACAACCACAAGGAAGGTTAACTGACGTAACAAAATTATATAAACCTTCTCAAATTTGAAAAGCAAAGTTACAATTGCCAATCATTAAACCTGACGAAAACAATGCTGTCTAACTTGAAATTTCTCATTACTCTTCCAGGGAAATATGTTACAACATCAAATTAAAGGAACCGAACGAAATAGCACTTGTTTCACAGCAAATTTTGACCATAGCGATGGATCCTGACATCGTTACATTCCAACGTGCCCAATACGCAAAAAGAAATATTCCCTGGACCACGAAACGCATTCCCTCAGCCCAATGTATTATTTAATATCGGAAACTTTATGATCGAAATCGAAACGAGAATGACAGAAAATAAAAAACCTATAAATTAAATAGGGTTAAAATCATTTACCCCAAATGGCTGGCAATTTGTCATAGACCAAACGTTTGGCTTGCTAACCTTGAAGAAATTTATACTTGTTGTGAAGACACTTTCGAAAAAGAAAGAAGCCAATTCAGTAAATTGTACCCACTCATAAGTTAAAGTTAACTTTCTGGATTCAATTGCTCAGAAACATTTTTAGGTTCCTTCGAAACCTACGGATTCCCTTTGAGGGGGAAAATGTCTTATGTCGGATCTGTGGAGGAGGATTGAAGACAAATATTTTAAACGAAATTTATAAAGGGATTTTTCCTCAATTCAGAGGGATTATGGATGCTTAATCTTTCCTCCAAAGGGAGAAGTTTTAAATGGGATTTACTATATGAAAGTTGAAGGGAAATGTTTTATTGTTCTTGAGGGATTTGTTTCTTGGGGTGGAATTTCGTTTTCTTTAAGATTTCTTTGCCGTTTATGTGACATAAATTCTTATTAATACATAGAGAGCATTACCTTTTCCGTTTTAAGAAAAAGCAGCATCTGTCAGCAGTTCCAGGGAGGATAGAATTATCTCAAGTTTAGAACACCAGCTACATTTTAGCCGTTTAATTTGCAGTACTAAAGGCTTTGTTCATGTTCGTTTTTGGTGAAATTTAGATAATAAAATTCAGATTTCATTATAAAAAGCAATGCCGGAGCATCCCTCAAGACCTTATATGAATTCTTCTCTTTAGTGCATAGTACTTATTTGTGCGTAGTAAATATAATCAAGACAAATTCAGTAGTCGATTGAGTGATTATCATAATCTGACAAGTTGCTCTTCCGCGTAGAATACATTCAATGCATTTCTGCTTGAATTTTTGATGAGTATATGCCGACAATGTGAAGTTTTAAAAAGTTTTCAAATGCGATCCAGTCTCAAAACCAACACCGTATTTCATTTCACTTCTAAAATCGTAAGGTGTATGTATACACTAGAACATTTTTTTTTTAATTTTGACTTTAAAAATCTAGTTTTTTCACAATAGGTCATTGGTTTGTGCTTAAACTCATTTCAGTGTGAAAAATTCTGATTAATCCACTCATTAATTATCTAGTTTAGATATAATTAGCTAATTAACATGTTTTTTGAACAGTGATATCTCAAATTCTAATGTGTTCAGAAAGACAATTCCTGTTGGAAATTATTCCTAATATTATTCTTCATGTTTTGACCCTCCATCAAGTTGCTAGAGGGAATAGGTTATTTTTTACAATTTTTTTCATGAAGGAAGTCTAAAAAAAATCAAGATTTTTTCAGGAATTTCAATATTTAAAAATCAACTAAAAATTAATTTCTTAACCAATAACTTCGACTGAGGGTCAAAACATCCACTGTATTATAGAGATTATAATGACACAAAAGTAATTATAATAGATCAATTCATTGTTGAGTTATCACTGTTCGAAAGAAGCATCCTATTGAAAAAACATAGTTCTTCAGAAATCGAGTGTAAACTTTTGGAAACGTGTTTGTCTAAGGTGACAGTACCTATCCCAAACCCTTATAACTAGAAAACTATTTCGAATATTTTCAAGATCTTGGTATCGTTTGAAAGCTAAGGTGTTGGACAATATTTTGAATTATTAAAAAATGTATCGATATTTTGGTCAATTTTCGTGATTTCTAGTGTATACATACACCTTAAATGGACAAATATGCTTGTTATGATTCGTTTGAAACCAGTCGCGACTTCGAGAGCCCGAGTTATACTGATGTGAAGTTTCCGCAGAGCAGTGGAAAGTTCCCAAAACGCCCCCTCCCTCTATCGGACAGAAGCTCTATAGCATCTGTCCGATCATCTTAATCCTAATGTCATCATCTTCGACGAGGTTCAACGTACTCCTAACTTGTATTCACATATTGTCATTCTCGAGTTACTCATAGATTTCAATTGGTCGGTGAAACCGGTTCATCGTGCCAGCATTGACAAGAACCTCATACCATATACCATTCTCATAACTCTTTTTAGGTATTATACCACTTTTAAACCTCCTGGTGGTTGTCTCGACAAGGTATTTGGAATAGCGAGGCTGGCCGGATCTTGATAAGTGAGATATCTGATCATTCGAAGAAAACTGACCAGATCTTGATTTAGTCATCATCAAAAAATCGGCAATATCTTGATGATGAGATATATCGTGGTTAGGAAAATTGGTTGAATCTTGATGGATGAGGTACCTCGTCGAAACAACTTGGAAGGTTAAAGGTTTATATCAGTGCTTTTTAACACCTCATTACACACATATTTCATCAGATGTCTTATATCCCGAGGGTTACATCATCAAGGCGCATTTATAATTCGCCTTGATGATGTAACGTTAATCATAATCAAGTTTCCGTTAATCATAATCAAGTTTTAGTTGTCAACTAAAATGAGCACTTCCTATCCAGATGGATGTCCTCATCAAAAAATACCTTGCATATATAATCATATACATCCGAACAATCTTATAACGGTGATCATCGTTCTGAATCTTGTCCAATAACAACAAGTTTTAATCTAGTTGAGCTCAAAATAATCTCAGAAAATAAACGAATCCTCATCAACCAAATATATTTCAATATGCCTCTACAAAAATAAAATATCAGCATATTAAGTAGTACTTTTTATTTTCCAACATGTTAGAAGTTAATTTAAAATGTGATTTAAGAATTAAAACACCTGAAACTGAAAAAGATTTAGCTCCATATGTTTTGAAGGGTAATATTTTCGGGGAATAAGTAAATCTTGTTCCTGAGTTTTAATACGAACTTATAAAAAACACATAACTATTTTTAACTATTCATCCAAAAAAATAGTACTTATCTCTCTGAAAACAAAGGAACAAACACAGGCCTTCCCTTGTTCTCAAATTTTTAATAACGAAATAAGTATTATATATCTGAAATAAAAGATATCCGCGCTTTTACGTACACCGAACTATCACCAAAGCACGATTCTTTTAATTTCCGTTTTACATCCACTCATTTTTACGAAACGAAGTCATCGAGTAAATGATTTATGTTTACTCTATCCCACACACAAAGCCTTGTCAGCTTGTCTTACATAAACAAAACATCTCTCTCAATTGGCTGACTTTTGTTAAGCACATTAAACACAAGGAATGTTTGTTTTTACGCTTTTCAAAAGCACGAAAATCAATGTTTATCATTTCGCCTGTGTGAGGAAATGCCGAGATTAACAATGAAAGTTCGCCTATTATACGCGGAATTTTTCATTAAAGACAGATTTGACAGAGCTTCCAGGTATGCCGGCCTCCCTCGCTCTTACCCACATCGATCAAACTTAAATGGATTTTGTTTTCCAGACTGACGCATAATCAATTGATTTTTTGCTCATCCCATCAGAAAACTTTTCCGTGTTTGCACAGATAATGTCTTCTTTCAAAAAAGGACATTTTACACTCCGGTGAATCTTCCGAATCTGTCAGCGAAATTCCTTGGCGGAGGAGTGCAATTAAAGAGTTTTGAAATTAAAACTGGATTCATACTACCTATGGAGATGGGGTATTTTTCTAAATGCTCTCCTGTCTGTGTGATTAGAACTTCTGTTTTAGTTTTGATTTTGTTGAAATCTTTTGTGTTAAGAATTCTGTTTACTTGAGAAAAGTGCTTGGAAACTGTTTTGAAGCGTTTCTCGACACTCAATAAGTATAAATTATTTTCTTAAGTAAGCAGCAATTTTGTAGCGATATTAAAGTGGGTCATAGGAGGATAGCACATTTTAATATTTGCTGCTAAATGAATCAAATCAGTCTTAGCGGAATATTTCACCGTCGCTTTTGAAGGCAAGTCACGAAATGGTGCCTTTATTTGGAAGAGGGCACTTTTAACACTATACAAGTCATCCAAGGTCGAAATGAGTGAAAATTATTTTCTTAAACAGTAATTTCTAGCGTTATTAAAGCTGGGTATTGAGGATGCATATTTAATACTTGTTGCTAAACCAATTAAGCCAGTCTTAACCTTCCAAGTAGTTTCGAAGACATATATCGTCCATCAAGATCTGACCAATTTTGCTAATGACGAGGAATCTCGTTGTCAATAATGTCTACTGAATTCCAAATGTTGAAGATATTTCCATTTTTTAATGATAGAGAGATAAAGATCAGGCCTGTTTTTCTAATGACGAGATATCTCGTCACCAAATTCCTCTTGTAACGGATTCGAACCATAAAACGGTATTTTACAGCTGCAGTGCCCTAACCGCTATGTTAAGGAAGACACGATTGCTTGGTGTTATTTTTAAATAAGTACCATATATCTTAGTTCTCTGATTCTTAGTATCGATTAATTATTTTCGTATATGTATTCGAATACTAACTCGATACTTGAAAGTACTTGAATACCAAGAATTCGATTCTCAAAAGTATTCGATTCACTAAAGTATTCGATTCAAAAGTATTCGACATCACTAGTTCTAATATTTTTTCCGTTTAAAGCAATTTAATCTCATCAATAGTGAAGGTTTGAATAGATAACATACTGGTTTTGTATATCACAACAAACAAAATGGATGTTATGCCCATTCGGCTATCCTTTTGGATAATACGTATTACGATCTGGGTGTGTTAGTTTATTCATTTTTTGATTTCAAACTTTGTAACAGAAATGATTAACTAAATTAATGTAACTGATTTACTTTTACAAGGTTTGTTTCAAATAATTAAAGTCAATTACCAGGATAAAATCCATCTAAATATATCAATCATTTGGCATGTTTTCATTTTTGGTACTCTTCCAATGGACTTGTTCAGTACGGAATGAAATACTCTGTGTTAATATTCTTTTTTATACTGTTCTGTTTTGAGGTTCATAAAAGAAATAATATCTCTCTATATATTTATTTAATATATTCAAAAGGCTTTATTACTTCTAAAATGATTAATCAATGCTTTTTGAATAGTTAAACATAAAAAAGGAAAAGTTCAAAATAATTTTTATTTATAACAATCACACATACATGATAAAGATATTTTATAATCACATAATCAAACATTTGGGTTTAAACTTAATATAATGTATGCACATTTATAATGTATGCACATTTTCATAGTTCATAAACATAACAGCTGTTCATTTCTATTTTATTAGTCTTCGGGATTTATACCGGACTTTCGCCAATACCACGTTGGTGTTGATCTCGTTGGTGCGACCTTAATTAACTACCTACCATTTTATTTGTTTGTAGTGAATAATGTCCCTAAGATTGTATATACCATTTTATAGTAGATATTTTTTGTCATAAAAAGTACATAAGCTTTTTACATTTTTCATTAATGTATTCAACAAATGATTTTTAGACATAATTTGAAACTGAATGCAACGATCATTGTCCATTAATTTCATGGGCAGCGGTAGCCCGGTTGGAAAAGTAGTGGTCTGGCAACCGGAGGGTTACGAGTTCGAATCCAACCAAAGACCGTCGTGTACAAAGGGGGCTGGTACACGTTAAATCTGTCGTGGCCTCAAATGTCCTCACATTGGCGAAGTGTGGAAATTTGGAGAGTGGGGTGCCAGCTCAAGTGTGACCTCGTCATCTGACCGTGGTTCAAAATTAAGTGGTGTTGTCCTAGGATCTTTCCCCTCGGGTTTGATCCCGGACCGTTGTCAATATCCTGTTGTGATGCTCCAGTGTGACCTTAATTAAATTCCTACCTACCATTAAATCCATTTTTCAATTTCCTTGATTTCTCTACTTCACGTCTTTTTATACCTTTTGCTGTCTGTTTACACCGTTTTTCAAATATATATGAATACGTGTTAGGTTTTAACCCTATGCAAAATCCACTGATTGGTATACCTTTCGTTTCATCTTTAAAATAGCCTGTTACCTTGGTTTTCCATTTCGTGCAAAGAATGATTGTGATCATAGTTTGACAGATCAAATGTAAGTGGTAACCTTTTTACAATGTCTTGATAAAAATCATCATATACAACGTCAAGTTATGATTATTGAAACAAACGCTTCACGCTCCAGAAAATTACATGTTTTTGAAATGTGTTCCAGGTGACATATACTATTTTTGTGAAATTTTGATTTCCTAACTGACACATAATCAATTGAATTATCCCTCAACACATCAAGAAAGTTTTCAGCGTTTGAAAGGGTATTATCTTCTTTCAAACAAGACAATTTTTCCTATGAATATTCTGAATCTGTCAGCCAAATTCCTTAGAAGAGAGCAGTTAAATAAATTTGAAATTAAAACGGAATTCGCAATATTCATGAAGACGAGATGTTAAAAATTATAAAATGTATTTTATTAGTGTTTTCGTTTCGCTTCAAATAAGCTGACGTTTAATTCTATTATTTATACGAGAAAAGTGAGAATTTGTTGTACACATAAACGTTTTTTACGCTTTTGGTTTTAGTTTAATTACACTCAAGGTCCCAAACACGGACAAATGTTTTGGAGCGATTAAATAAGAGTGGAGATTTTCACTTGCGTAATTAAGCCTACAAGTATTTGTCACGAGACATCTTTTCCATCATGATCTGACCAATTTTGCTAATGATGAGATAACATATCATGGAGATATTGCGGATTTTCGATTATGACCAAATCTAGATCTCGTCGGTTTTCTTATCACGAAATATCTCGTCCATCAACATCTGGTCAGTTTTGCTAATGACGACAAGCACCAGGAGGTGGATCAACGATGAGACAACCTCCAAGAGGGCTAATGTCAATTTTCGTATTGATCCTCATCAGTATCATTGACGTTTTGAATGTAAGTTCATTTGTTTAACCCTCTGCAACGATATTCTGCACGTCGGGCAGAATATCGTTTCCTTTTAAGGTTACGACAGCCGTCCCAACGGCTTTACAGGCAACTTACTGAAACCGGCCGAAACGGCTCTTACAATGCTCTCCCCAGGAGGAGAGGGGATATGTGTCGTCCCATTATCACCTAATGTGCCGGTTTCTATTGTCGGGTCATGGGTATGCCTAGAAGGGACATATTCTTCCCTGGTAAACTAAAAGCGCGGCGGTGACTTTTTAAGGGTATCTCTTTTCATTTACTCAACCTCTCACAGACTAGATGCTTGAAGATAAACAATTTGCGGGGCTCCCCGTCGATAACCCTGACATCTTTGTCAACGGGGAAATAAGGCTATTCACGCGCGGGTCTCTTTGAAGAACATAAAAAAGGTCATTGAAATCGTAATGGCCTGCGGCGATTTTTTAGGAGTTCGAGGTCTGAAAGAATCCGAGCCTTTCGTATCGAGGGGACTTGGAACCTTCGGCCGGTTCGGCCGGTCCCCGTATCCAGAGGGTTTAAAACTTCAAAAGAGAGGAGATTTGCTTTGTATCCGGAAAATGACAAGCTTAACACTGGTTTCAAATCCAATGAAATCCGTCTTAGGCCTACCACAACGGCTCATTGATGTTTTCAAATGCAAGGTGTTTTGTATTTTGATGACATTTAACCCTGTTGGTGGTTGTCGCGACGAGGTATCGTGTCATTAGCAAATCTGACCAGATCTTGATATACGAGATATCTCGTAATTAGAAGAAAACTGACCCTTGATCTCGTCAGTCTAAAAAGTATTGAAATTATCTCATAAAATATTGGCGATATCGTGATGACAATCTATCTCGTCATTAACAAAATTGGTCAGATCTTGATTGACGAGATATCTCGTCGAAACCACTTGGGAGGTTCACACTTGCAGCAAAATCCTTTAACCGCATTTCTCTTTAAAAGTACGTTAGGGTTTGTAAGAGTATAAATGAAAATGATTTTATTTTCCTACTTGACGTGTAATCAGTTGATTTTTTCCCTGATCCCATGCAGAAAGTTTCCCGCATTTGCACTGATTATGTCTTCTTTCAAAAAGGGCATATTTGTCACTACGGTGAATCTTCCGAAACTGTCAACGAAATTCCTCCGCTGAAGAGCATAGTTAAAGAGTTTTGAGATTGAAATCTGTGAAAAGGAGTTTTTTTATAAATTCTATCCTACTTGTGATTAGAGATTTTATTTTACTTGAATTTGTTGGCATATAATTTTATTTATTCGAGGAAATTGATAGTTTACAGCGCATGGAAACTAGTTTTCAAGCTTTTATTTTTGGACTTAATAATCAAAGTTGGACTTGATGCTCTGAGAGATTCACACGCGCATATTCATTATGCCTGCATGACTTCCAATTTTGACTTTCTAGACCAATACAATCTTTACGATTCTTCCAATTAATTGATGTGACTATTTAGTCATTATATGTGTTATTTGAAGTAACCGTTTGGGAAATCTCTTGACGCTCAGAGGGTTATTAAATGTTCTTTGTGTTAATTGATCTCTGACCAACTTTGCTAATGACGCGATATCTCGTTATCAGGATATTGTCTATTTTTTGATGATGACGAGATCAAGATCTGGTCTGTTTTCTTCTAACGACGAGATATCTTATCCATGAATATATGGTCAGTTTTGCTAATGTCGAGATGCCCCCTAGTTCGAGTTAACCTCCAGAAGGTGAAATATGCAGCGTGTTTGGTGAAATACAAAAAAAAGATATCTAAAAGTCATTTTGTTGTATTTAATATGCGTCTTTGAAAATAATTTAATTTGTATATGGAAGAGAGGGCGCTTCTAACACTGCTGTCTTAAGCTTTCCAAATTCATTCATTAATTGATTGATGTTTATGCAAGTACGTTTAGAAGACTTGCTTGTAATCCTCTGGTAGGTAGGTATTTTAATTAACGTCGCACTGGGCAACACAACGGGCTATTGGCGACCGTCCGGGATTGATCCCTATAGGAGAGGTCCGAGGACAACATCACATAATTTTGAACCACGGTCAGATGACGAGACAACACCTGAGCTGGAACCAACTCTCCAAACTTCCACAGCACGCCAACGTTAGGACATTTGAGGCCACGACAGATTTGACGTGCATCTTTGTACACGACGGTCTTTGGTTGGATTCGAACTCGCAAGAATACTCTGGAGAATGTGGTTAAGAAATTCAGAAAATCCTATAGAATCCTCAGTGGGTTTTCCCACAGCGCTACCAACCTACTACTTGTAGGTGGCTCCATTCGATTCCCTTAACTTTCCCTATAGAATTTCTCACTCATGTGGCAGTAAAAATTTCCTTGTCTGCATTTACCATTACTTAACGATGTGTGTCTTGTGTTATGCACAGATAGGACAAATATGGCACTTGCGCCACAAAATACAGCCAACCACTCATATGAAAGAATATCATCGTTAATTCAGGAAGCAAATCACCAAAAGTTGTTTTCTATGGAGACGACACTTTTAACACTATACAGTCATTCAATGTAAAGTCATTGACTTCAAGTATTTTGGTGTTACATGGAATTAATCATCTGACGCATTATTATTTTTGGTCAATTTTTCTCGAAGGATTTGTGCGTTTGCAATGATAATGATGTTGGAATTAACCTTAATCCAGTAGAAACGGAAAACCGAAGTTTTGGGAAAGCCACTTCCATAAAAGGTTGCCTGTACGTCTTTTCACACTTCCTGAAAACATAATTTTGGTTCTATGCACGCACATATACGCTTAAAAGAATAATCAGTTTCTACTGGATTCAGATTGATTCGGTTTGACCCAAATATTGTCGGTGTTGGTGGAAAAGGGGACACTTTCTCACTTCCTGAATCCAGATAATTTTGGTTCAATGCACCTAAATCTACTTTTAAAGAAATCTGTTTCTAGTGATTCAGATGGATTCGGCTGAACCCAAATACTGTTAGTGTGTAGTAATCCTAAGAATCCAGAATCAGTCATCCGTTTTCGGAATTAAAACTGTGGGAAATAATTTACGGAAATACGAAGAAACTGCATTTAGGTATAAAAGTCTCCAAATGAAATACAATATACCTGCCTATTGGATACTTTATTTTGATTTAATTTAATTGAAAACATAGAAACGGCAATGTTCATAGCATGTAGATGTCGCTCTCATCGTTAAGTTCATCGTCTCCGCAAAGAAATCGAAAGATTTTAATCTAAGCTGAAATAATTAAACTAGATTGAAAAGGCATGTCAAGCTGTCAATCAGCCAGACGAAGTAATTGCCAGATCCTCCACTGACAAGCACATGGATCTGTAATCTAAGTGTTAGTCAAAGCCCTTTTCTCTCAGGAAAAGGATAAATTGTTATAGGTTAGGACTATTTTCTTATTTACTTGAAACATTTGACGTGGAAAGGATATACAGCGTGACACTAACTGTTTTCGTGAATTGAAATCCGTATGTATAACTCTTTCATATTAGATAATTCTTTTGTATTTCAATTTATGTAGACATTTACATAAAATTGAATACAAAAGCGTCGTATTTTATTCAGGGTGACTGGTTAGTCCCATGAAAGGTACAGAAAAAGTGGCTTTATTAGATATTAGATGTCGAGGATTATGTGATTTATTCAATTACAAGACTTGGTTAAACAAACTGTGAATACGCTTCAGTGCATCATTAATCCAGAAAGTGATTAGGACGTATATGTCAAGACTTGTATGTAGTTTTATTAGATTAATAAATTTTGCTTGCAAATAAATACTAACTTACTTCTGTAAGCCCCGTGTTGTACTTTTGTGGTGCACGGGGAGTTTGCTTTTGTTCAATAAAAAAAATACTAACAAAGTCGCAATCTAAATGCATAATATTCAGAACAGCCTGTTAACAAATTCACGGTTCATTATGGATTATTGTTTGGATTTTTTGGCCAATTTTGGACAATGGCCATATTTTTTTGGACATGCTATGGCAAACACAAGACTGATAACATCACGTAATGCACATGCACACAAAGCAACTACGCACAGTCTCAACCTACAGTTATCAATACCATAGCAAAACGATAAATACACATGTTAAAAATAAACACATGATAATTTAATGGTAGTTAGAAGTATACGAATTTGCATCGAACTGGAGCAACACAACTGGCTATTGGCGACTGTCCGAGATCAATCCCGAAGGAAACGATCCAAGCATAGAGAACACATAAAAGTAGAATGAGTAATGGTAATATTTCTATGTGTAAGAATTACCTAAAAATTGGTATTATGATGATTATTATAATCTTGTTTTTATAGAAATTGTTAAACATTTTTTGAGGCTTTTTCATTGCTCACTACATTGCGACTCCACGAAGTATACGAAATACCACGATGGCGACACTTAGATTCCTTATACTCAAATCTTCTCTCATTTCAAAATAAATGTCCGAAAATACGCCATTTCTGCGATTCCATTTCTACTCTGATTCATCGAGCCTCAAATTATCTGTATGGCTACATTGACGCTCCTTGAAGAATATAAACCCCAAGTTGGCTACATTCAAACTCCACGGGGAACAGAAAATACCAAGGTGGCTACATTGAAATTCTATAGAGTATACAAAATCCCAAAATAACACACTAGTGAATAATACTAGTGATTCCCCAATTTTGCACCTGACAGTTATAAAAGCGAGTGGTTACATCCTTATTCAAAGACAGCATATTTGAACTCGAGTTTTCTTCATACTGTTTATTTTGGTCTTGATAATAGTGGACGTAGTGTTCGTCTAAAAGCGTGGAAAAGTTTTATCACATTTTGTCAATTTTTGAAACTTTTATATTGTTGACTACTTTGAGACTCCACAAAGTATGAGAAGCACCAAAATGGCTACATTCAATACACAACCCCAAGGTGTCTACATTGAAAATACTTGGAGTGTAATAAATCCCAAAATGGCTACATTGAAACTCCTTAGAGTATACACAACCCCAAGATGGCTATAATGAAACTAAACGAAATATACGCAACACTTTGATGGCTATAGTGAAGCTCCATGGAGTACACGAAACCCCAAGATGGCCACATTGAAAATCTTTGGAGTGTAAGAAATCCCAAAATGGCTGCATTGAAACTCCTTGGAGTATAGACAATTCCAAGATGGCTACAATGAAACTAAATGGAGTTTACGCAATCCTTTTATGGCTATAGTGAAACTCCACGGAGTACACGAAACTCCATCATGGCTACATTGAAAATTCTTAGAGTATAAGACACCCCGAGATGGTTACATTAAAACTTCACGGAGTATACGAAACCTCAAGATGGCTACATTGAAACTCCACGGAATATTCGAAACCCCACGACAGCTCCACTTACACCTTTTACGCTCAAATTCTCTAACACTTCAAAGTAAATGTCCGAAAATGCGCCATTTCCTCTCTCGATTCCATTTCCCCTCTGATCCATCCAGCCTCAAATTACCTCCCCAACCGCTCTTTTAAACCAAGCACTCACGCCACTCTCCCTCCAAGCACATTGGTTTGAAATGTATGCAGGAGAGGGCGCATAAGTCAAAATATGGACAAAATCTCACTTTGTCATGCATTCGCAGAAGTTAGAAGAATATCTTCGGGGTGCTGAAGAAATGCCCCATTCTCAGGCAATTTCGTCAGGCGGCCCCCGATCATTTATCGAATATTCAAAGTTCCGCTGAGCTTCCATCGGTTCTGGCAATGGACTGCTGGTATTGTCGTTCTCTGGGAAAGGCTGGAATGCGATTCGGTGTCATTCTTTATCTGTGTCAGACTCTGCAGAGGAATGGATGTAGAGGGTTTAGTATTGAAAAATGATGCAGTGTCTATTCGAGAAAGATGATATCGTTTGTATTATATTATGGTGATCGTAATGCATGAGGGTTCAGTTTAATGGCCCATGAATTGTGTAATTTAGTATCACTGATATCAGATACATTTAGGTTCACAGCATTAGCAATAGCATTATATTATTGAGAAATATAGTTTAACCTTGTTGAAAGGAATTAAAGGCTTAATCCTCCTGGTGGTGGTCTCGTCATTAGCAAAACTGATCTGATCTCGATGGATGAGATATCTCGTCAATGGAAGAAAACTGATCAGATATTGAGCTCGCCATCATAAAAATGTCGGCATTATCTTGATGACGAGATGTGTCAACTATACAACTTAAACTACACCATCTAAACACAAAACAATTAATTACAGAGAAACAATGACGGAAATGGACAAAAATATCACGATTGAAAAATCCTAACCACAGAGGAAACAGTTAAAATCTGTTTTTAAGCGTTTAAGTTATAAAAAATTACTAAAATGTATTAAATCGTCAAAGAAAACATCAGTGTTGGGATAAACTATTGATCGGTCTGACCAAATTGAGCTATTACTTTTCGCAAAAAAAATTCTCAAGTAATTAATTAATAATTCCAATTGATGCGTTGTTAAGTTAATTAATTATTCATTACTTACAGATACCTCGGAACTGCGGGTCAGAGAGACTTAAGTACCCTAGGATCAGTCTAGGAATTGCAGCTGATTTATTTTTTCTCATGCCGAAAGAAATTATAATTTTCAATTTTGAAAAAAATTAGTTTAAAATTTGTGACAAACAGTTCGTACGTCATTGTTCCCAAACCCGTTCATGGATGATTGAGCTTCTGGGTTGCCAACTCCTTGAAATGATTTAATGCCTCCAAGTGAGGATATCTGTACAAGATATCTCGTCATCAGGATATTGCTGATTTTTTGGTGGCTAGATATTACGATCAGTCGGTTTTCTTCTAATGACGATATACCACGTTGATACATCCACCACGAGGGTTAAGGCTAGGATTTATTTAAGTAAATCAATAGCTCTATATTTTGATAACACATAATGTTAATCGAATGTTAAAACCAAACGCATAAAAACGAAATTCAAGATTGTCAAAGCGCTTCCGAACAATATTCCTTACTCCACAGAACAAATACCTACTTACTTTTCTTTAACGCGTTTGATTTTAACCCCTAAAGTTTGACACATCTCTTGCCGCTTCACCTCTACAGTATCTGGGTCAATCCAAATCAATCTGAATTCAGTAGACCGACTAACGTTGGTTTGAGTGCATTCAAGCGGAATTCTGTACTCGGAGTCTCAAGCGGAAGCTGTACTCGCATAAGTTGAACATTAAACGGAGTGTTTCAAAACTTCCTGTGCATTTTAAGGGGAGATATGGCACATAAAAGTAAGATGTACTCATTTAGGGATGAATATTATTCGGACGCCACTCAGAACATTAAGCTGTACTCATATAAATTGAACATTATACGGACTAAGTTCGAAACATTAAGCTGTACTCATAAATTGATAATTATACGAACTAAGCTCAAAACATTAAGTTGTACTCATATAAGTTGAACTTCATACGGAGTGTTTCAAAATTTTCTGTACAGAATTTAGGGGGAGATAAGGAGGGATGTATGTCCCCAAAAGTCTCCTGGATTATATCTCCTCAACTTTCTTTTCGGACACTATTAAAATTTTCAGAGATAATGCGTAAAAGAATTACGTGAAATGAATAAAGTATGAAGTAGAATCTTTTTTCAGATTTCGTTTTCCATTTTAACTTATTTTCTAGAAAATTAACATCAATATCGTCTAGTTTTGAGAAAAGATGGTTGAAATAAAACATTTCTGGCCATATTTGCAACTATATATGTATACATAAAGTAAATCGAGTATTACTCATTTCCATTAAATCAAGCTCCAGTTTCCGAAATATTTCAGCAAAACATTAACAAACTAACAAATCACAAAATGTTTCATTTACAATTTATCAAAAGATATAAATCAGAGAAACTTTTTATGATTAAAAACATTTAATAAGAAATGTGGAAAAAAAAGCAAATCTGAATACACCGTAAGTACTGTCGAAGAAACATTAACACTCGAAATCGCAAGGAAAAAGTGCAAAAAACATAAAACGCTAAATTAAACACAAATGACTTACATTTATCTGCATATACACGAGGTATTTTATCTAAAATATTTCCCAATCTAGAAAAAAAAAAGCAACATCAATAAAAAGCACTTCTTTAATTGATATATTCCGTTCTTTTCATTAAAAACATTCCCCAAGAAATAAAAAAGGCCTTAATTCCAAACGGAAAGTTCATTTATAATCTTTCGAAACATAAATAGAAACAGGAGATTTGGGTTTGGGTTTAAAGTATCAGGAAAAAGAGCGGAAAAGATTACGAATTTTTTTCAAAAAAAAAAAAAAACTTGCGCAAAGCTTTCCTAAACGTAAAAGTTCAAAACTTACGGTACAAGCAAAAATGCCTTTAAATAAAAAGCAAACAGCTTTCACTAAATAAAAGTGAATACTTCGAGTTGTACGTAAAAGACACGAGTTTTTTCGCATCCCCTCAAAAAAAAATAACAGAAATGCTGAGATATTCCACAGCTATATATCGGAAATAAAAGCGCAATTTTAAAGATAAAAAAAGAAACACGTTTTCACTCAAGAAAAGCAGACTCGGATGAAAAAGTAGTTTTTGCCTGTTGTAGGTAGAGTGAAAAGAGGGGACATACATCGGACTTGAAGATTAATACGTCATATCCCCAAAACGGAAGCATATCAGGAAGCATGGGATATACAGGAAAGAAAATTTTAAATTGGCGATTGAAAAAGTAAAGTATAAAAATAAACCATCGAAATACGAGCGCAGATTAAAGTAACACAGCTGCATGTTTCGAAAACGAAAACTGGAAACATGTTTATAGAATCAATAGTTGGAAAAACGAGAAGTCAAGTTTTGATAAGCGGTGTTTTATTTATGTTTCATTCATTTTTTCTTAACTGCATTTAGAGGGAGAAAATACATGAAGCATATTACAGAAATACATTGAAAAATCAAGCATCCCTTAAGCAGCTTGGAAGACTTTTATCTATGATTAGCTCTGGAATGCTTAAGTGAACAGATGCTTGAAGCTTTTTACAGTTGTGTACATTTCTTACAAGGGTAGTTACAAAAATTGTTTTGCTTTGTGCTCTTTAAGCTGAGTAAGTGAAAAAAAGAAATATCATTTTGAGAAATAAGCTGGGAATATGTATAATGAATACTTAGAATAGCGAGAAGTCAATTTTTGATAAGCGGTGTTATATTTATGTTTGATTCATTTTTCTTATATTGTGTGCTTTTAGAGGGATAATATATATAAAGTATATTAGAGAAATACTTTAAAAGATCAAACAGTCCCCAACGCAGCTTGGGAGACTTATCAGTGATTTGTGTCGGGAATGCTTAAGTGAACAGGTGTCTGACACTTCTTTTCACACTTGTGTATATTTCCCACAAGTGTAGTTAGAAAAAAATATTTTTCTTTATTCTCTTTAAGGCTGAGTATGAAAAAAGCAGTTGATCGTTTTGAGAAATAAACTGGGAATATGTAGAATGAATACTTTGGAAAATAAGGAGTCAAGTTTCCATGAGGCTGTGTTATATTTATGTTTCATTAATTTTTGTTACGCTGTGTTCTTTTAGAGGGAGAAAATACATGTAGTATATTATACAAATGCATTAAAAGATCAAGTAGTACCTAAAACAGTCCCAGTGCGACGTTAATTAAAATACCTACCTATCTTAAGCAGTCCCTTAATTAGTGTCGGGAATGCCTAAGTTAACAGATGTTTGAAGATTCCTTTCACACTTGTGTCCCTTTCCTACAAGGGTTGTCAGGAAAATTCTTTTGCTCTGTATTCTTAAAGCTGAGTAAGTATGAAAAAAAGCAGTTGATCTTTTTAGAGAAATATAACACCAACAATATGCAGAATGAATGCGTAGGAAAGCGAGGAGTCAGTTTTTGATAAGTGGTGTAACATTTATGCTTCATTATTTTTATACGGGTTTATTTCAGGAGAAAATACAGAGTGTGTTAATGAAATACATTACAAGATCAAGCGGTTGGAAAGCAGGAAGTATAGAGCAAGATCTTTTGGACATCGTGGTGTGCCACGAAATGCGGCGTAAAAATGTGCCCCCAAGGGTATTATGCTTTGTGCTCGTTAAACTGTGTAATATGGAAACAAAACTACTGCTCGTTTTGAGAAACAAAGTGCAAACATGTTTATAGAATCAATACTTGGATAAGCGAGTCAATTTTTGACAATAGGATTATATTTATATTTCATTCATATTTTTTCTCAGGTGTGTTTCGGTAGGAGAAAATACACAGAAGTGTACTAAAAAAATATATTAAAAGATGAAGCAGTTCCTTAAAAGCTTTAGGAGACTTATACATGAAATGCCTTTTTCATTTTCATTTTCACACTTGTGCACATTACAACCTCTGTAAGTATGAAACACACACACACACCCTGCAAGTTTTGAGAAATAAACCTTGAACATGTTTTTGTATTGTGGAAAGAAAACTTGAAAAAGCAAGGAGTCGATTTTTGATAAATAGTGTTATATTTATATAACATCAGCATATAAATAAAACACAAAATTCTTAGTTATGAGTTTCTTAGACCCGATTGTGGCGATCTTTTAACAGGTGAAGAGGGGATTTTTTTGTATGAAGATTAGATTTCTTCAAAATACATATCACGCTTAGTGAGAGAAACATAGTGAGTAAAGTTTTTACCCTTTTTATTTCTTTAGAACTATGATTTTTTGATTTAGAGTGTTTCACACGTAAGCCGATGATATATGCGTTCATTTTTCTTATATATTTATGGAGAGGGAAATATGTCAAGTGTATTAAAGAAATACATCAAAAGATCAAGTAATCCCTAAACAATTTGGGAAGGGGTTTTGTGGGTAACGTCGGGGTATGCCTAAGCATGCTCCTGTATGACTCGTCTTTTCACTGTAATGGCTCAATACTTCCCTGGTTATCTCTGTAAAACTTTCTTTGTGTGTGTGTCCATTACTTGATGCTATATGTCTTGCTTTTGGCGCAGCTTGGCCAAATATGGCCCGCTCCATAAATACAAAACTAACTAACCAACTTTCCACTTTAAGGTACATTTCATACAAAAGGTAAAAGCTATTTTGCTTTATAAACCTTAACCTTCCAAACGGTTTCGACAAGATACAACGTCAATGAAGAACTTACCAATTTTGCTAATGAAGGGATACCTCGTCATCTGGGTGTTGTCGAATTTTTCGATGATGGCGAGGTCAGGATTTTATCAGTTCTTTTCAAAGAACAAGATATCTCGTCCATCAAGATCTGGTCAGTTTTGCTGATAGATACCTTGTCGAGACAACCACCAGGAAGGTTAAGCTGTGTGACTATGAGGAAATGTGTTGATTTAAGATTATAAGAGTGGAAAGGGATTAAATTTGGTCGAAAAAGATAGTTGGCGTCTTAATATTATACATCGGAATGAAAATTTTCATCATATTTATTGACAGTTACTCATTGATCTTGGTGCTTTTTTGGAAATTGATTCCTTATTATTTGTTCGAAAAAATTAGTTGGCGTCTTAATATGATAAATCGGATTGAAAAGAATTTTCATCATTATTTCAGTTACTCAATGATCTTGGTGGTTTTTGATGTCTTTGTGAGGAAAATCTGTGGAGGGAATTTTCAGTTTTAATCCAAAAGCACGAGTAATCGAAATAACACAGCTCAAAAGTACTATAAAAATGAAAAATAAGGCATGAACAATGTCCTCGAAATCTGATTGATAATGTAGAATCAGCTATTTGTTTTGAGAAAACAACTGGATGAATATTTGTTGAATCAATACTTTGGAAAGTTAGGAGTCAATTTTTGTTAAGCGGTGTTATATTTTACAGGAATTCATTTTTCTTTTATGTGTAAGCTTTTAAAAGGACCATAAGACAAAAGGGTTGTATCGTTCGTCTTTTCATGCATGCTCACCAATATTGTTATAATTTTAAAGACGTATTCACGTCAAAATATGTTTTGAAGAAAAAAGTTAAAAGATAAAAGTCCCCTAAATAGCTTAGGACAGTTCTATCTGTGATTAAGGTTGGTACTGCCAAACCAAATGAGATGTTTCTTGCTACTCATCTCTTTACGGTACAATTAGTGCAAGCTTAGGTTTAGAGGTACAATTTTCTTCCTGCTCATTTCGACACTTCCTTTTACTTAAGTACATTTCCTACAAGCGTAGTAAGAAAATATGTATTGCTTTATACTTTTTAACCCTCCTGATCGTTGTAACGAGGAGCTATCTCGTCATTATCAAAACTGACTAGGTCTGCATATACGAGTTGTCTCGTCATTTGATAAAAATTGACCAGATCTTCAACTCGTCATCATCAAAAAATCTAAAATATATTAATGAGGATATATATCGTCATTAACCAAATTGGTCATATCTTGATGGACGAAACGATATGGAGGGTTAAATTCTGTAGCTATGAGGTTGGTTTATTTACATATTATTTACCGTCATTTGTGCAAATATGAGGACGCGTTGACAAAAGTTAATTAAGTGAGGAAATAATGTTTATATATGATGTTTAATAAATGTCGAAAA
The DNA here is from genome assembly GCA_933210815.1 of Meta bourneti. NCBI lineage: Eukaryota > Metazoa > Arthropoda > Arachnida > Araneae > Tetragnathidae > Meta > Meta bourneti. The sequence continues at coordinate 68,225,814 of OW119932.1, read as the reverse complement.
AGTGGATTTAAATAAACTTCATTTAACCCTCCAAGTGGTTTCGGCGAGATATTTCGATCATGACGAAATATCTCTTCATTAAGATATTGCCAATTTCTTTTTATGGTAACGAAATCATTTGTTTGTAATGACAAGATATCTCATCCATAAAGATATCGGGTCCATTTTATTATTGACGAGATACCTCGTTGAGACAGGAGGGTTAATATCATAAATGAGAAATGTTGTTAGGATACGATCAAAGTAGGTTGTTTTAACTATTTTGGTTTACGATTAATTTTAGCTGTAGGTGTTTGCTTAGATTTTTAATGGGCAAAACCAAACTTCTCGAATTTCAGTTTCAATACCAAAATAGGTAGGTAGGAATGTATTTTAATTAACGTCACACTGGAGCAACATAACGGGCTATTGGTGACGGTCCGAGATCAATCCCAAAGGGAAAGAGCGAGGACAACACCACGTAATTTTGCACCACGGTCAGATGACGAGGCAACACCTGAGTTGGCACCCACTCTCTAAACTTCCACACAAAGCCATCGTGAGGACATTTGAGGCCATGAGAGATTGAACGTGCACCAGCCCCTTTTGTGTTTGGTTAGATTCGATCTCTCAACCCTCCGGTTGCTAGTCCGTTACTCTTCCAACCGGAACAAGGCGGCCCACACCAAAATAGAAGTAAAATAATATAAGTAATAGTACCGGAATGATGTAAAGGTACAGTAAGAGAAATAAAATAAAGATAAAATAAACTCGAAACATAAACTGTAATGAAAATGAACAGCTACGTCTTTTGAGGATGAAATTGGAAAATGGTTACAGAATAAAACGTGGAAAAGCAAGGTCAAACTTTGATAAGCGGGTATTAGATTTATGTTCCTTTTCCTGTTATTTAACAAGAAAAATATATCAAATGTATGAAAGAAATACAATAAGAATCAAGCCGCCCCACACAGATTGAAAAACTGCTTTATCGGCGACTTATGGATTTACGCCAAAAATGTTTAAGCAAACATACTTTTTGATGTTTCTGAGTCACTTTTGACCTTCGTGTATATTTGTACATAGGTCTTTTATTTTTACGTAGTGTAAACATGAAGACATGCTCTCCAAAATTTTAGAGTGCTTTCGGCTTCTTAATATCTTGGGAGAAAGGTAGTGTTAACATAGCCACCACTACAAAAATTACCTTAAAATGCCGTAGTATATATAGCAGTGCAACCTATCTTCCCCATTAAATAGCTTTTGATCGACTACTTCACCCTATTTCACTAGTCTTGCAAAATTCATTAATAGTGGACTTGATTATGAACTGCAATGGAAATAAACTTATGGTGCTTCTGTCAAATACTGGATGACACTTGTACCAATCGGCACGCATTTCAATGGACAGTTGAATTGACAATGCGGTGCATTCTATTTCAAACAACTGTCTAAAGCCCTCTGGTAAGAAGCCTTCAATAGTTATCCGGATTCCCTCTTTGTTGTCCATCCTCCTTCTCTTCAAATGGTACCCCACACTCGGCTTCTAAAGGCAACAAAAGCAAAATCCTTGGTCTGGATCATTTATTGCATAACACACATATGAAAATACACCCGTACAGCTCTCACGCAATCGGAAATCTGCTATCTAGTGGTAACTTGGAATTCAGCTACTGCTAATTTTGTGGTGAGATTAGCCACTACCTTAAAAATTAGCAGTATAGTGGTATTATGGAGGTATAACCTATCTATACCTTGAAGTGCGCTTCAGTAGATAAAGTTGGAAGTCCTGCTAAAATCTATAGTTTTTATTTTACGTTTTTAAATTCCACAAATCACCACTGTTTTTAGGGTGATACAAACTAATTTTCATCGTTTTCAGTTTGTCAACATACTGTCGCCGCGATAAGATTTTATTTTTTGAATATTTTAATGCGTTTTCTGCATCAAAGTAAAAATTAAATTAACTCTTGAAATCTGATACATTTTGAAAAAAAACAACTTTTGCTTGATTTGAGGAAGAAACTGATCAGGGAATATGTTGGCTGATTTCATGGTAGGTAGGTATTTTAATTAACGCCGCACTGGAGCAACACACGGGCTACTGGCGACGGTCCGGGATCAATCCCCAAGGGAAAGATGCGAGCTGATCTCATGGTGCTAGATAAGGTCTACACCAAGACATGGAAGTTGTGCAAAATTAATTTTTCAGCTATTGTAGTGGGGTTGTAGAAGATTACTTGACTGTTGGCATTGATACAATGTAGGATGTGATGTGGGCCCTTTTTACATTTGGTGTACTGTGGGAAAGACGTAGTACCATCAGCAAAGGTATATGCTTAAATGTCCACTGTGCAATCTTATCAACATGAAAAACATCCTTCGTAACATGCTGAGATCTAAAAGATAACTACCTAATTGGATGCATCGTCGTGGTGTGGGATTTTGAAGAATGGGTTGCCCGATCAGATGTTGACCTCGTCATCTGACCGTGGTTCAAAATTACGAGATGTCTTCGGATTTTTCCCTTTGAAATTGATCACGAACCGTTGCAAATAGCCCGTTGTGTTGCTCCACTGCAGCGTAAATTCAGCTACCACCTTCTTAGAATGGAATCTTTGGAATGATTATCTTGTCCAAGTAGATCAAAATTGGTTACACGTCATCCAGGGAAGATTACAGGTTGCAAGGTGAAATCATGCTTGCTAATCTCTCCGATTGTTAAATAAAACAATCGGCACATTACTTGTTGTTTCGACTGACCACGTCACAATCTATATCAAGTCACCCTGTATATCGATTAACGCGTCTGTTCTCCAATCATGTGACGCCATCTACAATCAAGAACAATAGCTCTATTGATAAATGTTTATAAGAAGGTTCGGAAAGTTCAGCTAATGCTGCGAAAACAAAGCAGAGGGTATAGATGGAGAACAGAACTTAATCAATTCCCCGGAATCTGCCATGCTATATTGGGGAAATAGAATAAACAAAGGATAGGAAGAAAAACATTAACTAAGACTTCGAGAACAAAATAAACACGGTGGCTAGGATCTATAATCGATTATCAGCTATCGATGTTGTTTTACCTCAGGATTATGTATGGCAAGTTGCACCGATGGCATGTTAGTCGTTAGGAGTGGTAAGTTGTCAAAAACGTATCATATTATTCTTGCTTTTGGCCAATGGTTATGGCGTAAATATTCTAATTGATCTCAACAGTTTATGTACAGCGTGATTCAAAATGGATTTTATGACACTAACAATGGATAGGAAGAATAATAACATTAGCTTTGAATATCATAATGATTCAAAACGGACGCTTAATCTTATTTTTCATGTCCTTTGTCTTATTTTTCATTGTCCTTGCCCTTTGTGTATAGTATACACAAAGGGCAAGAAAAATAACATTAACTTTGAATGTCACGGTGATTCAAAACGGATGACCTGATGTAAACAAAAGATACATTACATCTAGATACGTGATTCCGGCATACTAAGGCACAGTAAGAATAAAAAGACGAAACAAACATTTTCTTTGAAAGAATTCTAAAAATATTCTATCCGGTGCAGTCTATCAAGATATGCTCCAAAGTAACTTCCTCATCAAGGCAAATAAAGCACTTGTTGCAGTCAGCTATGTGCAGACGAATCAAGTAGGCCTGAGTTACAAGGTGGCCTAATCTGGCTTTAGCAGAAAAAGTAGAAACTTCTCTAAGGATTTTCTGGAGGAATGGAGGTCACTAGGCTTACTTTGTACTTGAAAAAGGGAGGCTATTCATTCCAGTGTTCCTCCATTAAGTACATCAAAGTGATCAAGCCTCCCTCCTGACCACATCCGGACCTTGCGCAATAAAACTCCAACATCTAATCCAATCCTGACCCTATCCTGACACTTAATATAGAGAGTTAAATAAGCAAGAGATGAGAAGAATAACATCAACTCTGATGATCAAGGTGATTCAAAATGTGTTATGACATAAGCAAATGATAGTAAAAAAAGCCATTAGCGAAACTTCAAGAACAACATAAACATAAAGCACCAGATCTTTAACTGATTATTAGCAATCGGTTTTGTTTTTCTTCAGGATTGTGTACGGAGGTTGCATAGCTGACCTGTCAGTCTTTAAGAGGGGTAAGTTGTCAAAAATGTACAAATATATTTGTGATTAACCAACAGATTGCTCCGGAAAAGCACAGGAAGTACGTTCCACCGCAGAAAAATTCTACCGCCATCTTCACGGAAAAAGATTCTCATTCCTTATTTCTTGTGCCCCAAGAAGAGCTATATATCGAGAGATAACTTAACACAAATTAATTTTGTCTTGAAACAGGACTGCACAAGAGGCTTTTACTCAGGGTAAATGTAGGTAGTGATAATGCATGGTGGAAGAAATGCTTCTTGTACGTTTCCAGAAGTGACTCTACTTATTTCTACAACGTCAGCATAAAAAAATTCATATTCGAATATTAAAATTTATGTGAATTCTATTTTATACATGTTATTTTGATAATTTTAGGCTTAGTCAGTTTGAGAATGCTTTTATTGATAAATTACATATTTCCCAAGTAAACCATTAGTAATAAAACAAATTATTACCTTAGCATTAACACCTGCGTCTTTTGCAGTGATTTTATTTTATTAGAAAAAATATTATTTAAATATTAATTTTCCAATCAGTGAGACGTATTTTCTGGCAAGCTATGTGTAGGTGGCGGTTATAGACGTGAAATATAAGATGACTGAGTATTGCTATTGAGAGGAGCTTCAAAATGTGACCATGTCGACTAGTAATAATGTGACTGCTTGTGAAAAATTGATTTTGTTGCACGATTTGGCATCGTATCGCCTCGTTTGGCGATATATAATAGTAAAACAGGATAGGAGTGTGAATTCATATTTCTATAAAGTGGCAACAGATGTGGCGAAATCGCAAAGTCTACTATTATGTCGTGCGGACTAATCAGATGATGAGTTAATGGATGGGCGTCCTCTAGCAATCAGATGATGAATGTAAGTTTCCACTCGGTAGACAAAAGTAGTCTGTCATTACAAGTTTTGATCACATGATTCTTGGCACATAAAAAGTTTACCATTGCTCACTCTACTTTTATATTATATTTCCCTGGTGAAGGTAGTGTTTCTGCCACAGACATTCTAGTGAATTAGACGGAGCATGTGGTCGGAATAGCTGTCGTAAGATCTCTGAAGGATAAATCACGTGGTCATAGGAATGGATTTAGCCGATTGGCGGTCGAATCGTAGACTAGTGTTTTGATCACGGTGAATAACCACTTTAACCAATCAATAATTTAAGATTCATGCTTTGATCTACAACCATATGACAGATCTTCAAACCGAGCAACTGGAAGAAATAGCATGGTGCTGCGGGCACATGCTCTGTCTATTGCATTATAAGGTAGATGGTTTCTGAGGCGATATGTTTCCTGTATGTATTCAAAACGTGACGTCAGTTCGCTTGTTTTTCGAATACGATTTCAGCACGTTGTCAATAGAATTTCCAAAGAATTAATTCCGAATTTCTGGATGATGTTAGTTAATTGATCAGCATCAATTGGATAATCATCAATCAACATTAATTCGACGATAATCAACATTGATTCGACGATAACCAATATTGATTCGACGATAATCAACATTAATTCGACGATAACCAACATTGATTCGACGATAATCAACATTAATTCGACGATAACCAACATTAATTCGACGATAATCAACATTGATTCGACGATAACCAACATTGATTCGACGATAATCAACATTGATTCGACGATAACCAACATTGATTCGACGATAATCAACATTAATTCGACGATAACCAACATTGATTCGACGATAATCAACATTAATTCGACGATTTTAAGGTAACCCCGATGTGTATCACGCGAGAGGATTTGAGTAACAGGAAATAAAATCCCGGTCTTCAATCTATTTCGTTTGTTTACAATGCAAATCCTTCCCATACAAGCAGTGCGAATACCTAGATTTATCAATACATAAAAACACCCGTTCTTTAAAATCTTCTAGGAGGCTCCTTCCTTAATATTCATATCACTTTCCCCATCTTTTGCCTCGTTTTATTTCATCGACATTTCCACCATAAAACACGATTCTCACCACCAGCAAATAAAACATACCTTTATTCTTTCTGGAACAAACATCTCCACTCCTCTCGACGTATAAATCCAAAGGGCAGCAGTGAATCAAGATTTCTATTCTCTTTTATATAGACTTTATTCCTTGTTCTTTTTTCTGTCTTCTTTAGGCGGAAGGCAGATGGTACGCTGAGGCGGAGTATAAATTCTCTGAGTTCTTTTCTGTATTTACCCTCTATTCTTCCCCTTTGAAGATTTTTTTCATCCTTGTGATATTTATATCTCTTAGGTAAGATGGATCTTGAAAGTACTTTGCTTCTGCTCTTTGGTAATGATGGTGTGGGGATGATTTTGTGTGATGCGAACACGGTGGAAGATGAAATCACTTAATATTGTGCCCTAATCCACTTCAATTCAGTAGATAGTTATTTATTTGTGTTGAGAGGTGAAATTCGTTTTCGGATGTCATAATGTCCATCATGGTTTCCATTAAATGAATTTAAATATTTTGCAATATTGTTTCATTTGGCTTTTGCATATTCTTATAAAATGGTAATAGCTTTAAGGGGTTGGCGACCTTAGAGGGTTGGCGACCTTAGAGGGTTAGCGACATTAGAGGGTTGGCGACATTAGAGGGTTGGCGACATTAGAGGGTTGGCGACATTAGAGAGCTGGCGACATTAGAGGGTTGGCGACATTAGAGAGTTGGCGACATTAGAGGGTTGGCGACATTAGAGGGTTGGCGACATTAGAGGGTTAGCGACATTAGAGGGTTGGCGACATTAGAGAGCTGGCGACATTAGAGGGTTGGCGACATTAGAGAGTTGGCGACATTAGAGGGTTAGCGACATTAGAGGGTTGGCGACATTAGAGGGTTGGCGACATTAGAGGGTTGGCGACATTAGAGGGTTAGCGACATTAGAGGGTTGGCGACATTAGAGGGTTGGCGACATTAGAGGGTTGGCGACATTAGAGGGTTGGCGACATTAGAGGGTTGGCGACATTAGAGGGTTGGCGACATTAGAGGGTTGGCGACATTAGAGGGTTGGCGACATTAGAGGGTTGGCGACATTAGAGGGTTGGCGAGTGGAAACGAGTAGAAGGGGGGGACCCTACCATATATAACCTTTTAAATGCTTTGAAGAGATATATCTTCCAATTTTGCTAAGGACTAGATATCTGGTAGGGACCCAACTACCCTATTTCTCCAAAGGGATTGAAAGGCAGTTTCAATACAGGGCAGTTTCAGACGTGAAGATAAACCACCAAGAGGGTTAAATCGATAATAAATCAACTTATTCATTCTAACGACGTTCATATTTGTTCTAACGCTTATTCTAGTTCACGGAATTTTGTTTAACACTAAATTCACCGAATGGGTCAATGTTCAAAATTACGAGGCGTTGTCCTCGTTTCTTTCCCTTCGGGATTGATACCGGTCCGTCGCCAATAGACCTTTGTTTTGCTCCAGTACGCAGTTAATTCAACCACCTACACTTCCCAAGCGGGGGAAATGATCCGTTTTAAAATTAGGCCTTAAAATTACTGCATGTTTTATCGCTTTTCTTCAATTGATTCTTCAACTTTTCTTGAAAAGTTTATAAAACTGATTTAGAAGCATATATTCATCTTCACCTTATCCCTGCATCCGATATACGTATGAATTTTACTTATTTTTATCGTGACGTGTCGTTTGATCGGTTTAGTAATTTATTGGTTTTTACAGCATTGTCAACTCTAAAAACAATCCATATGCACCGCTGTAAAGTAATAAGCACGTACACTGTAAAGAAAAAGGGACTAATATGGCAGGAGCAACAAACTCAAGTAAAGTTATCGATGTGTGTAAAAAGTGCCAAATTAATATTGCCATGAAAATAGCCAGTAAAATCTGCTCGCTCTGGTATAGTATTTTTTAATTAACGTCGCACTGGAGCAACACAACCGGCTATTGGCGACGGTCTGGGATCAAGCCCGTAAGGAAAAATTTAAGGACAACATCATGTAATTTTGAGCCACGGTCAGATGACGATGCAACACTTGAGTTGGCACCCCAAACTTCCACTCACGCCAACGTGAGGACATTTGAGGCCACGACAGATTTAACGTGCACCAGCGCCCTTTGTACACGACGATCTTTGGTTGGATTCGAACTCGCAACCCTTGAGTTGCTAAATCGTTACTCTTCCAACCGGGCTACCGCGGACCCTGCTTGCTGTGGAAAGTGATTAGCAGAGCAACCTTGCATCCGTATAAAAGCAGCAAATAAATCGATATTTTATTATGGGATACTGAAAGAAGTGAAACTATTGAATAAAATATCGAAGTAATATCAGTTAGAGCTCTTGAATTCTTGTTATTTTGTTTATAATTATTATTTGGAGATAATTGTTTGTTTATTATTTCAAGCACTAATTCCACTATTACCTGCATCCAAATAAAAAACAGGTCATCTAATCTGTTCAGTGAAACTATATATTTATAAAAGGTATGCAAATTTCGCGTTGAACATTTTATAGAATATGGTGTGAATATAGAGTAAATTTGTAAGTATATCAAACCTCTGATGATTCAAAATCCTTGTCACGCAAAATCACTTTTAAAATCCAACTCAGCCAAAACATTCATTTCTATATCCAAAAGCAAGTTGTTTGCAGCAGTCAATTACTGTTCCTCTTCGAGATAATGTTATGCAAAACGCTTTGTTCAATCAAATCCCTGAAAGATTTGCGTGTCACTTAATCTATATTAATTCTAGAAAAAGCTAACAAAACAGTGAGTTTATGTATCATGAGAGTATGCAAACATTGTAAAACAGTTTTTCTCAAATAATTTGTAGCGGAAAGAAGTTTCTATTGTAGCTTTTGTCTCGCGTTTCGACAGTGATGGAAATTGACAATTGAGGCTGTCTAAATTGTGTATCTTCTATTAAGGGAAGTAAATTTAGCTATTTGTTGCTTTCTTTCCTGGACAAATGTAAATATGCTTTTGAAAGCGCAATAACCATTTATTAATATTATACTTACTTCAGACTAGAATAAGACAATCAAATTTTAAATAATCTTTAGTATTTCGTAGACATTTGTACATAAATAAACGCATTTATAATCTGACTGGAAGTGTATAGGGACGTGGTAGCCAGTTGGAAGAGCTCGGTTCAGTCGACGGCACGTCGTGTACTCGGGTGCTGGTGTAAGTTAAATCTGCCGTGGCCTCAAATTCCTCACTTTGGCGTGGTGTGGTAGTTTGGGGAGTGGGTGTCAGATCAGGTGTTGTATTCTTCATCTGACCATGGTTCGAAATCACAAGGCTTGACCTTCGATATTTCACGTCTGGATTGACCACGGACCGTCGTCAATAGCCCGTGTGTTGTTCCAGTGTGACGTTAATTAACTACCTACCAAAAAAATGTGATGATAATGTTTTCATTTTTTTAAACCTTGTTATCCGTTTTAAGTTCTGCTCGATTCCTGTAACTTACCCTGGGTGATTTTATCTTCTGTGTCAGTAAAATTTCCCTTGTGCTGTGTTTCTATTAATTAACATACTGTAGGTTATCGATGAAATATCTCGTCATTGGCACTCAGTCCACAGTACTTCCCATCTAGAATTTAGCAGTTGCTGAATACAATATGTTGTTAGTACTAGAGTACCAATTGTATGAGGTTGTTATTAATACTAGGCAGATTACCAATTGTATGAGGCCATGAGAGTTGTCATGATATCAAGTGGGTACTTCCATATGCATCACTCGGTCCGGCCAAACGCGTCGTGTACACAAAGGCTGGTGAAAGTTAAATCAATCGTGTCTTCAAATGTCTTATCGTTGTCGTGGTGTGTAAGTGTAGAGAGTGGGATGCCATCTCAGGTTTTGTTCTCTTCGTCTGATCTGGTTCAAATTATGAGTCGATGTCCTTGGGTCTTTAACTTCTGGATTTATCCCGGACCATCGCCAGTAGTCCGTTGTGCTGCTCCAGTGTGACTTTAATTAACTACCAACCTACCTCCGTGAGCGTCTTCAGTGTTGATTTTAGTTGACAAGTGTGAGTGATGGCCGGTAGTTTTTTAACCCTACTAGCGGTTGTCTCGGCGAGGTATCTCGTCATTAGAAGGACACTGACCAGATCCTGATCTCATGATAATACAAAAATTGGTAATATCTGGATGACATATCTCATTTGCAAAATTGGTCATATCTTGATGGAGGGGTATCTAGTTGGTACCCTTGGATGGTTCACTTGTAATACCCTGCTGTATTGATAATGGGGTATTATAGATTAAACTGGTACCTAGAACTGCGTCGTTATGGAGATAATATGTTTGGAAGATAGATTTTTGAATAGTTGTTTTCATCTTAGAAGTGTTAACTCTCGTGGTGATTTTCTCGACGAAGTATCGCGTCATTAACAAAACTGGCCAGATTTTCAGAGACGAGATATGTTGCCTGTCAAGATCTCGTCTTCTTTGGTCAATATAAGAAAACTGACCAGATGTTGATAACGTCCTCATAAAAAAATCGGTAATATCGTGATGTGAAAATATATCTCTTCATCAACAAAATTGGTCAGATCTTGATAGTCGAGATACCTCGTCGAAACCACTTGGAGAGTTAAGCTAATAAAAAAAAAATCAAAATTCTAAATATTACAGGAAATAAGAAATTACTGTAACGTACTGTCGAATCAAAACGTAAAGCACAAGATACATCTTCCCTTTATAAATTTCATTTCAAAAATGCAAGCTATGTTGGAATAATCCAAAATTAACTTCACCAAGCAACTATCTACAGTATCTCAATATTGTGGTAACGCATTGTGTTTTACTGTCATTCCGGTACTTTTCAAGCACACTTCAAACGAACTTACATTTTTAAAACAAGGTATTTGTCAATTCAACTGACTGTGAAAGGGTACATGGTTTATGGTTAAGACGAAGTTTCTTCAACAAGGTTAGAGAATTACTTCTTGAGGTAGAGCTCAAACCTAGACAATCCAAATTCCTGGATATCAAACGTTGAATCAAGATGGGACAAAATTATGGCTTCCAATCCCAAGCACCCTATTCAACGCTGTTCGCGAGTCCTCTCAAATCATTGGCAATGTATGCCACAGGGAATTATTCCGTAATCTATTTGTGACCGTGATTGGACGCTTGGAATATCTATCACAGCTTATTCTCCGGAGGAGTGTGGCTCTTATGAGGCACACCATGGGCAGCTAGATTAGTGACGGGATAATTGAAAATCTTGCATACCCACACGCAAGTCTTTGTTAAGAACTGGAGGGCCATGATATATTTGTAATGAGATATAAATTTAAGTGTTACCTGGAACTTGTGTCGTTACGTTGTTGCTTTAGTGGAAGAACCGTGTCTGTGTAGTTTCTGTTTGTGTAATGTTTGGCATGAAAATACTCGTGAGACACAGATGCACGGTATTTCGATTGCTCAGAATTCTAAATTGCACCTTTTTCTGTAAATCAAGCAGTTTTATAAATTAGTATATTATTATTGCTAAGAGTGTGGTTCTTAAGAGATGAACCACCGGCAGCTTGATTAGTGACGAGGTAATTGAAAATCTTGCATACCCACACGCAAGTCTTTGTTAAGAACTGGAGGGCCATGATACATTTGTAATGAGAAAAATTTAAGTGTTACCTGGAACTGGTGTCGTTACATTGTTGCTTTAGTGGTAGAATCGGGTCTGTATTTTTTATAGTAGACTGAAAATCATTTTTTCTTCTTGCATGTTGTATATTTATAGTGTAACTTAGTATGATATAGATGTAATTACTGTATAGATGTCATAATGCATAAAAGTAATGTACTCTAAATTTTGGATAGATATGTCATCTCGGTGGCATGATCTATTCATCCCAACCACATTTATTCAAACTGATACAGTGTCTCACGAGACTAGGCACTAGAGTGTGTGTTGGTGTTAATTAGTAGTCTAGTTTCTGTTTGGGTAATGTTTGGCACGAAGATACGCGTGATGTACAAAAGCATGATATTTCGGTTGTTCAGGACTGAATTACACATGTTTCTGTAAATCCAACAGTTTTACAAATCCGTATATCATTTTATTGCTGAGTGATCTAAAGTAAATATAGGATAGGATTTCTTTATTGCAGAGTTAACTGCAATAAAGAACGTCCTACTCTCACAGGACAACCACCTGTCTGTACTTTAAAAGCAATTGCGGAGATCATCTCCAGTACCTTTTCATCATTGGTACTTCAGTAAAACACCAGGAGAGCTTCTTGCCTTAAATTTACTCAGGAAAACGTTATGCTTGCCAAGTTCCAATATAGCCATTTGAAAGATGATATTATTTGATGGCCAGAAATCCTTTCCCACCTGTATAAAGTGCAACGTATTACCAGCCTCTCCCTCACACATCCTGAATTGCATTGGAGCCATACATGAAGACATTTTTAAGGACCCGTCTGCCATTGCCCAAAAACTTTGCACAGACTCAATGGTTTAGTGTATTTTTTTTACTCTCGGACAAGAAAGAAGATTGCAGAGTTAAGGGAGTGCGAATAATAAAGAATGTGTTAGAGAGAGAGGTAGACACATAAAATAAGTGTGGAATAGAGAGTAGTGATAGATAAGGATTGTAATGATAGTAGAAGTTAGTGAGTGAGAGAGGTGCGACGTAAATAAATTTTAGCTTGGAGAGGCAGACTGAAAAATAGAGGTGTGGATATAGCGGGTAAAATAATGTTATTTCGACAAAGTGAGAGATGGTCCGAGGAAACGGAGTAGGGAGGTGAATAAATCAGAGTGGAATAGAGAGGGGAATGTGAGAGAGGGAAAATACTTTGAAAGAGTGAGGCAGCCAAATACAAGTGAGAGTGAGAATGGTAATAAGGCTAATGAGAATGTAAGTGGAAGAGGCAGATTAAAAGAATAAGGGTTACAGATATAACGAGAAATATAATGTGATCAGGAAAAAGTGAGATAAACTGAAGAACCTGAGGAAATTAATAAATCAAAGAGTGTAATTGAGAGGGGAATGTGAGAGAGGGAAACATAATTTGATAGAATGAGACAAGTGAGAGGGAAAGTCTCGAATGTAAAGATGGGACTAAGAATGAAAATGTAGGAGGCAATCTGAGAAAGATTAGAGTTGTTGATATAACATGAGAAATAATGTGATCAAGATAAAGTGAGAGATAAACTGAGGAAGCAGAATAGGGAGATGAATAAATCAAAGAATGAAATTGAGAGGGCAGAGAGAGAGAGAGAGGGGGGGAAACAGAATTTAAAAGAGTGAGACAGGCAAATGTGAGAGTGAGAGTGCGAACGGTAATGAGACTAATGAGAATGTAAGTGGAAGAGGAAGATTAAAAATATGAGGGATGCAGTTATAACGAGAAACAATGTTTTCAGGTTAAAGTGAGAGATAGACCAAGGAGGCAAAGTAGAGAAATTAATTAATCAAAGCGTGAAATTGAGAGAGGAGTGAGAGAGGTCACCTAATTTGAGACAGTGAGACAGGCATACAAATGTAATGAGAATAAAAGTGAGAAAGAGGTAGATAAAATAGTCACAATCCCAACTATACTGTAAGGTTTGGTTCGTGAATACTTTTGGGCGGAATACCTGGTGCGTTGCTGGTGAAATGAAGACGGCGGGTATTTGTTTGACATTTATTTATTTAGCTAGTTTTGGTGGATACATAACAGTGGTGTTAGAGTGTGGGCAATGCTTAGTATTCTATGGCGACCTTAGTATTCTATGTCAGGTTCCAGTGGTTCTGCATGGCTTTACTCCGAACTGCTGGATTGTCTTTACTGGTAACTGGGTTAACAGCAGTCAAGTCGTTATTATCAACGTTCATATGCTCAGCCAGTGGTAGATCGTTAGATCGACGTCGCAGAGTACGTGCGCCTGTTCCTTCTTGTTTCTTCGGTAAGCTCTAGATCCTCCACACTTGTCATAGGCTTAGACTTCATGGTGTCATTTTGTTCGTCTTGAACTGTCTTTCAGTTTACGTTTCCTATGCCGCAATTGAAATTTAGTGGGATATTTTGGCTTCATAGTGAAATCATCGACCAATCGTCACTTTACACTGCACATAATTTTCACACGAACGGTTTAAACTGTCGACTAGGCAAATGGAATTGTAAAACTCGTCGTTCTCTTCAATTTAATCACGCACACGCCACGACCCGTCGATTAGAACTGAAGTTACAGTGGTTAAACAGGCCATCGTATGTTCGAAATGTGACTCATTTCCCCCACCACGCGGTACAAAGGTCAGAGGGGGAGTGGTCAACCTGGTCTACGCGGCCCACCTTCCTCTATACGATGGTAGGTCATTTATCCCCATGGGCTGATTCCCCCTGGAATTATGGGGATTTGATATATCAACACTTTTCATGACGCTCAAGTTTCTGCCGATGACTCCTATGCATGGGCCTTAGACCCCCGGACCGATTTTAAAGACGTATTCACGTCAAAAATTAGAGTTATAGAGATAACTCGAGAAATAATCCATGCATAAGGGAGATGGGTAATTAAGTCGAGTAAGAGTGCATAAATCAAAGAGTGAAATGGAGATAGAATGAAGCAGAACGAATAACATAAATAAAGGTAATGAGAGTTGAAGTGAGAGAGGGAAAACAAAGTGAGATAGAATGTCACGAAGAGAATGAAATAGACAGAGATAGGGGTCCCGAAGAGTGATTGAGTAGAAATAAGAGTGAGATAATGAAAGGGATGAGAGAGACAGATAATTTGAGAGAATAAAGAGTGAGAGGGAGATAAAGTTATGCCAAGATAAAAAGGAAGAGAGAGGGTGAATGAAAATGAAAGAATGAATGAATTGTAAAAGAATAGACACGAAGGAAATGAGTAAGAGAAGACATTTATCTTCGCCGAATGCTATACATGCAGACATTCATAGGATAATTAAAAGAACCTTAACAAAACAGAAGTGAAACCCTTCAAAGGATTGTTATCTAAGGATAAAAATAGATAAAAACAAAAAACATCAATATATACATACGTTATATTTTTATTGTGATAGATTTACCATGACATGACACAGAGCATAAAATATTCCCTAAACAATGCAAAATATCCTTCTTGATGTTATTAATGCAATAAACACATGCAATCTAATAATAAATTACATAAAGATGTGTGAATACGACGATACGAAAAGCAGCATTCTTAGAAGCAATAAACGTGTATCCGCGGAGGAATACTTGAAAATTCTAAGGATGAAAATTTAAGGGTTTATTTGTAACAGAGAAACACAGAAAACAGCAAAGAATAACAGTGGAAAATGGAGCGGAATGATAAATCTTAATCAAACTTATATAAAATAATGAACATTGTTTGAAATTTTATGATTCTTCACAAGGAGCTTCTTTAATGTTCTACGACGCCATTATTCAAAATATAGATTTCGCTATAAGTTCCATATCATAATATGTTACCCTCAGGGGCCCATCTCTTCTTGGTGTGAACGTTCTTCACCGACCCTAGATACTATATTGGTCTGTTCTTTTCCCATGGGGTTTACCGTCTTTAGAAAAAACGGGGATCGTGCTCCTCGGATACCCAAGTAATCTTTTCTGTTTGCATCCCACTACTTTGTTCTCAATCCCTCATTTTCCCCTTTCACGACATTTTTGACTCAAGGTATATGACACTTTCGGAGTCCTTTAAGAAATACTCAAATTGTACTATTTTTCTTTTTAAGGTAAAACAATTTATAAAATCACATTATAAACCAAAAAGCAATAAAAATTATTATAATTTATTAAACATTATAACATTTAGGTAAAAAATGACATTAACGAAAAATATTATAATTGAAAAACGTATGAGCGCACATTTTTCTAATATTTTGCAGTCTCCTAAATATATAAGTTAGGGCCTGAACTAAAACATATGCAATATTCCTTTCCATTCATAAAATATTGAGAATAATGTAGAAGAAAACATTAGTTTTTGAAAAAAGTTTTCCTTACTCCTCAACGCTGAAATCTTTAAAAAGTTTTCTTTCAAAGGCAACTTTTATTCCAAGTTCAGGTCCTCCAAAACAAATATAAAAATCAGTACACCAAATTTCATTGAAATTTTAGTACACTTTGAGTATCGTGATTGCCATTTATTATGATTAAAAATTAGTACACTTTGAGTCATCGTGATTGCCATGGAAATATTTTGCACAAGATCACAATCAGAGAAAAATGCGTTCATAGATTTGAATTAAAAAAAAAACAGCTGCCAAGATCATTTCAAATTGCTACATCCCCGTTTCTAATCATCGTACAGACAAAATATAAGCAGTTTTGAAAAGAAAAAGTCTAATTATTACGAATATTGAATGACATGAAATATGAAATTTTAGTCAAAAATCGACTTTTCAACCTTAACATTGTCTTGTGTTTGGCCAGCTTGGTTAAATATGGCCTTTGAATCAAAATCCAACTCAACCAACCGTAATATGTTTACCGGTAAGCATCATATTGTTTTTTTATCCGACTGCGATACGTTACGTTTGAATATAGATTAAAATATAAACAGTCTAGCTTATTAAAAATCAAAAGGGATACATCATTCGAAAAAGTTATCTATTATTTACGAAACTTTACTACAGTTTAATTGCACACATTTCATGCTCCACAGACAAAAATCTTCTTTACTATTCGATCGAGACCAAAATCTACACACCCGAACAGCGCAATAAACAAAATTTAAACAATCGTTTGCTGGGCAATATGCGGCCATTCATGCACCTGGCAACGCTGAAAGCATTCCAAACGCTCATTATCGCTGCTCAGTCGGCGGCCATATTGGAAGGCGTAATGCTTGAATACGTAGTTACAACTCGGGCGGTTGCTTTTTATGATGGAGAATAAATCTCGCTCTTTCCAGTCGCTTGTCGGCTTGGTAGGGTAGATAAGACCATAATTGGGTTTCACGAGGAAAATTTACACGTTAGAGTATTCTTCCTACAACCTTTTTGGCGGAGGAAATCACCTACTTTCAGTTCGGGAATGTTTACTTTCATTGTTCAACTATTTCATTCATTCTTGGCGAGTTTTCTTCAGTGAATTCCAGTTTTCGAATTCCCCGTTGGAATAAAACCATTTTATGAGCTGTTTTCAAACTCCATATTGGAATTTCTAGATTATATTCTAGTAAGTATGGATAGTTTTTCAATGTTGAAAATACATCCATAATTACATATAATCCCGTTAATCGGAGCTGACCTCCTTGAGAACCCGATGTAGGTAGGTATTTAATTAACGTCGCACTGGAGCAACACAACGGGCTATTGGCGACGGTCCGGAATCAAACCATAAAGGGAAGATCAGATTGAGAACCCGAATAACAGAGTATCCTACTAATAATCATAATCGAGTTTTTTAAGTTTTTAGTAAAGCTTAGAGCTCGGGTATGCGCAATTTGACCTTGACTGGTCTGATATCATGGGTAGATGGTTGGTTGGAATTTTATTATCCAGAAATGGATGAGCTACACTATACACAAGACGAAATAAAAAATAAATTTTAAATACTTTTATTGCAAAAGCACTTAGACAAATACAACTACTGATCCCCACATGTGACTATATGGCACTTTGGAAGAAATTTAAAAGTAGACTGAACATTGGTAACCTTTTTATGTACCAAGGATCATGGGATCAAAACTAGTAGGTACATGACCCTAAAACTATTGTCGTCTGTCTTGTGGAACCGAACATTCATCATCTGATTGGTCCACGGGATAAGAGAAGATGCCCATCCATTGATTCAGCTGATTGGTTCACGTGACGTAGACTGGCTATTTCACCATTTTTGTGATCGGCACTCTTGTAGGTATACGAATTCACATATTCAACCTGTCGTAAGATGTTATATCACCAAACGAGGCGATGAGTTACAAAATCGGCCAACCAAGTAAATTCTTCACAGTGACGTGACAACTAGTCTACATGTTGGTCACTCTTTTTGAAGCTTTTCTTAATAACAATGCTTAGTCTACTATTTCACGTCAATGTAGTTAGAGCATAGAACACAAAAAGGTATAAAAAAGATGAAGATTCGCTTCAAAAATTCTCGAGCCTTCCGGTGTGCATGAACATATCCCACAACTAACCCTCCAACTGTTACTAGGATTTGGTCAGTTTTGCTAATGACCGGATACCCCGTCGAGACAAAACTGCCCTATTACTCCAAAGACGTGAGAGTATCCAAGTAGAAAAAGCAAATTGTCCCTTGCTCAGAACTTGACATTTTGGAACATGCTTTTGCAGCAGAGGTTGTCCATTGTTGAGCAGTTTTCGACGCAAAATTAAGCAACTAGGAGGGTTAACGCCGAACATTCCAAAAGGTGGTCACAGTCCATGTCAGCCATTCGTCCATTAGAACACAATTCGGACTATCATAAATGAGAAAACGATGCAAATGTTTGGTCAGGCTATTCTGTACTGTCAATAATCTATGCATCGCTACTGCTATGCAAAGAGGGCCCAATAGGGATGTCACAAATAAACTCCCTGCACTTTTTATGTTTTTTGTTATCAGCTACTCTGGATATATACCTATTTTTTAATTTATTCCTTATTATTCTAAGTGCAGATCCCAGGAGTACATCTTGTTGACAGGTATAAAGGAATTGGGAGGGGCATTCTGAAGGAATAATTTTTGGCCAGTTGGTCCTCGATCTCATTTCGATAAACACTACAGTGGGGTGGAATCCATTGCTGAACAACCTCAATTCCCGAGACGTCAGGATCTGTAGACAATTTCCGTTTGTAAGGCTCCCAGATGGATAGGCTCCTCAATTTCCGACTTGTATTGTTATTCGGTGGAAATAATCATACATCGCTTGCTTTTATTTCTGAAATGTTATTGGTCGAAAAGAGTCAGGTGTTGTGTTCGAAAAGAGAAAGATCGGTCCGTAGATGAAAAGATCCCTGTTTAAATAGTGTATAAAATTATATAACTTAACTAAAAGGTTTTGTTTTAACTAGTTCTCTGGGGCCGGTTATTTTCTACTACCTACCAGAATGCTATGTATGTTTGAGGAGAGCCATACTCCGATGGTATCAGTATTTTGAACCATTATATTAACAACTAGACCAATAATAAAAACATGATAAGATATTACCTTCCAAGTGCTTTCGACGAGATATCTCGTCCATCAAAATGTGACCAATTTTGCTAATGACGTGATATCTCATCATCAAGATATTGCCGATCTTTTCATGATGATGAGATGAAGATCTAGTCAGTTTTGTTAATGACGAGATACTTCGTCCAGACAACCACCAGGAGGATTAAGTAAACATTATGAAAATAAACACTTCAAAAGTACGAAAAAAGTAAATATAAAAGCATCTCATCATAAATGTGACAAAGTGAAAAGCTTTTCAAAATTCATTGATGTGAAAGATGAAATGCTTAAATTTGCATATGTATGAAAATGCCTAGAATCCGAAGACCGCTAAGGACTTTCAAGAGATTTTAGAATACTGTACTTTACAAAACTATGTACCTTGTACAAAACTGACGTACAGATCTATTGCAAAATTGTCACAATTTATACGTGCAAATGGCACATATCCAACCATAGAGAGAGGGGATTTAACCCTTGTTTTATAAACTTTTAATAGCAGCAATAGTAACATGTAGTACAGCAAATAATTTTTGTATTTCATGTAGGCTGTTTTGTCTTACTACATCCGTATTATTCGAGTTCCTGATTATCCAAGGTGGTCTCGGTGCACATTACCACGGATAGTAAAGGTTCTATATATCTATGAATATATCAATTTATGAAAAATCGGTCGAGGCATGTATTCCATAGGGGTTCGGAATCAACTTTAAGCCGGGTCTCAGTCTAATTAGTCCTCTTGTAGAAAAAATAATGGTAGAGCGATAAACCATGCCCGATGAAAAGATTTAAACTGATTCGATTTCATGACATGAATTACCAATTGCTCTTTTATGTTTTTATATTCAGTGCTTTTGGGACGAAACAAATGGCGACTATTAAAACTTTCCTATAAGATACATTTATCTACACATTTATAAAAGTGTACAGGGTTTTTCTTGTACGTTCTTTAAGGAGAGGTATGGAACATAAATTAAACCATGTCTACAAAGGGAACATGTCCTTAAGGAGCTCATAAGGGTACTATTAGGGCTCGATGGATTGGCCAGGGTGGACCCGTAGCTTGACCACCATGATTACACAATTCATCATCCATTGATATCTTCCTCTGGGGATATATCATCGTGTACGAGACCTCCATTGTCTCTGAAACTGACCTCATTTCAGGAGTTCCTGTATCATCTGCAAGTAGAAGTTTTTGAACAAGTTCGACAATTCATGCGTCAAAGCTTTCAGGGATGGATTGCTGCTCCATGACAGCGATCTTAATTATCTTAATTTTGAGCACATTTTGTGAAACTATAAGTACACAACTACTGTCAAATCAACCCTCCAAGTAGTTTCGACGAGTTATCTCGTCCATCAAGATGTGAGTAATTTTGCTAGTGACGAAATATCTCATCCACCAAGATGTGACCAATTTTGCTAATGAGATATCTCATCAACATGATATTACCAATGTTTTTATGATGACAAGATCACGATCTGGTGATTATTTTTCAAATGACGAGATATCTCGTCCATCAAGATCTGTTTCAGAATTGCAGGAAACCAGATACTACATCGAGACACAAGGAGATTTGAAATTAGAGCTAACAGAAATATTGTTCCCATTCTTGCTGTTTTTCATTTCTGAACCCTACTGTACCCTTTAGCAATGGGGTGACTAACCCGGAGCCCGCTGGCTGTATGCGGCCCTAAGCAGCAAGTAATATGAGCCCCACAAGATCTTTTATTATGTAATTTTTAGTTATATTTTCAAAAATCGAAGACCTTTCACCGCATTCAAACATGTCTCTTGCTTCAGTCACGCCCTATTCGTGTTATTGTTTTTTGACGGTACATAATACATTTGTGTTTAACCGTTTCCAAGGACGAAAAGTTCTACCCATGAAGAGTAATGTTAGATAAGCTAATCCATCTGATGGTTTATATTTGCGTCGAAAACTGCCCTTTAGTAACCTGTCTTTAATGCAAAAATGTGTTCCAAATTGTCATCAGTTCTGGGCAAGAGAGACTGTTTTTCCCATTTCGATCTTCATTCTCTAGGATTTGCCCTTGGATAGGGCAGTTTTATATCGACGAGATATATAGTCATTAACAAAACTTCAGATCTTAATGGATGATATATCTTATCAAAATCACTTGGAGAGTTAAGGCTCCTCATAAGTGCCACAAGTCAAAAAATATTGGTAGAAAATCTATGTGTATTAGAGTATTCGCCATATATTCGTCATTTACACAAATTGAGTTACGGAAATTTTACATTAAATGAACTTAAGAAAGGGAGATCATAATAGCTCCCCCAAACTCAAAATCGACTCTTGTGGTCACATTAACCCTCCAAGTGGTTTCGACGAGATATCTCGCCCATCAAGATCTGACCAATTTTGCTAATAAAGAGATATCTAGTCATCAAGGTATTGCCGATTTTTTGCTGGTGATGGAATCAAGATCTGGTCAGTTTTCTTCTGATGACGAGATATCTCGTCCGTCAAGATCTGACATATTTTGATCATGAGATATGCCACCGAGACAACCAGCCAGAGTGTTAATGTCAACTTGCGTAATTTTGCCATACAATATTACGTAAGTGAGATGCATGTGACATGTATATGACGGATATTACTGTATGCGATCTGAATCTAAAGTATGTTGTAGAAACTATAAAAAATGACACAAAAGTTATTAAAAAATTATTTTCCAAAAAATCCTTTACTTTCTAGACCGTAGTTCAAAATTACAAGGCTGACCGTCGCCAATAGCCTGTTGTTTTACTCCAGTACGACGGTAATTAATTACCAACCAAACTTCATTTTTATTAATTTAAAAGATATTTTCCCTTTTTTTCGAAAGAAAAGTGATTATTTTGGTCACTTTTTCATTGTACAGTTAACCAATTCAACACGAGTAAGGTCAGGAACCTCTGCTAGCATTCTATAAATGGTGATACTAAGCAAATAATTTTATTTGTATCGAGTTCCATGAAGGAAAAGAAATGAGACGATAGAAAATATTTCTTTAAAACAAAAATATTAAGTCTACAATGTTATGCTCCGAAACAAAATATAGCTTACGCAAAAGAATTCAGTTTTAGTCCAATGTTTAAAATACTATATATGTATCAAAAACATGTTTCCTTTTATTTCCCCAATGTATATATAACCTTTGAATAATATGCTTTTGCTTGTGAATTCTTAATTTTATCTTTAAGAAGATTAACGAAAGCATTTCAAGGGTAGAGGGATACCATTCTATGTGATAACTTTTATTTAATAATTTTAAATGAACATTGACTTCGAAATACAAATGATACGTATATTTCCCAAAGGAATGGAAAGAAAAATCTAGATTCGCATGAAAAAAAGTTATTTCCTAAGGGAATATTTTTAAACCTTTTCAGCAGTCTTGATCAGATATTAACAGGAACAACATTTGAGTAATGATAACAGTTATTCAGGCTTAACTTTTTATAATTCTGTAACTCATATAATTTTTCATGTTCGATTTCCAATAAAAATGGTGATTTGGAATTTTTATAGTAGTCACTTTAAGCTCAAAGTTTTAGTATATAACAGCAAGTTGTATCTAAAATTAATATTTAAAAACAGTAAAATTTGTATAAGTATGCATATTGAAACTGGTTCAGGAATTAGACTTGCTTATATTTTCACATTTGTCAAGTGTTCCTTTTTTGGTTGAAAGCTACAGTTAGTGATAATGAACATTTATATGTAATTATCCAATTTACACTATGCAATTATTGAAGTATTTGAAATATTACAGTTAATTAAAGGTAACGTGTGTATCTCTAAACTTAATGTAATTAAAATTCTCAAATTGATACTTAACGTTAGTAAAATTGTACTGAATAATGAAAATTAAATTAATTGCTTATTATGATGATATTGTCAATGAAATATGCACTTAAACAACTTTTGATCTTTTCTTACAATAATGGCTAAATAAGATTTTAACTTTTCTTGAATTACGAGAGGAATTTTCAGTGTAAAAACAGGCCAGACGGTCTACGAATATTTCACTTCTGCAACCTAAATACATTCACATGGACACGTATAGGAATTGCCTTAAAATGTAATTTGTTTCGTTGTTTTGACAACGTTCAGCGTTAAATCTAATTGGCTCATCAACTATCTTGCATCAATTCGGAATTTATTCTTTGTAATTTTTATTGGTGAAGTGCTGAAATCGTATTAGAAAATCAAGACAATTGATGTCACTTTCGGAATACATACGGGAAGCACCGTATCCCTCCAGAAACGCTATCACCACCTACATTTTGCTTCACAGATAATGTCTTTCATATATTGGAATATCAATATTTTAATAATTATTTTTCGAATAAAATGCATGAATAAAAATATAGGTATAATAATATATTTTAGTATTAATGATTTGCTTGGAACGAAATTAATTAATCATCAAAATGCTTTCTCAAACTGCCCAAGCCTAAAACCATCAAAGTAACATTTATAAAATAGAATTAACATAAATTTCAATATTCAAATAGTAATATTTTATGATGGAAAATATTGGATATGGCTAAGCAGAAAATTATCTAAAAGGAGATGACAATATCATATTTTTTTATATCCTGTTAAATGGTATAATCATCCCACGACAACTTTTTGTAAATGTTATGAGGTTATAATGATTTCAACAATTCAAACGAAACAACAACGAACAATTTCAAAACAATATTCCAGCATATTCTACTATTAAGGCCAGTAATCTACGGGGACTACAGTTTCCTGAAATATATCCTTCGGGATTGATCCTGGATTGTCGCCATTAGCCCTTTGTGTTGCTCCACTGTGACGTTGATTCAATACCCACCTGAAATATATATTAAATTAGCAGTCTTCAATTGTAAAATAAGTGCATTAAACGGAATTGACAGTTGATTGATGACAATTTAAAATAGTTTGTCTTAGCTTGCAAATAAACACACTCCTATTCTAAACATCCTATGAATATATCCTTTTATATGTGTCTTATAATTCATGGTATTCAATTAAACAAAGATGGTTGCAGGAAGAATGTTTTGGTTATGTCGTAATCAAGACAATATTCCAATAAATACAATACAATCATTTGATATTCTCCTACCATTAATATTAGATAATTTAATTAAAGCTTACTTAGCAAGTACCAACCAATAAATATGCCACAAAAAAAGAAAAGTTTCATTGTTTCATGTCTGTCTCCACTATTAATTAACAAATACTATTTTCTCTGCATACCTTTGCTAATGAATATTTTAATATTCTAAATTAGTTTGATTGGCCTAAATATTTCATTTTCTTTGAGGTAGATTGATTGTTGTATAGGTTATTTATTAGTGCGATCAATTGGGTTCGAAACTTTTGACAATATAGAGTTAGTACACATAAATAGGATAGTTTAGAAAGTTGATATGTTTATTTTTATGACGCGTAGGTCCAGCAGTTCTGCCAGTCCTTTGTAGTTTGGCTTTGCTTCCCAAGATCAGATTCAGAAATATCAATATCCGTCCTTGTATCTTTTAATATTCTGGCCTTTTTATTAGCAAGACCGGTGGCTGAGAAGTAATTATTATTATTTTTTTCATTTTTGAATTTGTGGTCCCAGTTTTTTACACTAAAAATTGAAAGAAAGATTTTCAACGAAACATAACGGTCGCCACCCGCACTAAGCTCACAGCGTGCCACCACACGTCCAATCACAAGCCGAGCAGTGCCATCATAATCTACTGGGATGAAGTACGCATGCATCGGACTCGACACACAAGCAGCCTGCATGCACTGTTTTAATGATTTTGCCGCCGACCTGCTATGCTCGACAGGGCGATTCAAGTCCACGTGGATCAAACATCTAATTTTCAAGTTATTTTTAAAACTTGGAAAATCTGTCGAAAAAAGGTGCCGGAATGCCGTTCCAGTGCGTTCTATGGCAAAAAATTGGTTTGATACTCAATTTGAATTTTATATTAAATTCAGTTCACCACACATATGCAGTAAATTTATCCATCACAAGTTTTTTCTGGACAATTTAATCTTGCGTAAACCTTTCGTTTTTAACCTTGTACCATAAAACTCGAATCACCCATATATTTTCGCCAACCATGTCCCCATAACACTCAGTATACTTAAGGAAATGGGAAACTATTAGTTCAAACCAAAATATAAGGAATTTATAGGGATATATTGTTAAGCAGAACAGGTCGACGAGATATCTCGTCCATCAAAATCTTAAAACAATTCTAATGACGAGATATCTCGTCATCAACATATGTCCGATTTCTTTTGTGATGGCGATATCAAAGTATGGCCGGTTTTCTTCTAATGTTGATATATTTCATCCATCAAGATCTGGTCAGTTTTGTTAATGACGAAATACTTCTCGAAATAATCACCAGTGTTAGTATACTAAACAGGAATCAATAAAACAAATCGCAACGATCTTTTTACGAAAAGAAATAAATTAATCGAAGAGTCACAAAAGCGAAACTGGAGTACGAGTTTTTCACTTTGGTTGATTGTATGTTTAAATTCAGAGCTATCTCCGTCACTCAAATTCCCGAACAAGCAGAAACTCGAAGTACCTGATATGTTGCGTAAACCTCCTCCTGACGATAAGTAGATTACTCGAAATATGATTAAGAAGTGTAAAAGTATTTTGCTTTGGTATCCCCTGAGATGGTAAAATTACTCCAAATATAATTAGGAAAATACAAAATTATCGATTCCAACTAGTAACTAAGAAAATCGTTCGGATAAATTGTTGAGCTGAACAGAAAGGTAGATGAATTAACGTCGCACTGGAGAAACACAATGGCTTCTTGGCGCATGTCTGGGGTCAATCACGAAGGGAAAGATCCAACCATAGAGGAAATACACTGCGGGCCACCCAAATTGCAACACCAAGAAAGACAAGAGATATCACAACAAAATTTATTTTGTAGATAACATGTTGACCAAGTATCAAATGATTAAATTTATAGACTTCTGTGAAGTGTGGTTCCTGCCAAAATCAGTAGCCAGAGTAGCCGCCATTGTTGGAGATCACCGCTGCCACACGCCTCGGCATTGATTCAAAGAGACTTTGGATGTGTTCTTGGGGTACAGCAGACCAAGCAGCTTCCACACGTTGCCAAAGTTGATCTGGTGTGGCAGCTGGGGATGTATTCTGGGTCAATCGTTGAGCAACCATGGACCACATGTTTTCTATCGGCGAAAGATCCGGAGAGCGAGCTGGCCAGGGAAGCAATTCAATCTGGCGATTGACGAAGAACCCTTGGACAATGCGTGCCACGTGTGGTCGCGCATTATCCTGTTGAAATATGGCTGTGGGCAAGCCCTGAAGGTAAGGAAGGACAACTGGCTCCAACACCTCGGAGATGTAGCGCTGGCTGTTTAAAGTACCGGCAATGCGTACTAGAGGAGTGCGAGAGTGATATCCAATACCGCCCAATACCATAATACCCGGTGCAGGACCAGTGTGGCGGTGCATAACGCAGCTGTTCAGCATCCTCTCTCCACGGTGTCTCCAGACTCGAATCCGACCATCGTGGTGTTGCAGACAGAAGCGTGACTCGTCAGTAAAGACAATTTCATTCCATTCTGCCGTCCACATCCTTCTTTCATCGCACCATTGGCGGCGGAAACGTCTGTGGTTCTGCGTCAAGGGTAGACGAAGCAATGGACGTCTTGCGGACAGACCACTCTGCTGTAAACGGCGTCGAATGGTACGCGCAGACACTGGATGATGCGGTACAGACTGAATGTGCTGTGCTATGGTTCGTGATGTGGCTGAGCGATCCGTCACTGCCATACGCACAATATGCCTGTCATCACGTGAAGTGGTGCACTGAGGTGGATGCGATCGAACACGTCGGTCCGTCGTACCCTCCTGCATCCAACGATCACATATCCGCATTACAGTTGTTTGGTTTCGTCCAACACGACTACCGATTTCCCTGAAAGATAATCCACAATCTCGGTAGGCCACTATCCTTCCTCTGTCGAACTAAGATACTTGATCAAAAGATGATCGCTGTTTTCTACGAGGCATAATTGATCGTTTTTTTGAAAAAACCACAAGAAAAACACAATTGCCGTACTTGAAATCGTCGAAATCTCCAAGCCTTAAATAGCGCTTTGAAGTGGCGCCACAGGCGCGCGTGATGTGCGTCTGCGCTGAAATTCTAATCATTTGCATATCTCACCTCCGCTAATGTTGGCGTGGTGTGGAAGTTTGGAGAGTGGGGTGCCAGCTCAGGTGTTGCCTCGTCATCTGACCGTGGTTCAAAATTACGTGGTGTTGTCCTCGGATCTTTCCCTTTGGGATTGATCCCGGACCGTCACCAATAGCCCATTGTGTTGCTCCAGTGTGACGTTAATTGAAATTCCCCCCCCCCTCCGCTAATGCATGTTGTAAATTTCATATTATTTGCATGCTTCCTTCAGGGTGTTGCATTTACGGTGGCCAGCAGTGTATAAAAGTAGATTGAGCTATGGTAATTTTTATATGCCCAGGATCATGTGAACAAAACTAGTTGTAACGTGACTCTTTGACTACTTTCGTTTGCTAGGTGGAACATAGCATTAATAATCTGTTTGGTCAACGGGACGAGAGAAGAAGCCAATCCATTGATTCATCATGTGATTGATCATATTGGTTCATTGATTGGTCATCTGATAATAGTAAACTTTGTCGATTGCACCACTTTTGTCCCACTCTCTAGAAATGTGTATTAAAACACCAACCCCGTTATAAGATGTCACATCGCCAAATGAGGCGATAATATGCCAAATTAGCCAATGAAATCGATTTTCTACAGCGCAGTCAAGTGAGTACTAGTCGATATGTTGATTACGCTTTTGGAAGCTTCTCAATACCAATGCACAGTCGACTTGTAATTCAAGTCTATGGATCCGACGACATCTCGTAATTTTAAACCCCCGGCAGATGATGTAAGCAGGACAGGAATCTGAACAAGAAGGTAGGTAGTTGAATTAACGTCGCACTGGAGCAAGACATTGGGCTATTAGAGACGTTCTGGGTTCAAAGCCGAGGGGAAAGATTCTAGGACATCTCATAATTCTGAACCACGTTTTGATGACGTAATCCAGCAGGAATCAATAAAAGAAACCTCATCAAACTTTTAACGAAATTAAATAAATTAATCGAGGCGTCACAAAAGCGAATTGGTGTACGAGTTTTTCACTCTGGTTTATTGTATGCTTAAATTCAGAGCCATCTCCAACACACAAACTCCCGAAACTGGAACCAAGTCCTGATATTTTGCATAAACCTTCTCCTGACGATGTCTAGATTACACGAAATACATGGTCAACGATGGGCCATTAACTCCAGGGACGTTAATGAGCCAAGATCACCGAAATCTGGGTAATAGGAAGATTTAAATACGGGACCTTCCGTAAAATTAGGTAGCACTCTAATTAAGTTCAATGCTGTAGAACTGGATAAAACCCAAAGAGGAAAATCTCCCCAAAGGATCATTTGGGAAAGGCCAGAAATAAATTCTATTTCTCGCCTGGAGAACTCTGTTCCCTTTGAAATTCACAACCTAGTGAATAGTTGGTGATGCAGAAATGTGCTGGTATACGTGTTTGAGTACTTTATTTTATCTGATTGGAGGGTCTTTTTAGTTGGGATGTATTCCACCCTGAATGGGTTGGTTTCGGTTTTATGGCGTATGATCTAAAAATGGATGAGTTGAGCCGAAAAACGAAATAAAGTTTATTATAAATATAACACTAACAACTCATCCCAGATTTCAGTCCATCTGAAGGTCAGGTCCAATGTTTTACCTGTTATTTTTATGGAAGATTTGTGCCGTGGTTTGGTTCATACATGCTCATAGATGATCAAAATAGTATTAATGTAGTGTTTATCATATTTTTACTCCAAAAATAATTTACAAAAATATTTAATAATTTTTCATTTTTCAACACACTACTTTGTCCAAATAAACATAAACTATACACATTTATATTTAAAAACCGGCGCTATACGACTACTTTTTGCACTTACATTAACAAAATTTCAAGCCATTTTCCACTTTTTCAAGTTTCTTCTTAAAATATTTTATAAAGGAAATGCATATCAACTGAAAAGACAAGTGCATTATTAATGTTTCAACCACAATTAAATTCCAATTGAGAAAAAATAAATCCTCATAGTCCATGACATTTTTCATATTACTTCGGTCTATTGCGGTTATCAGATGTTTTACAGTAAATATTTGTTTCTTCAAATAAGTGAACAAATATTTATATGCATTAGTCGAATGAACGTTGATCCTCTGATTTACCCCCTACTTAAAATTGCAAGTCATTCCCACAAACATAATTTCTTTTTAGAATAATCTTATCTTACTTCTTTGGATATCCTCGAACTTGGAAGTAGCTAGTGGTTTCGCCATCTATCACTGTCATCGTATTCCTTTGATGGTCCGGACGAAATTCCCCCTGTAGTGACCAATTGACCGGAGAAGGGGAAAGCACTGCCTTTGTCCAAACCCTGACACTTTTAAGTCAACTTACTTTATTGGAGTGCCGTTTTCGTCAACGCAAGAATGAGATGCATCGCCGCCAGGAGGATTAATCATGAGTACTGGTCACAATTATTCTCAGATATAAAGTGAAAAAATAATCACTACATAAACATAATACACGCAGAATTTAATACTGGGTAGGTAGTGGAATTTGTGTCACACTGGAGCAAAACAGGCTATTGGTTATCATCCGGGATCCATCCCGAAGGGAAATATCCGAGGAAAATTCATCGTAGTTTTGGACCAAGGTCAGATGACCAGGTCAACACCTGAGCTGGTACCCCAACCTCCAAACTTCTACATTGAGCCAACGTGAGGACATTCGCGCCCACGACAGATTTAACGTGAGACCAGCCTCCAGTCTGGTTGGATCGCGTTTAGAACTAGCAGTCCTCCGATTTCTAATCCTCGACTCCATCAACTGGGCTGCCACGGCCCTTAAAAAATATAGAAAGAAAATTAGCAATTTTGGGATTTGATCATTACATGATCTGTACATTAATACATAAGTACATTATGATACTTTACATCCAGAAACGGTCCCCCATTCAGACGGTCTTTTAGTTTGATCGAGTTTCAAACTCGCCACCTACAGGTTGATAATCCGCGACAATACCATCAGGGTTACCATGAACCTGAACTCAATAATGGGAAAACATAGGCAAGGCCATAGCATTAGTATGCAGCATACCCTTACCTATAACTAAGCGTGGCTGGTGCGAAGAATAAAAAGAGGTAGTGTATGCAATCATTATTTATGGGGCGACAAATCACGGCACTTGAACCTTGCGCCATAAAACCCAAACATCCAATCCAATCCATGGCACTTCAGATAGAATGCAATCACACACTAAGCATAAGGAGATATGAAAAGTATCCAGTGCTTCTTTATATTCATGTTGATGGCGTAATCGTCGTCCAGTATATATGGTGCCGACATCGGCGGGCACGTTGATTACTTGTCCAGATGTTGAGTGCTTGGTGACAAGTAGAGCTCAGTCTGAATGCGGGCAGTTGATTGTTCACATCGGAGAACTCTTCTTCGAGTACGACCACTTGTGACGTGCAGACCGAGTTTGGACCACAGTCTGCCTCACACATCGCGAAACGTGTTCGGACGGGTTCTGTTTCGAGGAATGTGTCGCCATCTAGAAAGCCTCGTACTAGGGGCACCTGAATTACTCGGTCTCGACTAGCGCCTCGATAAACTAGGCTGAGGTGTCAGAACATTCGTTGTTTCACTCCAGTTCATCAACTCGTGCTGCACTGTAGTGTCGGATGCACGAGAAGTCTATGGCTTTGGCTCCGAGGCCGTCTTAGTCGATTTCAAAGACTCCAGCGTCTACATCTCCCGAGCGTCGTGTTTCTTGGACATCTTTGTAAATTTTATGTCGCGGACACCTTCAGTCCCTTACCTCAGTCGAAGTTTAGGATTTCTTGCTAAGGAGATACACTTCCTATAGCACGGCTCCAACTTTCAACTTAGGTGCTGCTGTAACTGCTGACATGCGGTTCAAATGTGATCTAAAGAGACTTTCGGTAATTCAGCAATGAGCCAATGTGGGGCATGTTTGCGAAGATTCCAGCTTGCTCAAGCTCTACCGTCAACAGTAGTTCATGTCTTGTTTGATACATTATTCCCTTCTCTGTCCAATTGTATCAGCACTGTGTCTTTCCTCCGTGCCTTTTCATTTGCAAGCAGTAGCTGTATGAGTGGGTTGCACTTTTTTGTAACTGTCAGTTCACAAATTACTCCATCATACCGAGGAGGAAAACCTAGTTCTAAGTCAAAAATTAACACAGCATGCCCAAACCAACGTTAATAAATAGATTGAAATATATAGTTAAGCGACATCAATATAAAATTAAAAACTAAGAAATTTTTTTAAAAAGTACATTGTCTATTGAGACATAACATATAAAAGTGAAAAATAGAGTTAAATACAATGATGGAAATATTGACATAAAATTTATGAAGTGACCCATTTTAAAAGACGTATAAAAATGTGTAGGATTGAAGATTAAATATATAAAAACAGATAGATTACCCTTGGAAAACCACTGTGTATGGAACTAAACTAAAATCACGCTGGCAGATACAATTCGTCCTGACAGTGATTTGCAATGTGGATTAATTTGTGACAAGTGACCAAATATGTTTTCATAAATCAAGACGTTTATGAAAAAAATATTTGTCTCGTTATAATGAATTTTGTGCAGATTTTATAATGTCCAACAGCCACCCAGTTGCATAAGGTGCGCCACTGTTTTGGTATAGACAGTATTTGATAAAAACCTAGGTAAAAAGTGATGTTGTTACATTAGATGAAAAGGAAAATTTGCATACACTCATTACTTTGCGTTTTCAAAATGATCTCAATACATCAATCGAATGAGCTGAATGAACTTGGGAGGACAAAATTTTTTGTTCTTAGACGGCCGATTTGAAAGTATCGGAAATTTGATTAAGAGCGAATTTGATTTCCAATCCCACCTAACGTGCAATATAAATACGCACCCGGATTATTTTATGTATTCATATATGCAACATCATATTTAACATACATGTTACTTTAAATTAAATATAAAATTTACTAATAATGTTGCTACATACCTCTTTTATTAGTTCTTTTTCCCTTCCTGGTGGTTGTCTCAAAGAGGTATCTCGTCATTAGCAAAACTGACCAGATCTTGATGGATGAGATATCTCTTTTATCAAACTCTCGTTCTCTTGTCACTCTGGTTATATTATCTTCAGTGGTATTTTTGATTTTTCAGCATTCAGCCCTCCTCGTGGTTGTCTGAACAAGGTATATTGTTATTAGAAAAACTGACCAGATCTTGATGGATGAGATATCTCGTTTATCAAACTCTCGTTCTCTTGTCACTCTGGTTATATTATCTTCAGTGGTATTTTTGATTTTTCAGCATTCAGCCCTCCTCGTGGTTGTCTGAACAAGGTATATTGTTATTAGAAAAACTGGCCAGATCTTGATGGATGAGATATCTCGTTTATCAAACTCTCGTTCTCTTGTCACTCTGGTTATATTATCTTCAGTGGTATTTTTGATTTTTCAGCATTCAGCCCTCCTCGTGGTTGTCTGAACAAGGTATATTGTTATTAGAAAAACTGACCAGATCTTGATGGATGAGATATCTCGTTTATCAAACTCTCGTTCTCTTGTCACTCTGGTTATATTATCTTCAGTGGTATTTTTGATTTTTCAGCATTCAGCCCTCCTCGTGGTTGTCTGAACAAGGTATATTGTTATTAGAAAAACTGACCAGATCTTGATGGATGAGATATCTCGTTTATCAAACTCTCGTTCTCTTGTCACTCTGATTATATTATCTTCAGTGGTATTTTTGATTTTTCAGCATTCAGCCCTCCTCGTGGTTGTCTGAACAAGGTATATTGTTATTAAAAAAACTGGCCAGATCTTGATGGATGAGATATCTCGTTTATCAAACTCTCGTTCTCTTGTCACTCTGGTTATATTATCTTCAGTGGCATTTTTGATTTTTCAGCATTCAGCCCTCCTCGTGGTTGTCTGAACAAGGTATATTGTTATTAGAAAAACTGATCAGATCTTGATGGATGAGATATCTCGTTTATCAAACTCTCGTTCTCTTGTCACTCTGGTTATATTATCTTCAGTGGTATTTTTGATTTTTCAGCATTCAGCCCTCCTCGTGGTTGTCTGAACAAGGTATATTGTCATTAGAAAAACTGACCAGATCTTGATGGATGAGATATCTCGTTTATCAAACTATCGTTCTCTTGTCACTCTGGTTATATTATCTTCAGTGGTATTTTTAATTTTTCAGCATTCAG
Source organism: Meta bourneti (assembly GCA_933210815.1). Lineage (NCBI taxonomy): Eukaryota > Metazoa > Arthropoda > Arachnida > Araneae > Tetragnathidae > Meta > Meta bourneti. The sequence continues at coordinate 68,192,152 of OW119932.1, read as the reverse complement.
CCCTCCTCGTGGTTGTCTGAACAAGGTATATTGTTATTAGAAAAACTGACCAGATCTTGATGGACGAGATATCTTGTCATTATAAAAATACTCACCAGATCTTGATGGAAGAGCACATAAATTGATGCAATCAAGTAAATTTTGATATTCTTGCAAAAAAAAAAGCTTTAAACTTAGACCTTGCAAAGTGGGAAGCGTCCAAAAAAATGCAGCCAACAAGTACGGAACATAATTTTAATGAACATACCCAGTCCAATTTTCTCAATTCACTCTCTTCCAAGATAGATATTCATTAAACCGGCTTTTTAGCTTGCAACTGCGACCGCAACGGAAGCTTTGCTCATTGCTAATGCGATAACAGGCCTGTAGGGATCATTTCTCGGGATATTAAGCGATTGAACAAAAGAACGAACCAGACGCTAGGATATGTGGTGAGATTATTGCTTTATGGGCCGGATAATAGCTTTCTCTCCCCCTTTCTTCTAGATTCCCTATCGTTATCTTTAATAGCTCCCCAGAGGACTGATGGAAGGGTGGAGGGGAACTGGGAATTCGATTGTTCCACGTGAAAAGTTACATAAAGTTTCGGGCTTCATTTTTTCGTCGGCTTTTGATACCTCGGCAATGGTTTCCTTTCGCTTTTTGTGCAGTTTGGTCTGATAGGTTAAATGTGTATCGTCAGAACTGGTAATTTGTGAGTTTCAGGTGAAGCGATGTTTGAGTTGGTGGAATCATAATTATCCTCTATTAATCTAATTGGATGAACAATTCCAAGTAAATATAGGTGAAATCCGTTAGCCGGAACAAATGTTTGGGTTTCAAGTGAAGTGACTGTTAGGGATGTTGGAAATCATAATTATACTCTATTAGTCTGATTGATACAGAATTCCAAGGAAGCATAAATTACAGTTTGTTCCACGTGAAACGATGCATAAGTCCTGAGTTTCAGTTTTTGATCGTTTTTTTAACGTTGACAATAGTCTTTCTTTCATCTTTTGTACTGTTCTGTTACAATGTTAAATCGGTATTGTCAGAACTAATTGGAAAGTTTTAAGGGACGTGTATTTGTTAGAGGTTTCGTGGAATCATAATTATCCTCTATTAGTCTACTTGGTTGCACAGTTCCAAGTAAATATAACTTACACGCAGGAAGCATAAACTCAAGTTTGTTCCACGTGAAAAGGTACATAGTTTCAGGCTTCATTTTTTCGTTGGTTTTAATACTTTAGCAAGATCTGTTAAAGACTATGGAACTTATTTTACCAAAAATTACTTCATGGTGAAGATGGACTACACTGCTAACATTACAACTGTATTGTAAGTTAATTTTTATAGTTGGTGGTTGTTTCACCATAATACTTTGTTTATGGTTTTAGTTTCGCATTTCCTGCAGTTTGATCAGATAGCTTAAGTCTGTAAGGTTGGAAACAATATTTTGAAAGTTTCAAGTGAAGTGATTTTGCTAAAGATGTTGGAATTATAAGTATCCTTTATGTCCTAATTGGTTGCACAATTCCAAGGTTGCACATCAGTAGGAAGTATAGATTCACAAGTTTGGACCACGTAAAAGTTACATACAATCCCGAGCTTCATTTTGTCGTCAGTTTAAGGTATCTTGGAATTTTCCTTCGCTTTTTGTGCAGTTTGATATGATAGATTAAGGTTGCATTGTCATAGCTAGTATATATATATATATAGATTTAAGAGAAATATACTCGTTAGCAATATCAAATCATAATCACTATTCATTGTTGTGAACAAGTCCCATCCCAATATAATTCTCCTTCAACTAATTTCCAATTGTTACGATTTTTTCTCGACTTCTCAGCATTCGTTGAAAGTCGAGAAAAACTGTGCCATGGTAAATTTGATGTCGACTGTGCCATGGTAAATTTGAAAAACAATAATAAATTACATTTATATAATTCTGATTCTAAGCTAAGATTTGTATCAAACGTCTATAAACAAATAGTACATTAATTGTAAGAATAAAAAGTAGTTAATTCTTCTTAATCTATTTATAGGATGATAATGGTCCAAGTATTCTTTTTGAAGCTTCAGTGCGGGCACAATATTTGTCATTATCAAGTCCGTTATGTCGCACGAATATGCTGGCTCATAATTTAACACGAAACAATGGGAGAACGCAGTTATACCAAGAAACAAACAGCCTGAAATAAAGAATTGTGTAATAAAAATCGTGTGGACACTTAATCCTCTGAAGGTCATTTCTACTCAAGATTCTAGGGACAGTCTTGACCAAATGCTCCATTTCGCAAATGCGCATGCGCCGATATTTCTGCTGGCCAATGTTTACTTACAATTTGCTTTCGATATGCGAATGCTTAAAGAACTTATTTTGACTAGCATGGTTTTAATTATGCATACGTGTAAGGTTATTGCATGTATTGACATGAATAGCCTGACATAACATGCGTAAGGTTAATTAATTACAGAACGTTCTACTAATAATTATGTATTGCCCATTCAACAATTCCATATTTATCATTTAATTGTCTGTTTGACCTCCAGATGGCACCACGAACATTTGCTGAGATAGCACCATTCGTGTTAAACATTTCATAACAAAATATAGTGATATTTGAAAATGTTAGACATATTTGAAAGGGGACGTGTGCAAAACTAATATAAAAGGGACAAAAGAATGGCGACAACAGAAGATTTAGATGCTGATCGATATATAATTAACTTCTCTTAAGAAATAACGAAAGATCGGCTGAGTATTACACGCGCATGCGCATCTGTAATATGCTGCATCTGAACAGTACTGGCCATAAAATATTGTGAATTCGACAGAATCGGACTGTTGATTCAGCCTTTTCTGTTTTCAAAATAACTGTTCGCCATCCAAGTGGTTTCGAGGACATGTTTCGCCCATCAAGATCTGACCGATTTTGCTAATGCCGTTATCTCTTCATCAAGATAATTGCCGATTTTTTTTATGATGGTAAGATGAAGATCTTATCAGTATTCTTACAATGACGAGATATTTAGCGCATCAAGGTTTGGTCAGTTTTTGCTCATGACGATATACCTCATCGAGACAATCACCAAGAGGCTTAAGCATGTTAACCCAAAATAGAAGACTTCCCAACTAACACAACAATTGTTTTTTTCCTTTACAAACGTGTACACGACGTGGTAACAGAATTATGCCAAAAATAATGTCTTTATCACGTCTTATATGTGACCTGCTGTAAACGCATCGCGTCCTCGCAAAACATCGGGCCGCGGTAGACCGGTTGGAAGTGTAACGGATTAGCAACCGGAGGGTTGCGAATTCGAATCCAACCAAAAACCGTCGTGTACAAAGGGGGCTGGTTCATGTTAAATCTGTCGTGTCCTCAAATGCCCTCACGTTGACGTGGTGTGGAAGTTTGGAGAGGGGGTGCCAGCTAAGGTGTGACCTCATCATCTGACCTCGGTTCAAAATGACATGGTATTGTCCTTGGATCTTTCCCATCGGGTTTGACCCCTGACCGTCGCTGATAGCCCGTTGTGTTGCCTCCGTGCGATGTTAATTAATATACCAACCTCGTAAAACACTACCAATAAACACATTTGAAATACATTTTCTGTATCAAGGGTAAACTATAAAGATAACAGCGTTTACCACAACTTCTCTGATTTTCACTATTTGATCTCCATTGTTCACTGATTGAGCTGTTTGCCTCATGCGCGCTGCAAACAGAGTAAATATTGATAAGGAGAAAAAGGTAGTTTGCCAATGACATCTGAGCGCCTTATTTTCGTACCTACACGATACCTATCGATTATCATCAAGACATCTTAAATAGATTACTGTGCTACTTGAGTTGGAGGTGCAGACTTCTTGATTAATTCAACAATCTACATGGTGATGTTTTAAAGTCTAAATTATATATGTATTTAAAATAGGCCCTGTAAAAATTGAGGCTTTATTGCCTCGAACTTTGAAAGAGAAGTATGTTGGTGATTTCAAAATCACCTCCAACTTGTAACTCAAGCGTACTTGATTCATTTTCACTTGGCTGACTCCAACAAGTGCCTTATTTGCCTTGAAAAGGAAGAGACTTTTGAGCATATTTTGTTCGAATGTACCCGAGAACATTTTTTAAATTATCTTAAAGAACATTTTTGATTCATCTTCCAGTCTTACAGTTTTTTCTGATGTTCATTTTATGTATATTGCTTCGTTTGTTTATGGAAGAAATCGTGAAATAGGCTTGAATACACCGAATTCACGTACAAAGATGTAATCCAACCTCTCGAACTTTTAGAGAAAAATGTTTTGGTATTTTAATGACTTCCAATTCTTAAAGAAAGGTATTTTGGTGGTTTTATACTTTCCAAATTTTGTAGAAAAGTATATTGGTTTTATAACCTCCAGAAGCAAAGTTCGAAAATTCAATTGTGAAAGAAAATGGAAACATAACAAGAACAAATTTCTAAGCCTATCTCAAAATCTACAAGAAATATTTTTAAATGAAATAAACGCACAAAAATAAAATAATGTAAGTCGTTTCCAAGAATAAACAGCAAGCCATTCAAGGCTCCCCCAAATACAATTCAGTTTTTAACTTTTTTTCAACATTGAAATCGCTGCGGATTTGCAGAAAAGGAAAATATGTGCGCTCCGTGTTCCAGCAATATTCGAACCCGACTTCAATTGCAAAATAAAATATATCCGCTCCGATATGTTTGCCGTGGAAAATTCAGCAACTTGAGAGATCCACTCCACTGGATATTGAACAAATATCGAAACGTTGTTACTGCGGGTATCCAAGTGCTGTTCTGAACACACCCAGCAAGTATTTGCGGACTGGCAAATATATATCCCCCTACTACTCTACTACATACCTTAAAATTCGCGTACTGGAATACTGTCCCCCTTTGGACGAAGGGGTATTTTATATTTTATACGTGCATTCCAAAGTAATATATCTTCCAAGAACAGTAATAATTCTGAGTTTAAAGGCTCTGCTGCTTTTATTTCAGTGCTGAAAAAATACTGTGGTCCCCTCATATTATATATTTTGTGTGGATGCATATTGAAATATTCATGGGTCTTATCTTGATATAGAAACGTAAATAGAAAGCGCCATAAACATATATAATATTTATAGGGATGTGATATTGCTCCAACAGCTTCGTAGATAAACAGCTGTGCGTTTAATAATAGATGATATACAGCTTGCTGTCCCGGGGAAACTGGGTCAGGATTCCTTGTTGCATAGATATGAAAGTTTCCGTATGGTCTTTTCGTCTTGCTTCGAAAAGATTCTAGTTGAAAAGATACCAAACCTTGTTTCAATAGGATGATTTTGCATGAGAGAATCTGTTACTGTATGTTTCAATTTCAGAATCGTTATTAAAAAATGTTAACTTATGTAGCAGTTGTGAAGAAAATATTTGGTAATATTTTCCGTAACTTTTGCTTCGGGGAGATCTGAATATGGATGGTTGATGAATTCTGAAACGCCATTGTTAGAACAAACTATTATAACGAATGTAAGTGTTCATGACTTTTTAAAAAATATTTCGCAATATTTTCCACAGCTTCAGCTTCGATAAAAATCAAAATAGTAGATGAATTCTGAAACGGACTAACCTATCACGTTATATAGTAATATTTTCCATAACTTATGCCTCGTGAAGATCTGAATGAGTCCATGGTTGACGAAATCTGAAAACCGTTGCTAGGAAAAAATTGTCGTAAAGAATGTAAGCGTACATAATAATTTAAGAAAATATTTCTCAATATTTTCCACCGCTTCAGCTTTTATAGAAATCAGAGTAGTAGATGTAATCTAAAATAGAACGTATGTCACGTTATAACGGATATTGTACAGTAAAACCCTCGATTTATATCACATCTACGGGGACAGAAAAAGCGTGGTATGCCGGGAAAAGTGATACATCGAGGAATGACACAAGAAAAAAGAGCGGTATACCGAGAAAAGCGGTATACCGAGAGCTGAAACAATAAAAGAAAATGTGGTATAACGAGAAAAGCGATATATCGAGGAATGAGATAAGAAAAAAGCCTGATATACCAAGAATGTAATATAACGCGGATTGAGACAAGAAAAGCAATATATTGCCTGCTGAGACAAGGAAAAGCGCGGTATAACGAGGAAAGTGATATAAAAGTGGGACAAAAATTTACAAATTGTGGTTGGTTTTGTTGAGCAAGGGTCTTATTTGGCCATGCTGCGCCATACACGAGACAGACAATATTAAGAAATAGAGACACACACAATGAAAGTTTTACTGACACAAAGAGAGAAATACACCCAGGGAGGAATGCACCTGACAGGAAGCGAACCTGAGCCAACTACATTTCGAAGGTTGCTAGCGCAGTGGGCATACCCACTCAGCCATGACGGACCTACAAATTTAGAAAGAGGAGCATATATTATATTAGGCGTTTTTCTTTCAAATTTAAATTGTGTAAAATTAAACTAAGGTAAAATTGTTTTGAATATATGACTACAATTTCTCACTCACACTAATGTAGTTTTAGTTCTCTTTAGAGAGTTAGTTCACTAGTATAATTGGTGTACTTTAATAGGTTAGTCCCAGCAGGTAATGTTGTTTTACCACTATGATTTGGCTCTTCAATAACCACTTCAGTTAAAATCACAAACACGTTTATTTAACAGAACACAACACGAACATAAGACATTTAAGAAAATTGAAATTAATAATATATCCTCTATGGGATTTACAAATCACACACAGGTGACACGCCTGTGTTTTTCTTACGCCAAGCGATCTACCTCGCTCCTAAGACCTCCTCGTTACTCTACTTTGTCACTTCCTTTCGGAAGTTGGCGAACGTTTTTATTATTGGCGGTCGCCAATTGTCTCTTTCCATTCTAAGCAGTCTTACAATATGGTACATCATTCACGATTATTCTACCTTCATTTGTGTCCGACCGATGCAGAATCTTAATCCCCTTACCATGATGAGGTCTGTAGAAAAGTCTGCAAAATTTTACATTGTGGGAGAACAAGACCCTTGGAAAAGAACAAGATAAGTCGTTGAAACAGGGATCTTTGAGCACCCAACTACTTTTATAAACAGATTGGCATTTCCTCTATTCATATACTTGAAACGTCGGGGTACCAGAAAACATGAGCGATACAGTCGAATACGTGATACATCGAGGCGCGATATAACGAGGAATTACTGTACATTAAATATCCTGGTGGTTGTCTCGGCGAGGTATCTTGTTAGCAAAACTGATCCGATCTTGGTGGACGAGATATCTCGCCAAAATCCACTTGGAGAATTAAAATGTTCTGAAAAGTTGGGGACTAATGATTGGTTTTCGTTGTTAATATTACAATAAAAAAATTTGTACCGAAACATGAAAGTCAGTATTTGTTATTACCAAACATTTGTGTTCTAATACTAAGTACATTTCTTTGTTCAAGTCTAACTGTTTTCTTTCAATCATGTTTCACGTATGTTCAGTGCTACCAACTTCAGAACATTCCAACTACAATGGACAACAAATTCGATACATATCATTCGAGTGGAATATTTTCAACAACGGGTAACTATTTTCAATTACTTCAGACTTAGACAGAGGTGAATAATTAAAACTACGTCAATTTTGAATGCGAAAATGTCTTTCTAATTCCATAGTTCCGTATTCTATTATTACTGTCATATATTTCTCAATATTTTTACGTTACCAACCTCAGAACATTCCAAGTTCAAATGATCGATGAATCTTGGAACATTATATGTTAATCGCTTGGAATATTTGCAGAACCAAAAACTGGTTTTAAACATTTAGCCTTAGACAGACGTCACTTGATAAAAATGTTTAACATAGAATACAAAAATAGCTTTCCATAGCTATTATCAGTCGCCATTTTTATATCATATTTCACGTACGTTCACTGCAGCAAACTCCAGAGCATTCCAACTAAAAATGGAATTCAGGAGCAATACTTGTTACTAGCGTGGAATATTATCAACCGAAAATTATTTTCAAACAATTCACCTAGTCAGACATGAATTAACAAAACTGCTTCAACATATACGGAAATGACTTTCAATAATTCTGTATTCTATTGTTGCTATCACATTTCTCAGTAAATTCAGAATTACCAACTTCCGTACATTCTAACTACAAATGGCCGATAAATCCTGGAATATTACTCTTTACTAATGTGGAATATTTTTACAAAAACCGAAAATTCTCCAAACAACTAGCCTTAGACAGACAAGAATTAATAAACGTGTTTTAACATAGATTGCGGAAAGGACTTTCCATAATTATTATCAATTTCCATTTCTTCAATCATATATCACTTCTACCAACTTAAGAACATTCCAACTACAAATGGCCGATGAATTCGGTTATATGTTACTTGTGTGGAATATTTGCAACAAATGAAAACTGCTTTCAAACATTTCACCGTCAACAGATGTGAATTAATATAAAACTGCATCTAACAGAATATTCACACTCCGATGATGCCTTTCCATTATATTATCACTCTCTATTCACATAATGAAATGGCGTTTGCATTCTGATATTAAAATAAATATATACACTAACAGCATTCGATATTAATAATACATCACAAATCTAATTTACTCAGCAGAATTCAATCCATATGTGTACATAAAGTTCAGTGAGGGTTGATATAACATGTAAGCAGTTCCTGTTTCAACTGATACTAATTCAATATTTTTGATGAATGTGTTATGTTTGGTTTATTAATATCTTAAAGCTAATGAAGGAAATGTTGATTTTATTGCATACTAATGCACTGGTTTGGATACTTTGATTAATAAACTTTAAATGAGAATGAGTTAGAGATCAAAATACATTAAAGTATCGGAAGTGAAATATTATATTATTTTAATATATGAATGCTTCACTTGCCAAATCGATTAACTCCACTTTCTGAATTTTATTAAATTTTAATGTCAAAGCACTTGATTGACTCCTAACTGTATATATTCAAAACAAATTTCTCTAATAATAAGTATTAACACCACTAAATGACAATATTTTTTTAGCCATTGAATAATAAATAATTTATTTCAGAAGCCAATCTGATTAACTCCATACTCTAATGTAAATCGTAATAAAAATTTAGAACACTTTTTAACAAAGCAATTGACTACTTCTTATATACAGTGAGTCAAAGTAAAAACCGAACATCAAAGAAAATGAAAGGAATTTGTACCTACAGTCCGAACAAACACAAAAATGACGGGAGCTCAAATACAGCTGACGAAGAAGACATCATTTATATTGCTGATGAATCAATTTAAACAAAGTAATAATACTCGTAAAATATGTAACAGTAACAGAACAGTTATTATTGATTTTTGCTAACATATTTAATAAAAAATGTATATAATGAAGTTTTTCTGTAATAAAAAAATAATTTGAAGACTGAATTTGAATTGATAATTTTCTTTCACTTGCCAAATCGATTAACTCCCTTAATCACACAAAAATTGTAGTAATAATAACGATTACTCCAAGGATATTCTATCTTATACTTTCTATATGTCGTTAGATAAAAGATACATCTGCAGTAATACAGTTTTCATCGTTTATTTGAATTTATAATTTAAAAGGAATTTTAAAAAACAATGTATACTATTTTATCATTTTTCTCAACTTTTTGTTTTATGGAGTTAATCGATTTGGCAAGTGAGGCATTTATATATGATGTGCAAAGATAATATTATTTTAATATATACATAATATGCAAATATTATTTTAATATATAGTTCCTGTATCCACCATTTTCATATATTTTTCGCTTAACCTTCAAAGTGATTTCGACAAGATATCTCATCCATCAAGATCTGATCAATTTAGTTAACGACGAGATATCTCGTCATGAAGATACTGCCAATTTTTTATGATGACGAGACCAAGATCTGGTCAGTTTTCTTCTAATGACAAGGATGATGAGAGATCTTGACGGACGAGAGATATCACGTTCTTCAAATTCTGGTCAGTTTTGATAATGACATGATACCTAGTCGAAACAATCACCAGGAAGGTTAATATGTTATATTGCCATAAATGTGTGCTTAATCATTTTACCGCCATGTCATTTCTAAGTAGTATTGCATTCTCTTTACATTTTAATGACTAAACAACCATATCTTTTGATCGAAGAATCAGGAAATATTCTACTGCTCGAGAAGGTCAGAACTGGTTAAAAGACAAAAACACGTAGACAAACGAGTATGTGCACTTTAGAGTGCTAAATTTTGTCTGAAAATTGTTAGGACTCATATAAATGAGAGTAAAATGTTTTCATTTGTACTTTTTCCACATTTCCTATCAATGGTGATAAGATTTTTAAAAGAGTATTGAGATTTTCATCTTAGGTATCCAGCACAAAATATTTGTCTGTTTTAAGTACGACTTTAGATGGCTGGTCCCTCATAAAATAACCCCTCGTGTGTTCCAAGAATTCAAAGTTTATCTTCCTAAGTGGTTTAGACGAGATTGGTCACATCCATCAAGATGTGACGAATTTTGTTAATGACGAGATACCTCGTACATTAAGATCTGATCAATTTTGCTAATGACAAGATACCACGTCAAGTTACTATTGATATTTTAATGGCGAGATCAAGATTTGACCAGTTTTCTGCTAATGACTTAATAATAATAAGACGGGATTGGTCACATCCATCAAGATGTGACCAATTTTGTTAATGACGAGATACCTCGTACATTAAGATCTGATCAATTTTGCTAATGACAAGATACCACGTCAAGTTACTATTGATATTTTAATGACGAGATCAAGATTTGACCAGTTTTCTGCTAATGACTAGATATCTGATCCATCATGGTGTGATAAGTTTTGCTAATGACGAGATACCTCGTTGGGACCACCACCAGGTGGGTTAATATGCATACATGTATAAATATTTCTACTTCTTTTCTTTGTGCACCTTTGATATAAACACGAAGAAACTATTCATAAATTTTTAAACCTACAAAACAGTTTAACAGTGCACAAACTTCATTTTTCTTTGGGCCTATCTACCCTGAGAACTTCGAGACTAATACTATATTTACCGAGACTCTTCCCTATTTGAGGGTCCTATTGAGAGTTTCAGTGTCAAAACCTTGATTAACCCTCCTGATGGTTGTCTCGACGAGGTATTTCGTCATTAGCAAAACTGACCAGATCTCGATCTCTTCATCGTAAAAAAAACTACTATATCTTGCGACGAGATATCTTGTCACTAGTAAAATTGGTCAGATTTTGACGGACGAGTTATTTCGTCTAAACCACCTGTAGGATTAAAACCATAAAATGCAAATTACGATCATAGCTTTCAATTTTGTATCGAATTAAAATTAATTTTGAAAGGGAGTAAAATTGTGAAATGCGGTTCTTTAATTTAACTAATCCTATTTTTTCTCTTTCAGATGGCTGAAACGATGAAAAATTCATCTCAATCTCAAGGTTATTGGAATTATCGTCACCTGAAACGAAAAATCGTCCTCTACGAATACTTATCCTACAAGCGAAGGTAAAGCAAGTGGTCTGTTTCATTTGAAAAATCACCGGATATCACAGCCTCGTTTAGCATCAGAAACAGACACCTCAACTGTTGACATTTGGTATTTGAATTTCCTAGCCTGTTTAGTATTCAGGATAACTTATCCCCAAAATGAACTCCAGCAAAGCACTTTCCATAGGCTACGAATTCCACGTTTCCTCCGAAATGGACACCAACAAGCAGCTATTCCTTTACCATAGACAACGAACTGTATGCAATTCCTCAGCACGTTTTGTATTGAAGAACTTCTGAGCCTGAAAAGGCTTCAGCAACGCATCGTGTGTGAATAGTAGTCTTTCTGATTGATTACGGACAAAAGTCTCAGATTCTCAGCTTGTTTTGTCTTGAGGAAAGTCTATCCCCAAAATGAGTGACAACAATAGGTGTACAATGTATTATCTATAGACTATGAACTGTATTAGATTTCAGTCTTGAAGAAAGTCTAATGCCTAAAAAATGGGCGTGAGCAACAGTAATCGAACTGCAACTACAATACCTTTTACCGTAAACTACGAACTGTGCAAAATTTCTCCACTTGTGTTGTCTCGAAGATCAGACTTGTTTTGTCTTAAGGAATAGACTAGTTTTGTTTTGAGGAACGTACTTGCTTTGTCGTGAGGATCAGGAGGACTTGTTTTATGTTGAACATATATAGTTGTTTTGTTTAGAGGGTAAGGAGGACTTGCTTTGTTTTGAGGATCAGACAGACTTGTTTTGTCTTGAATATCAAAAAGACTTGTTTGTCTTGAGGATCAGGAGGTCTTGCTTTATATTGAGGATCGGAGGAAAGTCTAGCCCCAAAAATGGAAGTCAGCAACATGTCTTACGCGAACAGCAGCTACAACGCCTTTTCAATAGACTACGAACTGTTCCGTCAGACCTTGAACGGATCCGCGCCAGAGCAGAACCAGACTGAGCAAAATTTTTCGCTACCGTGGGACAACGGGGACCGTGATTACCCTCTCGAGTGGGAAGGGGGCATGTACCCCAGCGGCTACTCCCACCTGGGGATCATTCTGACGTCCTTCTTCGTGACGGTCATCATGATCCTGATCGTGGTGGGAAACATGCTGGTGTGCATCGCCATCGCCACCGAGAAGGCGCTGAAGACGGTCCAGAACTGGTTCATCGCCTCTCTAGCCGTGTCGGACTTCCTGGTGGGGCTGATCGTGATGCCCTTCTCTCTGGCCAAAGAGGTCATGGGCTACTGGATTTTCGGCCGCATCTGGTGCGAGATCCACTCGGCGCTGGATGTCTTCCTCTGCACGGCCTCCATCAACAGCCTCTGCCTTATCAGCCTGGACCGGTATTGGTCGGTGACCCATGCTGTGGAGTACCTCCGCAAACGGACTCCGAGGCGGTCGATAGCCATGATCTGCGGCGTCTGGGTGTTGTCGGCCATCATCTCTCTGCCACCGTTAGTGGGATGGAAGAAGCCAGAGAAGCCCTCCAATTACCCGGAGTGCCTTCTCAGCGACGACGTGGGCTACGTGCTCTACTCGGCGTTCGGCTCCTTCTACGTGCCCGCCTTCGTGATGGTGTTCGTGTACTGCCGGATCTTCGTGGCCGCACGGTCGCGCGCTCGCCGGCATCTCAAGAAGAAGCAGCGGGCCGCCGCGACCGAGCTCACGAACGACCCCGCCAAGGACAAGTCCACGACGACGACCACGTGCACGAGCTTCAGCAACGCCAGCCCGCCCGACCGGTCCCGGGACTTCGAGGCCGAGCTGCCCAAGATCCCGGAGAGCAACGGGGCTTCCCCGATCGTGGTCATCGCCGCCCCGGAGATCGTCATCGAGGAGAACGGCGGGTCGGACCGAAGCCCGGATCAGCCCCGGGTCAGCTTCGACGTCCCGAACAGCTTGTGCACGCTCCCGTCGTCCCAAGCCGACAACAGCCTCAAGAAGGACAACGACCTCTCGTCCGAGAGGAGCCACCTGTTCGTGAAGGAGCCCCAGGGCAGGCGGACCTCCCTGCTGAAGGCACCCAAGTTCTTGAAGTCTCCTTTTGGGTCCACCCTGTCCCTCGCAGATATCGGTAGATCCGAGGAAGACGTAAGCGAGATGGGCGACGTTGGCGAGAACCGGTGCCTCAGGAAGAAGAAAAAGAAAGCCAAGGCGAAGTGCCAGATCGAGGAACTCCCCAAGCGGCAGCCTACGACGGAGGCCGAGCGACACAAGCGAAGGATCGCGAAGGCCAAAGAGCGAAGGGCCACCCTCATACTCGGACTCATCATGGCCTCCTTCATACTAGCCTGGCTGCCCTTCTTCGTACTCTATGTCCTGGAAGCACTGTGCAAAGCCTGTGACATCGGACCTACAGGCTTTGCCATTGCCTTTTGGCTAGGATACTGCAACTCTGCACTCAATCCGATTATTTACACGATATTCAACAGGGACTTCCGGAAAGCGTTCAGGAAGATACTTTTTAAATGAACTCGGACGACGAAAAATCTTATTTCTTATCGCTTACTGCAACATCCGAATGTGTTCCAAACTGTTAGGTGTGCATTGCCGAAGCGGACGAACAAAAACGTTGCTGGTCTGAAGCAAGCCTACCTTTCTTCTTTTCTGTTAGTTTTCAGTCAATTCAATCGGTGTCCCGTTTTCTCCTGGCATTTCAAGTGCTGCTCATGTTTCTAAAGCATTGGAAGACTCTTCATCTTCAAACAGATGTGCATCTTCTAAACAGGTGTACTTCATCTTCGTTCATTTCTTTCTTTGACCCATCAGGAGTGTTTCTGCAGCACTTCTTCCAGATGTTAATTCATTGTAAACACATTTATGAAAAATCACATGGCTGTATCTCGGAAGAATTATTTAGAAACGTTTGTTGTGAATTTTAATACTTATCGTCTTGTCTTCCATGTTGCCAAAGACAAGAAAGTGCCTGGAGTTATTCATAAATATTTATTGTAAATTGTAAAGAAATAATAATTATGAAATTGAGATCAGTCCTCTGTGGATCTAAAAATATCGATTATGCCATTTTTCAAGGCACATTTATAAATAAAACACACACTAGCATATCACAAAGTATTATCTGTCGTCGGCAGATACCAATACGATTAACATTGAATTAAATGTTTCGTACAACCCAAATCGTCGATCATTTTCCTACATCACATTTTACTTTACATTTACTTAAGCTGTAAATGGAAGCACTATTATTCAGTTTTCACTTCACCTCGCCAGTTAAGGCAAAATTATGAACTGTGCAAAATTTAAAATAATTTCAGGAATACCGTTATCACACAGACATAAGAAAATTAAAATTTAATATGCGATTAGAACTGTATCCTTTCCATTGTCACCATAATTGAACCAACCGTGATTAAAATGACATCGATGCAATGTTCACAATTTGCTTGGAAATCTGATACCAATTTCTTTAGGCTTCATTAAAGCACTATTCTACACACTTCATTAAATTGTAAGCATTAAACAAATTTTTAAATTTCAATTAGTGGAATTCAAATATCTTTCCATAAAAATTCCGCTTGTAAAAAGCCTTTGTACGTTAAATATGACACACAGAGTTAAGTACCACCTCTATTGCCTCGCATGGTGAAATGAATAACATTTTATGTACTTTTTTAATAATCAAAATTTACATCAGTCATCGGCATTTAAGATCTTTTTACCACTGAGAGTTGAAAGTATGTTTTTATTTGATTCTAGAATTCAACGATCATAAGTAATGCCAAATTCGATGACTTGTATATAAAGTCATTTTTGGATATAATTCATAAAATAGCCCCGATATAGTGAACTCATCACATTTTGAATACATTGTCGGCACAAATCCATGCTCAATTTGAGAAGCACCGTAACCCTCAAAGTGGCACCTCTAAGCTATATTTGGCAAACGTAGCTCAAAAAGTTCTGTATGAAAATATCCCACAAAATATTGTCGCACTGCAAGCGGGAGAATATGAATACAGCACGGAAAAATTCCTTCATGTCAAGCGGCAAACGAGAAATGTTAAGAGAATATGGCGCTTGGCGAAAAATTCAGTTTGAAATAATTCTGGCATGGCAAGCAACGACCCGAAATATTCAGTCATCTCCACGGATCCTTGATATCGTCTCGAAATATTTCGAGTCTGTCAACCACCACACAAAACCCCCTCCAACCTGTACTCGGGCTTGTCGATTGGCGGAACATTCAGATCGAATAGACTAGAAAAATTCCTGTATGCTGTAACGTTTCCGGTCTCTAATTAGGCGTAAGACTGTTTACAGCACAATAAAAATGTATTTAGAAAAGAGAAATTTAAAGATTATTTGCATATTATATTGAAAAGTGTGAGGGCACAGCTGTTAAACATCGAATCTGCCAAGGAGCCAGGAGGCTCGCCAAAATCTGAGAGTCTGAAGGATGCGACTTCTCCTTTCGTGGTTTCATCTCCTCTGGTCTCATCTTTTGAGGGAGAGTTCGTCTCAGTCCTGGAAATTTAATCTCAGTGTTTCCACGCCAACTGCAACGGAAGGTCATGAGAACCTCCACAGCTTCCCGACCCGAGGACAGATGTAATGTCTTTCTGACCCTGGTTTCCACAGAACTGCAAATGAGTGTTTTCCTGGGGGTGACCCATCAGCATTCCTCTCATGGAGGGCCCAAGATAATTTAGGTGTTGACAACTTGTTTCGCAGTCGAGGGAGATCTGAATTCCAGATGTGGGAATGCCAGACCGACCGGTACAATGCCAAGCGGCAGACCCGAAAATTTTTGGGCAGTTCGCTCCTCGAAATATCTCGAGTCTGTCGCCCACTATTCAGAAACTCCTCCAGACCGTACTCGGGCCTGCCGCTTTGTGCGAAACATTCAGTTAGAATACAGCCAGGAAAAATTCCCACATTTCAAGTGGCAGACATGAAATATTTGGACAATTCCCTCCTCGAAATATTTCGAGTCTATCACGCACCACACAGTATCCTTACCGACCTGTACTCAGATGTGACGCTTGGTGAAACATTAAATACATCCCGAAAATACATCCCAAAAAAACATCTCGAAAAAATATCAAAAAATAAATCCCGAAATACATCGCGAAATAACATCTGCGCTTTAAATGCCAGACCCAAAATATTTCTGGTCTGTAGCCCTCCACACTGAAACTTCTGCGAACTGTATTCGGGCGTGCCGCTTGGCGAAAACGTTTGTTCGCATACAGCCCGGATGTGTCACTTGGAGGGTTAAGGTATAATAAGACTTCAAAGACCAATTTTTCTGAATTGTTCTCGAAAGGTTTTCCTTTATTAAACTAAAAACTAAGCATTTTAGAAACGACATTCATAAAAATTTCTCTCTATTTCTCAGAAATAAGTTTAAAACATTAGTTTCCGGCATTATAATTTTTCTGACGACGACATATCGATACTTAGAAATGCGCTAAAATTTTATCGAGCAAAAAAAGGAATGAAGCAGGTTAGGATCCAAGAAAAACTACGAATGCCTTAAAAAGCCGTATTGCACAGAACAGAAATCACGAAAATGACTGTAACATGCATTCTAACACCGCATTAGGAAGGTGAGTCTCAGTATCATTCATTACAAGTGCTTGTGTGTTGATTGATGTTAGTATTAAGAATATACATAGTAGTATACGAGACAAAAAGACGGGCATATTATGCTTTGTACTTTGGGTAAAGTAAGGATCTTGCTTCTCCATCATGTGGAGAAATGCAATTGGCTTTGGCTCTGTATTGTTAAATGCTCACTACGAAAGTATTGATGTTTCTTTGGTTATTTTATATATTTGCTGATATGTTGATTAATATTGTTGCATTAACCCTCCTGGTGGTTGTCTTGACGAGGTATCTAGTCATTAGCAAAACTGACCAGATCTTGTTGGACAAGATATTTCGTCATTAGAATAAAATTGACCAGATCTTGATCTCGCCATCATCAAAAATTCGACTGTATCTTGATGACGAGATATCCTGTTAGCGAAATTGGTCAGGTCTTGATGGACGATATATCTCGTTGAAACCGCTTGGAGGGATAAATATCCATTTGAAAAGTTAGTGAAACTTATAGAGATCAAATGTAAACTCGACGAGGACGTTGATTGACTTGACGAGAATACAGACTGAGATAAAACTGAGAGGCTCTAAGGTTGTACTTTCGTAATATCAAATACTACTCTACATTAGTGTCAATTACCATGTATTTTGAATTACTGAACGAAAATATTTCTTTTCTACACACCCAAGCTTCACGTGTTATGCTTAGAATATTCTGAGCAAGTCTTGCTTTCCAATAAACAACTAGATGCAAATACATTTTAGTTTCATCAGTTAAAAGTAAGAACTCATAAGTGTTGTATCTATAAAAATCATTTTTTCATTCCAAAAAAGTTTTCTCTAAAATTATACCAAAATTTTTAATAGCATATCAAAATTACCGATCCGTTCATTGTTTATGTTGCCTCTAGTAAACAGGGGGGATCGCGACCCCGGGTTGTTCAAGCGATCTTTCTCCTCTTCATCCTTCCTTTTCACAGTTACTTGACAGTGTCTTGTGTATTGATTGAGCCAGTACAGATATTGCCCCTTGCACCAATAAACACAAAACCAACGAACCATCCTTTCTTTACGCTAGTTCTTGACATTTTCTGTCTTGTGTTTTGGTCATGCTGTGTCAAACACAAGAAATTGTCAAGTAATTGACACAAAAGGAAAGTTTTACTGACACAAGAAAGAAGAGAGAAAATACATCCACGAGAAATCGATCCCGATAGGAAACGAATCTGTTCCGCCAACAACTCGTAGTCTGCTAGAGCAGTGGGTCAATCCACTGAACCATGATGTCTCCCAACTGCAAGCGTGGTAACCAAACAAATATTCTCCGAGAAATAAAAATTAATTCATTTCCAAGGATATGAACAAAGATTCCAAAGGTGAGAAATTCCCCATTGCAGTTTGAAATCCATTAATGCACGTTTTCTAAAATGTACGCCGAGTCTGGCACGTTAAATCTATCGAGCACGTTAAATCTATCGTGGCCTCAGAATTACTCACGTTGGTGTGGTGTGGAAGTTTGGAGAGAGCCAGCTTATGTGTGACCTTGTCATCTGCCCGTGGTTCAAAATTACAAGAGGTGTGGTCCTCGGAATATTTTTCTTCGAGACGGATCCCAGTTCTTCGCCAATAACCCATTGTGTTGCTCCACACACACACACACACACACACACACACACACACACACACACACACACACACACACACACACACACACACACACACACACACACACACACACACACACACACACACACACAGCGCGCCTTTAATTCAACCACATAACTACCTAAAATGCGCTTTAGATCTTTAAATTCGGTATTGATTCAGGACAGTTGCCAATAACCCGATGCTCCAGAGGGACACGTAAATTTAACTAGACAACTAAAATGTTTACAATGGCTCGCTATGACTCAGAGGATTTTCTCACTGCGTTAGTTACCTGGGAGTTATAGGGAGGGTAAATTCGATTTCTCTTTGGGTGTATATATATCAGAAAAACTTTCCTTGTGTGTATGTTCATTCACGTGCTGTTGTCTGTCTTGTCTTGTGTCTGGCACAGCTTGACCAAATATAGCTCATGTGCTATAAAAATCCAACCAAACCAAATCTAAAATATTTGGATGGAATTCTAGCAACCTGCAATCCATAGCGCATGTGCCATAACAATCCAACCAAACCAAATCTAAAATGTTTGGATGGAATTCTAGCAACCTGCAATCCATAGCCAATGTGCCATAAAAATCCAACCAAACCAAATCTAAAAACCAACCAACCAAACTAAATCTAAAATGTTTGGATGGAATTCTAGCAACCTGCAATCCATAGCCCGTGTACCATAAAAATCCAGCCAAACCAAATCTAAAATGTTTGGATGGAATTTTAGCAACCTGCAATCCGTAGGCAGCGAATGTTTGATTCTTGTAACTACCCTATGTGTGTTTGTTTTCTTTGTCAATAAAACCTTGTGTTGTGTATATATCCATTTACTTGACGAAAACAATATTGCTTACGGCAACTTGACCATATACGGCCCTTGCACATTAAAAAACAACCAACCGAAAATGTTCTCATTCGAACCTATGTTAATTTGCTCATGTCTTTAGGGAATCGTATTAGTGTTCTTGTGTTTAGCTAATAAATTTGAATTATCGAAGAACATTTTGCTGTTACACATTCACTCTGTAGCAAAACAATGGGTTTTGGTGACGGTCCGGGATCAATAACGGAAGGGAACGTACCAAGGACACCTCATAATTTTTAAATACGGTTTGAAGACAAGGTGATCACCAGAGCTGGCACCTCACTTCGTAATCCTCTACTCCACGCCAACATTCTAAACTTAACACAAGAATACGAATATAATCCAAGAAGACATAAGTACAATATCATGGTGTCGAATCCGGAACAATTGTACAGCAATATCGAGCTAGACATTTCCTGATAAAAATTCAAATATCAAGTATAGTTCCATCTAAATCGTTACCAAATAGGTATGCCCTTATCTTTACCATAAGTACCAATAACTTCTTACTTCACCACAAGAAAAGGCATAGAGGTAGTTGCATTAACGTCGCACTGGAGCAACACAACGGACATTGGCGACGAACCAGAAGGAAAAGATACGAGAACAACACCTCATAATTTTGAACCACGGTTAGATGACGAGGCACCACCTGAGTTGGCACCCTACTCTCCAAACTTCCACACCACGCCAACATGGACCACAAGAGAGGTAATTTGTTTTACATTTTTACACTTAACACACATTTTACATACAATTTTCAGCACGATGCACTCTAAATATTTTAAAATCTCAAGAATTCGATATCGAAAAAAATAATGCAGGTACGCGTAATATGATGGTTAAGATGGTCTTCACGTTCACTTCAATCAATGTCCTTGGAAAACAATATTGAATGTCTGACTGATTCTGATTGGAAATATATTTTTTATGGATGGAAGGATGTAAAGAAATTTTTCCATTCAAATGCATTTAATAATCATATGCATGTTCTCATTTGGTGTGTGCAAATCTAAATTTTATATCGGAAATACTGAAGAGATTAAAACTTGATAATTATCGAATAATAGTTAAAACCCTCTACACATTGTGATGCAAATACCTAGATAGGACGCTTCCTAATATACCTAATAGGATCCATTCTAAGAGAGGAAAAGGAATTAGAGTGTGCATCAACCTTTATGTGAAAGTAATTCTTGATAATGATCATCAGTGACTGATAATCAGATAATTGACCCAAATCAGTTATACATTCTAAATATTCGCTTTGGATCTTCACTGGGAAATTTTTGGGAAAACTGAAGGTTTAAACTAATCGTAAACAAAGCTTTGTTTGGAAATTACAAGTGTATTTAATCATATAGAATTTTTCCCCTAATTGAGCTTTCAAACCGATTGCACAGACATGTACCGTTTATTAACTAGATAATGATTTCAAAGAATAATCCCAATTTTTAATAGAAATAAGTTAGTATAATTACGTTCCATGGCATGAAGCTCAGGTATTGATGGTTGATAAAGAAACTGATGTGAAAGGATGAATACACCTTAATGGACATGATCCTAATTGGTCTCATGACCTTATTGAAACCATCTTTTACATAAGATTCTGCAATTGAACGTTTCAAGTCTTTTTATACCTTCAAAAAATGTGACTAAGATTTTGTTCTTTGGATCAGGTTCTCTAAATACAACCATCTTCAATCCCTACTTTATTTTCAGTTTCGTTTCCAACTTTAAATACTAACAATTCAATTGGTTATTTGGTTTCAAACGCAGATAGGTAATTGAATTTACATCACGCTGGTTCAACACAACAGTTCATTGGGACTTCCTGTGATGAATCCCGAAATGTCGATCCAAAGACACCTCGTAATTTTGCGCCATGGTCAGATGACGAGGTCAACACCTGAGCTGGCACCCCTCTCTCCAAACTTCCACACCACGCTACAGTGATGAGATTTAAAGCTGCGATAGATTCAACGCGCATCTGCCCTGATTGTTTTGAAAGGAAAGGCAGTTTAGAACCATGATGTTTCGAATAACCATTATTCAGATGCTGATTCCTGAATGGTTGGCTGAATATCCAAAAAACACTTTGCTCAGACATAAACCAGTGACTAATATATGTTGGGAAGTTGGCTGTTGAGTCATTGGTCATTGTTTTGAAGAAATATATTCATTGGATCAGGGACAGGTTAATCGTAAATGCTGCTTGTCCACAATTGATGTCCTTAGCGCAGATTCTGACTACGAGTTGGCGAAAACTTCAGTCATATGCTACCTCAGTAGAAATGGGCTCCACCAGGGTAATATACTTTCTCCTCAGAGCCACACTATGCTATGGGTTTATCAACATCATCTCATTAAAACCATTACATTAAATGCTGAGTTGGCGATGGAAGACGGCTACCATCCCAACCTTGGTAGAAATGGACTTCTCCGAAGTCATTTGCCTTCTCATCAGAGCCACACTATGCAAACGGTTCATCAACATCACCTTATTAATATCATTGCATTAAATACCGAGTTGGCGAGGAGAAACGGCTGCCAAATGAAACCTTTTAAAAAATCGACTTTCTCGACGTAATTTTGCATTTTCATCAGAGTCATATTATGCAATGGGTTACCAACACCATCTTTCTAAAACCATTACATTAAATGCTGAGTTGGCAATGGAAGACGGCGGCGATCCCAAAATTTTGTAGAAACCGACTTTTTCGAAGTCATTTGCCTTCTCATCAAAGCCACACTATGCAAAGTGTTTAACACCATCACCTTATTAACAGCATTATATTAAATATTGAGTTGGAGAGGAGAAATGACTGCTAAATTAAAAACCTTTTTTAGAAATGAACTTCCCAGTGGTAATTTTGCCTTCTCATCAGGGCTATATTATGCAATGGGCTACCAACATCACCTTATTAAAACCATTACATTAAATACTGAGTTGGCGAAGGAATACTGCTGCCATCCCAACCATTGTAGAAATGGACTTCCCCGAGGTAATTTTCCTTCTCATCAGTCACACTATGCAATGGGTTTACCAACATCATCTTATTGAAACCATCAGACTAAATGCTGAGTTGGCGAATTTCATTACATTGTGTAGAGGGTATAAAAATTTCAATATAAAAATAGATTGAATATTATCCACTTCAATTATTTTAAGGACATATTTTAAATTTCTGGCATGCTAGTGTAAGGTATGAAGTTTGTTTTAAGAGATACGTGGCCACTCTTGCAAGCTAATAAGAACTCATTTTAAATTTAATAAGCATCATTCTTATCCTTTGTATTCGGTTGGATGCTTCATATGTGTATACAAAGCAATAAAAATTAAAAGTTCGCCATAAGAATATGCATTTTATCACAGTAACGATCCAAATGCAATAAATCTTATTTTTTATGAGTTTAATTTTGTTATCAAAATATTTTCCATGATTTTAATATGTAGAAATATTTTCGTTATTTAATTATGAAAAGCTTTTGCATGCCC
The DNA here is from genome assembly GCA_933210815.1 of Meta bourneti. Lineage (NCBI taxonomy): Eukaryota > Metazoa > Arthropoda > Arachnida > Araneae > Tetragnathidae > Meta > Meta bourneti. Next base: position 68,169,023 of record OW119932.1, on the reverse strand, counting down.
GGTTAACTTTTACAGGTAACAACTAACATTTTATTTATTACTGAATTTGGATTCATAAAACGTTTTTAGATTTCATTATTCGACTTAAATTCAGTTTTTCACAACATATGTAGTATTTTACTTTAGTTTTGTAAAATTTATTATCTTGTTTTAGAATTATTGACTATTTAATATTAGCAGTATATATTATTTAATATAAACAGCTAAACCCACAGTAAAAACCAAACCAAACGAACATTTTTAGATTTATAGCATAAACCATAAAAATAATTAAACTAATTATATTTTAAAATAATTTTAGCAATCTTTATATTTTGCGATTTTTCCCCCATGTGTAACATGATTATTTTGTTAGTTAGTTAATAAGTTTATGAAACCATTATTTTATGATTAATCAATATGTTAATTTTTAATATATTAAAAAGTTCCTTTCCATTTAATGGAAAAAAAAGTTCCTTTCCATAATGCAATAGCGTATAGAATATTTTTATCATCCCATAGAAACCAATAAATAATGTTTTGAGAATTAAATAAAATACTGTTTAAGTTAGATCAATAACAATGAACAATACATATGATCAAACAATTTTAGATTCGTTATGTTCAGACATAGACAAATATATATATATTATTACAGAAAAATATCTCAGTTCTCTACAATATAACAGTGCGGACACAGATAAACGGCATTGAAATTTCAATATAAATATGAAACGTAATAATTAATAAGAATTAGTTAACCCTCTAAGTTGTTTCGACGATATGTCTCGTCCATCAAGATATGACCAATTTTCGTATAATGACGATATATTTCGTCATCAAGATATTGCCAAATTTTTGATGATGACGAGAGATTAAGGGTTAATTTTCGTCTAATGGCAAAACATCTCGTCCATCAAAATCTGTTCAGGTTTGTTAATATCAAAAACCTCGTAGAAACAACCACCAGGAGGGTCATATTAAATAATTTCACTTACCCTGATTCTAATAGATTGTATGCGTCTGTCAAAATGTACATAAATGTTTCTGTATAAAATTTCAAAAAATGTAATAAAATATATTGCTGTAATTGTTTATTTTTGAAATTAATATTGAAAAATGCATTGTTGCTGACATAATATATCTGTTGATATGTTAAAGGTTTACATTCCATTGTACAGTTGAGTTAGTCTGAAATTTGGTACATATGGTACGCACATTTATTTCAAGCATTTAAAATAAAAAATTATTTAACTTTGAGACACATTTTTATTTGATGGTAGTGACGTCAATAAATATATTGACACAGCGTTAATTTCAGGTATTTTCTAAAGTCATTAAAAATATATGATATTCTATTTATTACACTGGAAAAATATAATATATTTTAAATATATATTTAAGTGTTGGTTAAAGTTTAAGTGATTTTAGTATGTAAAACGTGTTTTGTTTCATAGCTTTAAATCTTCTGTTCCAACTTTTCAGTCCAGTGCTTACAAATGAAGTGATTTAACTAGTTGTGTCACTTAACGTAGCATGTAAAATTTTTCGAAGTTAAGTGTATGTGGCAAGTGATTCAACAGGTAAAGCGTGTTTTATTTATATAACTTTTAGTATTGTGTTATATTTCAGTCAAGTGCTGCAAATATAAAATATGTTTCAAAGTATTTTATATTATAAATATTGTGTATATCCCGTATATTGATGATACAGTTTATTTTGAAATGTATAAATGTATTCTATTATTTTTAATTTCGGGTACTGTAAATACTATTTATACATTTATGCACTTATTTTATTTTATCACACTGTCAGAAACAAATATGCATAAAATCAATTATTTTTAATTTACTATGATCAGTTACAGTAGTTTATTGAAATCCAACGATTGAGTTTAATTGTTTTTATTTATGCCAGCTAAATCTTTAACATAAATATGTGCGTTCTAATTACAAAATATAACTTATCGTTAACATTTTCCTTTCAAGAGGAGTTATAAGAATAAATTATAAATAGTAAGTATCCACAATTTTTTTGAAAATTTAATAAATTTTAATTTTGTTCTAAAAATTGTTTATGTAAACGATAATTAAATTAGTATGCATTCATATATTTGTTGAATGCACATATCTTTACACATGACATGTGAAGTTACTCATCTTATTTGAAATAATTGTTATAAATTGACAGAATCTTATAATCCTTATACTAATCACTATCCCTAAGCAAAAAATTCAAATTGTTTTAAATGTTTTGAATTTTATCAACACACCGTCTGAATTATGCAATGTGTTCAATCATCCACAAATAAATTCTTTATAGATTTTTATTTATTTCATTTAATTCTTTTTATATGGCATTCCCTGTATAGGTTTAGATGTAGAATCCGGTTCGTATTGTTGTGATTTTGTGCCCAATTATGGTAATTTAGTCTGTTTCTCCCCTTTCCTATTGGACATGGATAATTTTATTTCTAAGCATTGGAAGTAATTTTTAAATAATTATACAAAATATGGATATATATACAAAGTTGTCTTGCAAACAAGTTTTAATTATTTGTTTTCGTACCATTTTAGAGTTCTATAAATATAATTATTTAAAATAATTATCTCTTGATACTTTTAGGATAAAATCCTAATTAAAGATACTGTCTTGGCACAATTTCAATTTTTCAACGCCAAGTCACTGATAAATGGCAATGGCGGCTCGAGAAAAGTGATAAAACCCAAAATGAAAATTTATTTTTTCAACGAACAAGCTATTTCATAAATTAGAACATATAATGGAAATCAAATTAAGAAATAATAATGAATATTTAATTCAGATTTGACAGAACACTCAAATTTCGAAATTATTAAGGAAAATGGGCTTTAAGATTTTAATTATATTTTGTGGCTCTGCTGTATAGAGAGGTAGGTAAAAAGTTTAATTTACTTCGCTCTGGGGGAGCTATATAACGGGCTCTGCTGCAAAATTATGCTTTGCTTTTAATGGTTGGCTGCTAGTTGAATTTACGTTGCACTGGAACAGCACTCGGCGACAGTCGGGGATCAACCCTGAAGTTTTTTTAAATTTTACTTTTCACGAAAAGCTGCGACGTTTTAGGTGAAACGCAGATTTAGTGAATTTTGGATGACAATATCGTATAATAGGATTTAATCCTTTTTAGTTTAGTTTCTAAATAATTATTTGGTGTTTTAATAGTTTGTCTTTTTACTCTTTTTTGTTCGAATGCTTTACAATATATTGCATTTTACAGTTCATATTATTGCACTTAAGTTAGATGGATTTCTTTTATGTTGAGTTTCAATATTAGTTTATTGGATGTTTAAAATTAATAACTTTTACTTTATTCTTATTTTGAAGTACATTTGTTTTCAGATAATTTATACTTTACATTTGGTTAGGAAATAATTGGTGTAAGATCCTAGCTAACGGTACCATCTTGGCACAATTTCAATTTAAAATTACTGCCAAATGAAAATGGATTACTAAGAACGCCAAATCGATATGGCGGAAGGAAAAATATCCATTATTTAACAATGTGATAAGGCGTCAAGTGGGCGAATTCTGGCGGAAGTACCGTATACTTGGATAAAACCCAATTTTCCTTTTACTTAGGTGTTTCTAAATATTTATTTTGGCTAAATCCAAGAAAATGGTGCGGTCGCCAAATTTCGCCAAGTTGGCGCCTTATCAATAATATTACCATTTGACATTGGTTTAGCGACAAAAATAATTGAAACCATGCCAATACCACACCGTTTTCAAGGATTTTGCTTTTTCTAAATAAATACAAGGCTTAAAAGCCATTTTGAACCGGCAAAAAATATTTTCTATGCGACTTCACATACCGGATCCTGCATCTTTATTCTTGAATCCAATAAGTAGTGATATTGAAAGCTCTTAACTACAACATTGCATTTCCACACTCATACTGCAGATCACATCTTTCCCTTATTTCGCTTTCATGACTTCATCTTAAGCAGAACAAGGAAATGTTTCCATTGCATTGCAGACCATGTTTTCGAAGGGATACGTTTTTTTGCAAACTGATCTAAAAGAAAATGCTGGCCTGAACTCCACGAGCACGCAAAAAATTTATCTAATGTTAGATCACTGTATATTTGTGTGAAATAATATATTCAAATAAAATGTATTGCACAGTTACTGCCTGGTATGTCGTTAATGTGTGACATAGATTGCTATTCTTGGTGGCATTAATAATAAAAATGCATTTCTGTGGCTACTCTGGTGGTTATTTTGTACTTTTTTCATGTCATAGTCTATTCCAGTGGTTCTTAAACTTTTTAGTGATCGGCATCCCCCTTTGAATCTAAAAATAAGTTTTCGCATCCCCTTGAAAAATCTGTTTCTATTTCTTTATTTAGGAAATTACTTCAATTGCAAGATAATTTATATTTATTGAAAAATAAACACATACATTTATATATACATACAAAACAGTATCTCAGTTTTTAATGGCTGTGTTTTAGTTGTTTATTAATTATAATACTTTTGAAGCGAGGCTTCTTTTTTGAAAGAACCACGCGTAAGTCACCATTTTCATATAAGTGATTTTTGGCTTTTGTTTTTATGCGCAAAGGTGATACAAATCCCCTTTCACACAGGTAGGTGGTGACACATGGTAAAAGTGTCTGCAATGCTGCTTTTGCCAGCTGTGTATACGGTTCTAACTGTGTACACGGGAATTGTCCGAAGTCCAGTTTTTCGAATTCCATTTGAATACGTGCATTGGCTCATATTTCAATAAGATCGTCTTCTATTAAATCGTTGTCGTCCATCGAAACTTCTCTCGCACCCCTAGGGGTGCACGCACCATATATATTAAGGACCACTGGTCTATACTATACAATTAAAATACTGACATTTATTTAGATAAAATATCGTAAAATACTGACATCATATCTCGCAAAGTACTGACATACGAAATGAAATGCTGTCTGTCTACCACGAGAATTTCACCAGACACCAAGTCTACCATTGTCTGTTGCCGTGGAAACGGGTGTTATCCTACTTTCCGCAAGGGTTGCTTGAAAAAATGTATTCAAGACATAGTAAAACCCTAGTATATGGTCGCATAAGATAAATATCACACTATAGATTCAATTTTATTTGTATAAAAAAGAGTGGAAACGTTTACTTACATGTCACATCCTAGCATATTACAACATCTAGATTATCTAAGTACTCTTCACTCAAATCCTAACGCAGACGACTTGTATGACTCAACAAACATCTGGTGGTTTTCCTTCACTCTCTTATAAAACGACATCTGCTAGAAAACTTGAAAAAATTTATATTCGTAGGAGGAAATCTTAAATATCTGAATCCATTTTCTCTGGTACCAAACGGCACCGCACGGCTATTCCGGATTGATGGGGAGGTAGTGAAACATGGATAACATGGTAAATTTTTCAAAATTTGAAAACTGCTCTTCTGAATAGTCATGTAGTTGGGATAAGCCCATCAATTCTACTAAAGATCTGGCGTTCAACCTAAATTCCGAACTATGCGAAGAGTATAAGTTTAATTTCAGAATCGTTATTCATAATTTATAACGACCCACATTCGTGTAAATGACAATCCAGAAAGATAACTTATTTATCATTAATGTAGTGATAAAGAGAGAGAGAGAGAGAAGAGAAAGAGAGAGAAGAGAGAGAGTGTATAACATGGTAGCATTTTTTATTAGTTTCAGATAGGTTAATAGATAGATCAGATAGCTTAATTTCAGAATTTTCATTCTGAATTTATAAGGAATTACCTACATGCATATAAATGATAATACAGGAAGATGACTTATTTATATTATTATTATTTTATCTTATTTATATTATTACTTATCTTGTTTATATTATTATGTGGATGACATGGTAGAATTTTTTATTAATTTCAGATTTCAGATAAGTTAATAGATACGTCAGATAAGCTAATTTAACAATCGTTATTCAGAATTCATAAAGAATGACCTACATTCGTGTAAATGACCCAATTAAAGTAGTGAAATATGAATAGCATGGTATGATTTTTCAAGTTAAAATTGGTCTTTTGAATATCTTGTGTGGCTTGTCATGTAGTTAGGCCAAGGTCATCAATTCTACGAAAGATCAGGCTAAATTCCAAACTAAACAAATAGTATAAGGTTAATTTCAGAATTTATATCACGTAAGTTTCCATGCTTCCTACAATTTAACAGAGTTAATGGCTTTGCAAATTGATTAATTTAAAATAGACCGAGAAAAGTTTTAAGAAATCCTTTCTATTAGTGCGTTACATAAATGAAAAATACCCCTTTTCCTTGAAACAAAAATATATCTTCAGAACAACTTCCATATGTACGGAAACGTAATTTCATTTTCCCAAAGCGGCGCACTCATCTATCAAAGATTAAAATAAAACGTTTCCGTGCTACCTTCCAAAAAACAAACCAACTACACTTAAATCATCTTTACAATTTCCAAGCATTCATCTCACGTTGCATGGTAAAACACATCCTAAAACCTAGATCGAAACGATAAGATTAAAAAATTATTATGCATAAACGCCCGAAGCAAAACACTAACGATTTCAATCACGATAACTGGGTTTATTTCGAGATTGTTTCCTTCCTCTGACAATAAGCACAAACACCGAATCCCTCAAGGTGCTTTATTTCGGGAAATGACTGAAAAACATACAAAACAAACGTGTTGCAGTTGTCAAGAAAGGTAAAAATAAACTGCTAGGGAAGGCATTCATTAGGTAAATGCTCATTATGTTTAGTGACAACCACCGACAAAGGGCTCGGGTGAGGATATTGAGTTGAAGAAAAGGTGGATGTCCCAAACTTTGTAAGCACGAAGTTGTTTAAAGAAACTTTCCCCCATCTTGCTGTCAGTGGATTGAATTGTCAGTGCTTCTCAAAGCAGGGCAGAGCGGATTAAGTCAGTGTTTCCTTAACTTTCAATATGAGGGGTTTCTATAAATTGAAATAAAAAAGGCAGTGTTTTTTTTGAGTAATATACGTACTTCTTGTTCCATTCTCGAACCGATAAGAAAGCTACGGAGGTAAACGTCCATAGTTTATTTTAATGTATTAGGTTGATGCAAAATTCGTCCTGTTTTTTTCGACAAACGTTGAAGAATTTTCTTTACCATTAAAAATTACATTTAATCAATGTAGTATGTGCCGTTCTGTTCGATGACCGTTCTTCATTTCTGCAAAAACTGCATAATCCCGCGCTCAGAAGTTCTGAGGTACCTGGCTAAAGAACTGATCCGGGTGACGAAACTTTCTGAACCAATTACTGCACGTGGAATCGTCAACGGCACCACTCACCATACACAACACATATCTTCTTTTGCGTCTAAGAAACATTATTTTTCCCCAAGTTACTCGCTTAAATTCCTTCTTTCAAACAACATCCGAAACTTTACGCGTGTGAAGTAGATAATATTTGGTTTTGCATTGCAATGCCATCTAGCGCCAAAAGCGGGACGCGCATTTTCATCAACACAATAATATTTTTCAACACTAACCGTGTAATAAGAAAGTTAAAAAGACAACTAGTATATTTTTAATTAACATTTTTTAACGCGAACTCGTAAGAAACCTGTGAAGGTATAAATCCCCTAAAATATTTTAAATTAACATTTTCCATCACTAACCCGTAAAAACCTATGGAGGTGAAAGTCCCTAGTTTATTTTAAATAAATATCTTTCAGTATTCGTTTATTGCTGCGAAAATTAAGATTTGTAAAGTTGCAAATTTATAGCTTACTTAACCTTAATTTCGAAGCTAGGCAGCGTTCCTAGTTCTTTGCTGAAAGCAACCAAATCAACGGAATGTTGGTCAGTCGTCAAGAAAGGTAAAATACTCAACAGAGAGGTTACTTCATGCCATTATTCATAGCGGCAGACACCGGCTTAGGGCTTTTATGTTAAAGGATTGGCTGGATGTTCCTACCTTTGTGTCCGTAAGCACGAAATTGTTTTAAAATATGCTTCCCACATCTTGCCCTCGAGTAGATTGAATTGTAAATAATGTTTCGCACAGTAAGGCGGAATGACTTAAATTTGTCTCCTAAGCCTTCATTATGAATTTTCTGTAAAGCTAAATACAAAAGGCACTAACGTTTCCGTGGTAGTATTGGGTTAAGGCAAAAGTTCGTCCTGTTTTGGCAATAGATGGCATTGCATCGCAAAACCGAAGTGTTATATGCTTCATACATGTAAAGTTTTGATGTTGTTTGAAAGAACGAATTTCAGCGAGTACTTAGGGAAAACATTGTGTTATTTGGTTGCGTTTTTAAATTTTTGTTAAGCATTAAAAATGGCGGAATATAAGGAGCATTTTCGACATATCCTTTTTATTTCCGAAAAAGGAAAGAACGCTCCACAGGCGCAAAAGAAGATATGTATTGTGAATTGTGAGGGTGCCGTTGACGATTCCACGTGCCGTAATTGGTTCAGAAAGTTTCGTCACCTGGATCAGTTCTTTAGCCAGAAACCTCAGAACTTCTATGAGAGCGGAATTATGCAGCTACTGGAGAGATGGAAAAAGGTCATCGAAAAGAACGGCACAAACTTTGTTGATTAAATGTAAATTTAATAAATAAAATTTTTCTTCAATTTTTGTCACAAAAATGGGACGAACTTTTCCATCAACCTAATAGATCCTTCCGCTTTCATTCAAGATGTGACATCAGATTTCATTTGAAATGAACCAAACCGTAAAGGAAACATAAAAATAGAATGAGCAATGAGACCAGGATCATGTGACCCAAAGTAGTAGTAACGTGACCCTTAGACTCATTTGTAAGACTGACCAGATCTTGATGGACAAGATATCGTGTAATTGGAAAACTAACCAGATATTGATCTCGTCATCATACAAAAAATCGTCAATATCTTGTTGACAAGATATCTTGTCAAAACAACTTGGAGGGTTAAATGAAACTGAGCGATTACGACTTCGTTGGTTTCCTAAATATGAAGTATTGTAAGTAAATTTTTATGGTGTTGGGTTGAGCTCCCTACGCTTGAAATTCTAAATGCGCAATTGATCATTTTCTTTCTACACTCGTCAATTTATGGATCTTAAATTGATAATTGTATAATTGGTACTTAACAAATATTTGCCGACTCTTTTGATTCTCGGGAGCATTGCGAGTGGACAAGGGGAGTATTTTTCGTACCCACTACTATTGCTTAACCTTCCAAGTGGTTTCGACGAGATATCTCGTTCATCAAGAACTGACCAGTCATGCTAATGACGACAAGATATCTCGTCATCAAGATATTGCCGATTTTTGAAAGATGACGAGATCAAGTTTTGGTTAGTTTAATTCTAATGGAGAGATCTCTCACTCATCGAGATCTGGTCAATTTTGCAAATGACGAGATAACTCGTCATTAGCAATCACAACGTTAATAATCATCGCGGGTTGGCGTGTATGAGCAAAGAGGGGATGAAATTCCCGAGTAATAGAGGACCGAGGTAGCCCGGTTGGAAGAGTAATGGATTCGCATCCGGAGGATCACGAGTTCGAATCCAACCAAAGACCGTCGGGTACAAAGGGACTAGTGCACATTAAATCTCTCGTGGCCTCAAATGTTCTCACATTGGCGTGGTGTGGAAGCTTGGAGAGTGGAGTGCCAGATCAGGTGTTATCTCGTCATCTGACCGTGACTCAAAATTACGTGGTATTGTCCTCGGAACTTTCCCTTGGGGGATCCCGGACCATCGCCAATAGCCAGTTGTGTTGTTCTAGTTAAAATACGTACCTATCCTAGTAATAGAGTAACAACTACGAATAATCCATGTTCTACCAAACACATGATACCATATAAAATATATAACGATAATGTATATAATTTAATGCTTAAATAAATATATTTTGAACAAAATCTAAATCGTTTCCGTCCAAGCGAGTTTTTACTGTAATTCGCTCTCCTTTTATCTAAATATATCTTAAAGTTTAGAAAAATAGTTACATATAAGTATTGAGCAAATGCATCTAGAAGGAAATCGAGTTGTGAATTCTAAATCAATACTTTGTTTCAATGTAACTTGTGCAATCATTGTGTCACGTTGAGGAAGATCGAGCATTTTCCGTTTACGAATTTTGTAGTGTAGTGCAAAAGTAACAGGGCTGGATTCGAACAGGAAGCGTGTAATTTGAAAACCTTTGAGTTTTCTAAGGGTTAAATTATTGGATTCCGAATCGCTTTCTTGTTGCGAAATTATAGTAGTTGAAACAATTTATTTTGTATCTTATTTACAACGTTCACGTAAAACTAGTTTTCTGCCCATTTGGTCCATTTACATTTTTACTGTGATCAATTCTAACGTAAAGGGCCCGCGGTAGACCCAGTTGGTAGGGTCGGGGATTAGCAACCGGTGGGTTGCGAGTTCGAAACTCGATCCAACCAAAGACCGTCATGTACAAGGGTCATGTATGTGAACACCCATCAAACGCTTACAAACAAAACAACTTGTATACTGGCAGTGCAAAATAATGTTTAGGTACAGATTGCCTTGAGGTGTGAAAACTAAACATATAGCGACAAATCACACCGTACATAATTTTTGGGGTACCGTACATAATTTAACTTTTCACAAAACGAGGGTATCCTACGTTGTTTATGTTTACAAATTTGTTTAGAAACTAAATATATGTCGTTTTCAAACAAAGCAATCATAGGTTTAAAAGTTGATAATGCTGTTTTGTAAATCCTTATGATGATTCATTTATTGGTGAACTGAACACATCTCGATCTGTTAACCACATTTAGTAATGACCGCAATGAAATTAAGTGAATGGTCGAAGGAATCCTAGGAAAAGTTATATTGGTCAAGATGGCCAAAACTGGTTAGAAATCCTGCGTGAAAGACTGCAGGGTACAGAAGATATATATGTGTAAACAGCTCAGAGGGTTAAATAAAGTTGTTCAATCTCTGTGTTGGACTGTCTCCGTTAAAAGTAGAAAAACTATTTTAGCTAATTAATCGGAAATAATTTTATAAAATGTTCTCCATTAAAGGCATTTTAGAAGCAGCGTTTGGAAAGCATTTACAGATAAACAAAGTTAAACAATTAATCTGATGCTAAACTAATCTTTCCTGTTTTTGTTGACTTGAATCATTTGTGAACAGAACACGCCTGAATTCGTAGGGCTACATTTAGTAATGACCTCAATGCAGCTAAGTGAATGCATGATATGCAGGAAGCTCATCATACAAAGGCACTGGGTTATTTATTACTTAGATAAAGCAAATGGCTTGGTGTAGCTGTGGCCGAGTCTCTTTTCTGCTGTTTCCGGACTGAAAGAGTTATTTACATCCGATTCCCTAAACGGCACAAAAAGGAGGTCATTAGAAACACGCATAAACAATCGGTTTAAAAATATCATAAACACAACAATGGGATTCGTTTTGGACATTGCGTGTGGACTTAATGGGTAATCTTTAAAGGTTTTTCACGCACTAATCATACATCAAATCGTCCGGGGTTAATTAGGTATCATATATTTGGAAATTGTCGCGTGTGAACATAGTGTGTTTCAAAACAAAAGAGTGATGGATGTGTGCATTTCAACTGATGGTCGTTAAATAATATATATGCAAACTAAATTCAATGTTCCAAAAGTGGCAAGTCATACTTTATCGTAATGTTTTAAAACTGTTAAGTTGTAAAACTAATACAAATATGTGTCATGAATGAGACTCCTCTATTCGTTTTACTAAAATCTTTTAAGTATTATATCTATTATATATCCTTTCCTGATCTCTTTCTCCTGTCAAATATGGCCCTTGCGCCATAACTCCCCATCAAAAAAATCAACAACCTCTTTTTCTCACTTCTCAGTGGGTTTGCCCACTGTTATAGCAGCCTGCGTGCTGTAGACTGCGTTGGTTCGATGGTTGTTAAATAATGAATATGGAAACTAAATTCGATGTTCCAAAAGAAGCCGACTATTAAGATTAAAACTTTACCTTTTTATAAGCCGTAAAACGGATATAAATGGGTGTCATGCTTAAGACCTTGCCCACTGCGATAGCAGTCTGCGTGCAATGACTGCGCAGATTCAATGATTGTTAAATAAAGTATATGGAAACTAAATCCAATGTTCCAAGAGTCGTACCATTAAGTCTTAAACTTTTCCACAATTTTTTGTAAGCCGCAAGGCTAATATAAATACGTGTCATGCATAAGACTTTTCTTTTCATTCTTCTAAGATTTTCAAGTATTACATCTATTACCTTCTTTCCTCCACTCTTTCTCATTGCTTAGTGGATTTGCCCACTGTGCTAGTAGTTTGCCAGCTGTAATCGGCGCAGGTTTAATTACTGTAAGTACCCTGAGTATATATACATATTGTGTCAGTAAAAACTTAAATTTGAGTATATTCATTACTTGATGTTGTCTGTCTTTCATTTGGCACAGCATAAAAGACAGACAACATAAAAGACACCTTTCGGCCATAAAATAAACCCTCTTCATTGCTAAATTTTTACGATTCTATCGTGAAATCATATTCATACCACTAATACTTTTCCAAGCTGCCTCAACAACACCCCAAACCACGTAGACTTGTTCGATAGATACTTTTGCGATGATAAAAGCTAGAGCCCATACAGGTATAAAATCAAACAATACATAAAATGAACAAACTGAATTTACGATGTTCACAAATATGGCAACTCCGATAACCAAGTTCTCTTTCTTTTGATGTTCTCTTACTTACGTAGCGGATAAATCTAAATCAGAAATTCAGAGCATACCATTTATACTCGTTGAGGCTTTTTACCCATCTGTAAGATATTCTATACAATCCTTGAACAACTTGACCTCAAGCATGGAGCGCCATTTCGTTTAGAATAATGGATACTCAAGGTGTAGTTCAGAATATTTAATAAAGAAGTACTCAATAAATGATTTTTTGGGGGATTATAACCCTCTGCAATATTTTCTAACCTTTTTGGGGAATTGAATGAGTTCTATAGTACAACAGACTTTTAAAATAAACTTGAAATTATGTTCTTGCAAAGCAAAATAGAAAGTATGTGAATTGAGTAATTTCGGTCCCGTCTACAAGCGTATAATACACATAAAAGGCCTTACTTTTCCAATAGCATGCATATCAAGCACCCTACCATGAAAAACATCTAATCAACTGCAAAACAAAGCAAACTTTCAAGGCGAAATTAGCATTCAGACTAACAAGTTACTTCTTTATAATATCGAAAGAATATTTCTAGTAAAAATCCTCATTTTTCTGTTATGAGTCTTAATATAACATTTTGTCTCCGTGAAGTCTGAACTTTGCAGCTGAAATCTCTTGTTCTACATAAAGTCTCTAAATTAAGTTTCTGATATTTTTGATACATAAACTCGCGAAAGTAATAAAATTTCTCTCAAGGTACATATAAAAAGCAATTGAGTGCTATTTTATAGGCTCTTTTATATACAAAATATATATTTTACGCATTGTATTTTTAAGACGGAATTTTCGAAACTTTTCAGTTTATGTATCATAAATCATTTCTATACTTTGTGTCCTTTCAATTTCTTTAAATATATGCATTGCATATTGCTAGAATTCTAACCTTCGAGTTCCATTACAAAAATATGTGTTTTTCATTTTGTTTGGAAGCCTTTTTATTTTAACTCTCCTGGTGATTGTCTCAACGAGATATTTCGTCATTAGCAGAACTGACGAGATCTTGATGGACGAGACATCTCGTCGAAAAACTAGGAGGTTTGATAAATACTAACATTTAGAATGTAGGGATAGGAAATAAGAGTCAATATTTAAAAAATATATTATACCACATAGAGAATCTAAAGTAAATTTGGCTTAACTTTTTTCTCTGTCAAAGTGTACTTTGAATACCTATTTTACAGGGGTTGGACAAAATTCTTCGAATTATGTATTCCCCAAATGTCACATTTTGTTTATTAATAAGAGGTAGGATTTTTCCTCTTTCACATAATGCGGCTGAAATATCTCGAGGAATACTCAAATATAAATCATAGACAACATTAATGTCAATTTCTTATCCCTCTTCAATTAACACAGATGCCAATTCCTCGGCAGAAGCATCCATACGATTCTGTGAAAGATAATTAATTTCGATTTCTTAAATACCAGATTTTGACCTGACATATCAATTAACTTTTAAAAAGTTCGATGCAAGTTGTGGAATGGAACTATTTTGTAAACACTGGTTTTGTTTCATGTGTAAGATCTTCTGGCCTTCCTTTAGTAAGTTATTGGATAAGGGATGTTATCTTTTGCATCGAGCTTCTAATGAAATAGACGGAACACTTGAAGTTTGCGGTCTCTGTGTGAAGTTCGCATGGTATTGGGAGAAAGAACAAATCCTAATGTAGGACTAACTAACAAGTGTGATGAAAAACATATATATACACACTGGAGCTTGGAAAGTCAATTGTTCCAAGTCAATACACAATTCCACGTGGCCAACAGTTATATGATCTTATGACAGCAATTCCTTCCACATGCTTGGTCTATTTCGCTAGAAGGTAGAGGCTCTCTCGCATCGACCTTCTAATGGAATAGACGGAGTACGTGAACGCAGCTTTATGTTATTTCTTCACGCCACTGGGTTTGAAGATCTGTCATATGGTTGTGAGAAAAAGCATGAATTCTAAATTATTGATTGGTTAGAGTTGACATATTGTGATTGAAAACACTAGTCTGCGCTTCGATGATCAATCAGCTAAAGACAATTCGTAAGGCCACGTAACTTACCCTTCTGAAATCTCACGACAGCGACTCCACCCACATGATCAGTCTATTTCATTAGAAGGTCGAGGCTCTCCCTCATCGACCTTCTAATTGAATAGACGGAGCACGTGAACGCAGCTTTATGTTATTTCTTCCCGCCACTGGGTTTGAAGATCTGTCATATGGTTGTGAGAAAAAGAATGAATTCTAAATTATTGATTGGTTAAAGTAGTCATATTGTGATTGAAAACACTAGTCGATGATCAATCAGCCAAAGACAATTCGTAAGGCCACGTAACTAACACTGCTGAAATCTCACGACAGCGACTCCACCCACATGCTCAGTCTATTTCATTAGAAGGTCGAGGCTCTCTCGGTATTGACGTCATCACTGTACCACCATCGACCTTCTAAATAAATAGACAAAGCCCATGGGTGGAGTCGCTGTCGTAAGATCTCAAAAGGATAATTCAGGTGGGCTTACAAATAGACTTGCGCCGATTGGCTATCGAAGCGCAGACTAGTGTTTTTAATCATGCTGGATAATCACTTTAACCAATCAATAATTTTTCCCACATTAGGATTCATGTTTCTCTTACATGTGACATCTTCAAACCAAGAGACGGGAGAAATGCACAGATTTGCTCGTACATAATCCGTTCATTTCATTAGTTGGTCAATGGGTACCATCCATTTTAAATAAGTTCGCAAAGTTCAAAAAGAGGAATCGTTCATAGTTAGGTCTGAAGAAAAACTGACCAGATCTTGATCTCGTCATCATAAAAAGCAGCAATATCTTCATGACTACACATCTCATCATTAGCAATATTAGTCAGATCTTGATGAACGAGATATCTCTTGAAAACCACTTGGAACATTCATGACAAGATACATGATCGAGACAACCACCAGGGATTAATGCATTGCTTGTCAAAAGGGTTAAAGTCCTTGTTTCCAGACAAACAACTTTCGAAATAGCCTTCAAAATATATTCCACATTTCGTGCGGTCTCTAAATTGTCATCACAAAACATAATGAAAAGCGTCGTCCAGCGAACATCAAAGTCAAAGCATTAATTAACTGGCATTCAAAGCACAGAATCTGGAACGTTATAAAACACTTCATTATAACCTCGCGTTTCACAGAAAAATCGTTGTCCCCAAACCGAAAACAAGCTGCAACACAGGACGGTGGAACGAAGCAGGAGTTCCAAACAGTCCAGGGCAATTAAAACCATTTCTGAGTTCGTGCCAACATGATGCTGCAGTGTCCTTTAACGATTTGACGCGGCTTAAAGAGGCCTATTAAAGCCTTCAAAGCGGTAATGAAATTTTAACGGTGCTTCATAAAGTGAAGACGTAATTGGCAGAACTCGGTGATGGGAACACGGGCAGTGGTGTAATGGGCATGGACTGTTATTGCCTGAATTGTCCAAACATAACTCCGATGCAGTGGTCTATGTACTCTGCTAGTGAAGTTTTCTTGAATTCGTTTTTTTTACTTTTCTTTTTAGATGGTAGTACTTTATGATTTGTATAAGGGTGAATGGATGGGATGGTACAAGGGTATTGTCGCACCTACATGAAGTGAAATAATTTTGTTTGTCACTGGCGTTGTCAAAGGGGATACTTTAAGGGCCATGCATTAAAAATACACCGGATATTTTTGTTCGTATTTCCTGGCAGTGGCGTAACAATTTTAGGGAGGGCATAGGTCAGTGGTCAGTGGCGTAGTCAGAAGGGTGACTTTAGAGGCCACGTATCAAAAATGGATCGGATACTTTTATAGTTCCATTTTATAGGCAGTGGCGAAACTTGGAGAAGGACTTTAGGGTCTAACATAATGCATAAATATGCATCTTGCACTTTTGTAATAATATTTTCTGGTAGTGGAGATCCCAGAATCAGAAGAGGATTTTGTAGGAGTTATGTTTTACAAATACACAGGATGCACTTGTGCAATTGTACTTTTTGTCAGTGGCATAACAAAGTATTTTAGAGATTATATATTTAAAATGAACTGGGGGTTCTTGTTATTGTATTTTCTGACAGATGTAATTCGAGTGCGATTTTAGGGCCGATATAGTAAAATTATTATTGGAACTTTTGTAATTAAAGTTTCTAGCAGTGGCATAAGAGAAGGAACTAATTGGCTACTATGTATTAAATATGTACAGGTTACTGTTGTAAGTGTATTTTCTCTCAGTGATGTAACTAGAGGACTTTCGGGGCTATATATAAAAAATGAACCAGCTTCTTTTGCAAACGTATTTTTGGTAGAGGAGTAGTTACCTACAGGAGACATTAGGGACTATATAATAAAATTGCTCCTAATGCTTTTATAATTGCATTTTCTGGTAGTGGTATAGTCAGAGCTTAACATCGGAGCCGCAAGGCAAGAGTCGAAATACTCCCGGGGAATTATAACGATTTATAAATTCGTGCCGACATGCGGCAGTCATCTTTAACGATTTGACTAAGCTTAACCCTCCTGGTGGATGTCTCGACGAGGCATTCCATAATTAGAAAAAGCTGACCAGGTCTTGATGGACGAGATATATTCTCATTAGAAGAAAACTGACCACGTCTTGATCTCGTCATCAAACAAATCGGTGACATCTTGGATGACAAGATGTCTCGCCATTAAAAAAATTGGTCAGATCTTGATGGACTAGATATCTAGTCTAAACCACTTGTAGGTTTAAAGGGCGTATTAAATATTTCAGTGGTAGTGAATTTTCAAAGGTGCTTCATAAAATGAAGACGTAATTGGCAGAACTTGGTGATGGGAACAAGGGTAGTGGTGTAATGGGCATGGGCTGCTATGGCCGGAATTGTCCAAATATAACTCCGTTACTTGATTGATATATATTATGCTAGCAACATTTTATAGTATTTCTTTTTATTTCTCTTTTAGATGGTAGCCCCTAGTGCTTTATGATATGCTTAGGGTGATGAATGGGATGGTACATGAGATATTGTCTAATTTCCCTGCAGTGAATTATTGTTTTCTGTCAATGGCTTCGTTCGAAGAATGAATTTGGGGATATATACATTAAAACTGTATAATGGGTACTTTTGTAGTTATAGTTTCTGGTAGTGGTGCTTTTGTCTTAGGCTTTTTTCAGTGCCTGGGGTTCAACAATATATAACACAAAGCAAAGAAAAATGTTAAATGTAACACATGGAGACAAACAACGAATAATGACAGTTATAATATCTTTTTTAATTGATCTAACATACATAAGGAAAAACAGAAAAGACCAAAGTCATTACCCTAAAATTGTCTTGCTTTAAACTACCTAGGCACCTTAAAAAGCCAGTGGAGATTTCTACCTCGAAGGAGGTGTTTTCTGTCCATTACTTCCCCAGACATGCAGATGAGACAGAAAGACTCGGTGGAGATATCTAAGCGATGCAAATGAGCAGTAAGACAGTCTTGTCCCGTTTACCAAGCGAAAACTGCAACAGCCTTTCGTCGTGGCTTGTCGAGTACATTCTTGGGATATTCCTTTTCCCAGCATTTTGTATTTGTTCTATCTTGAAGATTGTGCTGTTTTTTTTAATTTCATGGAATGTTTTAGAAACGGTTTTATTTCGAAAAGTAGGTCTCGAATGATCCGTCCTCCCTTCTGTTTTACTTTCGCCTACCTTTCTGAATTTTGCTTTTTTCCTCCGTCATTGTTGTCTTGTGTTTAGCGCACCTTGGCCAAATATGCCCCTTGTGCCATAAAACCCAAAAACCAACAACTAAAAAGAACTCTCGTTATTTGGATTCTGCAGAACCTTTCGCATCCTTTTAAGCAGGAAGTCCTTTCGTATCCTTTTTTCTTGCTCATTTACGTAAGGATTACAATTGCCTGTTATCCACTGCAAAACAATTTGCTTGTATGTATTTTGATCTTTTAAATTTTTTCCTGAAGGATTAGCAACAGCTTAACCCTCCAAGCGGTTTCGACGAGATATCTCGTCAATCTCAATTTGACTAATTTTACAATGAAGAGATGTGTCTTCATCGAGGTATCACCAATTGTTTTACGATGATGAGATCAAGATTTGGCCAGTTTTCGTCTAATGATCCTGATCCTCGTCTGTCAAGATCTGGTCATTTTTACTAATCACGAGATACCCCTTCAAAACAACCACCAGGAGGGTTAAAAGCACAACGGATAGCCACTACCTCACCATCAAAAGCTGTACTGAAACGTCCTGATGAAGAATCGAAGGCAAATAGCTTTGAAATAACTCCAGTACCCATGGTAGTATGTATGGCGGTTAAATCGGGAACCATCAGTATAAAATTGTAGCCATTTATCTTCTGGATAACTGATTCCTATAGTTTCCAGAAAAAGTCTTTGTGTGGTGTGCAATATATTATAGTGTCAGTAATATCGCCGTACTTCAAAATTGATTATTTCCAGAGGATTTCTAAGTTTCAGTAGTAGATGTTGCAAAATGTAGTAGTGCATAAACAAAAGTGGTGGTACTGATGAAGATATTGATCTTAGAATTTCAAAAGTTCGCAACTGTTTTAAGAATCTTAATAAATTGTGAAGAACAACTAATATACATGTATAAACCAAATTAAATCTGTACAAATCACTGGTACTTTCAGTTCTCTTATACGGTTCTGAAACATGGAAAATTACCAAAACACAGAGCAATAAACTAAATGTTTTTCAAAATAAATGTTTAAGAATTATCTTAAAGATTTTTTGGCCATACTACATTTTAAATAAGGAATTATTAAATAAAGCAAAATTTAATTAAATAGGAAATGAAATAAAATTTAGACGTTGAAGGTTTACAGGTCACATTTTAAGAATGAACAGGGACAGTATTCCTAATATAGCATTGACCTGGACCCCTGATGGAAAGAGAAAGCGTGGAAGTCCCCGTTTGAGCTGGCGACGTATGATGGAACAAGACAGAAGTGAGGCTGGATGGGCGAGCTGGTATGACACTAGACTTGCTGTATCTGGCAGGAAACTTTGGCGATCTAGATGGAAGGCCTTATGTGCCCCTAGGCATTACAGAATTTATGATGATGACATAATTGTAATACTCAAAATGTTCTTTAATGCCTAGAACTTTTTGAATAAATCCAATTTCGGGTCTTAAGTTTTCTATGTTTGTTCAGAGGATTATCACAGATGATGAGAAATTTCTCCTGTATATTAGTTTGAATGAAGTTTTTTGGGTCAGCATTGTACTCATTGGTGTTGATTGTACAGCAGCCGTAATTAGTCGAAGTGTCTTGTTTTGCAAGATCTTTATTTTCTAAACGCATGTTCAGAAGCTGTTACAAGAGGTTCGCAGCAGGAAAAGGATCCTCTCCTTAATAAATTAAATCCAGTGACAGGATTTAGAATGCATGCCGAAAACTGTAGATCATATTACTGTTAAATAGAGGAAGGGCTATAGAGATTATAAATTACAAATACTCAGGGTACTTTTGTAATTGTATTTTCTGTTAGTGGCGTAGAAAGATGCGGGAATTCAAGATTATATATTAAAAATTCACTGGGAAATTTTATGATTGCATTTTCAATCAGTGGCAGGTAAAGGTTTAGGAATTCAGGTGCTATGTATTAAAAATATATCATATATTTTTCTTGGTTGGTTCTTTTTAGGTTTCGTGACGCTTTAGCCACATTTTGCAAAGCTGCACCAAACACAAGACACTGTCAAATAAACAATGTCGCGTAAGAGGTAAAAAGATTGAGGAATAGAATAGTGCTTTGAAAACAGAAAAAGATCGCTTTGGAATCCATGGAGTGCAATCCCCGTGTTAACTGAAGATAGTAAACCCCACGAGAAAAGAAAATATAACTACAGTACCTTAGAGCCACGTCTGTACACACCTAAAGGAGATGTGTTCCTGAGGGCAGGATATTTTTGTAATTGTATTTCCTAGCAGTGGCGTGAACAGAGGAGGGACTTTAGGGACAATAATTCGATTGGAATTCAACAGCGCGTAGTTTCCGGGCATTTTTTTTAAACTTCAAAATAATAAAATATCGAACGAATTTTTCCAGGATGTTACAACACTCCGTGTATATATTTTGAGGGAACACAAAGTCAAACCATAATCACATGGGGGATGTATGTCCATAAACGCCTTTAAGATCTGTTAGAGCCTTTACTAATGACAGAAAGGAAGGAGAGCAAGAACGCGAGGCAACATTTTTAGGTAGCCCTAATTTCAGTTTGGATGTATAAGTACACTAAGAGTTTTTCAGTAGGTGCTCAAAGTTACGACCACCATGAGTCATGCATGCTTGACAAAATCGGCACATGAATTACTGTACATGCTTATCACCATCGTGTGACATGTTGAAAGGTGAAATACAATGAATAAAAGCAACAATCAATATAAAATGAAACGAATTACATCATAGTGAATATAAGGAATTGGGAGGGGTTAAGCATCACAGTGATTGAATATGGGATGAGTGGTCTTGCTGGTATTGGTCAGAGCATTAGTTGGATTTTACTGAGGTAAAACACCAGAGAAAGGGATCAGTCAAAGACAACAGAGATTTGAAAAATGCAGCAGTGGATGACCGGTAAGGAGCGAGTATCTCGAAAATCCACAGGTGAAACCTTCAAAAGTTATCCATAGAATCGCCATCACCATATCGTGTCTTGCATCAGCGACACCCCAGTGCCTAAAACCAGAGACCAGTCGATGAGTACCACTCTCTTGAACTTACAATTTATTCATATTTGACCTCTCACCATATCTATCAATAACCATGATACTCCCTCGACGCCAGTATGACAAATTACATGAACTATTCAGACTTAGTACTTTTATGATCAGTGTGGAACTCATCAAACTCGATTTCTGCACGCACCTTTAAATCACACGTGATAATACTTTTACTGTATATAATTTAAGTACTGTAATAATAATAAGTAAATAAATTTATTTTTTACTTTAACAACACATTGTACGCCTCTGTAACGATGCTAAAAATTCCCTAGTTTTCATGAACACTTGCAATCACTGCATCGACTCTTGCGATGAGATCAGTTTCAGAGTCAATTTAGATTTAGTACACGAATAGTTTGAGGTACCCCGAAAGGAAGAAATCAATGCTGGATAAATTGGTTGATCATCATCGCATTGCACGGTTAAAAACCGACCAATCTCTAGAGCCCCATAAGTGCTCTTATAAGTAGTCCATTGGGGATATGCGTCCCTTTGTGATTAAGATTTAATTTGGTGCAACGACTCGAACACTATGTAAGTAAAGCTCATAAATAGTCTATCGTTCAAATCGGATTATATGTATCAACTTGTCAACCCAAACACGTTTATGAGGTTAGTAAATTATTTTACCACTCCCAAGACTTTAAGATTAGTTTGAATTGTCTCCAAAAGTTTATGTTATAGTCGTTCCTCCCTCGCAGAACAAACATGCTCTTTTGCATCAAGAGTTCAACACCTTCCCACATCAACCGAAACGTCATTAAGGTGTGTTCCCTTTGGACCCTGAAATCTGACTTCAGTTCCTTAAATTCATTTCCCCCTAATAAATTGCATTTCTGATCAACAATATTTAGGACAAATACCCGATATGACCTCGAATTCTGTCAACTGTTAAAGTAACTTCTGTTTTCTAATCTAAAACCATTGAATCTAAAATTTTAATTAATTTAATCTCAATTATTAGAATTGCTAATGCTCCTAAAGCAAGCCACATAGCAGTATAGGTGATAACATCCCGACCCAAAACCTAAGCACTTTCGGTCGCGGACAGTAGTTCAGAGGGTAACCACCTAACAACTCGCGAATCGACTGGAGCTTGGGAGTTTTACAGTAGCTGATTTTTATGTTTATCAAGCCCCTAGATCTAAATTTTGAAATAAATTTGTTCCCTCCCCATATGTAAATGTATCTTAGGTTAATTTAATCATCTTTATGATGCGGAGATGAGCTGCTCTCATTGGCTGCACCGAAAGTGATACATCCTATCCTATACTATCCTACAGACTCAAACAGAATCTCTGACTTGATGCACGAGAAAGGTCAGAATAGACGAGACGATAATGATTCCGTCAGCTCTGCCCCAGCAGAAACAGTCATTAACCCTCCAAGTGGTTTCGACGAGGTACCTCATCCATCAAGACCTCGTCAAGTATGCCAATGACGAGATTTCTCGTCCATCAAGATCTGGTTAGTTTGTGTTAACCTTTCAAGTGGTTTCAACGAGATATCTCGTCCATCAAGATCTGATCAATTTTGCTAATGACGAGATATCTTGTCCATCAAGATCTAACCAATTTCGTAATGCAGAGATATCTCGTCATCAGTATATTTATTACCAATATTTATATTATGACGAGAGCAAGATCTGGTCAGTTTTTCTTAATGCCGAGATATCTCGTCCATCAAGATCTGGACAGTTTTTTTAACGCCGAGATATCTCGTCCATCAAGATCTGGTCGATTTTGCTAATGCCGAGATTCTTCGTAGAGACAACCACCAGGATAGTTAATGACGAGACAAAACTGCCCTATAATTACAACGGGAAATGAAGATCCAAATGGGAAAATGAAATCCAAGGCTGACCACTACGAGGCAGTTTTGGAAACGAAGATAAACCAGACGGAGGTTAATAATGGCACAACGCATACCTGGCCTACATCCCCATAAAAGTTGTAAGAGAAATTATCATCATCTTTTGTAGATAGAAACGGTATCACTCCAGCCAGTAAAAAGTAATTATTTTGTGCATCAGCTTCGGCGATATATAAGCACAAAAACTTTTTATCTATCTTTTTTAACGCACCAAGTTCAAACGAATTCTCCAAACATCAACGTCATTCACGCCTGAAACTAACTTTTTCCTTCACTTTATAATCCTAATACCAAGGCCACAGAATGTCTCCCATTACAAATTCCAATTTATAAAACTTTCACAAAGTTAACAACCCCTCACCGCCAACACCCGTCCACGGCATCCACGGGCGTTTCCCCACAATCCACCCTACAGCCGCCGACCTACCCCATACAGCTCTGAGCACACATCGCCTCTAATTGATGTCGCCACGGAATAAGGTTCTCCCAATACAATGTCAACAACGCTCCGATCCCCTTTGTGCCCTTGCTTCTCTTCCATAAAGAGCAGTAATATATATATAGGTTGTGCTTTTATGCGGAGGCTTTCAAAGAACGGCCCGGTAATCAATCAAACTGTCGTTTACATTGAAAATTCTGCCCATCTCGGGCTATGCCAGACTCCGGAAAGGGCTGGGATATTGATCCCAGGAAATATCCCGGAGAAAAAAAGAGGCTTAAGACTTTCACTTTGGTCTGCATGCAAATGTGGTGGAAAGGGATGGAGCTGTAGGGGGGCTTTTATTTTCAATTCCGCTTTCATCTTCCCGTTTTGAAATTCTGGATATGAGGGTATCCAAGTTGAGTGATGTCTATTGAGGTTCCGGATGTGCCTTGGTTCGGGGATTGGTGTCCTTGAGGCATTCAGGTTCAAGGTCAGGATTAGGGTTGATTCGGTTCTTCTTATGGCCAAGCTGCGTCAAGCAACCATGGCTATGGAATATGGAAGAAAACCTCGCTTTTGCTATCTGCTGCTTCTTGTAGAGCAATGTCCATGCTTTACATGTCGTCGAGACTACCATCAAAATGTTGTCTTGACAAGGTACTTCGCCATTAGCAAAGCATACCAGATCTTGATTGGCGAGCTATTTCGTCAGTAGACAAAAACTGTCCTGATCCTGATTTCACCATAAAAATGGTAACATTTTGATGACGAGACATCGCGTCATTAGAAAAATTGGTAAGATCTTGATAAACGAGATATCTCGTTGAAAGCACTTGGAGAGTTAACGGATGATCAGAGTACGGAAAGGGATGAGTTGATTGGTTGGTGTTTTATAGCGCAATGGCCATATATACAATAGATAAGATGCGTCAAGCAATGTTCATTCCATCAAGTAAGCGGATATACCCACGCACAAGGAAATGTTTTACTCACTCAGAAGAGGGAAAGGCTATAGGAGGAGGAAAGAAGGTTACAGGAATCGAGTGGGAAAACTCCCTGAAGTCCTTGGAAGAGCTGAGGTATTGAAAATATTCCCGGAAAATATCCGGGAGAAAAAGGGATTTTTTTTTTCTTTTGACTTGCATGCAAATGTGATACAGGTTACTTTATTTCAACTCCGCTTCCATTTTCCTGTTTTGAAATGTGGGATATATGTGTATCCGAGTTGAGTGATGTTTGAGGTTCCAGTGTGTCGTTGTTATACTTGAGTCATTCAGGTTCAAGGTCAAAGTCGCAGAATTTTGGAAAAAAAATTACAATTTTTCATTAAAATCTCTAGTTTTAATGGATAATAGTTCACGAATGAGTTTTTTAAGAGCTGATCTGTCTTTGGTTTTCTACCTTGTAGAATTTATGAATTTGTATAATTTCTCCTCAATCAGTTAGACTTTATGTTGAATGATTTGATTGAACTGATTAGGACATTTTTAAGGGATGAACTTAAGTCTTTCAGACTCAAGATCAGTCACATAAGGCAGCATAAATAATCCTGAATAATAAGCTCAGGATCGTGATAAAATTTCTTATTAAATATATTTCGAAAATATGTATTTTGACGCATGGTCTACTACAGATTTAAACTTCGTAGCACTTAATGAATTTAGTCATTTCTTCTTCAATCTATTGACTAAATTTGTTGATGTTATTGAGCACGTTGGTCCGTTTTTATGGAATTGGTGTCCTTTAAACATTCAGATTCAAGTTCAAAATCAATTCGGATGAAACCAAATTATAAATTTAAATGATTTTTATAAGAATTCTCTGAAATATAATGTTGACTTACCAAAAATGCGTATTCTAATAAAGTCTATTAATGTTTTATAATGAGATAAACACTTTTTAGTAGTTTCTTCAATCAATTCCAGACAAATTTGATTGAAATGATTAGTCCACTCCAAAGAAATCAATGTTCTTGAGTAGTCCAGGTTCAAGGCCACAGATGTCGAAAGTTCCCCGTATTAACTAAATTAAACTTTAGGGAACAATATTCCACAGTTGCGAATTTTAATGGATGGCTTGGAAATGTTTCTAACTCGTAGGGACGTTTAAAAAGTTTACAATTATTTATTTTTAATGAAATATAGGCTAAGTCGATTGGTTATTTTCGCTTAAACTCCTTATATTCTTAAAAAAACTTCAAAACAAATTACTGACGTTGACTCAAGAATGGATGATCTTGAGTCAACGTCATTTCAGAATATGGACCCCTATTTAAAAATATTAGTAAATTTCATTGATAAATAAAATTCCACGAATACTTATTTTAATGTATGATCGCAGTAGTCGTTAACTTTTTAAAAAAAATTTAGAATTTTTCGAAAGAAACCCGTTTAAAGTATCCATATTATTCAACCAAATATAAATTTTAATAATTTATAAGATCAAATTGATTTGGTAAACTTGCAGCATAATTATATTCTTCAGTCTTTCAGATAAATGGTCAAGGTCACATAAGATCATTAGAAAACATTGATTGTCTTTGATAATTATAGGATAGAAAACTTTAAATGTCTAAAAACAGATTTTATATAAAACTGTATTTTACTGAAATTTCCATATTTGGAAAAAGGTAAATGGGTCATTCCATGGCAAACCGCACTGTCCACAACACATCCCCCTCCGATTATTTTTAAAACTTGGCTAATTTGTTGCAGTCACATTTTCGTAATTGTGGAAAATGTTAGTTTCCTACTCGCAATAACCTTTGATTTACATTAATTTTAAATTTAATGTTTCGATTAAATTTTTAAAATTTATTTAATTTCAAAATTTCAGTTTTTCATGATTCTAGAATCACTAACTCTCTAGTCTCTAAGCATTTACTTAATTAGGGCTTTTTTATTAGATAACTGTTCAACCATGTAATGATGTGCAACAAGACCTTCTGAGTAATCCTTCTAGTTTCAAGATCATTCAATTTGAATATTGATATTGAAATACGAAAAAGTATACTTCCCCCATTTTTTCTAAAACCTATATTTTAACCCTGGTAGTGGTTTCGACGAAAGATTTCGTCCATCAAGATTTCACCAATTTTACTTAGTAAAAACATATTTTAAGTAAATATAATGCTGTAATTAGTACATATAAACACATGTATTGTTTGATCCAAAAGCCCGATCGGGCTCATATAGTGTTTATTTTTATGTACATAATACATAATACTTAAATATATACATAATTTATTTTTATGTAAATATATTCAATTATAAAAAAAGGGGGTATGTATGTAAAGGTTCCAGGTAGAATATCTTCAACATATGTTATTTCGAAATAAATAAAATATTTCATTAGAAATGTTATATTTGTATGTACAAAATAAGATTTGTATGAGCCCGGTCAGACAATTAGGACAAAGGAAACAGGTTGGTTGACTTGGGTTTTATGGCGCAAGGTCCATTAATGGACAAGCTGCGCCAAACGTAAGATGAAATTCGACCCAGTAAAATGAAATTATTAAAAATCTATCCATCAATAAAATAATTTAGTTCTTACTTAAAATATTTCGATCATAATAATAGTATTTTAATACTCAATCATAACAAAATCATGATCAAATAAACATGAAAGGATAAGACCATCTTTGTCATGAACTTAAGAATAAAAAGTTTTGATGAAGTGATGAAGTTTAAAACACGAAAAAAAAAATCAGATGGATTTGAACAATTTTATGTTTTGTAAAAAATTAAATAGATTTTGGTTGGGATTCTCTCCAACCAAATCTGTAAGTTTGAAATTGCGTTATGAAAATAAGACTGGACGATTAAAAACATGACAATCAATTAATATATGGTGAATGGTAAAAGGAACTGCACACGCGCTACATACAGGCGCAGTCTCTCCTAATAAAAGATGCCTGTGAGTTAAACGCGTGTCCGATGCGTAGGCGAGTTAAAAGTACATCAGAGGGTCGTATTTGTAACGAAGGCCAAAATGAAATGGTTGGCCGGATGTTGTGGATCTTGTTGTGATTCTGCATGCCCCAGTCGTTGCGCCAATCGAAAGGAAACAGGTGTTTGATGGTATTATATATATTGCCTTTGAATGTTGTTTTACAATATCCCCGTTGTGTCCAATCTTGAAACTTTCCGAAAAAAAGATGAAAAAGAAAGTTTTAACCCATAAAAAATACTTATATATATAATTTGTTATTCGAGGTTAAAGGTCAAGTTAAATGACCTTGAAACTAGAAAGTTCTCTGGTAAGGTACATCATTACAAAAGGTTGCACATCTATCTGCAAAATACATAAATAGTATTTCTTATACACAAAATACTATAAAAAATTGACCAATTTTTCAAATTTAAAACTAATGTTAAGGAAAAACCTAATGCACAAGTTAAAATGTTTCATATTTTCTGATATGTGGCTGGGATACAAAATCTCAAGTTTTTACCTCCTGGTGGCTATCTGGGCGAGATACCTCGTCATTCGTAAAACTGACCCAGACCTTGATGGACGAGATATCTAGTCATTAGAAAAAATTGACCAGATGATAATCTCGTATCATGAAACAATCGGCAATATTTTGATGACGAGTTATCGCGTCATTAGCAAAACTGATCGTATCTTGATGGACGAAATATCTCGTCGGAGGCACATGTAGGGTTAATAAATTGACGACGGTTTGGTTGAAAGTACCCCTTTTTCCATGGTTTGACATGAAAATGTCATTCGTAAAACTGATCCAGACCTTGATGGACGAGATATCTCTTCATTCGCAAAACTGATCCAGACCTTGATGGACGAGATATCTCGTCATTCGTAAAACTGACCCATACCTTGATGGACGAGATATCTAGTCATTAGAAAAAACTGACCAGATGATGATCTCGTATCATGAAACAATCGGCAATATTTTGATGACGAGTTATCGCGTCAATAACAAAACTGGTCGGATCTTGATGGACGAGATATCTCGTCGGAGGCACATGTAGGGTTATTAAATTGCCGACGGTTTGGTTGAGCGTACCCCTTTTTCTATGGTTTGACATGAAATTAGCCAAACATAAAATAAGTAGCTTATTATTGGGAAGTATTAAAATGATAATTAAAACTTTAAAAAATCATCCAACCCTCATTTTGAAGTAGGATACTATAATATATATGTAGAGAGAGATAAATTCAAATCCCCATACTTAAAAAATAAATTGGCAAAAAGTAATTTTTTCGTCTTACGCAAACGTATCGGATATCCATGCATGTAATTCTATTTCTTAACTCATTTCTGTACGAACCGAAGCAGCATCTTTTTGTCGAAGTTAATAACCTCCGATCCGAAGGAGAAGAACGAAAAATAACGGACTTCTTCAATTTCATCTAGGCGGGTTTAATCCTGAGAAAATTAATTTCGGAACTTGTAGAATTTTTACCTTATTTATATCGGTGTAGAAAGGATCAAGTAGAATATTCACGAAACTGATTTCGGCTCAAAACTTAGTTCCTTGTAAAATAAATTTGTTCGGCATGTCATGTTATCAGTGAATTTAAAAATATTGTTGTTATTAACCTGAAAATGGAGCAAATGCGTCAGGTCCAATTATTCCACATGTTATTTGAAAATGGAATTTTCTAAAAGTTATATTTAAAGTCTACTTTTCATACTAACGTGCTGTATTTATCCCAATTTGTTTGAAGCCTTATGGATTAAGCATCCGAGTGGTTTTGACGAGATATCTCGTTCATCAAGATCTTACCAATCTTGCTATTGATGAGATACCTCGTTATCAAGATATTGTCGAATTTCTGACGATGACGAGTTCAAGATCTGGTGAATTTTTCTCTAACGAAGACACATCTCATCCATGAGGTGGTCAGTTTTGTAAACCCTCCAAGTGGTATTCATGAACTATCGCGTCTCCATCAGGATCTGACTAATTTGACTAATGACGAGATATTTAGTCACCAAGATATTGCCTATCTTTTATGATGACAAAATCAAGATCTGCTCAGTTTTTTTATTCCACATCTCTTCCAAGATCTGGTCAGTTTTGTTAATGACGAGATACCTCGTACGTATAGACAACCACCAGGAGGGGTTATGACTAGATACCTCTTCGAAACAACCAGCAGGAGGATCAAAATTACGAATGCACATATAAAGCTTATAAATTCGGTTTAGAGCAGATATTCATGAACTGATATTTATTCGGAATTCTTGATTTCTTTAAAATATTTCCATGATAAGAGATTCATAGTATTCATGTATAAATATTGTAGTTGAAAATAAAGTCTTCAAATTATATAATTGTATCATAACTTAAAAATTTTGCATTGAAATTCCTCTGTCCTCAGAAAATAATCCACTGCCCAAAACAGAGAGAAAACAACACCAGCCTCTGCAATTCCATCATTGTATTCCCTTGCAACACTCAAGTTCCTGGGGACCTGTAAGCTTGTAGAATAGAACTGAGCTACAATTTAATATACCATGGGAAATAAAAATCAATACAGAATGTTCATAGTAACACTGTATTAAACGTAAGATAATGCTAGATTGTAGTCTTTAAACTACTTAATTATTAAATTAAACATGTCGCCATAATGTACACAACGCCCCAAATTTTCATCACCTTCAATCATACAAATGCTTAGTAACTTTTCCTAATCTCTTCGCAATGTTCCACCTTTTTCATCTCAAGGCACACATCAACTATTTTCTAAAATTCTGCTGCACCCTCCAAAAAAATATATTATATTTTTGCCAATCTGAAAAAAATTAGCATAATTTTGATTGATATACAGTAAAAAGGAAGCATAATTACCTACACTTTTTTCTCCCAAGTGTCTTTTTAAAACAATTTATTAAGATATTTTGTAATAAAAACGAATGCTCAAAAGTATTTATAAGGTATCATTGAAATTATTTGTCAAAAGTTGAAAATTAAACCGTTAAAATGAAATAAATATTACACAATTTAAATCATTTTCATCACCTGTGGCTCACCAATGGCTCTGGTGTAAGTCACACTTGAGCAATTCTTGCAGCACAACAGTGGGTTGTGTTATATCGGTTGAAAATAGCTATTCCAAGACCTTGACGCTTAATGATAATATCGAAATTCACTAAATAACATCACATAATGATGATTTTTTTGTAGAATTCATCGATGCTAGACTTAACAATACATTTTACTCTTTCTAATCGTAGCACTTAAATACGTTCCAACAATCCTAGAATCAACTGTAACAGAATTTGCGATGATACAGTGAATTCTAAATCAGTAATACTGCAGCTTCATATTGGAAACAGTATTGACTTCAAATGCACGCAAACACAACATATCTATATGTGAAAGATAGTTTCCCCGTCAGTAAAAGTAATACTCACACTCTATGAAGATTAATATTGATGAGTGAAGAATAAATCATAAACGTTTTGGGAGATTTCACAATCAATCAAACAACATAAATACTTCTCTAACTGTCCAGTTCTTGTCGTTTACTAAAATTCTCAAAAGAAGTCTGCAATCAATATCTCAGAATATCGAAGCTGTACAATCAATCAAGTCAAGAATAATTAAAGTACCAATTCACCCAAACCCTAAATACTCAATCATCTGATAGTTATTTTTCTACCCTAAGTCATTGTCATTCACTAATGTCACAACAATTATACTTCACATAATGTCGCGATTAACCAATCAATCCTAAATCAATCAAGACTCAACTCACCATTCGAAATAAAGCTGACGCCAGAATACACACAAAAACCAAACGCACAATACCTCAATCAACAGAAAGCGAAATCATTTCCCAAGGTACCCTATAGATGACTTTTTCCTCAACCCACAGAAAGAGCCTCCACTAATTTCATCTCCCTTTTAGATGAAGTAGTAATAGTAAGGGCCAGAAGAGAAAAATAGTACCATCCCATGCAATTCCATCATTGTATTCCTTTGGAGCATTGCAATCCCTGGGGACATTTCAGCAGACGGAAGCGAACTGAGAGGCCATCTATTTAATATGCCATCTTCTATGGCCATCGTCTATGACTATGAGACGAATGGAAAAACTCTTTGATTATGATGGATCGAGATGATAAGTAAATGCATCTGTCTGCTACTGCAGTAAATAATGGAGGATGATCAATTCAGAAGTGACCGATAAATGCTCTTTTGAAATTGCGGTGCCTATTAATGTTGCATTGTGGTTATGGAGATTCGGTTTCTGCACTGTTTCCCGAGTTCAATTTGGTTGAAGCAAAAGTCCATCCCATTTGAGGCGCTAGATGGCAATGCATCACAAAACCGAAGAGTTATCTACTTCATACGTGCAAAGTGTTGATGTTGTTTGAAAGAAGTGTTTTTTAAATTTTGTTGAGCATTAAAAATGGCAGAGAATAAGGAGCATTTTCGACATATTATGCTTTTTTATTTCCGAAAAGGCAAGAATGCTCTGCAGACGCAAAAGAAGATAGTGTTGTGTAGGGTGAGAGTGCCCTATGTGCCGTAAGTGGTTCAGAAAGTTTCGTTGCCTGGATCAGTTCTTTCGCCAGAAACCTCAGAACTTCTATGAGCGCGGGATTATGCAGCTACCGGAGAGATGGAGAAAGGTTATAGAACAGAACAACACATACTATATTGATTAAATGTAATTTTTAATGGTAAATAAAATGTGACTTTAATGTTTGTCACAGAAACGAGACGAGCTTTTGCATCACCCCGATATTATGGCACAAAGACTTAACCCTCTGATCGTCACGAGTTTTCTGGCTTGCCCTCCAAGTGGTTTCGACGAGATATCTCGTGCATCAAGATCTGACCAATTTTGCTAATGAAGAGATATCTCGTCATCAAATATATTACCGACTTTTTGATGATTGCGATATCAAGATCTGGTAAGATTTCTTCCAATGAAGAGATATCTCGTCCATCAAGATCTGGTCAGTTTTCTTCCAATGGCGAAATATGTCGTCTGTCGGGATCTAGTCAGTTTTCTTCTAATGACGAGGTATGTCGTCCATCAAGATCTTGTCAGTTTTCCTAATGACGAGATACCTCGTCGTACTCTTAGTGTAATATTTTTTGTTTTCCTTCCACAACAAGGCACATGACTAAATAACATCTTGGTTGAAGGAATTCGAGGGAAGATTCTACAGGTCAAAATGGTTGAAATAGGTTAGAAATCTTGCAGGGAAAACTGCATGTGCCGAACGGATATATGCGTGTGAATGCTTAAGAGGATTAACCTTCTAACTGACAAAAGATTGTGAAGGTCTCAGCACGAAAACCTTTACATTTAGTATTGCACAAATGAACCGTAGTTGCTTGTGCTTATTTCATTCGTACTCACCTAGTCGAAGTGAAAATGAAGATAATATAGAATCAAATGAAACCTTCTTAAGTAGAAACAAAGTGCAGTTAATTTTGTATGCATCCTAATAAATAAAATGCATGTACTATTTTTGGTGTTCTCTATTCTCATATAACACTCCAAATAAAGCACTTTCTTCTTCGAACAAGGAAATGCTACCGCCGCCTATGAGATGAATGGGAAAACTATTTGATGTTGATAAGTAAATGCACCTGTCTGCTACTGTAGCAAGTGAAGGAGAATGATCAATTCAGAAGTGACCGCTGAATACTTTTCTGCAGTAGTTGTCTATTAATGTTGCATGGTGTTTAGGGTGATTCTGTCTCTATTTTTTCCTGAACGAAGCAATTTATCTAAAAATAAGTTACTTGCGATATGATTGTATGCCGAGCAATAACTTCACACCTGTCGCTCTCTGTCATTATTGTTGTGAGTAAACCTGTTATTTGTTAATCCTGATTTCTATTCTGTCAATTCATCAAGCACAGAATGGGATCGATTGACGTGTTCAAACAATACCAAAGAACTGAAAATAAACAAGGACATATAACTCATTGAAACAGAAATTCAATTTAATTTAAAATTCAATTCCATTCAAGCTTAAAAAAAACGATTTTTCTAGTGGCGATTATATCAATATTGAATAATTCTATTTTAAAGTTTACCTCACTTTTCTCACATTTTCCGTCGCTTTAATTAATCCTCATCTTTACTCCATAAATGTGATTCTCCCTTATATTATGTGAAGCGTATATAAACTTGAAATTATTTAAATAACTGAAAACTAAACAATATACAATAAATGACTGATCAAAATAGGAAAATCACTATAAAACCAGCACATACCAAAGAACTAAAAATAAACACTGATATATAAAATGCTTTGAAATGGTATTATTTGAAATTCAATTCCAAACAAGCTTTCAAAAAATAATTTTCCTCGTGTAGAGTATATAAATATAGTTTTCCATTCTTTTGAAAGATCTTTTAAAATTTATCCCACTTTTCTCATTTTAATTAATCTACAACTTTACTTCGTAAAATGCATTTCTCGCCTCCTACATATGGAACGTAGATAAAACTATAAATAAATTAAATAACATTAAGCTAAACAAAACTATAGATGACTTAATATAAATGGAAAACAATTTTAAAACTAGCATACTGAAGAACGAAAACTAAACAAGAATATATAACCCGTTGAAATGCTATCATTTGAAATTCAATTCCATGCAAGCTCACCTTTCCTGTGCATAGTACCATAAATACTGTTTTATATCCTTTTGAAAGATCTTTTAAAATTCACCTCACTGTTCCCATATTTTCCCTTGCTTTATTTAATCGACATCTCTACTCCATAAAATACAATTCGCGCATCCATTAGATAAAACGTACCTCCATTCACGAACAAACAGCCTTATACACATCTTTGTTCACCCCGATGTATAAATCTAAAGGCAGTAGTAAATCAAGATTTCTTTTCTCTTCTCCCCTTCTGTGTAGATTTCTTTTCTTTCTCCTCTTCTGCGTAGATTTCTTTCCTTTTTTCCCTGGTCTTTCTTAGGCAAAAGGCACGTAGTGCAACAGTGGAGAGCATGGATTCGCTTTTTTTGTTTATCCACTTTGTATCCAATGTATATATTTCGTTTAGACTATTGCTGTCTATATCGCTTAGGTATAAAAGGTCGTTTTCGTCCATACTTTATTGCTTTTAGGAGGAAATTGTTTAAGGTGTATTCGCATAATGTGAACAAGTCTAAACATGAAGTAATTTCTGTGGTGACGTAACACTTTTATTGATTTTATTTAAAGTGGGTAAGGAATTTCTTCCGTTCGAAGAAACATTGATAGTCACACACATTCCAGTGGTTTGGTTTGTTCCTCTAAAGTGATAGTTTTGCTTGATGAGGGCGGTAAAATACTATTTTACGGTGATGTCACCAGAGTTTGCCAAAATGGCATCTTATCAGCAATTCAAGCCATTACCATTTGTAATTGATTTGGCGACGAAACGTGAAACTGCAAAAGCAGAGAAATTTCTTCTGTTCTTAGGAAGGTTGACAGGAAGTCACAATCCAATGGTTTGGTTTGTTTTTCTTTTGTGTTTCTTTTCTCTCAAAGAGGGAGGTTAAATCCTAGTTTGTTTGAGGTCACCAAATTTTGAGGTCACCAAGATGTATAAATATAAAATCAGTAGTAAATCAAGATTTATGTTCTCTTCTGCCCGCTTTGTGTAGATTTCTTACCTTCTTTCCTGGTCTTTCTTAGGCAAAAGGAACATAATGCAACAGAGGTGAGAAAACATTCTCTTTTTTGTTTATACATATTCGTCTACAAATGTATATTCTTCGTTTAGACTATTGTTGTGTATAACGGTTAAGTATAAAAAGTCTTAAGTTTTTGGAGGAAATTTTGTAAGGTGTATTCGTTAAATGTGAACAAGGTCTAAACATGAAATAATTTTGGTTGTGACGTAAAGCTGTCATCGATTTTTTTAAAGTGGGTGAGGAATTTCTTCCGTTCGTGGAAAGGTTGACAAGCAGTCATATTCCTATTTGCTTTGCTTTATTAGCTCAACGAAGGCGGTAAAATCCTAGTTAGTGGTGGGGTCACCAAAGTTTGCCAAGTTGGCAAACTTTGGTTTAGGTTCAGCAATACTAACCATTGCCATTTGGAATTGACTTAGAGACAAAAAGATAAATCGTGTTAAAGCAGTGAAATTTCTTTCGTATAAAAGTTGACAGGTATTCACATTCCATTGGTTTGGTTTGCTCTAATATCTTTTTGTTTTGCTGCACGAGAGTGGTTAAATCCTAGTTTAGTGCGCTCATCAAAGGAAGTTGGCCTGATCTTGATCTTGTTATCATTTAAAAATCTATAATATCTTCATCACGAGATAACCTCGTCATTAGCAAAATTGGTCAGATCTTGATGAACGAGATATCTCGTCGAAACCACTTGGAAGGTTAAAAGTTAATCGGTATGTCAGGACTTGGTATAAATGAAATCAAAACAGAAAATAATTCTACCTATCACGAAATCGTGAAGATAGTGCTGGGTTATTGAAAAGGAGGATGGGGGGGGCAAGTACAACAGCAACATTAACATCGAACTCCTCGTTTTTATATCGTCGATTTGAAATTATGGAATACTTTCTTTAACTCTCCAATGACGGGACTGGTCTCTGACGAGATATCTCGTCCATAAAGTTCTGATCAATTTTCATTAAGACGATATATCTCGTCACCAGGATATCGCAAATAAATGTTTATGGTGACGAGATCAATATCTGTTTTCTTACCAAGGACGAAATATCGTGTCCATCAATATCTGGTCAGTTCTGTTAATGACGAGATACCTCGTCAAGACAACCACCAGAAGGGTTAAATTTAAATTACTATTTTTCGTTTATTTTATTATTTTATTTTACTGAATGTCATGGTATAATTTCTAAAATAAATGTAAAATGTTCACAGAGCCAGCACTTGTTGGAGGAGCTAGTTTACTTTTATTTTATTACAGCACCCTTAAATGCGAAGACGAAAAAACAAAATCTTACCATGGCGCTCAATAAATGTGGTCGTCTTTTATTTAAACCAGTCGAATGGTTAAGAGTGCAACTTGGTAAGAACTATTTGACTAGAATGTCAGTTTGCATTTGCAGCTCACGATGACATAAAATCTAGACCCTATACGAAACATAGAAGATATCAACAAACAAAATCTATCATTTAATCAATCGATAACTACTCCAGATATCTGATAGCCAAGTTCTCTCTCTTTCTCTGTAATCTGGTGTTGAAATACCTCGTGGATGAATCCATATCAGGAAATCAAAGCATCCCTTTTATTTTCATGAATGTTCTACATATATGAAGGGTATTCTGTATAATAAAGTTACGCTGACCTCAAGTTTTGATATCACACCTGATCAACTTACAAAAAATTAATATGATAAGCTGTTTACCCTCCAATTCGTTTCGACGAGATATCTCGTCCATCAAGATCTGCCAATTTTGCTAATGACGAGGTATCTCGTCAAGATATTGACGCTTTTTTCATAATGACGAAACCAAGATCTGTTCATTTTTCTTCTATCATCTTGTTCATCGCGTTCAGGTCAGTTTTGCTAATGACGAGATACCTCGTCGAGTCAGCTACCACGAGGGTTAAACCATGTTTGCAAGTGTGGCTTAGACATTCTGTCTATACCAGAATTATTCTACAGCGGAACCTTTTGATAAATGACTTGCTCTTCTGCAAATTATACTTTTCTAAAGTCATTGCGTTAAAAAATAATCTCATCAATCAAAGCTTAGGGGCATTTGTTTTTGTCTATCTATATTAAATAGACGAAACGACTGAAAAAAATGTTGTGTATTCTTATTCAGAATATAAAACTAGGTATTGATGTTTCTTTGATAATATTTAGCTAGTAGTGAACTATTAGTAGTGCTTGGTTTGATTTGTCACTCTTCGGTTATGTTATTTATCACGAGGGCTAAATTAGACCAGATTAGGTAATGTCAGCAACAGGACTTATTGCGAACTCGTATCACAATTTTCTGTAATCTAAATATACAAATGCCGTACAGACAATTTGACACAATAACTCCAATACTTTCAAGTAGACACTTCAAGGTCATGTACTTCCTCGCCCTTCCGTATTTTGCAATCATGGTAACACTTTCTATATTAGAAAAGGTAAACCTATTTCCCCACTTCAGTTAAGGTCCGTGATGCATTAGTTGAGAGATGAAGAAGAATCGAGACTAAAAAAGGAAGCATTATCGGAAAAAGCTTGGAATTCGAATAAGTCGAATACAATCAATTTTACTGCATTGGTTGGTTTGTTCGGTTTCTTTGAATTTTTTGGCGCCAGGTCAGTGATGACTAAGCTGACCACATGATCACTTAGACTAACATTGAACGGAAAAAAATAAAAAGGTTTAACACAAATGGTTTGGGTTTTATGGCGCAAAATCCAAAAGAGGATAAGCTGCTAAACACAAATGGAAGAATATAATATTCAAGTTTTTCGTTGTGGAATTAGACGTACAATGTATCAAACCATGTGGATTGTTCTTGTTGAAATTGAATGTTAACAATAGTTTATGTTTGAAATGTGGTGAAAATTTCAATTCAGTTTCAATTTCACAATCGTTAAAATAAAATATGTACTTTAACAATTTATTATACTCACTCTGACCCCAAAGGAGTGTTGCATTTAAAATTTGAATTTTGTTCCGAGATATATATATATAGTTGTAACACTTGGAAAAAAGACGGAAAAGAAAAAAAATTATCATAAATTTAAGAGGGCCACGGTAGCCCAGTCGGAAGAGCAACGGATTAGCAACCGGAGGGTTGTGAGTTCGAAACTCAGTCCAGCCAATAACGTTGTGTACACGGGACCAGTGCACATTAAATCTGTCGTGGCCTCAAATATCCATAGTGTGCTAGTTTGGAGAGTGGGGTGCCAGCTCAGGTGTTGAACTCGTCATCTAACCGTGGTTCAATATTACGAGGCTTTGTCCTTTGTATTCCATTAGGGATTCCTTTCCATTAGGGATTGATCCCGGACCGTCACCATTAGTCCATCGTGTTGCTCTAATGCGACGTTAATTAAATACCTACCACACAAATTTAAAGTTTCATTTTTTAAACATGATTAAATATTGCATATTAAGATAACCTTTTTAGCTTTTAATATAGATCCAGGATTGCACTTACTATTACTCGAAAGGTGATTTTCACCTCTCAGTTGTTCTTTCCTGATGCGTAAAATTGTGGTTATTGCTTCCCGATCACATCTTTATGCTTTCCATACATGCTTGCATTGTTAATCCCCCTTGTGGTTGTAGTGGTGGTAGACAGATTAGCTCATGACGACCATCTCATCATTAGCAAACGTGACCAAATCTTGATGACGATATATCTCGTCTCATTAGCAAAATTGGTCAGATCTTGATGGAGACATATCGTCATACCACTTGGAGGGTTAAGGAAATAATTCCCAACTTGTACAAATTGCACACCAATTGTACTTTGAAAGAGTTCCTTTTTCGATTTTTTACCAATACTTGTTTTGCCTTAAAACAAACACGATCAAGTGACATTCTCAGGTTATGGTATTCAGTTATCAAATATTGCCCTCATTGGTATAATGCATTTTAAAATTGAAGGGAAAATATTAAGATTCGATACCGATATGTGAAAATGTGACTTTTTGGGAGATTGTATTTCTTTCTTTAAATTCAGTCGGGCCGCGGTAGCCCGGTTGGAAGAGTAACGGATTAACAACCGGAGGGTTGCGAGTTCTAATCCAAACAAGGATCGCCGTGTACAAACGGGACTGGAAGTTTGGAGAGTGGGGTGACAGCTCCGATGTTGCCTCGTCATCTGACCATGGTTCAAAATTACGTGGTGTTGTCCAAGAATCTTTCCGTTTGGGATTGATCCCGGACAGTCACCAATATCCCGTTGTGTTACTCCAGTGTCACGTTAATTAAAATGCCAACGTTTAAATCCAGAAGAAAACTAACTTTATTACAGAGATTTT
This sequence comes from Meta bourneti, assembly GCA_933210815.1. Classification (NCBI taxonomy): domain Eukaryota; kingdom Metazoa; phylum Arthropoda; class Arachnida; order Araneae; family Tetragnathidae; genus Meta; species Meta bourneti. The sequence goes on along the minus strand of OW119932.1, from coordinate 68,129,333 downwards.
ATTTCGACGTCATTTTGCCGTTTCGAGAAATAGTATAAAATTTCAATTAAGTTGTAGCTTTAGATTTTGTGTGGAGATAATTATAAACTATTTAAATATTTGTCTCTCTTTTATTAGATAGTTAAGAAATAATAAACAATATATCTCGAATGTATTCGTTTAAGCCCGCTTCACTCAAAATAGATCTAATTTGAAAATTATTACTTTACTTCATATTTTCGGAAGCCTGACTTTGACAGCAACCATTTATAGTTATTGATACTCCCCTTAATTAACCAAGTCCATAATTAATAACATTAACTCTCCATTCTAACTTGCAGAGCAACCTAGCTTTCAAGCACTAGCTCCTCATACAAATTGTTATTTATTTAATTAATAAAGTGTGCTTGCATGTACACAATTCGCCATTACAGATGAGTATTTGGTCTTTTATCAAAGATAAAATATGATTTTCATGACTGTCACGTTACCAAAAGTTAATTATACATCTTTATTTGGCAGTTTCTGGTTCCGGGAAAAATTGTTATCAATACATAGTTCCGTAGATTAATTTAATTTGCCCGCATTTCGGAAATTAAGGAGAAATTGAATTTATGAATGCTATATTTAATGGGCAGAAATTAATGCTTAATCGTTTTATACCTATAAAAATGTTTAAACAAATATAAACTTGGTGTATGAAGTGCTATTTTATAAATATAAAATGTTGTTTTAAGTATTTAAGTAGTTATTTTTAGTTTTAAAAAGCCTTAAAATTTTCCTAGTCTATGTCTGGTAATTTTACATTTAAGAAGTCATATTTGAAATCTAATTGATGAGAAATATAAATACTATGTTAAACTCATCTTAAATACAGAAAATAGTTGAATTTTTTCCTGTAAAAAAGCATTCTATTTTATTTGTAAATTATAGATAGCATTCGAACAAAAAAATAATTTCAATCTGCTGTTATTTTTACGGAATGTTAAAATACATCACACAAAGTGGCTTTATTTATTTTATTTCTATTTGATACCCCATATATATTTCTAATTTTATATACCTTAAAATATACCCATCACATATCATCGTATGATTTCAGAACCGAAAATGTTTTCAAATGCATAAATGAATAAGGAATATCTAACACTTTGTTTTCTCAGTATACGGTACTGCTCAGATAAGTACTCAGATATAACGCCCGATGTTTTTGAATATTTCTGAAACAACGATGCAATGAAATTGTATTTATATAAACTATGGAAACGCAAAATTTTGAAAACATATTGAAAATTTAGAATATAGAACACTTATTTGAAAATTATGTTATTAAAAGATTTGAATGTTTTTGTTTTACGCTGCCTTTGTCATAAAACTTAGAACCAATAAAATCTCTCATTTGCGTGACGTATGTAGTACGTGATTTTACTCTCAGCAAATCAGAGCGTCGCATTTATACTTATGAAAATCCTTACCTATCCCTTAATATTAATTTATACTTTTCTTGCTACACTTTTTAAATTATATTTCCTAACTATCTTAGCTTCACTAGATTTCAGAGGGAGCCGCGGTAGCCCGGTTGGAAGAGTAACGAATTAGCAACTGGAGGGTGGAGAGTTCGAATCCTACCAAAGACAGTCGTGTACAAAGGGGCCTGGTAAACGTTAAATCTGTCCTGGCCCCAAAATGTCCTCCCATTGGCGTGGTGTGGAAGTTTGGAGAGTGGATGCCAGCCAGTCCATGTCATCTGACCATGGTACAAAAATGTCGTGTTGTCCTCGGATATTTCCTTTGGGTTTTGATCCTTGACCGTCACAAATAGCCCGTTGTGTTACTCCAGTGTGACGTTAGTTTAAATACCTACCTACATTTCAGAGTAGTCTAGTATTGTTTTCCCCTCAACACACTTAGTGACTAAATAACTATACATATTGGTTGAGAGAATCCATGGATTGTTTCAACCTTTGAAATTATATTAGTACTTTCGTTATTGTCCTCGGGATCTTTCCTTCCGGGATTGATCTCGGACCATCGACAATAGCCCGTTGTGTTATCCAATTCGACGTTCATTAACTACCTACATTAGAATAGAATTATTTGGACAGATTCTATTAATTCTTTAATTAGAAAAGAATCCTTTAGAGAAAGATTTTATTGAACTTTTCCTTAGAATAGAAAGGCCGCGTTAGCACAATTGGTAGAGTCACTGATTAGCAATCCGAGGACTGCAAGTTAGAAACTCAATACCATCAAATACGGTCGTGTACGAGGTGGTTGGTGCACGATAAACCGTCGTGACCTCAAACGTCCTCATGTTGGAGTGATATAGAAGTTTGGAGAGTGGGGTGCCAGCTCAGGTGTTAACCACGTCATTTGATGGTATTTCAAAATTACGATGTGTTGTACTGGGAACTTTCCCTTCGAGATTGATTCAGGAGAGTCATCAAGAGCCCCCTGTGTTGCTCCAGTGCGACGTAAATTCAATCTAACTTCCACCTTAGAGATTTCATTTTCTACTCTGTTTCAATCTAGCACGTTTTGGAGTCCTCATTGCCTGCTCTTTTTAACCTCGCACGTTCATAGTTCTCATTGTCTAATGTGCTTCAAACTCGCGCGTTCACATTGCTCCTTACCTACTCTATTTGTCTCTCATGTTCTTGGAATCCTCATTACCTTCCTTTTTTAACCTCGCACGTTCTTATTTTTCCTTCCCTACTGTGCTTTGAACTCGCACGTTCACATTGCTCCTTACCTACTGTATTTTTCTCGCAAGTTCTTGGAGTCTCCTCATTACCTTCTGTGTTTTAATCTCTCATATTTAAGAGTCATCATTTCCCCCAAAGTTTTAATATATCATCTTTTAAGAGTCATCCTTTCCCTGTTTCAAAATCGCGAATCATCATTAAATCTACCATAACCTTCCTGGTTGTTTTCTAGACAAGGTATCTTTAAAAACTTACCGACATCATAACAAAACTTACCAGATAGTCAACTAGCCAATAGCCCTTTGCGTTGCTCCATTATGGCTATCTATCTACTTTAGCCCATTGAGTTCCTAGAATTCTTTCAACCGATACATATAATTATTCAGTGATTAATGCTATATAAGTTTAAAACAATACTACACTTCTCCGAAATCTCGTCATCAGAAGGTTAAGCACCTCCGTTTAATTATAACTTCCACTCAACTTACCAAATCGTGATCCAGACAATAGTCCGTTATGTTGCACCGGTTAGACTATCCATCTACCTTGGCCAATTGAGTGTTTTCCTAGAATTCTTTCAACCGATGCATTTGATTATTTAGTGATTAATGCGATATAAGGTTAAAACAATACTACACTTCTCCGAAATCTCGTCATCAGAAGGTTAAGCACCTCGTTTAATTATAACTTCCACTCAACTTACCAAATCGTGATCCAGACAATAGTCCGTTATGTTGCTCCGGTAAGACTATCTATCTACCTTGGCCAATTGAGTGTTTCCTAGAATTCTTTCAACCGATGCATTTGATTGTTAAGTGATTAATGCGATATAAGGTTAAAGCAACACTAAACTTCTCCGAAATATCGTCATCAGAAGGTTAAGCACCTCAGTTTAATTATAACTTCCATTGCGTACATTAGACGCGCTCAGTCCTTCGTTGTACTTGATACCATTCCAGAAAAAGAGCCATCATCAACCACATACTGCGAAGTACAGTTTATAAATACCCTTTGCACCAAAGACTAGCAACTTCCTTCCACTGCCGAATACAGCCCACGACGTATCGTATTTCACGTAGAGATCCAACACCATAAGTCAAGGCTTGACACAAAGCATTAAGAACAAACAGATCGTAAGGAAAGAGATATAAATGAATGCATTTCGGAATGGATGGACAATGTTCTTGAAGAGGCGACACGCCTTCTTTGCCCTCGACTAGGCTTGCAGAGATAACCTCTTCCCCTCCCAGTTCGGTAACTGAGTAATGGCCTACCCCTTGCTGTGAAGAATAAACATGGACTATTCGATTCGCTTGTGTTGGCGACGTTTGTTGGGCCTTTTCATTTCGAATTAGAGGGAGGGAAGGTTGGTTTTAAAGACGCGTACTCACATTAACGAACCGTAATGTGCATTGTATATTCCGGTTCAATAAGGTACCAAAAATGCATGCGGATTTCACTTGTAGTTTTTCTAGCGCTTAGGTCATCGTAGCTCAGTGGGTTTGCTCACTGCGCTAGTAATCTGAGAGTTGTAGGATGCGTAGGTTTGGGTCGTGTAATCTGACCTGAGTTGTATTTCTCTCTTCTATATTAGTAAAACTTTCTTTGTATGATTGTTCATTTTTTGTCGCAAACCCTTTGTAGGATTGGTATCCCATGATAGATTTGAGTTGTTCGTCACCTGTGTTGTGTTTGGGGCAGCTTTTACAAATATGCATGTTAGAGATGCGTACAATTAAATTCAAATCTTAATTTATTAATCTTTTTAAAGTTATGCATATACATACACTAGCTGACTTACTCGGGTTGAATTGTTTGTAATTCATCGTAATATTACTCAATATTATTCCTAAGGAGATTTCAAATTGTTCTTAGCCCCTCTACAAATCCAGGACAGATAGAACTGGGGTTAATATCTAGCATGTGTTTTCCGCAGGATTCTAAAGGTGAGTGTACCAAATTTGATGGGGACAGTAAGGATATGTTATTCCTATGGGGATGTCGAATTGTTTTCAGCCCCCTCTGCAGACCCAGGACAAATCGAACGGGGTTAATATATAGCCTATGTTTCCCGCAGGATTCTAAAGGATGAATGTACCAAATTTGGTGTATTAGTCTGACAATGATGGTAGAAATACTCAATGTTATTCCTATGGGAATTTCGAATTATTTTAGCTCCACCTACAGACCCAAGATCAATAGAATGGGGGTTAATATGTAGCCTACGTTACCCGCAGGGTACTGAAGAATACGTGTGCCACATTTGGTGTGGATTGGTAAAACTGTGTAGATTTGTATAGGGAACAGACAGACAGACGAAAACTCTGCGTTGTATATATAGACTAGACAATTACCCGGCGTTGCTCGGGTTGAAATATTTGTAATTCATCGTAATATTATTATACCACATCGTAATATTATTCCACTTCGTAATATTATCTCACTGTTATTCCTTTGGGGATTTGAAAATGTTTTTAGCCCCCTCTACAGAACTATTAAAATAGAACGGAGGTTAATATCCAGATCATAGTACCAGCAGTGGTCTAAAGAATGAAGGCACCAAATTTGGTGTTAATTGGTCTGAGTGATCGTAAAAATAATATTATGCCTATGGGGGATTTCGATTTTTTAGCCCTCCCTGCAGACTCAGGACAAGTGCCCCGAACGGGAGTTAATATCTAACCTGCGTTACCAGCAGTCGTCTAAAGAATGAATGTTCCAAATATGGTGCGAATTCATCTGATAGTCTCAGTGTTAATCCTGTGGTTATTTCGAACTGCTTAACCCCCTGCTGACTCAGTGCTAATCGAATGGTGTTTATATGTAGCCCATGTTTCAAGTATGTGTAGATGGTAAGTTCAAGAGTGGTACTCACAGACTGCTCTCTGGCATTGGGCACTGGTGTGTCGATGATGCAGGTCAATCTGAGATTAGAACGATACTACGGGGTCAAGAATCTCTTTTGAAGGTTTCATTGTCGATTTGTTGAAGAGCTCTTTACAGGACCTCCTTCTCATCATTTTTAAGATCTCTACTCCTCCGAGAGATTCCCAGTTTTTTCCTTTTGTCGGTAGCTCCATTCCCAAAAAATCCAGCTGCATACACAATGCTCTGACCAAGTCCACCCATCCCATATTCAATCAATGTGATTGCTTGACTTCTCCCAATTCCTTATTTGTCATCTGACCGTGATTCAAAATTTCGTGGTATTGTCCTCAGATCACTCCCTTCGGTTTGATCTCGGACTGTCAATAGCCAGCTGTGTTGCTCCAGTGCGGCGTTAATTAAATTCCAATAATGACCCAATTCCTTATATTGACGGGCCACGGTAGATCGGTTAGAAGAGTAACAGCTTAGCAATCGGAGGGTTGCGAGTTACAATCCAACCAAAGACCGTCGTGTACAATGGAATCTGATGTACTTTAACCCTCAGGATACGGGGACCGGCCCAAAGTTTCGAATCCCCTCGTTAGGAAAGGCTCGGTTTCTTTCAGATCTCAAACTCCTGAAGAATCGCCGAAGCTCATTACGATTTCCATCCCCTATTTCCTGTGCTACAAAGAGTCCAGCGCGTGAATAGCCTTATCTCCCCGTTGAAAAAGATGTCAGGGTTATCGACAGGGAGCTTGGCAAATCGTTTATCCTCGAGCATCTAGTCTATAAGAAGTTGTGAGTAAATGAAAAGAGATACACTTAAAAAGTCACCGCTACCCTTCCAGTTTACCCTGGAAGAATCTGTCCCTTCTAGGCATATCCACGATCCGACAACAGAAACCGGCACATTAGGTGATAATGGGACGACACATATTCCCTCTCCTCCTGGGGGAAAGTATTGTAAAGGCCGTTTCGGCCGGTTTCAGTAAGTTGCCTGTAAAGCCATTGGGCCGGCTGCCGTAACCAAAGAAGGAAACGATATTTTGCCCCGACGTATACAGAGGGTTAAATCTGTCCTGGCCTCAAATGTCCTCACGTTGCCATGGTGTGGAAGTTTGGAGAGAGGGGTGCCAGCTCAGACGTTGCCTCGTCATCTGACCGCGATTCAAAATTACGTGGTGTGGTTCTCGGATATTTCACTTTGGATTGATCCCGGACAATGACCTATAGCCCATTGTGTTGCTGCAGTGTGACGTTAATTAAAATACCTACCTACCGTATATTGACTATGCTGTAAATCGTTCCATTTCGTATTGTTGTTGCCTTTTCACTTTCACCTTTCAACTTGTCACGGTGACAATTGGTTTGCCCAAGCTGCCAAATTGCCTTGAATTTTATGGTCCCTGCGCCATAAAACCCACCCAGCTATAGATTTCTAGTTGTGGTTTGAAAATTCAAAATTCTTTGTTACAGTTCAAGTTTAACTTTTCTGTCACAAAGCGGTGAATGCCGATCCCGGTTTTTCATCGCCATTCAGATGAAGGAAATAATATGGTCGAACAAAGCAGCGCATTTGTTGCAAAGTGGAAAATTATTTACTCCCTGCACAAACTTTACAGGACTTTAATGTCCATATCTGAATCTTGAAAAAGCGGTGTAATGAGCCCTAATCCAGAAAAATGTAGAGCTGCAGCGGAATGATGTTCTTGATACAAGTAACATGCAAGATACCTCCAAGCTGTGTTGTTGGAAACATTTGCCTTTGCGTATATCTCCTCAAAAGTAACTCTAAAAGTCCATGTTAGTCATCTGCAAACATCTTTTTTTTTTCAGTTTTTTTTGGCTAGTTCATTTTTTTTCTAAATCAGCTTAGTATGGCATTCACTGACATTTAACAGTTTTGAGACAATAATTTTGTTTTCAGTTGGATAAAAGGGGTAGAACTTATAATGCCTATACATGAGGCACTAGCAATCAATGGTAATTAGATTGAAATGTTGACATCCATGGATTTAATAGTATTGTATTAGGTACAAGTAGAAAATGCATTTACAATCAAGGAAATGCAAAATTATACACTTTGTACTATTTTTATGGTGTAAAGGTAATTGCCAAATGAAATTCTTCCGTCAACGAGAACACATTTCACCTACCGGCCAATATTACTGCACACTGCACACAAAACTGCATTCCGCACCGCTTACCACCCTTAAAAATGCCTGGTAGATGCCTTTGTCTGAGGTTAGGTCTCAAAACCCTCCTTCATTAACTTGCCTTCAGAGTACAGGCAAAAGGAGCTTAGGTGTGAACCCGTCATCTGACCGTGGTTCAAAATTACGTGGTGTTGTCCTCGGATCTATCCCTTTGGCTTTGATCACGGACGGTCACCAATAGCCCGTGTGTTGCTCCAGTGTGACGTTAACTGAATACCTACCTGGTAAAAAGGTATTATAATGTCACTTTGTGCTGTATATCGTTTCCAAATCCCTTAAAGTTGCTAAAACCATCATGTCTATATCAAAAATACTAATTATTGATGGTTATTTGGTTGGGTTTTATGGCTAGTGTGTCATATTTAGTAAACTACGCCAAACACAAAACAGAAATATCAAATATTAGATATGAACACACAAGGAAATGTTTCCTGACTGAGAAGAGAGAAATTCACCCATGATGAGCTGCAGGAATGGAATCTGTGGTCAAATAGAATTGTACAATTGAAGAATTGGTCAAATAGAATTAGACAATTGAAGAATTGGTCAAATTGAAGGTAGGCATGGATCTACTGCTTCATTGCTGAAGTGAAACTAAGTGCAATTGACATAAATGATATGTTGAACCCTCCAAGTATTTTCGTCAATAAATATCTAATCAATTTTGCAAATGACATGATATCTCCACATCAGTATATTGCAGATGTTTTCATGACGAAATCAAGATCTAATCAGGTTTTTTTCTTAGAACGAGATATCTCGTTCATTACGATCTCATCAATTTTGTTAATGACGAAACACATCTCGTGACCCCCACCAGGAAGTCTAATTGATCAAAGGAAAAGGAGAGTTCGTTAAACTTAATCCATTCGTATCCTGACTGAATTACTTGCTTTTGTCCTTACTGCCCTGTCTAGAACTAAATCAGGGCTGACATTGCTTTGACCTGTTCTTGCTCAGACGCTGAGAGGGATAAAAAGTTAAACTATTTCATGGAGTTCCTTATGTCGTAAGTATATGTCTAAACATAACCAACAAACAATATCAATTTAAATTCTTCAGGCTTCTGTTAACCCTACAAGTAGTTTTGACGAGATATCTCGTCCATCAAGATCTGACCAATTTTGCTAATGACGAGATATCTCGTCCATCAAGATCTGGTCAGTTTTGTAAATAACAAGGCTACCACCATGAGGGTTAACCATAGCCTTTGTTCTATTTTAAGTATGAGAATGTTCTTGAAACTTCAATGTCAAATGAATCATTTTTTGTCACAAATATATTCCACCAGCCGCCAACATCAATTAGCACAAAACTCCATTTCTCACTTCTCTTTCTACCATTAATCAATGCCTGGTCGATGCCATTGTCTGGGCCCTGGTCCCTACATCCATCCGACATGAACTCAAGCCTGCAAACTCCGTGGAAAAAAAGGTGCTAAAACGCCACTTGTTGTCTGTCCTCAGACAAATGGAACCAACGACAGCTCTGAAGGTGCAAGCCATAACGCAGAAAATGTCTTCGGAAATCAATACGTCGGAGGGTCCTGGATCTTTGGCGCAACTTCCTCCACACGCAGGTCCTGGGACTTTTCTTACTTCAAGTTTTTTGTTGTTGCTCGAGGAGTTTTGTGCTTTTTCCTCTCTTTAAAGTGATGGATGGACTTTTCGGTGTGACGTGTTGCTGTTTGGCGGGGTACAGGATTATTTGCTCGATTTAGAGGGAGTCGTGTTTGTTGAGCATTTTGTGGTCGGTTACAGATATGGAACACTATCGGAATAGATGAAAGGGAATTCACGGAGCATTATGGATTTTCTTCTGTTTTTGTCTGTGTCCTCAAGAACACTGGTAAAAAATTGTTAGATGTATTTTAGACTCTCCTTTCAGAGTAATCCTTGAAACTGAAACTGGTATGTTTCATTCGAATAAAATGTGCTGTCATTATACAGTTGGTTACGCATAACGAAAGCAATTGTAATATATGGCAGATATTATGTGCTCGATTTACACTGAACCGAGTTTGTTGAGCATTTTGTGGTTGGGCACAGATATGGAACACTATTGGAAGATATGGTAAAATCTTGTTAGATATTCTTTAGGTTCTCCTTCCTCATTAATCCTTCAAACTGAAACTGAGGTATGTTTAAAGCAACGTTTTACGATCATTTTACAGTTGGCTACACACGCCAAGAGCAATTGTAATCGATGATAAAAGTTACGTGCTCGATTTAGATGGATCAGTGTTTGTTGAGAATTTTGTAGTTCGATACAGATATGGAACATTATCGTACTAGATGAAAATGAATTCACAAAGCATTAGGGATTTTCCTCTGTTTTTGTCTATGTTGGTACATAGGTATAAACATTGGTATAAATTGTTATATATTTTTTATGCTCTCCCTTCAAAACATTCCTTGAAACTGGTATGTTTATTCGAATAAAACAACAATCTTTTCTCTCTATTGGTTATTTGTTGTTGGCTACACATAATTGTAATCGATGAAATTATGTGATCGATTTTGATGGAACCGTATTTGTTGAGCATTTTGTCTTCGACTACAGATATAAAAAACTATCAGAATGGAAGAGAATTGACAAAACTTTAGGGATTTTCTTCCGTTTTTGTTGGTGTATTCAACAACACTGGTAAAAAATTGTTAGATATATTTTAGGCTCCCCTTTCTCAGTAAACTGCAACTGTGGTATGTTTTATTCGAATAGAACAATTATTTCCTGCCATTATACAGTTGGTTACGTATACCGAAAGCAATTATAATATATGGGAGGAATTATGTGCTCAATTTAGATGGAGTCGTGTTTGTTTAGCATTTTGTTGTCGGCTACAGATATGGAATACTATCGGTATAGATGAAAGGGAATTTTACAAACATTAGGGATTTTCCTCCGTTTTTGTCAGGGATTCAACAGCATTGGTAAAAAATTGTTAGATATTTTTAGACTCTCCCTTCACAGTAATACCTTGAAACTAAAACCCTTGTATATTTTTAGAATAAAACAATGTTTTGCCATCCTTTTATAGTTGTCTAAACATACCGAAATCAATTGTAATCGATAGGTATTATGTTCTTGATTTTGGGGTTTGATACAGATATGAAATACTATTGGAATAGATGAAAGGGAATTCACAAAACATTAGGAATTTTCTCTCGTTTTTTTCAGACTATTCAAGTCTACAGCTGAAGATGTTGGGTTTATTTGTAAGGCGGCTCTCCTTTCATAGTAGTCCTTGAAACCGAAACTCTAGTATGTTTACTCGAAAAAACAATATTTTGTGATCATTTGACAATAGGCTAAACATACAGAAAACAAACGATGATGTACATTATATGCCGATTTAGTCATGTTTCTTGAATATTTTATGGGCAGTTACCGACATGAAATACCAACGAAATAGTCGAAAGAGAATTTTCAAAAGCGGGGATTTTCTCTCGTTTATGTCTTAGTAGCCATGAGCAGTGGTGAAAAATTGCTCGGTCTCTTGTGAGTAATATTTGAAACAGAAACTGGCATATTTATTCCAATAAAATATTTACAACCATATTATAGTTGGCTAGATAGGGAGATACCGAAAACAAATGTAATAGATGATAGAAATTATTTGCCCTATCTAATCGTGATTCTTGAGCATTTATGGTGGACAATTGAGGCTTCAATAGAGAGTAGTTGTGGCAATTTTACAGCATACAGGGTCATATATATAGTCTTTCTACAAAAGAAAAGAAAAAAATAGTTATGGCGCCATTTAAGCAGGAGTGTGAATTGTGTATCTAAAATTCATAGCAATAGGTTCGTTGCATTAAATATTTTCTGGGTATAGTAAATGTTGACGTTATATCCCTACAAGTGGTTTCATCAGGTTACCTCGCCCATCAAGATCTGGCGAATTTTGCTAATGATGAGATATCTCGCAAACGAGATCTGGTCAGTTTTGCCAATGAAAAGATACCTCCTCGAGCCAACTATTAGGAGAGACATTAAGTGTTTATATTAAATGTTTCTATGATTCAAATAGAACTGTTATGACTCCAAACGAGAACTTATTCGAAGAATTGAGAAAATTCCATAGATGTAGTTTGATCAAATATGGCCTCTACAGTACTAAATACTAGCTAACCATTATTACATTAACTATCCTTTCAATTTTATCAATTACATTAATTGCGACCGGTACCATCCTACAATCGTAGATATTTGATTCCAACAGAACACTCATAGCATAAAACGCGAGCTCATTCAAAGAATTGAGTTCTTCGAATAAAAAGTAAATCTAAACTGTAATATAAACTACTCAAGAGTTTTTCCTTTCTTTATAGACACGAACCCTTGCGCACTTTGACGACAGCTGTTTCGAGTTAAAGGAGATATTGATAGTATCTTTTGAATGCTTAACACCTATTATCATGGCTTAAAATCGGTAGTAACACCATATTTCTGTCATCATCCCTCACATGTTTGGCCAAATATGGTATTTGCACTATTTAAAAAGCAGCCAATCCTACAAATAAATATTCCTTTCAATTTTATCAATTACATTAAGACAGGTACCTTCAAACATTGTCATGACGTGATTATTTGATTCAAGCTGAACAATCAGGGCTCTATGCAGAGGTTATTTGAAGAATTGCGTTTCTTGAATGAAATAAAACGATCCAAACTTTAAAAGAAACTACTAGACAAGAATAAGTTTTTTCCCTCTCTCTTATTGAGGTACTCTGGCGCATTTCGACGACAGCTGTTTTCGAGTTAAAGTAGATATTGATAGTATCTGTTGAGTTTTCAACATCTTATATTTCTATTATCCTTCGGAAGTTTGGCCAAATATGGACTTTGCACTATTTAAATAGCCAACGCTTCTTCAAATAACCCTATTCCTTTCAATTTTATCAATTGCATTAATTAACCTTCCTGGTGGTCATCTTGATGAGGTATCATGTCATACTGACCAGATCTTGATGGACGAGATATCTCGTCATTAGAAGAAAACTGACCAGATCTTGATCTCGTCATTATAAAAAATCGACAATACCTCGATGACGATAGATCTCGTCATTAGCAAAATTGGTGAGATCTTGATGGATGCGATATCTCGTCAAACCACTTCGAGGGTTAAACTTGGTTTCCTCCTACATTGTAGTGACATGATTATTCCTTTCAGTTTTATTAATTGCATTAAACCTCTATATGTTTTCGACGAGATATCTTGTCCATCATGATACGACCAATTTTGCTAATGACGAGATATCTCCTCATCAAGAATTCCGATTGATGAAGATATTACCGGTTATTTTATTATGGCGAAATCAAGATCAGGTCAATTTTTGCAATGACAAGTTATCTCGTCCATCAAGATCTGGTCAGTTTTGCTAATGACAAGATACCTCGTCGGGACAAACACTAGGAAGGTTGGTTTATGGTAGGTACTCTCTTACATTGTCATGGTTATTTCATTCAAACAGTTAGTACTCTAAGCGAGAGGTTATTTGAAGAATTGCGTTTCTTGAATGAAATAAAACGATCCAAACTGTAAAACAAACTACTCAGACAAGAAATGAGTTTATTCGCTCTTGCTTACTCTTGAACACTTTGACGACAGCTGTTTTCGAGCTAGAGCAGCTATCGATAGAATCTGTTGAGTGTTTTACACAATATTATCATAGATATCTGGTAGTATATCTATGATATACTACCAGATTATAGAGATATCACCATATCTCTATAATCCTAATTCCCACTTTTAGCCAAACATGGCCCTTGCACTATTCAATACCAGCCAACCCTTTTGTCAATAACTAATCCTTTCAATTACATTAAATTACATTACATTAAATCAATTACATTAATTAACCCTCCTGGTGGTTGTGTTAGTATCACATCATTAGCAATACTGATCAGAGATCTTCACGGTCTAGACATCTTGTCATTAGAAGAAAACTGACCAGATCTTGGTCTCGTCACTAGCAAAATTGGTCAGATCTTGATGGATGAGAAATCTCATCAACGCTCATTGCACACTTTGACAATAGCTCTTTTCGAGTAAGAGCAGAAATCGATAGTATCTGTGACTGTTTTACACACTATTAACATGGGTATCTGGTAGTGTATATATATATAATCATACTTCCCACAATTGGCCACCCCTTTTTCTAATAACTAATACTTTCAATTTTATCAATTACATTAAAAAACACTAGTGGTGGTTGTAGTGGTATCATGTCATTGGCAATACTGACCAGATCTTGATCTAGTCATTAGCAGAATTGGTCAGATCTTGATGGACGAAATAACTCGTCATTAGAAAAATTGGTCCGATTTTGATGGACGAGAAATCTCATCAAATCCACTTGGAGGATTAAGAAAGGTACCATCCCAAACTGTCGTGATTATTTGATTCAAACAACAGTCAGGACTAAGCGAGAGCTTATTTGAAGAATTGCGTTCCTTGAATAAAATAAAAAGACCCAAACTGTAAAATAAACTACTCAGACAAGAAATGAGTTTTTTCCGCCCTTGCAGACACACACGCTTGCGCACTTTGACGACAGCTGTTTTCGAGTTAAAGCAGATATTGATTTATATTTCGTGCATGGCCAACCTGCCCCCTTAAGACGCTGCAGCAGCAACGAGACCATCGCAGCGGACGGAATATTCCGAGCATATATAGGAGCACGCTGGTATTGAAAAAACGTCAAAGAACGGAAATTTCCTCGGGGTTTATTTCAGTCTTTTCTTTTAACAATTTATTCTTTCCTGCCCCCGTGTGTAACATTGTAACCCAATTTCGGAAATTCCCGCTCGGCTCTGTTTCGATCTCGTTTTGCTTTGTTTAAGTTGGAGGCGAGGGTGATGTGTGTAGACAGGATTTAAATTTAAGGATTTTCTTGGTGGTGGAACGGAGTGTTTTATTCGAGTACGGCTTTGGAATATGTGCACAGGTTTCTGCTTTATTAGATAAGGGTTTTGTTAACAACTTCATTCTTGGAATTCTCGTTTGGGGATATTAAAACAATAGCTTATATTTACCTTTAAAACATTGATTGCTTGGTTGTTTTGTGGTGGAAGGATCGAATTTGACCATTCTGCGCCAAACACAAGACAGACAGCATGGAATGGACAGACACTCGCACAAGGAAAGTTTTACTGACTCAGAAGTTTAAAACATTGATTTACGCAGTATTTCAAAATTTTCTGCAGGAATTTTAATCGGAGGTAGGAACACAAAATTAACCCGCCCGTTGCTTGTCTCGTCAATGGCAAAACTGACCAGATCTTGATGGATTAAATATAAAGTCTTTGGGAAACAATTGAGCAAATCTTGATTTCACCATGACCAGTTCTAGGCATGGAACAATTTGTTTTGCCCAATTGGATCTTCACTACCTCTTGGAGTTATAGGGATGTTTGCCTCAATAGGATATCTCGTCATTCGCAAAAGAGACCAAATCATGTTAGAAGAGATATCTTATCAGCAAAATTGATCAGATCTTCAACGAGATATGTCGTTGAAACCACTTCGAGGTTTTTAACCTCGAAGTGGTCTTCGCGTCGAAAACAGCCTGTTCTGGCCATTCCCTGATGCAAAAAACATATTTCAAACTGCCACCAGTTCTAGGCCAGAAATAATTTTTCAACTTTGATCTTCATCCTCACTTGGAGTAATAGGGCAGTCTTGTCTCGATGAGATATCTTGTCATCAGCAAAATTGACCAGATCTTGGCTGAGGTATCCTGTGGAGGGTTAATCATGCTATGCATACATTAAAATATGTATAAATTATTTTTTAAAATCTTGCAGCAAATTGAAACATAGCTAACCGCAAATGAAAGCAACGGAAATAGAATAAACTTTTAAATAAAAGCAAACGTTCAGAAAACATACGTCTCTTTTAAAGAATAGCCTAAACAAATTTTCATACCATTGTAGTGGTAACGCATGCTGCGTTATTAATACCAAAACGGCTTATTTCATTTTAAATACTGCTTTACGAATTCAATAGACTAATCATACAAATTCTCAAACACATAAACACGATGTCTGCTCGTTTTGATGCTTTCAATTCAGTAACGGACAACGTCACTTTTAAGTATCCATTTCCATGAAACAAATCCCTGAATATTTTCTTCTGTTTTTCCTATCTTTCAAACGTGTCTCAATAAATCAGAACCCTAAAATCACTCAAAATGTAACACTTAGATTTGAAAGAATAACGTGTACACAAATGTTGAAATATAAGCCACTGATATCAAAAATCTTTTGTAAAGAAGTATAATGTTGTTAGCCGTAAATGAAACCAACGGATAAAGATAATGAAAATATTTCATTCTTTAGACAGACCCTTTAAGATAACATACGTCGCTTTCAAAGAGTAGCCTAAATAAATGTGCATACCATTGTAGTAGGAACTCATGCTGCGTTATTAATACCGAAACGGTTTATTTTATTTAAGACACGGTTTTGCGAATTCAATATGTTCACACCACACCAAGTCCACACACACTTAAACCCGCTGTCTTCGCGTTTCGAGTCTCTTAATTCAGTCACGGATAGCTCTGCTTTAAGAATCCGCTTCCAGGCACCGCAGGAATTTGCATAAGATCCCCACTAATTACTTCTCTTTTGTGCGTGGCAACAGCTCCCTCCATATTCATATTTCAAATCAGTTCCACGCCGCCATGCATTAAACCGAGTTGAACTCTTTTGGCGAAATTCACTTGGCGATGTAATTAAAAACCGCGCCTCTGGAATGGGAATGATAAATCGCGTAATAATCTCGTGAAAATGCAGGGGAAACTGGAGCAGAAAATGGGAGCTGGAAATAAAGATCGGAAACCGTTTCAACGTCGGAAGCTCCGAAACGGTTGCCGATCTTGAAGCCTACTTAAAATTTTGTGGGAGCATTTATTGTTTCGTCTTCTGTTTGGGCGGATTCTTACCGTGATGAGGCAGAGAAATCCCTTTCTTTACGGTTTCTTGGATTTGCCTTTAAATCGCTTATGACGCTGACTTTATGGGAAGCGCGCATCATAATGCAAATCCTGACTTGATAGATATGGCGCGTTTTGTTTTCGTAACCTTTTAGTTATATCTTTTACGGGACATAACGAATGGGGACTTTTTCCTATTGTTGCACGTTAAAACTATTCTGACCTCAAATGGGTTCGCGGTAGTCAGGTTGGAAGAATAGCAGATTAAAGCAACCTGGAGGTTGCGATTTCGAAACTGGGTCTCCAACGAAAGACCGTCGTGTACACGGGGGCAGGTGCACGCTAAACCTGTCGTTTCATATTTAAAATGTGAATTATGTTCCGAGATAGTTGTCACATTTGGAAAAAGAAAAATATTTTATCCCATAAATTTAAGGGCGTCGTGGTAGCCTAGTTGGAAGAGCAACGGATTAGCAACCGGAGGGTTGTAAGTTCGAAACTTGGTCCAGACAAAGAGTATCGTGTACACGGGGGCTGGTGCATGTTAACGCTATCGTGACCTCAAATGTCCTCACGTTGGCTTGGTGTGGAAGTTTGGCGAGAGGGTGCGAGCTTAGGTGCTGACCTCGTCATCCGACCATGCTTCAAAATTACAAGGTACTGTCTTCGAACCTTTCCCTTCGGTATGGATCCCGGACTGTAGCCAATAGCCCGTTGCTTCGCTCCAGTGCGACGTTAATTATCTACCTACCTATCTGATCTCAAATATCCTCACGTTGGCGTTGTATGGAAGCAGGGAGAGTGAAGTTCCAGCTCAGGTTTTGATTTTACTTAATCTCAAAAGTAGTGAATTAGCAACCGGAGGGTTGCATGTTGGAAACTCTATCCCACCAAAGACCGTCCTGTGCATGAAGACTTATGCACGTTGTATCTGTCGTAGCCTCAAATATGCTTGTCTTGGTTGGCGTGGTGTAGAGGTTCGTAAAGCGGGGTGCCAGTTGAGGTGTTGACCAAGTCATGTGATCGTGGTTCACAATTATGAAGTGTTTTACTCTGATCCTTCTCTCCGGGATTGATCCTAACCGGCTCTCATAGACCGTAGTGAGCTCAGTGCAACGTAAATTCAGCAACTCTCAACCCTACCTTTTATATCTAAAACCAAAAACAATATCCAGTTCATGCATTCAGGTAAGGCTAAATGCTCACAAAAGGTAACGGTAATTAAGGAAAAACACCGACAATTGGTCTAGTGGTCAGTGCGCTGGCCACCGGATTGAAAGCTTTGGGGTGATGAATGGACGTTTGTCCGTCTCGTATGAGTGTGTGGCGTCTCTATAAACAAGTTATACCATGTGCGTGGCATTTATGTGAGTCACGTAACAACGTGACTCGTCTGTGGTGTATCTAACTAAAGACCATCGTGTATAAAGTGTGCTGTTGGACGCTAAATCTGTCTTGGCCTCGAATGTCCTCACTTTGGTGTGGTGTGGAAGTTTGGAAAGTGAGGTGCCAGCTCATTTGTGGTCTCGTCATCTGACCGTGGTTCAAAAATCCGTGGTGTTGTCCTCGGTCTTTTCCTGCGGGCTTGATCCTGGACGGACGCCAATACTCGTTGCATTGCTTCAGTGCAACATTAATTACAATACCTACCTCGGTTGTGTACCAATGTTACGCAAAAGAGTTCACAAGTAAGCCCTTGTATTGCCATAATGAGTAAAGATCAATTATCTTGGTAATAGGAAAAAAATAAAGTCACTTAAAACAGAAATGGCAATGGGGATATTATCGAATGATTCGGTTTGGAATTAAATGGATTACATGAGGATAGTTTTACTTCTTTTTTCAAGTCTTCAGGAATTACAAGAAATTGAATGGTTTTGACTAGATATCTCGTCCATTAAGACCTGACTGATATTTTTAATGACTAGATATCTCGTCCATCAAGATCTGACCCATACTTTTAATGACTAGAAATCTCGTCCTTAAGATCTGATCGATATTTTTAATGACTAGATATCTCGTCCATCAAGATCTGATTGATACTTTTAATGACTATATATCTCGTCCATCAAGATCTGACGATATTTTTAATGACTAGAAATCTCGTCCATTAAGATCTGATCGATATTTTTAATGACTAGATATCTCGTCCATTAAGATCTGATCGATATTTTTAATGACTAGATATCTCGTCCATCAAGATCTGATCAGGTTTAATGACGAGATATCTCGTCGAAACAAAATTTGCTTAATACTGCAAGTAGGTAAAGCGAATTGCATCTTGTACCAAACAGGTGACTGTTTGAAACAGATTTTATAGCCACTACAGAGTAGTTTTTGATTGATGCGAAGATAAGCCACCAGGATAGTGAAGCACCCTTTTGCCCCCTCTATATATACGAACCCTGATGCAAACAAAACTCGAATACCTTACTATAAATGCCATCAGTTATGAATTACTACAACAAGAATAACTCGCATGAACTCCAGATCCACTTTTTCAACGAACCCAACAAAAAAAGATCATCAACCAATGAACACTCGCTCCCTATCTCTCGCAGCAAGAAGTCACCCGATTGGAAACTGCCACCATCTGCTGCCATTCGACGTACAGACGTACGTGTGCACGTGCAGGGTCAGTGCAGCGACAGCGGGTTTCGTTTCGTTTCCGCGTCGCCGAGCTTCGATGCGGAAACTGCTCGTCCTCTGAAGCGTACGGGATTTGGTGGACGAAGGCTTCGGTGATGACGTCTGCTGTCAGAGCAGGAATTTCTTTTTGATAGACAGGGGAAGAGTTCGTGTCAGTTGATCGTACGGGTGGTTGCACTGGGAGTGTTTTAAAAGTAAAAGAGGATGAATATTAATGGGTAGATCTGGTTCTGTATTCTATGCTCGGGGATACACCTTGAGATACGAGTGCCCCGACGTATGAGTTTTTTGAGATACGAGCCGTCACTAGGTCGATTTTTTACCTTGAGTGACGAGCAGGAATTTGAGATACGAGCCTGCTTCGGTGACGTCACAACCACCACTCAGCTCAGATTCCCGAGTCTTGCGCGTCGTTCAGTTCACATGTTTACCTCACCTGATGACAGTTAACGTCTGTCACAAAAATCAATCAATATCTTAATTTGGTTTGAAATTTATTGTCAACTGCCCCCGGGAGGCCCGAGTCCCTTTCTTCTTTTTTTTTTATTTCATTTTTCTTTTATCCGACTATATGTGTCAATTCTGAAAACGGAAAAACTGGGGTGTACAGTTATTTTGCAATTTTTTTAGTATAACCATGAGTCTAAAGAAGGTGAGTGTAAAGAACAGTGGTGAGAAAAGGAAAAAGGTAATATCCATGGAATTAGAGAGTGAGATAATAGACAAACATGAGCAAAGCGTAGACTTGGCAACGCAATATGATCAACCTTCTGAAGCAGGACTCGATAAAGGTTATAACTCCAGCTACAATATTTGTTCATTGTAAATACATTATTATAAACAAATTGGAGTGGTATTTTGGGGCTGGTACGAATTAATCTCATTTCAATTAATTTTAATGGGGAAAAATTATTTGAGATACGAGCATTTTGACTTACGAGTTCGGTCATGGAATGGATTAAACTCGTATCTCAAGGTACCACTATACTGTCAAATAGAACATTACCATCACAACTCCATGGGATACCGACCCTACATAGCTTCGTGGAAAGAAAATATCCCACTGAAATCGACACTGAAAATTTTACACGTCTAGGATGACTAGAATTATTACCACAAGTTTATTTTAAAGGGTATAGTGAAGAGAAGAAATAGAGAAGATACAAAATACCTGCATAATTAAAAACAAAACTCTTAGTAAATAGCAAAATAAAACCTTTAACTAAAAACTTTTAGTATGGTGAAAAGTTCAAAATTATCGAAGACCATTTTGGCGGAACATGTCCACCCTCTAGAATCAATATAATCTCTGTTTTTATTGTTGTTCCGCCGAAACAGTAATCGTCAATTCACCCCTAACTTGACGGGGCCGTCGTGGCTCAGTGGGTTTGACCGCTTTGCTAGCAACCTTCGAATTGTAGGCGGCGCAGGTTCGATTCTTGTCAGGTACATTCCTCCATGGGTGTATTTCTCTCTTCTACGCCAGTAGAACTTTCATTGCATGCTGTGTCTAGTACTTTATGTTGTATGTCGTGTCTCGCGCAGCATGGCCAAATACGGCCCTTGCGTCATAAAACCCCCAAACCAATCAACCCCTAAGTTGACTGGAATTATTATCACAGGTATATTTCAATGGCTGTGGAGAAAGAATGGAAGATAAATACAGAAGTTACAGAATACATACATCATTTAGATGAAATCATTAGCTCTAAAATAACAGTTGTACGAAAAACTAAAAACCACAAATGGAAGTGACAAAATTAGCGATACGTAACCTAGACTGTTATTCGACGGGACGTTTCAATAATTGTATCCTAGTTGTTCAATTTGGAACCATGTAAAAGACAGTTTCTAACTGCTCGTTAGTACTTTATTTTTACTGAAGTACCAAAAAAACTGGTACAGACGAGCCTATGCAAAGTACATACCAACGCAACTTATGTACGTCATTGGTTGCGTCAAGCAGTGCATATATACTGAAGTGCCAGGAAAACTGTACATCAGTCTAATACTTGGTAGACTTCACTTGAGAGTGTATAACTGAATAAATATGATAGCATGAATTCCGTGAACTTGAGGAAATATTATGTAGGCACTGAAGACCGTACTTCCAGCAGAGAGGTCTACAATTCTGATGTATTCCGAAGTGTAGGACTTATGTGTTCCATGATATGTTGTATTCCAGATGTGTCGATAACGTTGAGAACTGGTGATTCAGGTAGAAACGCAAAAAATTAGTTTGGTGTACCAGTTTTTCTGTCACTTCAGTGTATATGAACTGGCAATGGCAAGTAATGACGTGCAAAGTTGGCGTTGCTATATATTTTGTATATGCTCGTCTGTACCAGTTTTTTGGCACTTGAGTATATATAAATGTGAGGCAAGAGAAGCAAAAGCTTTTCCCCATTATTAGATCACTCAATCGTATTCGCATTCCTAGAGTGATCTCCTAATTGATTGGAGTTCCATGCGTTCTGGTCACTATGTTCTAATTGGTTGGAGTTCTGTGCGTTCTGGTCACGATGGAAACGTTCAAATCAGAGAGGTAAATAACTAATTCTAACTTGAGAACATCGTAATTTTCGCATGTAGAAGGCAGACCATGTTGGTTATCAATTTTGTAAGTATCCCATCTCATATATTTCATTTCACCATCGTTAATAGTTTTTGAAATGTGAATACTTGAATTCTTAACTGAAAATTATACGCCTGCTTTGGTCCCAAGTTGGAGCCGTTTCGGGCTTGATATAAATATATGGTAGGATATTTTCAGACTTCAATTTACTACCTGAATTTACTATCAGACATAAGGTAGAAACACTCTCGAAAAACGAATTCCTAGTTAAATACAAATCCTAATTTCAAGTTCATCATTTTGTAGTTACAATTTAACTATTTAAAAATGGGGATGATTATGTATGGATATAAAGCAAACAACCGCTCAGTATAGCTACGATGTGGAAACTGCGCATCCCTCAACCCCGTGAGATTTGATCCACGAAAACCTCGGGTGATGACGTCGCTGTCACTGGATAAGCTTCTTTCGGATCGACATGGGAAGAGTTTGTGTCAGTCACAGGGGGATTTTAGGGTGGTCCCCCTGAGTGTTTAAAAAGTATTAGGAGGTAGGATTTAAGAAACTTCGGGACAGGAGTCAGTGTCAGAGAATGTGACATGATTTCAAGGGTATGATCGGTTCATTTGGTTTGACATTTTAAGGCCGTATTAACCTACACGATGGCTAATTAAACTGGAGTCGGAAATGGTGGAACATGTTGAAGCGTAAAATGTGCAAGTTAAAAAAGATGTAGGGGGCGGTATTTCAATTAACGTCACACTGGAGCAACACAACGGGCTATTAAAAGATGTAGGATAGATTTAAGGTACATAAAACCAGGTTTCTTACTCTTCAGCCATATCTAAGTAACGTAGGATTAAAAATTTGGTTTGCCACTGTACTACCTCTTCTAACTACACCACGTAAACGTAGTGTAGTTGAAAGATGACTTGTGACGGATTAGGTAGTAAAAGATGGATTAGGTAGGTAGGTAGTAGTTGAATTAGCACCGCACTGGAGCAATACAACGGGCTATTCACGACTGTCTGGAAGCAGTCCCAAAGGCAAAGATGCGATGATGACACCTCGTAATTTCGAACTATTGTAAGATGTCGAGAAAAACACCTGATCTGGTGCCCCATTC
Source organism: Meta bourneti (assembly GCA_933210815.1). Lineage (NCBI taxonomy): Eukaryota > Metazoa > Arthropoda > Arachnida > Araneae > Tetragnathidae > Meta > Meta bourneti. Next base: position 68,106,270 of record OW119932.1, on the reverse strand, counting down.
AATAAACTTCCACACCACGCCAACGTGATGACATTTGAGGCCATATCAGATTTAATGTGCACCATCCCCCGCGGCCTTTGGTTGGATAGTTTTGAACTCACAACCCTCCAGTTGCTAATCCGGTCTCTTATATGCGACCAGGGGCTGTTATTTGACCCATGCTATGTTCTGTAAATAGCCATTAATTGAGAAAAATTATATATATAAAAATTAACAAAATTGTTTTACTTTTAAAATTTATTTTAAAACAAATGGGGCTCTTCCATAAACACCATATACCTCAATTAATTGTGACGCCACATGTTCTCAAGAAAACATTGATCTACCGAAAAAAGTCTATATTTAGGATCCTCAGGGGGTCATATTCTTCAGGTGTTTAGGTCAAATCCATTATTATCATAACACCGAGGTATCCGAGTAATCTTTACAGCCTTTCATTTTTACCTTTGCCTACCCTTCTGCTTATTCTTCCTCCCCATTGTGCCTTATGTTTGGCACCTTGGCCTAATAAATACACAGGCCACGGTAGACCGAAGCGTAACGGATTAGCAACCAGAGGTTTGTTAGTACGAAATCCAACAAAATACCGTCGTGAATATTAAATCTGTCATTGCCTCAATTGTCCTCACGTTGGCATGGTATGGAAGATTGGAGACTGGGGTGCCAGCTCAGGTTTTAACCTCGTCATCTGACTGTGATTCAGAATTACGAGGTGTTGCCCTAGAATCTTTCCCTTCGGGATTGCTTGCGGACCGTCGCCAATATCCCGTTGTGTTGATCCTGTGTTACATCAAATAACTACCTACCTACCAAATAATTGTAATTGCGCCATAAAACCCGAAAACAAACGACCAACTATATTTAGAGATGCTCTCTGAAGCAGTCCACGATTCCAAAGAAACCATTTAATCAAATGGAATCGCACGAGAAAATCGCTTTAACTCCAAATCCCGAACGATTGCTCCACCTACGTCCAAAAGCATCGATACAAAATCGCTTCCCACCAAAATTTCCAATCGATGAGCGACAAGTAAAAGAGCCCCTAATTTTTCCTCAGCTTCTCTTTTGTCCCAGGCCCCAAAGAGGTTCTGGAATAAAACCTTTCCCTCCGGCCGACACTCTTGAGAATTTCATCAACAGGCTGCGTCATTATGGGAGCCATTAGCACCGAGAACTGGAGTGAAGTACTGAAAGAGACGCTCGTGAAAGAATGGCTCTAATGCATTATGTACATCCTTACTTTCCGGGGGTGGAGAAGAAGATTCTCCTCGCTGACGATTTCGAAAGGAAGGCTGGGAAATAGGGAAGTGGTAAATGAGGACATTTTTATTGTGAGATTTCGGTTGGGACTGTTCTTTTTTAAATTTTCTGTGCGAGTGCCCATACAAAGAGATCTGTTTAATGGAATTCCACTTCGTACTGGGTTATGATGGATATAAATGAATTCGGTACTAATCCATTTATATTGTTCGCTTGTGGAAGGGCTTAAATCGTTTTATCAGTCGAAAACGAAAATATATGATTTGATTTAACTTCGTTTTATGGCAAAAGTTCCCCAAATAGGATTTCTCCCAATTTATTGCTTTTAATAAATGCTAACAGGAAAGTTCAAAATATTTTAATAAATTTTAAAAGTAAAGGAATGGTTAAATTAAATTTTAAGCCCATATTTAAAATCATTTTTTAATGCATTAGTGAAAAACTTGAACTTAAAGCAACCATCTTCACGAGATCACCATGACTGAATGGTTTTTCCCACTGCCCTGAAAACATAAAAGTTCTAGACGGTACAGTCTTTACTTATCCATGGGAGTATTTCTATCTTATGTATTCGTAAAACTTTCAGCGTGTGTGGATGTCATATTCATTGACATTGTCGCAGATTGACCAAATATGGCCCTTGCGCCATGAAACCCGGTCAACCAACGAATTCACATACATTTTGAAGTCCTTGTTGGTATATTGAATGATCCCATGTCTGTCACCATTTAAATACCTGGATATAGCTTGGTGATCCGCTTCAGTTCCTAATTCACTTTGGGATAATGACTCTCTAAAAACACTTTTAGGGTGGTTTGGTTTGGTTTTGGGCTTTTTTATTGGAGCAAGGACTGTATTTGGTCATGCTGCGCCAGACACAAAACATACAATAACATACAATAGACACACAGAATTAAAGTTTTTACTGACGCAGAAGAGATAATGGTTGGTTTTTGGGGGTTTATATCGCAAGAGCCATATTTGACCATGCTGACCATGCTGCACCATACACTAGCCATACAATATCAAGTAATAGATAGACCCACAATGAAAGCTTTACTGACTCAGAAGAGAGAAATACACCCAGGGAGGAATGCCCCTGAAAGGAGTCGAACCTGTTGCTTTGGTAGCAACTACTCTCTTGGTGTTAGGGTAGGGTTAGGAAAGATGCTCGATTACTTTCGTGTACTTCATGGAAGAACATTGGAATGAATTCCCATTGTTTTCAATTCCAGCGCGAGCCTAATGACCTCCATTACTTCAAAAAATATGTAGAGCAGTTGCCACTTTTTCTGCTAAAGCCAGAATTGACAAAGTTGGCTCAGGCCTACTTGAATTGTTTTCACTTGACTGACCCTAGGAAGTGTCTTATTTGATTTGATGAGGAAGACACTTTGGAGCATATCCTGTTCGACTGCGAGAACATTTTTAGAATTCTCTAAGGTGTACGTATACACTAGAAGATCTTTTTGACTTTGACTTTAAAAATCCAACTTTTTTACATTGGGTCATTCGTCTTGCTTAAATACATTTCAGTGTGAAAAATTCAGATTAAACTAATCATTACTTATCTAAATTTTGATATAATTAGCTAATTAGGATGCACTTTGAACAGTGATATCTCAAACTCTAATTTGTTCAGAAAGACAATTCCTGTTGGAAATTATTCCTTATATTATTCTTCATGTTTCTACCTTCAGTAAAGTTGCTAGAGAGAATAGTTTTTTCGACAATTTTTTTCACGAAGGGGAAGTCTAAAAATCAAGATTTTTTTTCAGGAATTTTAACATTAAAAGATCTACTAAAAATTAATTTCTTAACTAATAACTTTGATTGAGGGTCAAAACTTCCACTGTATTATATAGATTATAATGACACAAAAAATAATGATCATTTCATTGTTGAGTAATCACTGAACAAAGCATCATATTGCAAAATCACAATTCCTGAGAAATTGAGTTTAAAATTTTGGAAACATGTCTGTAGTATATGGTGACAATACCTAACAAAAACCCTTGTAACTAGAAAACTGTTTCAAATATTTACGCGGTATTGGTATCGTTTGAAAGCTAAGAAGTTGGAAAATATTTTGAATTAATAATAAAAAGTTATTGATATTCTGGTCTATTTTCGTGATTTCTAGTGTATACATACACCTTAAAGAAGATGTTATTCGTTTTCTATTTTTACTGTGTTTTCTAATATTCATTTTATGTATATTGCTTTTCTGGTTTATAGATGACATTGTAAAATTGGCGGACATATGTGTCAAGATGTAATGTAATTAACCCTTTAGCTGTTCAGTTATTTAGATGATTTGGGTACCTAAATTGTTCACTTTTTTTATTGCAAAAAACAAATGTTTAATACAAAATAAAATATACTTAGCAGTTAAAAATTAATATTTTTAATTATATACATAAAAATTTTAAGGTTTTGTGGCGGCTGCCACTCAGCGTGGCAGTGGTAAAGTTCGCATCCAGTGGAGCATTATTTTCTAAAAATTAAAAAAAAAAAATCAATTTAATTATTTTCTAAATAAATAAATAAATAAATAAATAAAAATAAATAAAAATGAATACCTATTAGTAGTTCAGTTTTGTGTGGTATAACTGGAAACACTTTTCCAAACACAAACCAACTCCGCAATCAGTACACCAGAATCGTGTTTCCTTCCGTATCTTTTTCCCATTTTCATTCTTTTTGGAGCAACAAACTTTGCACTGCCTTGTAGGTTCACGCTTCGCAGGAGTAGGAGGAATATGGGATATAAAGTGTCGTTCAGTAAGACGGGCAGGGTTATCTATTGCAGATGGTCTGCCGATATTCTTTTGTGCAGAAGCTGCATCATCATATTTATTGAAAAGCTCCTCTACAACTTGGATACGAAATTCTAAAAATGTAATTCGTTTCCCAACTACATTTTTATACAGCAAAAATGAGTTCCAGAGCACTTTGTCTAATAAATGTAAAAATATCTTTTTATAGTATTTTTTCTGGCGTTTTCGAATTGTCGGATGAAAAGATATTTCTTGATCACAACGATCTACACCACCCATAGTTAGATTGTAATCAGAAACAATCTTTGGCTTGAGTATGTCTTCATTTTTTTTATTTTTGAGGCTGATCATGGAAGTATCATGAATACTGCTCATCAAACACACATCCTTCTTATCTTTCCACCTTATAGCCGAAATCTTACCTCTTTGAAAAGCTATGAGTTGCCCTTTTTGTAATTTTCTTTTAGCGAATTCTGTAGGTAAATCTCGTCTGTTTATCCTTACTGTGCCATAAATATCTGTTTTTTGGGCTATAAGTAAATCTGCAAGCTCGGGTGACATGTAATAGTTATCTACAGTCACACAATAACCATTTCCAAGAAAGCGATTCATTAGATGCATGACGACTTTTGTGGAAAGTCCATAATTTTTATACAATGCATTGAAGACAGTGCTATTTCCTGTATAGATAACGAAGTCACAAATATACCCTGTTTCAGCCTCACAAAGCATAAAAAATTTGATTCCAAATCGTGCGCGTTTGTTTGGAATATATTGTTTCCAAGATAACCTTCCTTTATAAGGCATCAAGCTTTCATCTACAGAAACATCTCTTTCCGGTATGTAAAAGTTACAAAATTTTTGCCGTAAATTTTCTATCACATTATGCAGCTTCCAAATTTTTGGATTTGAAAAATCTTCTTTTTTTCAGCTTCATTATTGCAAAAATGTAAATATCGAAAAAGCAAAATAAAACGATTTACTGTCATTACTTTTGAGTAAACTGGAGTGTGCAAAACCCTTCGATGAGACCAGTACATAGCCTGATTTGGTTTCTGGACAATACCTTGAAGAAATATTAGCCCAAAGAATAGCTTCATTTCTCTGTCATTTGTAGGGATCCATTTTTTACTGCGGGAGAACTTTGATATCTTTGCCCGATTTGCTCTTTTTTCTTGTTCTGCATAGTTGTTCGTTTCTTTGACAATTATATCCATTACATTTGAATCCAGAAACATTTCAAATATATCTAAAGGAGTGTAGTTTATATTTACAGAAAAGGTTATACCTGGAGTACCTGTAAAAGGGAACCGAGGAGGCGCTGATTGACCAGAAGCAGTTATTTCACACCAGTCTCTCGCATTTGCTATATTATCATCTCCGCTATCTTCTGATTCACTGCTATATTCAATATCACTTTCCTCAGTTTCACTTCCGTCACTCGTATCGATGCCTTCAAAATCGTCTTCGCTTGATGAATCCAAATCATGCTGCCATCTATTGCATTGAGCGCAAATAAATTCCTCCCGAGATATATTCGGGTATAACAACACGAAGCAATCAAAAAAAAATTACCCCGAGTAATACTCGGGCGTGACATTTTGGAACACCAGTGCTGTGCCCGAGATTACCTCGGGCAGAACAGTTAAAAGGTTAAAAAAGCTAAGAATGATACACAATTACAAAGAACACGATCAATTTTCTTTTTCACTCATTCTCCAATGATTTTAAATACCAAATCAATATTTCCCCTCACATTCTTTATCATAAGTTTCCACGTGCATAGATAAAAATACATTTACTAATACTATAGCTTGCACGTGCTTAATAAATATAATACCAAGACGCAATAGCGTTAGCAAGAGTGCTAGTAGCAGTTGGAAGCATGCAATAAAAATTAAATTCACTGATGACTTGCACACATCGATCTTATAATGAAACAGACGGAGTATGTGCAGGCAGCTTCATGCAATTTCTGCAGGTTACTCGGTATGGAGATCTAGTACGTGGTTTTGGGAAGAAATATGAATACTAATGTGGGACAAATTATGGATCGGTTCAAGCGATTTTCGAAGTTGATTACAAATACTAGTCTACGCTTTTCGATAGGCAATCGGCACAAGTCGATTCGTAACTACCTGACCCACTCTTTTGTGTTCCATTGCTGTATATGTATTCTACGAGTTTGAAAATCGTTTTACTCTATCTTTTCGTGGAATAAACAATCATAAGCTTATAAAAAATATTATAAATATAAGCTTAAAATTAACATATATGAAAACTAAAAAAGATGTAATTTAAATATTAGTTATTTTAGGCAATTTATTTAGTGTCGAAGCGACAACGTGAATATCTTAGCCTGGTCTCACACTGTGGCAGCATGCAATAAAACATACGTCAAGCGCATGCGTACTCCCTTTCTGTACGGAAAAATATCGGTACGCATGCGCCTACTTCAGCCAATTTAGTGTCGTTAGTTTTTATGACTGATGTTGGACCAATGTGTGGTTTACTTTAGTGGAAGTGCCGGACATTCTAGTAGTAACCCCTGGGCGACAAGTGATTTCTGAATAGCTTAGTATTACTTATACCCCACATTCCCTTTAATGACTTAACAACCATAACTACTGATTGAAAGAACCCAAGGAAGTATCTCTTTACTTAAGAAGGTCAAATCTGGTTAGAAGTCACGCAGGGAGAATACAGGTACCTGAAAGTATATATGTCTGTTGACCTTCAAGGGGTTCTCCCCAGATACCCATGCAATCTTTTTTTGCTTTCATCACACTACTCTATTCCCAATCCCATTTCCCCGTTTAAAGACATTTTTTTACTTGACGTTGTTTCGTGTTTGGGACAGCTTGATCAAATACGGTCTTCGTGCCATCAAATGTAAGCCCATCCAACCTTTTAAGGTGTTAAAGTTTGTACAGGAAAATTTTACACACCCTGTATAAAAACCAAGTAATATTTAAGGACATTTTCAGTCGCGCAGTTTATGCACGTGATCAGAAGCATGCATGATAGCTATAGCTAATCAGACATTGTTCCATAAAGCAAGTTCCAATCTACCAATACTATCCAATATATGTTTTCTCGAGATCATATCTGTAAGAGAAGAAAAATATATTGATTGTACGGATCCAATGAATCTGGCCATCAAGACTTGATCATTATAAAAACTACCAAAAATGTCTTCCTCGTATAGACCTCCTGGAACCGGTCATTGAGACATATATCCCTGATGCTATATAACCATGTCTAGTTATGGTTACTGCGGGTTATATTTTATTTCTGGTATCTACGGATCAGCACTTAGTAAGATGGGTATTTTTCAGATTGGGTAGACGTTCTGTGGATAGTGGTTCTCTACATTGATGGAAATAGCATTGTCTTAGCTGGGATATTTGGATTTACTTCACCTGTGTGATAAGGTAGACTTGGTTCATTACAAGTATACCAGTAGACCCGAGCATGGTATGGCCACCGGGGTTAAAATTTCGTTATTGCTTATGTCTATTGATTGCGGTGTTGTTAATAGCATTTCGTACCCAATTTAAATTAATTTATAATGAATATAAGCTTTGATACGCATTCCTGCGCTACAACTGAAGTAACCTTGATCAAAATCTGAAACAAAACGTTGTTTACTGGTGCTAATTCTTGTTTCTAATAACTGCGTGGCAGATTGTACACACATCAGTCATGTTGACAATTCGTGCACTCAATTCGTTTATAATAATGATGTAAATAGATTGAACATAGATTTCTGAGCGTGAAACAAATAAAAACATAGTATGATGATTTCCCACTCGTTTCACCATCGTCATTGATTGATTTTTAGATTTTATGGAGCAAGGTCAAATTTGGCCATGCTGCGCCAAACACAAGATTGACAACAAGTAGAAGACATACACACACTTTTAGGAAAATTCTACTAACAGAAGAGAGGAAAACACCCAAGGAGGAATCGAACCTCTTCTGAATGTCGACTACAATTGCATCTCATTCACTTGTTCAAAGGCGATTCGATAGATTTTGGCGTCTTTACCAATGTTTGCTTGCACTCTCTTTTCTCTACCGGACTTTTCTGGACCTTTAGAATTTTCATTGCCTTCCTCCATCAGACAGTTCAATTTGAATAGAGTGACGATCTTTTCCGTGAGGTTTCATTAGTATCATGCAACTTCCTAGATCAAAACAATCATATTTAATCTAAGAGGCAAAATTCATTAATACAGCCTGTAGAAGTTAATTTTCGATTGTTTATATCCGGTTTTTGCCATTCGCCAATATACAAATAATGTCGATTTCTGTGGTACTCATATCAGTGAAATATATAGTATTACCCACAGAAACATTGTCGCACGTGTACATTTTTGACGAATTCTCTGCGAAGTTCACGTATGAGGAACTGAAATATTGCTTCTTCCTCACTCGGACAGATAAACCTGTCACATATATAGCAAACCTGTTTAGAATCCACGAAGCCTTCACTGAAGAACGGTTTACGAACAAAATGGTTGTGGCCTCTTCATTTCATGAACCTGTCGACATGTGATTTTTGCATGTGAGGAAGTTTATAAAGATAAGTGTTTGCCAACAATCCCAAGACAATGGATGAACTGAAGGAACACATTCTGGTTGTTATACAGAACTTTGATGTCAGTGAGTTTGTAACTCGTGTCTCAAAATGAGCTGCGACGAGAACAGAGTTGCATTGATGTTAGTATTATTTCCAACTTCTGTAAAAGGTTTTTGGGATAGCGTACGTATTCAATCCTCTAAGTCTTTTGACGAGATTCCTAGTTCATGATCTGGTCCATTTTTCTAAAGACGAGATTTCTCGCAATCAGCGCATTTGTGATTTTTAGTGATACCGACTGCAAGATCTGGTTCGTTTTTTCTAAGGACGAGATACCTCATCTGTCACGATCAAACTTGATTTTGACGAGATACCGCGTGTAAAAAACCACAAGGAGGGATAAAAGTCATAATGTAACTGCATATTCAATTCATTGGTAAGGTTGTCAAGGAGGCTGAGGGCCACACAGTCTGGAAAAGATATTATAATTTACATGCTGGTAAGGAGATCGAAGTCCCCGTTGGTCTTTCCAATGTTAAAAGAATTACTGCAGTGTGCATTAATTGTTTTTTTTTTATTTTAAGAATCCACCCTCACATAAGATTACATTCTTAAACGCAGTTCTTTGAACTCTCCAAATGGTTTTGACGAGATATCTCTACCATCAAGAACTGTTCAATTTTGTTAATGACAAGATATCTCGTACATCAAGGTCTGACGTTTCGATAGTGGCAAAATATCACGTCGTTGAGACAAAACTGCCGTATTACTCCAAAGGGAATGAAATTCCAAGTAGGAAAAACAAATTGCCGCTTGCCCAGAACTGGTGACAGTTTGTCCATGGTTTTGCATCAGCGGCTGGCCATTATTGGGTAGTTTTCGACGCGGAGATAAACCACCAGGAGGGTTAAATCATCTTTCGCGTGATATTCCACATTCAATAACGAAAGCGAAACGGGCTCTTTTTTCGTAGCCCACTCCGATTAAATAGAAATATTTCAATCATTTCGTGTGCCGATAAAAATCACCAAGTATGCATTGGATGGGGAGAGACAGAAAATGGTATAAATAAACTAATGTGTTCTTGTTTAGTTATGTGGCTTCTTTTTAATAAATGTCTGCTTTTGAAGATGGGGTTATTAAACGGGAAATTAAATCTTCCATTAGAACATTACGTAAAACATGTTGCATCTTTCTAAAATCGAATCATTTATCGTGCATTTTTTTTAATTAAATGGAATTTGTTTCCTGTAGACAAAAACTCTATAATGGTGAGAAATATCAAACGAATTTTTGAAAAATAGAAATATGTTGCACTTAACCCTCTTGGTGGTTGTCTCGACGAGGTACCTCGTCTCATTAGCAAAACTAACCAGATGTTGATGGACCAGATATCTCATCATTAGCAGAAAACTGCCAAGATCTTGATCTCGCCATTATCAAAAATCGGCAATTTTTTTATTTCATTATATCTAGCCATTAGAGAAAGTTGGTCAGATCTTGATGGACAAGATATCTCGTAACCATTTGGAGGGTTAACAAAAATTATGTAGTCTCTCAAACATATGCTTTGTGATACTAAAACATGATTATTAAGATGGAGATATATTAGCAATCACATTTCATTCGTATATTATTATTTCACATTTTCGAAAATTATTAATATACTTCCAAACTCGACAGTCTATTTTCATAACTTTGAATTAATCATTTCCAATGGTGCTCTTAACTTTACGATGTTTCCAATAATATCATTTATAATTGATTGGTAAAATTATCTGGTTAAACGTGTGTATTTTAATAAACAGAAAGTACGTTAGAGCCACATACATTAACATATTATGTACTCAGATATAGTAGAAAATATTTGACGAAGCACGCATTTGAATATCCTTATTAAAGGAAGAACATCTGGAGAAGAAATTGGAGCAAATGTTTTACTGGTCGACTTATTTTCCCTTTAGTACGGAACTTAAAAACATGGTGATATATGGATCGTGATTTTCTATAGCGATATTGGTTAATTGCAAATTAAGTGGAATGACTTTATTTTCTTTCTGCAATCAACCATTAACCTGAACTTTCATGAACTTTCATTAATATTCTGAGTACTCTAGTACAACACTAGATCTTCCACCAGGAGGTTGTTTGTACCTAGACCGCATATACCGTTCCACGACCCCTTCGAACGTTATCGGATTTCGAACCTGAAACGCTTTAATATTCTTTTCGAACTCGCACGGCTCCCCTGTAATAGGATTTTTCTTCAGGTACTTCCTCAACTTTGGCATTGGTTTCGGTGTCGTGTCGAAGACACTCGAATTCGTCGTGTTGTTCCTCCTCGACTTGTACTTTGGTGGTGACATGGCGAAGAGCTTGTAGTGGGTGGTGTCCTTCACAGGTGTCAAAGGTCTTGGTGGTAACGTTTTGGGTGGCAGGAAAACGCTCGACTGCAGGTAGTTGTTGGTCTTCCTATTTGGGGTGGACAGGTCCGGTGGCAGGCGGAAAGCGTCAAAGACACCGCTCTCAGGGCCACCAGGTGGTTGTAGGTGGCGGAGGGTTCTTCCCAGGCCGTAGAGTTCAGCATCCAGAGATTTTCCCCGAGGTGAGACCTTCAGTTCAAGGGCTCTAATGTTGGTGTACCTGGAGATGTCCGAGACTGGCAGTGATTGAACTGACATTGCTTGTGAATGAGGATCCTTGAAAATTGAAGATCTGGACAATTTGATTTCTTTCAATGAAAGATATTGATTAGTAGTCAAGTAATCATTCTCGTAACGTGTAAATACAGCGCAGTGTTTTAAATTTTGAATGGTAAATATTTTATGTCGCACGTTTTGTTGATGTGTGGTGAAATCGTGCAACTGGAATAACCGATTAAGTTGTTAAAAGGTGAGGAAATTTACTATCACACATGATCTTTTCGTTTTTAAAATTTATTTGAATGTGTAAATGTCAGTCTTACATGTTTTGTAGTTTAATAAATCTAAAACAGATTCTTAAAAATTTTTCCATTTGAACAAATTTGTAGGGACTTGTGGGAGAGGTACTTGGAACAATGTACACAATCTCATCAAAACAATAAAGATACAATAGATACACATTTTGAGAGCGAGTTAGACAGGCAATTTCCGTGTTGCTACTAGTTATATTTTATAAGCAAACATACTCATTTAGTCTGAAACAAATGATCATTTTAAATAACGGCATCAACGACTCGGACAATTTTTTCCAGTTTATTGATTCCTTATTCTGGTAAGCAATCGTAAACCAACTCTGCAAAACCTAAGAAACTCTATGATAAGGAATTCCAGATTTATCACTTCCATTATCCAAGCAACGACTTTCTAATGAAATTGACAGAGCATGTGGAAGGCGTCGCTGTCGTAAGATCTCAGAAGGATAAGTAACGTAAATTTACGAACCTACTTGGTCCGATTAGCTATCAAAGCACAGACTTGTGTTTTCATTCATGATGGACAATCACTTTAACCCATCTATAATTTGTCCCACATTAGGATTTATACTTTTCCTACAACCCGTGGCAGATCTTCAAACCGAGAAGCTGAAACATATAGTATGAAGCTGCATATACTCGGTCTGTTTGATTCGATGGCATCGATCTGCTAATGAAATAGAGAGAGCATGTAGGCGGAGTCTCTGTCGTAAGATCTCCGAAGGGTAAATCACGTGGACTTATAAATCGATTTAGCCGATTGGCTATCGAAGCGCAGACTAGTGTTTTTGAACACGGTGGAAAATCTAACGAATCAATAATTTAGGCTTCATGCTTTATCCAACAACCACGTGACAGATATTCAAACCGAGCGACTGGAAGAAATAACATAAAGCTGTGCGTACATTCTCCGTATATTTCATTAGAACAGGGGTGTCAAACTGGCGGCCCGCGGATAGCATGTGGCCCACGATGCTCTGAAATAAAATGAAATCAGGACAATATGCTATGAAGAAAATAGCACTTTGTAGGAGATCGTGGCATTACCGTACACACAATTTCTCCATGTTAAAAATGTGTGAGCAACTATTTTCATCCATTAAATTAAATAAAACGGCCTGCAGATCAAGATTAACTGATAAACATCTATCTGCCATAATGAAGATTGTCTGTTCTCAGTTTTTGAATCCAGATATTGGAAAACTAGTAGGAGAAAAGCGCTGACAAGTTTCCGGTAAAAAAAATTAATTTTAGTTTCATAAATACATTAAATTAAATAAACGTTTAAATAAAAGCAATTATATAGCAATATTATAAATTATTACCCTAAATTCACTTAATTACATGTGTCTTAATTGTCCTATCCATATTCCTGAATTCTCATTTCAAAATATAATTTTAAGAAAATTTGTAAATGTGATGTGGCCCGCGTGAATCTTACCAGTTGCATTAAATGGCCCGTGTTTTGATTGAGTTTGACACCCCTGCATTAGAAGATCGATGTTAGACGGTTTATTTTCTTAAGTGAGAACCAACTTCTTCAAAAAGGCCTTCAAAGAAAGAAAGTTCGTATCATCTACAAAGTACTGAAATAACCACATGATTAATTGTATCCAAATGGGGCAATACTGGTGAATGCTAATGTTCTAACAGAAGCTGCAATCTGCCAACAGCAAAAGAACATTATACCCATGGATACATGCTTCATCTTCAGTGAGCAGAGTCAAAACGCTAAAGTATTAAATTCAATATAACCTCACAGTATTGGAAGAAGTAATGGAAAAGCGAAGGACAACTCCATTGGCCGAATTATTAATAATCGTTCATCATTATTAGAGTTTATTAGTGCTAACTCGCTATATTTATCCATGATTACTTAATACTTCCTTTATTAGTGTAGGCTCCATAGAAAATAATTAAACTTCGCCACAAAAGCGATTATGATGATTGATATGGGTTCATTAATGTTTCTATCTCACGATTAGAAACAAATACAGATGCAATCTTTATTTTTTATCATTCAATTTCCTTATGAATTCCGCCAGTTAATCTGTGTATCTTACCGCTAAAGATTATATTTGAAACCACGGCCTTTGAATAAATACGTATAATAAATAGTCCGTAAGTTACTGTTTATAAAATTCTTCGAATAGATGTGTGTCAAACCCTCATGATGTTAAATGAAAAATACATTGTTTCATTAGTGTGTTCAGAATACTTTCCTATATTGAACTCTTAGTTGCATTAATTTATTGAGACCAATTATAAGTTACGGACATAAAAAAATATCTAATTAAATATGAATTCTTGTCGAATACTTGAATTTTTGTTTTACTTTTTGAAATGTTTCAAACCGACACTAGCAATACCGGTAAAACAACTCAACGCTTATTGTTAGTCTCGACAAATTAACTCATTAGTAAAACTGGCCAAATCTTGATGGACGAATTATCTCGTTAAAAAAACCGACCATGTCTTTATCTCGTCTGCATAAAAAAAATCGGCGGTATCTTGGTGACGAGATATTTTGTTGTTATCAAAATTAGCCAAATCTTGATGAACGAGATATCTCGTCGAAGCCACTTGGAAGGTACCTAGGTATCTATCTATCTAGAATACATACAATATGAATTCTAGTCGAATACTTGAATTTTTGTTTTACTTTTTGAAATGTTTCAAACCGATACTAGCAATACCGGTAAAACAACTCAACCCTTATTGTTAGACTCGACAAAATAACTCATTAGTACAATAAAACTGGCCAAATCTTGATGGACGAATTATCTCGTTAAAAAACCGACCAGGTCTTTATCTCGTCTGCATAAAAAAATCGGCGGTATCTTGGTGACGAGATATTTTGTCATTATCAAAATTGGACAAATCTTGATGAACGAGATATCTCGTCGAAGCCACTTGGAGGGTATCTGGCCTCCGGGGAAGATAAATCTATCAAGAGGCTCGTACATACTAGTCTGAAGATCGGTTAAACGGATATGGTTCTTGGTATATGATCTGTCAGGTTGTTAAATCTATTTGGAGGGCCGTATCCGTCCTTGATAAATGCAGAGGGCCATAGATTGCCTGCGGAGAGGATAAATATATCCTCAAGTTCGTATATACAAGTCTGCGGATCTGTTAAACTGCTCTGGTCGTTAGTATATGATCTCAGGAGTGGTTAAATCTATTTGGAGGGCCGTATCTGTCCTTCAGAAATGCAGAGGGTCATAGATTGCCTGCGGAGAGGATAAACCTATCTTGAAGTTCGTATATACAAGTCTGTGGATCTGTTAAACTCCTCTGGTCGTTAGTATATGATCTCAGGAGTGGTTAAATCTATTTGGAGGGCCGTATCTGTCCTTCATAAATGCAGAGGGCCATAGATTGCCTGCGGAGAGGATAAACCTATCCTGAAGTTCGTATATACAAGTCTGTGAATCTGTTAAACTGCTCTGGTCGTTAGTATATGATCTTAGGGGTGGTTAAATCTATTTGGTGGGTCGCATATATTCTTCAGGATTGATAACTACAGAGGAGCATAGATTTCCTGCGGAGAGGATAAACCTTTCCTGAAGTTCGTATATACAAGTATGCGGGTCGGTTAAATTTATCCGGAGGTTCGTATATGATCTGTGGAACATTGTTAAACCTATCCAGAGGACCGTATCTAGACTGAGGTAAACCTATTTGCTACAACCCATGCATCATACGGTCTTTTAATTTTATGCGTACGTTTTCCATGGACGTTATCGGACCCTAACGAGAACAACAGCTACTTCCCAAACAACTAATAATTTTTCCGTGAATATGTGGGACCTCATCTATTAGAAATACCTACTTGATAAAAGTTATGTAATAAGCGTTTTCTTTCTTACAGTATATGATGGAAAACACCGACGTGGCCACTTGCATTACCAAAACCAGCGTGCCCATTTGCGGGTTAAGTAACTTAAATACACCGCAAAATACACCCTGCATTTGAGGGAATTGGGACCACAACCTCAAAGAGCACAGCCGTCACTCAGAGTAGGCTATTTGCCGTGTATGTCACGTATCCCTGTTCCACCCATTGGTATTGGGATCAGGAACGTGATTGTCTTAAATAGTCAGGGAAAACTGTCTAGTTAGTGTGTAGACATTTCCTTAGGGGCTCCTGCACACACAGAAGAGACGAAAGGCAGAAGAAAGCAGCTCCGACTTAATTCCTTTTTATCACAGACTGA
The DNA here is from genome assembly GCA_933210815.1 of Meta bourneti. Lineage (NCBI taxonomy): Eukaryota > Metazoa > Arthropoda > Arachnida > Araneae > Tetragnathidae > Meta > Meta bourneti. The sequence goes on along the minus strand of OW119932.1, from coordinate 68,090,469 downwards.
GCCGTTGCATTTTCTTTCGCTTTTGCCTCGTGATTTACTAATGCGACCGGGTGTTTTAAGGAGGGACTTAAATTTCGTGATTCACGCCCTGTCGGTTGTTAATGGAATTAGGCTTGTTTGGTCTTTGGCTTCCGCGATGGATTTTGTTGGGTCTTAATCCGGTACAAGTACTATTGAATCACTCGGATGTAAGGCAGGTTCCAACCACAACACGGATAATGAAAGCTAGAAGATTTATTTACAAACCAGGAAAATAAGGCAATATCGTAAATTACATGGTTGAATATCAAAAAGTGTAGAATTTAATTCCGTGAGGTACTTTTTTCCTTTTATCCTAAACGTCACCTTGGTTACCTGGCTCCATTAACTGGCTAAAGTTTATAGAGAGACTAGTGTTCATGTTTCAAGTATAGTGTGTTCTAAATCATGTATACGCTTCAGTGCAATCCCGTACTAGTGGAGAAGACAGTATCCCCAAGTTTGGTCTACAAAAGGTGCTAAAGTGGTGCTCCTTCTCATCGTTAATTTTTAGCATTAGTTTTCAAAGCTGTATCATCTTTATTATTCTGCACCTTTTTATTCTCTTAACCCTCCTGGTGGTTGTCTCGAGGAGGTATCTCGTCATCAACAAAGTTGAGAAGATATTGATGGACGAGATATCTCGATCTTGTTACAACTAAAAAATCGGCAATTTCTTGATTATGAGATATCTATTCATTAGTAGAATTGATCAGATCTATCAGATCTTGATGGAAGAGATATCTCGTACTTAAAGGGTTAAAATCCATCATTTCATTTTACATCATTATATTGTAACTATATTTTATTTTTTTAAATTATAACATGTTTTAATAATTTCTTCTTACTATTTATTCAAGTTTTATTTCGTTCTACATATGATGCATTTAAATGTTATTAATCTACTTTTATATTAGTTTTTTATTGTTTATTTGATATTTTTAAAGAATATTTGGATTTCCGTTTCTCACAGCCTGTCCCTTGTTGAACTTTGATTCATTAGACGCAATCCATCAACCAACCATCGTAGATGTATCGCTTGAATTCACATGATCGTTGATACGTTAACCTTTAAGTGGTTTCCACGAGATATCTCGTCCATCAAGACCTGACCAACTTCTCTAATGAAGCGATATCTCGTCATCAAGATATTGCCGATTGTTTGATGATGACAAGAATAAGATCTGATCAATTTTTTCTTCTGATGACGAGATATCTCGTTTTTCAAGATCTGGCCAGTTTTGCCGGTGACGAGATGCCTCGTCGAAACAATCATTAGAGGGTCAAAAGAACCTTTGAAAGTTCATGAGATGAACGAATTGATGGAACACCAATGCCTATAAAAAATCTCTACTTCACCTTTGAAATTAATAATTCTCTTTAAAATAACTTACACCTTAAATGCCACCATGCACAAAAGTCAATCCCGTAATATAAAGATTGCTGCAAGGAAAAAACAGAAACTGATCAAACTTCTCAACAAATGGAACACAATTAAAACACACACCCCTGCGGAGAGAACACTCCCATCCAATCGAATCGTCACCCCTTACCTCCCCTATAAAAAACGACCCCCAAAACAACACCGAAAAATTACAATAAATTTAAAAACCCGATAGCCTTTGGGAGACAACCTCTATTCGAGAGTTTTCCCAATAAAATCTCAAGTATCCGCATCCGAACCTTATTGAGCGAAACTCGAACGGGCTTGACCATAAAAAAAGTACACCACACAGCAAGCAAACAAAATGCTAAAAAACACATTCTGACAGATGATAAAAAAGAAAAATAATAATAATAACTCGCCAAGCCTCTGGAAATATGACGAAAAACAATAAAAATAAGCTCCAGCACACAAGTACCAATAAATAAATAAGCAGCGAGGAAGAGTAATAAAAGTGTTTCATTTGCCCGCGTATGCATTATTTGTGAATAAGTGAAAACGTGCGGAAAGGATAATGCGTTTTATTTAATACTGCGGAAAAGATAAGTGAGAATGACTTGGAGTGAAAGTTAAAACGCAGGGTAGGGAAAGTGTGCGTAGATAATATGGTTTTTCTTTTTTAGAGAAGGGTAATTGGTATTTTTATAGCGTCTCTCTTGATATTAATCCAGCAGTGGAATTTTTTCCGTTCCCCGGACATGTGAAAGAAAAGCGGTGTTTAGGTTTTTCAACAATTTCTACTTGTGCATAGATAAGCTCTTGTTGGGATAATTACTAGACATTTTCTCCACACAATCTTGATGTTTTAGTTATAAAGTATTCAAAAGAATGCTAATTTTTGGAACAAGTAGTTGTATTTGAATTACTTATTTAAGAAACCCTATATGTCCACAGAACGTTTGGGAAATCAAGAAAAACTGATCCTACAGAAGCCAAAAACGAAAAAGAAAATCATTTCCATTAAAATATATTTATTCGATATAATATTTGTGTCCAATTAACACTTCAAGTGGTTTCGAAGAGATATCTTGTAGATCAAGATCTGGCCAATGACAAGATATCTCGTCATAAAGATATTGCCGAATTTTTAAGTAGGTCGATTTCAAGATCATGCCAGTTTTCTTTTATTGACAAGAGACGATTAGGTCTTGATGGACGATATATCTCGTCCATCAGAATCTAGTCAGTTTTGCTAATGAAGACATAGCTCGTCGAGGCAACCAGCAAGAGAATTTAGGTCTCAGGTGACGAATAATTTAATTATTATGAATTTCAAAAGTCATGAATAAAGTATGGTATGAAGAATGGTACTGTAGTGGATATGCACCTCGACTCCCGACTGCGGATTAGAAATAGGGCTCGCGTTCTAAATGAATTAAAAAATAATAGTTGTATAAAAGATATTTTTCTCTGCGCTAGTAGTTTGCTATGCATTGTGTGTATTTAATATGCTGTCAATAGAAATAAATATAAGTGAAATCTTCCTGAAATGAAATCTCGTGTCAGAGGAATTTGTAGCATCTCGCTTCATCTATTTAATCCCAACAGTATAAATGACAAAAGAAAAATTATTCTTCAGGGAAATTCTCTGACATCTCTCTATCATAAGTTGGTGAATCTCATTGTATAATTCTCATATGTTATCTTTGTCTGTGATATAGTACACCTTGGTTATGTCTTTAATTTTTATCTTTAGGGAATTCTCTTCCTGGGGATTTTCCCACATGGTATTTTGTCTCATTTCAAGATATCTTATAATGTTCTAGCTGAATTTACCCGGTGTTGCTCGGGTTTAATTATTTAAACGTCGATTGAAAGTGGTAAAAAAATAACTTTTTTCATAGAAAATGCATATAGAGAAAAAATGAGCGAGTGCAAAGTACACTGCTGGCCACCCAAATTGCAACACCAAGAAAGACAAGAGATATCACAACAAAATTTATTTTGTAGATAAAATGTTGACAAAGTATCAAATGATTAAATTTATAGACTTCTGTGAAGTGTGGTTCCTGCCAAAATCAGTAGCCAGAGTAGCCGCCATTGTTGGAGATCACCGCTGCCACACGCCTCGGCATTGATTCAAAGAGACTTTGGATGTGTTCTTGGGGTACAGCAGACCAAGCAGCTTCCACACGTTGCCAAAGTTGATCTGGTGTGGCAGCTGGGGATGTATTCTGGGTCAATCGTTGAGCAACCATGGACCACATGTTTTCTATCGGCGAAAGATCCGGAGAGCGAGCTGGCCAGGGAAGCAATTCAATCTGGCGATTGGCGAAGAACCCTTGGACAATGCGTGCCACGTGTGGTCGCGCATTATCCTGTTGAAATATGGCTGTGGGCAAGCCCTGAAGGTAAGGAAGGACAACTGGCTCCACCACCTCGGAGATGTAGCGCTGGCTGTTTAAAGTACCGGCAATGCGTACTAGAGGAGTGCGAGAGTGATATCCAATACCACCCCATACCATAATACCCGGTGCAGGACCAGTGTGGTGGTGCATAACGCAGCTGTTCAGCATCCTCTCTCCACGGTGTCTCCAGACTCGAATCCGACCATCGTGGTGTTGCAGACAGAAGCGTGACTCGTCAGTAAAGACAATTTCATTCCATTCTGCCGTCCACATCCTTCTTTCATCGCACCATTGGCGGCGGAAACGTCTGTGGTTCTGCGTCAAGGGTAGACGAAGCAATGGACGTCTTGCGGACAGACCACTCTGCTGTAAACGGCGTCGAATGGTACGCGCAGACACTGGATGATGCGGTACAGACTGAATGTGCTGTGCTATGATTCGTGATGTGGCTGAGCGATCCGTCACTGCCATACGCACAATATGCCTGTCATCACGTGAAGTGGTGCACTGAGGTGGATGCGATCGAAAACGTCGGTCCGTCGTAACCCTCCTGTATCCAACGATCACATATCCGCATTACAGTTGTTTGGTTTCGTCCAACACGACTACCGATTTCCCTGAAAGATAATCCACAATCTCGGTAGGCCACTATCCTTCCTCTGTCGAACTCGGATACTTGATCAAAAGATGATCGCTGTTTTCTACGAGGCATAATTGATCGGTTTTTTTTGAAAAAACCACAAGAAAAACACAATTGCCGTACTTGAAATCGTCGAAATCTCCAAGCCTTAAATAGCGCTTTGAAGTGGCGCCACAGGCGCGCGTGATGTGCGTCTGCGCTGAAATTCTAATCATTTGCATATCTCACCTCCGCTAATGCATGTTGTAAATTTCATATTATTTGCATGCTTCTTTCAGGGTGTTGCATTTACGGTGGCCAGCAGTGTAATTTTTAAAACAGATTTTTATAGCTTCTACAATTTACTTTAGATCCATTTCACATACTATAGGTAAGACAAACCTACAAAAACTGATACTGAGATGAGAGTATATATAGAGAATAGACAGATGCCAACTCTGATTTATATGTATGGATGGATCACCGCGTTTTCAAATCAATAATATAATTTTTCCTCTGCTGTTATATCTCCCACTTACCCATTCTTAGTAGAGCACTTAACCAACCAAGTGGTTTCGATACCTAATTTATCAAGATCTGAAAAATGTTGAGAATGCCGATATATCTCATTAAGATATTACTGGATTTTGATTATGACGAGATCAAGATCTGGTTAGTTTTCTTCTAATGACGATATATCTTCAAAATCTGGTCACTTTTGCTACAGACACCTGTTCGAGACAACCACCAAGAGGGTTAACAAAGTGACATATTCTTCGATAGAGGAGATGTGATAAATTTCGTTCGTGTTTCTGTTCAAATTTTAGGAGTTACAAAGCCTCTCCCAGATGCGTTGCTTGGTTGACTAGGTTTTATGGTTCACGAGCCATATTGATTGACAAACACGAGATACACGATGCCAAGCAATGGAAAGAGACAAAAATAAACTTTTACTGATGCATAAGAGATAAATACAACCAGGTCAAATCACAGGAATACCTATGGGTAGGTAGCATATGAGGTGATTTTATTTGATTTGGTTTTACACCCCACTGTTATATCTATCTATAAGAGGAGTAAGTATATTGGGACCTACTGTTTAACATTTGAGGGGTCAACTGCAAAATTTCACCTTGTCACCTGCAGTTTTCCCAATATGACTGGGTTCTAAATTGTCTTGACCCTCTCGACCAATGGAGTATTTCCATAGATTCTTTTTAACCATAGATGTGGTTATTTAGTCATTATGGGTGTTATGGGTAGGTAGCTAGGTGAATTAGCGTCGCACTAGAACAAAACAATGGAATACTGCCGACAGTTCAACACCTGAGGTCAACGCCTGAGCTCTCACCCCACTCTCCAAACTCTCTTACCACACCAACGTGAGGGCATTTGAGCCCAGGACAGATTTAACGAACAGTTTCCTCTGCCCCGATGGTCTTTGGTTGGTTCGAGTTTTGAACTCTCAACTCTCTGGTTGCTAATCTGCTACTCTTTCAATCGGGCTACCGCGGACCAGTTCAGGTGTTGACCTCGTCATCCGACCGTGGTTCAAATTTACGAGGTGTTGTCCTCGGTCTTTCTCTTCGGGATTGATTCGGACCTTCGTCAAAAGTCATTTGTGTATCTCTGGAGCAACACAACGGGCTATTAGAGACAGTATGGGATCAATCCCGAAGGAAAAGATCCAAGGTTAGATGAAGAGGTCAACACCTGAGATGGTACCCAATCTCCAAGTTTTAAACCTCGTCAAAGTGAGTACATTTAAGGCCACGACAGATTATCTAGCCCCCACATACCCAAATGTCTGGTTGGATCAAGTCTCGACCTTGCAACCCTCCTTTTGCTGATCTGTGACTCTACCAACTGGGCTACCATGGCCCTCGCATCGTTCTGCAGAAAATTTGTACAGATGCAAACCATTGTCGCTGTAGAAATTGGAGTAAACCAAATGTACGGAATATAGCAAGATATATGTGGCCCGTCATATAACATGTCACAGGTCCATTAGAGTAACTACTACTTCAAAGAATGGCTCAAAGTCAGATCATCGCTACCATTTTAAACTATCGGAATGGAAAAATAAAAAGCTTTGCTCATATCTCTTACTTTACTGATGCATTAGAAGAGAAGCCCTGTGGCAAATCGGGAAATTTGTAGTCAGCTTAGAAGTTTAGAAATGGTTGTTGCAGTTTCGAAAACGCAACTCTTTTTCAGATATTTATGTTGAAGTATCGAATACACATTTTTCGCTGCTTCACTGTAACGCTTTTTCAAAATATTTCTTCCTGGATGTTATAAAGCGAGAAATACGGCATATTTGTTATTTAAGTCTGGCAATTACCTGTATGAAAACAAAATGCAAACACCTCAGTATGGAGTAAGCTACATTCGTATTTCTACCATTGCTATTTTCTAATTATTGTATTTTATATGAAAGAGAGTAATTAAATTGGCACATTCACACCATTCACACAAAGAGCTTGTGAAAAATAATAAAATAGCTTGTAAAAGAAGACGTAATAATGATGCAAAATGAGGAATTTGATTTTCTTATTAAGTAAAGATAACCTGATTGATATATCACAATAATACTGTCTTAATAGTAATCTAATAGAGTATACGGAAAAACTAATATTTTTTGTCATTGCACCAATTTATTGTTTCCCAAATAGAGTTTTTTTATATGAATGCGTCTTTCAAATCGAAACAGCACTGGGGCATGAATGAAAACTCTAGCCTTACAAAAACGTTACAGCTGTTTTGTTTTATGATTTACGAACTAGAAGAAACATCCAGGAAATAAATATAGTGTCTTGTAGACAAAGATGTCCATACAAGATACTCGGACAGAGGGTGCACACGCACTGAACAATATGTCAGAAGAGGACATGCATTATGTCGAAACGGTGATGAGCTATCTTTGGGACAGTGTAACTTTGTATTGCGTAGAGTGAAGATTGAGCAAGTGGTGTCATTCTAAAGCTACCGAACTAAGCTACAATTAATATTGGGCAACAGAAATTACTATCAATCTACAGTGTAATCGTTCAAACTGTAAATTATTTGTTGGAAATTCGCAACAAGCAATCGTTCAAACATTCTGTCTGCTTCATTCTTTCGACAATCCAACATCAAGCCCGAGTATTGACCTCAAAACGGTTTGTGAACTCAACGCAACCTTCTATTTTTTTACTCTCCGTTAAAGTGGAATTTTCGCATTCGATGGTTTACATGGTAGCAACGACATGTGAATCTCAATCTCATGCAACACCAGCAGGTCACAAGGCGAATGACTGAGACTCATTTTATTAGAGTGCTTGTGAAAGCAAAACTAAAGTAAGATGTCATTTTAGGTTGGTCGTTACCTATTATTTTTCTTCGTGTATCTTGAACTAAAACGCACCCTAGATATTAGTTATTTAATATTTTTGCATGATCCTTTTCCGAATCCTTTGCATACAAATAATTGTTTCAATTTGATCAATGGTGAGAGCTACAATGTGCTCCGAACAGGTCAGCTTTGACCTTCGGAGCACCATGAGATTTCGGAGTAGCGTAGAATTGATCTCCCCCACAACGCACATGATGACTAAATAATCGCATCAATTGGTTGAAAGAATCCTAGAAAAGAATTAGTTGGTTAAATTCAAAACTGGTTGGAAGTAATGTAGACAAGGTTACATGTTGCAAAACGGAATGATGTGTGGGAACCCCCTCAGAGGATTAATAACAATCACCCTCTACTTCAAAACAGGTCTAATTTCCAAGGAGCTATAACCAAATAGTATTGGCCTTTGTCATTTTCCATCCTATTGGTATATCTTTGGGTCAAAAACCACCCTGTAGTGACTAGCATTTGATGCAAAAACCTGTCCAAGTTGTCACCAGTTCCTACAATCTGTTTTTACCTCTTGTATCTTCATTTGATTTTAACTCTTGGTTCATCATTCGCTAAAACAAACAAATCCTGGTAGAGGAGATAATTTGTCGTTAGTAATACTGATCAGATCTTGGACGAGACATATCGTCGAAATCAGTTGGAGAGTTAGCTGTCCTGGTGGCTTATCTTCTCTGCCCTGTGTAGATATCTCGTCATCATCAAAACATCAGATCTCTATGAACGAGATATCTCGTCGAAATCACTTGGAAGATTAAAATATGTTTAGGCAAGTTCAGAAGAATACATCAATAGGTGTTCACTTCTTCATACAAGAAACAACTCACTTCTACCTCCGAAGTGCATTTGCTGATACCACTCAAGCCCGTTACTATTGAAAAATGCAGCGTCCATCATGTCTTGAAAGAAACACAGCACAAACACAATCAAATCGGAAGAGAAAGCCATGAAAAAGGATTGCATTACTCTCAAATGCAGTGGCAGAATTCCAGCCTTTCTTCAAAAGGATCCGATCGAGTCCATCGAAAAAAACCTTTTCGGCTGATCGCTTTATGCAAACACCGGATCCGCTTCAATCATAATTCAGGTTTCTGACTGTTTACTCGTATTTTTGCAACGGTACAGACTCTCGAAAAAGCATGTATGCCACCGTTACGAAATTCCAGACGTGAAAAGGAGATGGAGGAACACATTTCGAAAAAATTCCCCAGGGTGACTCCCCTGTAAAAGCACTTTCCGTTCGAGGCATTAAATTTACATGAACTTCCCATTCTGCCGTGTGATTTGAAGTTCTGTATGATTGTATAAAGAAAGGTCAGCAGAGTGGTGGGTAAATGCATTGAGTGGTTGTTTCAAGAATGCAGATGTTTGGTGTGGATGGAAACCTTTTGGCTTTTGCATTTTTAAAGGCGAAACTCTCATACTGATATACATAAAACAAAGCAGATTTTAATGATATTTTAGCATCGTGGCACTTTTCAGTTGTAAACATATGCTTACTTATGCCATTTATTTAGTGCATATGGTACTATTATATCAAGGGCTTAACTTTGGAAATGGTGGGAAATATGATCACGTACTTCTCTTCAGGTTTGTTTTTGACGTTATATGGCCATTTTTTGCCATACGAGGGCTAGATAGACCACTTCCGCTGTGGAGTCTAGCAGATGTTGAATTCGATAAATCCTACCATAGATAAATGCATAATTTCAGTAATATAACGTAACAGTATATAAATAGCACTGGCGTACTACCTATTAACGACTTACTATTAATTATGCAAATGTATCGACTCTTCAAAAAGAATGCATGCTGTACGAAATTCCAGGCATAAAAGGGAAAATGTTTCAAAAAACAATTTCTAGGGGGACTTCCCCTGTAAAAGTACTTTCCTTTCGAGGCATTAAATTTACATGAACTTCCCATTCTGCCGTGTGATTGTATAAAGAAGGGTCAAAAGGTGGTGGGTAAATTAATTGAGTGCTTGTTCTGTTTCAAGAATACAGATATGTTTTGTTGTGGATGGAAACTTTCTGGCTTTGCATTTTTAAAAGTGCTTTTGTACTGGTAACATAAAACAAAGCAGATTTTATAGCCACGACACTTTCCAGCTGTAAATGTACACCCGTTGATGTCATTTATTTAGTGCATAAGGTACAATTATATCAAGTAGTTTCGACGAGATATCTCGACGAGTTTCGAGAAGTGAACACCTATTGATGTATTCTTCTGAACTTGCCTAAACATATTTTAATCATCCAATCTGACCGATTTCCCTAATGTCAAAATATCTCGTTATCAAGATACTGCCGATCTTTTAATGATGACGAGATTAATATCGTATCAGTTTTATTCTAATGTCGAGATATCTTGTCCATCGAGATCTGATCAGTTTTGCTAATCACAAGACACGTCGTTGAGACAAAACCCCCAGGAAGGTTGACTTCGGAGGTTGTGGAAAGTATGAAACAGTAATTGCCTTCAGGTTTGTTTTTGACGTTATATAATCGTTTTTTGCCACGCTATGGCTAAATAGACCACTTCAGCTTAGGAGTTTACCGGATTCTGAATTCGATAGATATTATATCGCTCGATATTTGAAAAATGTGTAATTTCCATTTATATATAACATAAAAGAAGAGGCAAAAACATTTCCAAAAACAATTCCTAGGGGGACATCCCCTATAAAAGCACTTTCCTTTTGAGGCATTAAATTTACATGAACTTCCCATTCTGCCGTGTGAGTTGAAGTTCTATATGATTGAATTTAGATGAGTCACGAATAGTTGATGAGAGACAATGAGTGGTTGCCTGAAGCCAGAGATGTTTACTATGAATGGAAGCTTATTGGCAATGGTAATTTTACAAACGGAACATTTGCACTGGTAGCTTGGAATAAAGCGTAATTTTAATGAAATTGGTAGCATCGGGATGCTTCACATGTAAATGGATGCCAGCTTATGCCACTATTTAGTGAGATAATTACAGATAATTACTTATATATGTGTTAAATATATAATTTGAAGCTATTTTGAACACTAAGTTGGGCTGGTAGTACTCGGGTGGGGTGGCTACACACCCCATGGATCTCAAATGTATCCGTACCAAATTCTTTTAATGACAAAAACTTCTTTTATACGTAAATGGTTTTACGAATGGCCCTATGATAACAAAATGATTTGAATCCCTTGACTTTGCTAGAGAGTCCCTTTATCCATGTGAACATCGCGGGATTTCCGCCGAAGAAAAGACGTTTAAAATACAAGTGAGTAATAAAATCACATGTATAAGAGTCCAAGGATTTTCCTTTACTCATCACCATGAAAAATTAAAGTATTATGTGATTAAACCTCTGAGGGGCACACACGCATAATTAAACCTCATAACCAGCAGACTTCCCTGCATGACTTCTACACACCTTAGATTTTCTTGACCGCTGTAAACTTTTCAAAGGATTCTATTCAACAAAATAAACCAATAAAAAGTTTCAAAATCATTCTTTTCCAAGGAATGGAGTAATAGAATCCTTCCCAAGGATTATATTCCAAGGAAAAGAGCAACAGAATTTTTCCAAAGGATTCTATTCTAGATAATTGGCCAATAGAATCTTTCCAAAGGATTCTATTCTAGATAATTGGCCAATAGAATCTTTCCAAAGGATTCCATTCTACAGAAAAGAGCAATAGATTGTTTCAAAGAACTATATTCTAAGGAAAGGACTCATGTAATCGTTACAAAGGATTCCGTCCTAAGGTTAAAACCAATACAAATTTTCTACAAGTTGGAAGAATGAATTCATAGATTCTTTCAACCTATAGATTTGGTTATTTAGTCATTCAGTGTGTTGTGAGGGAAAAGAAATACTACACTACTCGGAAATAACACTACGCTCAAAAGGTCAAGTTACCTTGATGTGTATCAGCAGAAACTCTTAACTTGGGCAATATTAACAACTGTTATGAAAGTGATTTAAAACTGCAAAGTTCCTAATTCAGGCAGCGACGCATGCCGTTGAAAATCGGAGCGGGGAATGAATTCTTACGCCACAAAAACGACGTTATCGAATGATATAAACAGCGCCCTCTACCACCAAAACGTGGCGTTTCCTGACACACATTATTTTTAAATAAATGTTTATTTTGGGCACCTCTACCTTCCTTTACAATTTGACCAGATATGTTTGAAACATCCTGCGTATAGGTGAGTTAAGAACATAAATATAGTTTCAATTATAGCGCTTATGGAAGTGTCCTCACCTGTGCTCTCTGGGTTAATTCATACGATCTATTTGAAATATAACGTTAAAAATAACCTAGGAAAGGATCTAATTGGCTTTTTTCTTGAAGAATGGGGATCCTTGTATAGTAGGGAAGATTAAGTCAGTTTTCAAAAATAGTGAGTGAGCGATCGTAGATGTCATACGGCCGAAAACCGAACGATCAATGAGTATAATTTTTTTCAATCAAACTCGCATTAAAAAAATTGATCAGAGCTTGTTGGACGTGGTATCATGTCGTACCACTTGAAGGGTTAAATTGTAGCTTCTATACAAAATCGATCAATAATCAATAATCGATTGATAATAATCGATTATCTATTAGAATCGGTAATCTATAGTTATTATTTCCGATCAATAATAACTTATTTTTCGGAAAGGGAAACTGGATAAAACGATGTTCGTTTAAAATTTTGATCGTTCAGCAGTACTAAATATCGAGAACTAAATGCACCACTTTTATGATCCTCTCGAGAACTTCCGCAAACTTCCCAATAATTGCCAATTGCCAAATTTATTTCAATTCCCAGATAGGCATCTACATGGCTCCGATTTCGAATAACCCAACCAATGAATCTCCCTCAATTCTTCAACTCTATCACATCGATATATCAGCAACCAATTTCAATCTTATTACAGCCAATTTTATATTTACGAGATAAGGAAAAACCTCCTTTCTGCGCACAGACGTCGAAGATACTAAAAAATAAGTTTCCTTGGAAAGATGAAATGCCCACTCGATTGGACAACGTAATTTCCCTCACTTTTGTGGGAAATATGGGTGTCTGAGGCGGGGACGGAATATAATGGGGGTCGAAATCGCTTTTTCTGCCTTCTCAGCGATCGATATTGTTTGTGGAACACTGGGATGGGGTGGGGGAATGGGTAAAAGACCCCAAGAAAAGTTTCTTTGGGTGAATCGAATTCCATCGGCGTCTCAGTGATTGTTGAGGTGGATCAATTTCAGAAGGACGGTCTTCTTTTGGCTCCACTACATCTCCTCCCCCTGCTATATTTCTCGAGTTTCGAACTAGGAAGGGAATTTCTTCCGAAGTACCTGTTAAGCACATTTTCCGGTTTTACTGAATAAGCTGGATTTGGGGAATATAAAGTGAATTGTTTAAACTTTTTGTTTGTTTTCAGATCGGCAAGGATGTAAGTTCCAGTACTGATTCAATATGTGACAGACGATTGTTCCGATTATGTAGGTAAACAGTTGAAAGTTCAGGGATCAATAACGAAGGAAAACATCCGAGGACAACACCTCATAATTTTGAACCATGGTTCGGATGATGAGGTCAAACCTGAGCTTCAACTCCACTCTCCAAACTTCCACAATAAATCAAACTGTAGGTAGCTGAATTTGCGTCGTATTGAAGCAACGCAGTGAGCTATTAGAGATAGTCCGTGATCAATCTCGAAGGGAAAGAACTGAGGATAACACCTCGTAATTTTGAACCAATGCCAGATGGCGATGCCAAAACCTGAAGCTTCCACCCCTCCTTCCAAACTACCACACCAATAAATTCATTTAGGTAGGTAGTTGAACTTACGTCAAATTGGAGCAACACTGATGGCTACTGGAGACGGTCCGCGATAAATTCCGAAGAGAAATGTCCGAGGACAACACCTCGTAATTTGAAATCACAGTCAGATGGTCAGGTCGACATCAACGTTGGCAACTCACTCTTCAAATTTCTCCACCCAACGTGAGAATACTTCAAGCCATGACATATTTAACGTGCACTATTCCTCAAGTGACGGTCTTTAACTGGATCGAGTTTCGAACTCGTAACCCTCTGGTTGCTAATCCCCTACCCCTCCACCCTGGCTACCGACCCCGTAAGTTTGGATTTATTATTTATGGCGTAAGATTCAGCAATGGACAAGTTCTGCCGATGGTTTTTCTATCGTACATGGTTACGTTAGGTGCTTTCTGACCATGTACATTCAGAATCTTTTAAACTGATACCCAACAATGTTCCAAAGCCTGATCCAGTGGCCCTTAGGCTCACGTCATCTTTAGGTGTGAACTGGCTTCATGTGGACCCGAGATATTCTTGTGATCTTTTATTTCCCCATGAGGTTTACTGTCTTTGGTAAACACGGGGATCGCTCTCCTGGGATACCTAAGCAATCCTTATTCCTTCATCCTACTACTATATCCTCCACTCCCTCTTTCTTCCCTTTAATAACATTTTTCACATTGTCTTGTGTTTGGTGCAACTAACTTGACCGAAAGTATGGCATTTGAGTCATAAAACCCATAACCAACCAAACTGTTGCAGTGTTATTTTTAGTGCGTTTGTATGTTTACGAATATTATGTATTGTACTGTTACGGATATCATGTGATTGTATGCTTGTGTGGGTATTTGGATACGTCAAGTATGTTTAATGTTAGGCACTGAGATATTGGAGAAAAGCTGTTACAGTGAAATCTTTTATACAACCCACGTCCAGCGGGACGTTAACCCTCCTGATGGTTATCTTGATGGAGTATCTCGTCAACAACAAAATCATTAGCAATAATAATGGACGAGATATTTCGTCTTTAGAAGAAAACTGACCACATCTTTCTCTCGTCATTATAAAAAAATCGGCAGTATTTTGATGAGGAAATATCTCGTCATTGGTAAAATTTGTCAGATCTTGATGGATATCTCGTAGAAACCACTTGGAGATGTTAATTAACTATCTAAGCTTTAAAAGAAATTAATCATGAATACCTCTAGTGCGACATTAATTCAACAACCAACCGCAAAACAGACTTTCTAAAGTTAGTTTTGGATAGTAAAATCCATGTCTGAAATCTCTAGACCACAGCTGAATACTATAAATTTAGCGAAATAATTCATTTCAATTTGATCTTAGATGCAACAGCCACTGATTTTTTCAAGTTTCCTTAGCATAAAATCGAAACTAAATACTGACTGTACATGGTATTTTGAACGATACAACGACAAACGCCATTTATCCGTTTTGTTTTGCTCAAAGAAGTCGTAGGACAATACTTCGGTCCTTGAGTCACCTCATAAATCAATGTTCTTATTGTTCGCACACAGATTCCTTTTAGATGGGAATTCAAACTCATTCCAGGAAACAATGTCTTGTATTGATTCATTCATCCTCCAGAGCATTGTTACTTGTGACGGTATTTACTAATAGCGCGATCACTTTAGCTGTCATTGTAAATGGTAAAATGTATAATTCTGTCACAGGACGCACTTAGTAAATGAGAGAAGATTGATTTCCGATACGTTGGCTGGGATTGTTCGATAGAATGTTTCCTAAATAGTTGGGAATCTTTGTTGTATCGGTTAAGAAAATTCTTCTTTAGAGTGCGTGTTGATGCTTTTTAATCATCGATCTGTGTTGGATTGATTGGGAACACCACGCCCACGAGACGATTGTCTTCAAACACAAATAATTTAATTGGGCCCCCATGTGCGACACAATGACCATAATTCAGTAAATGCAAAGATGAATTAAAAATAAGAGGAATTTAATATAAGCTAAATATGGATTACGTACAAAATTAGATCAATTGTTAGGGTTTTGGGTCGTCTTATACCCGAACAATTAAAGTTCGTATTTTAGCAGCCGTCTGCAGCAACGTCATTCTTCCTCATCCGCCAGTCGTCGTCTCTGTCCTGCTGATTTTTAGAAGAAAACACTGTTATTGCTGGTTGCGCCATGCGTGGATATTTTGGGCACACATGGCGTCTATACGTCTAGACATCTCCATTCAATGGGCGACAAGGGATTTCCGGTATCCCACATTTATATGAGAGACAGTTTGAAGAAAAGTTTCATCTACACTTCTATGTTTGTAAAAAGGCAGTACATTCTTCGACCTCTCATGGCCAATTAGGTAGGAGCAGGTAGCCTACAAGGAGAGCTCTAGTCTCTATCTATGTGGACATTCACCAGTATGGTAGGTGTCCTTGAGAAAGATGGCCCCGGTTACTAAACCCTCCTGTTGGTGTCTCGACGAGGTTTAAGGACAGGACAAGGGTATCATTAGCGAAACTGACCAGATCTTGATGAACGAGATATCTTGGCGTTAAAAGAAAATTAGCCAGATCTTGATCTCGTCATCATAAAAAATCGGCAATATCTTGATATCTCGCCATCAGCAAAATTGATCAGTATAATAATGGTCTACTCAATATTGGTCTAATCGTGATTCCCAACCTTTTCATACTTGAGAACCACGTGAGAATTTTGTAGGGTCATGGCGTACCACTGGTTATGTTATAAATTTTTGAGGGGGTCAAATAAATTCTATACATAAAACATAATACATACTCTATAAATAAAACAAAATACAGAAAATAAATCCATAAAACAAGAAAAAGCGTTGTTATTAACAAATGGCAAATAAAATTTCCCAACATTAAGATGTCTTTATCAGGAGGCTTAATGAGAAACTGCTGTTTATGCCTATTTCTTATTAGAGCTTCTATGTCAGGTTCAATAGTACTTATCTTTAATCTTATGTCGTTTTCCACGCATAGTCTATTCCTGTACTTGTTTTCCACATTCACTAGCTCTGAAAGCCCACGTTCGCATAAATACGTTGTTACAAATGGAGTTAAAAATTTTAGTGCCCGACTAAAAAGAGCAGGATACTCATTTCTTGTAGATACCCAAAAGGAAACAAGACTTTTCTCCTTGAAAGTCTTTCATTGAACTGTCACTGATTAGTTCTATGAAATATTCATTAAGTTTTAACTCAGTACGTTTGGTTTGTATTATTATTGAACCCTTCTGCGTACCACCCCAAATGCTCTCGCGTACCACCAGTTGGGAACCACTGGTCTAATCTATTGGAATCCTTCTAGCATTGGGACGCGGTAGGCAAGTTGAAACAGCAATGGATTAGTAATGGAAAGGTTGCGAGTTCGAAACTCGGTCCAGTCAAAGACCGTCGTGTACACGGAGGCTGGTGTGCGTTAGATCTGTCGTGGCCTCCAATGTCCTTACGTTGGGGTGTTGTGGAAGTTTTGAGAGTGGGGTGCCAGCTCAGATATTGTTCTCGTCGTCTGACCGTGATTCAAAATTACGAGGCACTCTCCTTAGATCTTTCCCTTCGGTATTGATCCCTAACCGTCGCCAATAGCGCGATGTATTTCTCAAGTGCGACTTTAATTAATTAACATCTATATTTATAGCAGAATAGTTGATACAAACATGTGTTGTGTAAACATAGGGATCAGCTAAATCTACACTTTTTGTCACATCTTTCCCGTATTGCACCACTAGCACAATATCCACAACCCACCAGAAGGCGACAAAACGAAAGAAACCAAAAACCGCTGATGCCTACGATTCCGCAACTTGGATTCTCGACTTTCCCAATAACTTCAATAGCGGTTTCACCTCCACAGCGCCTCTCACACTTCACACTTCTGCATTCTTTTTCAATCCTCTTCTTTCTATGACCTCAGGAATAGGAGTTTGCAGAAGGAGGTATAAAAAATAAGCACCGGGGCCTTTGGAAGCAAGAAAGAGGCCGAGAGATAAGATCCTCGTGGAGAATCAGCAAAATGCAAAATGGTTCGCAGGCTTCTTTCAGTGTAGCCTTCCTGGTGGAAGATTGGATTTGTGTCGCGATCAGATTTGATATAGAAATCCTGTACTGTTGCGTGGATATTCAATAGACATCACATTCAATCCTTTGTGTAGTTTTATTTTCTGAGAATGTCTTAGATTTCGAGATTGGGAGGCACACACAACTTTTACCTCGGGAAAGAAAATTGTTTCCGTAAGAGTGACATATTTCGTTTTGTAATGTTGGTTTCCAGTGCATTTTGTACGTTACTGGTGAGTGTTGGTGGTGGTAAGTGTGTTTGGTAAAATTGGTTGATTGTTTTGGGGTTTTATGGCACAAAAGTTATTCTGACCAAGCTGCGCCAAACACAAGACAGACGACTACAAACGAAAAATATAAGCATTCAGTGCATTTTGTACGTTACTGGTGAGTCTTGGTGGTTGTAAGATTGGTTGTTTTGGGGTTTTATGGCGTAAGGACCATAATTGGCCAAGCTCAGCCAAACACAAGACAAACTTCGAGCGAAAAATGTGGTGTAAGGGATAAAAGAGTTATTGAGGAATAGAATAATGGAATGAAAGCAGAAAAAGATCGTCTGGGTATCCGTGGATCGCGACACCCGAGACAGTAAATCCCATTGGAGATACACTAGAGACAGTAAATCCCATTGGAAAAGGAAGATCACCAAGTACCTCAGGGCCGCGTGAAACCTGTACACATCTGAAGATGTGCCCCTGAAGGCATTGGAAGGTAAAGATGACGGAATTTCATTTTGCATGTTGCTGGAAAAGGTTGTTGGTGGATATAAATATGCGCTGGCTAGTAAGTAGTGACAAGATGTGTACGCACCGCATTCTGTACATTTTTCGCGTTGTGGTAATGGATTAAAATATTTTATGGTGTTAAGGTCATATTTGGCCTAACTTCGGGGAACAAAGTCAGATAGAAGACATCCACACAAAGGAAAGCTCCACTGCACAGAATATAGAAATACACCCGGGGAGGAATCTAATCTGCACCCCCAACAAGTTCAGGTTGCTAGCGCAGTGAGCAAACCCACTCAGACACGTGTTGCTGGTAAAGGTTAGTTGATGGTAGAAGTTTTCTAAATGTAACAAGGGATAAAATGTTCATGCACTGCATTCAGGGTATTTAAAAAAAAGGATAAATGGAAGAGGTTTATGGTAGTATTTTGTAAATGAGTTGGTTAACCTTCTTAGTGGTTTCGACGAGATATCTCATCCATCACGATCTGAAAAATTTTGCTTATGACGAGATATATCGTCTTCCTACTATTACCATTTATTTTATAATTATAAGATCGAACCTGTTCCGTTGTAATCTAATGACGAGGTATCTGCTCCGTCATAATCTGGCTAGTTTTGTTAGTTCCTCGTCGTAATACATCGTTGAAATGATACCGAAAATCTCTTATCGATTGGCTGTCAAATTTACGAGTTAAATAATGTGTAAAACGGTAGGTAACTCAATTTACGTCACAATGGAGCTACACACAAGGCTATTCTCGACGGTCACGGACCAATCTCGAAGGTAAAGAACCGAGGACAACACCTCGTAACTGTGAACCACGGTTAGATGACGAGGTCAACACCTGAGCTGTCAGTCCTTTCTCTAAACTTCCACTCCACGCCGAAGTGAGGACATTTAAGGCCACACCAGAAAAACGAGTACTGATCCCTGTGTACACGACGGTCTTTTGGTTGGATCGAATCACGAACTTTCCTGTTGCTAATGCGCAACTCTACCAACTTAGCTACCACGGCCATAAATATAAAAATTATATGTTATATTTTTATTACAGTTTGAGTATTACCTTTTTAATTAAATATGATAATTTTCAAACACCTTTGTTTAAAAAGTAAAGCCCTCCGAAATAAGATCAGCCACTGTGTGTTGGTGGCTGGAGGGGTGGCGGATGGACTCCCCGCTCCCCACAAAGATGAAAATGAATAAAAAATTATGGCTCCTAGTGGTTGAACCTTGTAGGGGGCCTTGGACTACGTCCGGCCCCATTTTATAGTATTTTAATTTTTAGATTTTTTTTTAGAAAAATTTTATTGATTAATTTATCTTATATTACTGCCCAATTTTAATATTTTAATAATTTTAAATTTCGCATTATATCATCATCATTTATATTTTCACTATGTATATATTTATCATTGTCATGCTTTTATTTGTTATTATCTACTGTTATATATATACTAGTGCTTTATGTTGGGACCTGTTGTCCCTTATATTTTAAACCGGCACTGTGCCGGTCTTCAATTTAGTTCGTCCCTTAAATGGGCGCTTTGCCGGTCGTCTTGTTAGTTTTGTTGGCCCTGTTGGCCTGTTCTATGTATATTTTGAAGTTTTTAATAAATGGTTCCGGGATGTACGCGCTGGAGCCCTCCCTGCCCGTTTGGACGGGGTTCCCCTTTCGTGTCTGCTGGAAGTCAATACCCCCTCCTTCCGTAATCTACTCTAAACCTCCTGGTGAGTTGGGAGGAGGCGGATCTGGAAACACCTTTGTTGAATTTTTTTACTATCGTGGTGTCACAGCAGAGAGAGAGAATCGCTCAATTAGTCTTCAGATTTAATTATTCCTTCTGAATGACTAATAAATAACCTAATGGCTGTTACTTTGCTTAACCCTCCTGGTGGTTGTCTCAACGAGCTATCTCATCTTTAGCGTCTCGTCATTCATTAGATTAGGTCAAAACTGACAAGAACTTGATGGACAAGATATCTCGTCATAAGAAGGAAACTGATTGTGTCTCAATCGCGTCATTATGAAAACTATCAGCAATATCTTGATCACAAAATATCTCGTCATTAGAAGGAAACTGATTGTATCTCAATCGCGTCATTATGAAAACTATCAGCAATATCTTGATCACGAGATATTACGTCATTAGAAAAAACTGATTGTGTCTCAATCGCGTCATTATGAAAAATATCATCAATATCTTAATCACGAGACATCTCGCCATTAGGAAACTGATTGTAGCTCAATCGCGTCACTATGAAAAATATCAGCGACATCTTGATCACGAAATATCTCGTCATTAGAAGGAAACTGATTGCATCTTAATCGCGTCATTATGAAAAATATCAGCAATATCTTGATCACGAGATATCTCGTCATTAGGAAAAGTGGCCAGATCTTGATGGACTAGATATCTCAATGAAACCACTTGGTGGGTTAAAGACTGTTATGAAAACTACATGTATTTATAATATTTGTTTGGAAAAATACAAAAACAAGGAACTCTTTGACACTTCAGAGAGAAGAGATTGGATTCCCAGATCACCCTTCCTTCGGGCTACGTCACTGGATGAGACCAGTGATGCATCTCTTCTTTTTTACTTTAACTTAATGATGTCAAACAAAATACCTAATACCCACTTCTTACATCAACAATTTTAACGTCATCCTACTCAAAAAATCTCAAAGGGCATCGGAAATAAAATATAAGCCATCAGCTTTTCAATTTGTTCGCAGGATTTCTCCCATGGGGAAACCATATATCTTTTAAGAAATCAACATAAATAAATGGACGGAAGCCGGCGTTATCAGAAAAGCTGCCCGGGGAAAATGCCCGAGCTTCTAAGTGTCACGTGACCCGTTCTCTCTTTTATGCTGTCCACTTAGCGGTCAAGTTTACTTTAAGAGCTGGAGACGTGACTGCCGGCATTATTTGTAGTCAGAAATGGAAGGGAATGTCTCTTCTTTTGGGAGAAACTGTCTTTGAGGAAGATAAGAAGAGCTTCGGCCGTGGAGTGTTTTTTCGAGGATGGTATTGAGGGTGAAGAGGGCTTTGTGGTGAAGTCATAGATGCGGTATTATTTATTTGTTCGCCACCGTATAGAAAAGGAATCCATTTACTGACAGTGGAAAATGTACAAAATGTTGGTAGGCTGGTTCGAGGATACAAACCGTGGTTTAGACGTGATTACTTGGGCCTGATGTTGGATTGTGGAATGAATGAAACAGATCATAGGAAGTTTGAACGATTGTGTATTGTGTGAATGTTCAACAATTAATTTATAGTTTGAACGATTAAAGTGCAGCTTGATATTAATATCGGAGGATAATTTTATTAATTAAAGGCCTGTGATTTTTAGCGTACATTGGCAACTTTCGAATGACACCACTTGCGACATATTGCGGACTTTGTGGTGGAAGTAAAGAATTCATAGACGTGTTATTATTTATTTGTTAGTCACCGCACAGCAAAGGAATCCATTAACTGATAGTGGAAACTGCACAATAAATGGTTGTTTCACTGATACAAACCGTAGTTTCAATGTGAATACTAGAGCCTGATGTTGAATTGTGAAATGACATAGGAAGTGTAGTGAAGCTACTCACAACATTTATTTTGCACTTACAAAAAACGATACTTCCTTTAAATAATACGTTTATTGGTCATTGTATGTATTTTAGGCATATCTCTCAACTTCCTGCCAATGACTCTTCCTAAAATCTTTCGATGTCAAATGTTTTTACAGCTGCATCCGGCAAGTATTTTCATGATTTTCTCCTCCAAAACTGTTCAATGGCTAAATCACTTGATAGGTATTTGCAACTGAGAGAAATTTGCAACTTTTGCTATTGTGACTTTAAAAGAACTAGTGTTCTTCCTTTCGGAGTCAAGGGTTCTTGACCATATACCATGTAAAGCCAAAAAAATATGTGAGTTCCGAAAGAAATGTTTTAAATTCAGCATTGTCATCTTTTGTATAAAATTAATTTAAGTTTCATTAAATAACCATTTATTTTACATAATAATAATTTTTCGAAAACGGAAATATCTTTATTCCAAAGCATTATAATTGCTTTTGACAGGATTCTAATTGTGTTCAGGTGTCCAAACTGAATTAGACACTGCATTAATTTTGTATCTACTGAATGTTGTGATTTTTACGTGTGCTTCTGCTTTTAATTCAAGTATGCTCTACTTACTATCTAATGGCTCCATGTCAAGTCATCAATTTATATTGTTTAAGTCAAAGCATGAAAAGATAATAAATTCTGCCTTTTTGTTAATACATATTTTTGAACGTGCATCCACAAACCATTATATATATATATATATATATGTAGGGTTTGTTTCGTGTGATTCCACAAAGAGAAACAGTCAGTGAAAATGACAATCACTGTTTATTTGGACGGACACAACACAACGAAGAGACATAAAATACAAAAACATTGAGAAAAAGAAAACACAGCGCAGCTTTACGTCTGCACACACGAACGTTCCCTCCAGGAAAAAAAAAAGTCTCTCTTCCCGCGCAGGATCGCGTTACATCATAAGTATGATGTCATGGGAGTATCGTGCTGCCATCTGGAGTCCATTTACAACAATCCTACAGATTCGGCCATCCTGCTAGTCACTGGCCTCAGGGACATTCATAAGAAAAGAACATAAAATTACTATTTAGAATATAAAATAAGATAAGAACACTGTTACAACAAATAAAACTATTCCACTTAATTTTGATCACATTATTTCGCATCATTTAACAAAAGAAAACGAGTATAAAATTAATACAATATGAGAATACGTATAAATCAAAAATAAATCATAAGTATAAAGCGTCACATTTTCGAAAAATATTTCATCAGATCATCAGAGGTAGTGGTAAATTTGGGACCTGAATGTTCACCAACCCTCTCATCTGTCTTTGGGTTTCACATTCGTCACCCTGTATGGACCTAAAAACTTAAGTCTCAGTTTGAGACCAGAACCAAACTGCGTCCTCTGAATGGCCACTAAATCGCCAACTCAGGCGCTTTCTTTCTTTTCTTGTTGTAGGTTCTTCTATTTTCGGTTTGAATTTTTTGGATGTTTTGTTTTGCATCTTGTCTGTTACAATTTCTTTCATCTTGGAATTGTTCTATCATTTCTTCTACTAGGAGATCTCTGAGAATGATGTCTTCCTTGTTTCTTATTTTCACCCCAGTTAAAAGTTCAAATGGTGTCCACTTCGTACTTCGACTCATTGTACCATTAAGAACTCTTTGTAATTTATCCACATATTTAAACCATTTTGTCGCGTCATCAAGTGTTAACTTGGTGAGGACTGGTATAAGAGTACGGTGGATCCTCTCAACTTGCCCGTTTCCACGAGGTACTCCTGTGGCGATTTGTAAGTGTTGAATTCCCTCGTCAGCGCAATAGTCGGCAAAAGCTTTTGGTGTAAATGCTGAGCCTCTATCAGTTATGATCCTCAAGGGATTTCCAAAAGTTTGTTGTTGTAATCGAATTTTTTCCAATGCATCCTCTGCAGAAACTGATTTGACTGGATATAACCAAGTAAATTTTGTAAAGGCGTCAACAATGGTCAGAATGTGTTGGTACTTTTTGTTTGTTGACGGCAATGGACCGGTAAAATCAACGTGATAAGTACCTAAGGGTATATCTTCCTTTTCAATGGGATTCAGAAACCCCTCCTTTTTTCCACATTTCTTATTGGCCAAAATGCACGGTACACAGTTGATGATTACTTTTTGAGTTAATTTATCTAAGTTAGAAATGAAGAATTCTTGCTTTACCACATCTTCTGTTTTAGTTGCTGAAAAATGGCCCTTTTCGTGAGCTAATTTAATTATTTCGGTTTGCATATCTCTGGGCACTACTATAAGTTCGCGACCATTTACAAATTTGTAGAGAATGTCATTTCGTACAAAATACTCCTGAGACTCGTTATTAGGCAGGAGTGTTTTAAGGGCACAAATATGTTCATCTGCCAACTGTGCATTCTTCAGTTGTGCAGTCAAAGTGTCATTTCCTACAATCATGACTGGATGTCTACTTAAGGCATCGACATGCTGCATTCTTTGGCCGGGTCTATGTACAATTTCATAGTCAAACTCCTCTAATAAAAGGGCCCATCTTGCAATTCGTGTTACAAGATCCTTTTTGTCCATTGTTTTCTGGAAGGCCGAGCAATCGGTTACAATTTTGAAATGGTTGCCCAACAGGTAAACACGGAATTTTTTTAAGGCTTCGACAATGGCTAGGACCTCCAGTTCATAACTGCTATACTTTTCTTCGGCTATGTTTGTTTTCTTTGACATGTAATGAACAGGGTGTAGTTTTCCATCTTCACAGTCTTGCAGGAGCATGGCACCATAGCCATGTTTGCTCGCATCTGTATGCAGTTCCGTTTTCCTTCCTTGTTTGAAAATACCTAATACTGGACCTTCTGTTAGTAAGTTCTTAAGCTTCTCAAATGCCTCCTTTTGTTCAGGACCAAAAGCAAATGAACTATTTTTTCTGAGCAAATCACTAAGCGGTTTAGCAATTGTAGAGTATCCTGAAATAAATTTCCTGAATTAACCCGTTAGTCCTAAAAAGCTTTGTACATGCTTCATGTTTGTTGGGACAGGAAACTTCGTAACCGCCATAGTTTTCGTAGGTGATGGACGGATAGTGCCATTTTGAACTATGTGACCGAGAAACTCCACTTTCTTTTTCAGGAACTGGCACTTGGTCATTTTCAACTCGAGTCCATACTTGGATGCAACTTCAAATACAGTTTTTAACTTATCTAAACCTTCCTTTTCATTTTTCGATGGTATGATAATGTCGTCCATATAAATTATCACGAAACCTTTGTTCATAAGATCTCGGAAAATACTATAAACATATCTTTGAAAAACACTAGGGCTAGTACTCAATCCGAAAGGGACTTTAGTGAATTCAAATTGTCCGTCTGGAACAACAAATGAAGTGTATTTTCGACTTTCTTCCTCAACATTAACATGGAAAAATCCGTTCTTCAAGTCTAAAGTAGTATACACTCTAGCATCTTCCAACTTGTCTAATACATCGTCTATCAAGGGAAGGGGAAATCTGTCTTTTACTAATTTTCTATTTAGCTTCCTATAGTCTATGCACAATCTAGTTGTGTTGTCTTTCTTTTTTACTAATACTATTGGACTAGCATAATCAGAATTACTAGTCCTAATTATTCCTTGTTCCAACCATTCTTGTATCTGTCTATCAACTTCTTGTTTCTCAGGAAAAGACAGACGACGAGCTCTTTGGTAAATCGGCACAGCATCATTTAGAATAATTCTCATGGAGACATCAGTTGTTTCTGTCTTTTCCGGTTTATACGATGACGTTATCTGTTTTAATTCCGCTTTTATTTGTACGTCATTAATGTGGCTAAGATCAACTTGATCTTCCTGGTTTACTTGGGTTATTTGCATGAGCCACATCTTTTCTTCATAGTTATTAAATTCAACACCACTGCTGGTAAAGTTTAATGAAGCTTGTCCCAAAATATCTGCTCCAATTACTGCTTGGTAACTCAACTGTGGTGCGGGTACTACATGCCATGTTAAAGAAAAATGACATCCATCTATTTTAACTTCATGCTCAAAGGATCCTTTCGTCCAAACCTGTGATCCTCCAATACCAGACAAAAGCAAGGGTGTGTTTGACAGCTTGGGAAGGTTGATTGTCTGTTTGTAAACATCTTCGCGCATGAGGCATACTGAACTACCTGTATCGACGAGTGCAACAACAGTCAAATTGTTCAAACAGATCTCTTTGGTGTGAACCTTTCCGTCTACAACATTGTTAGACGTTTGTGTAATATGGGCTTCTGATGTCCTTTCTTTCTCATCGGGTTTGTGCACTGAATGCAGACCACTGTCATTTCTCATAAATCGATGACTTGGTGTTTGTTTTGGATACATCTGGTTCTCATTGTTATTCCATTTCTTGAAATGGAAATGCATTTGATTAGGAGGTGTTCGTGGTCGTCCACGTCCAAACTGTGCATTCCTCGGAAAGTTTTTCTCTTTTTGTAATTCGCTTGGTTGCTTCTTGTAATTTACTCGCACTTTTTCATACTCATCTAGTTTTTCAGTTAACTGGATTGGTGATATCATCTTTGCCCAATCATCTATGAAATGTTCTCGAACTTCCACTGGAACTTTTCTTTTTAATTGATCCACTATCATGAGATCTTTGAGTTTTTCAAAAGTTGTTACTTCTAACCTCATCAACCACTCGTCTAAATAATTATTTCGTAGTAGAAATCTCGCCATGTATTTTCAGGTTTCTTTTGATGCTTCACAAATAATTGTCTAAAGTTTTCTGGTCCTAACTTAAATCTCTTCAAGAGCAACGATTTTATGTATTCGTAATCAGTTGCTTGTTCATCCGATTCTCGTGCAATTAGGCCGACTATCTCTGATGGGAGTACGCTGACTAAGTGGGTTACCCAATACTCTGTCGGTATTAGCATTATTTTGACCTGGCGTTCAAACATAACCAGATATAAACTAATATCATTATCTTCTGCATCAAACTTTGGTATTATTTTTTGAACGTCAAATTTTGGATTGTTTAATTTACCCATAACTTCATTATTACCGGTCGATAAATTTGAAGACATTTCGAATCGTTTCATCTCTAATTCGTCTTTTCTTCTTCTTTCTTCCATTTCATCCCGTCTTTTCCTTTCTTCTACTTCATCACGTCTTTTCCTTTCTTCTACGTCATCCCGTCTTTTCCTTTCTTCCACTTCATCTTGTCTTTTCCTTTCTTCCACTTCATCTTGTCTTTTCCTCTCTTCTGCTGCCTTGTCTTCTTCTGCTTTTCGTGATTCTGCGATATTCTCTAACAAATTTTTCACGAAGACTTCATCATAATGTGAACTACTAGTTATGAGTTCTTTGAGTTCTATTACTTTCATTTCCTGCTTAACGGTTTCACCCATTTCATCTGCAAGCAGTTGCAAATCTACTTTCTTGTATTTTGCAAGGAAAGCCATTATGGTCAATCTTAAATCCAATGTCCCAACACAATCGTAATTTAAAAATTTCTCACAATTCTTAATATACCACTCAATTGTAAATTAATACATATATTAACACATTTTTGCTCCTAAGCGTTAATATGCATCTTAAAATTAATTAAATGAAATTAACAGGTATAACATGTAGCACATAACCTTTGACGCTAATATGGTATTTAAGTACAAGCATAAACACACATCATTCAAATACGTTGTTATAGCATAATAAAATAAAATAAACGAAATACTAGGTAACAACACAATCACATCTAAGAAAAATATGCTTCAACTTTCAAATTATAAAAACAAAACAAACGTATCAAACTATTACGCCGTCTCTATCAAAGAATCACTAAGGGAAAAAAATTACTGCAGGTGGTATTTCCAACAAAAAAAAAGGATCAAAATATCACTTATGTTAAAAAAAAAAGATTTTCCTTTTCGTCACCTGATTTTTTTTTCTTTTCTCTGTTCGTTTAAAAAACGGAAATGCAGAGAAGCCATAGAAACAATTTTTTTGTGTGTGTTGCAGTACTTTCGATTTAAACTTTCATGAAATGAAATATTTGTACCAGTTTCTTTTTCGAAACTTAAAAGAACACACTTGAAGGAAATAATGTTACTCTTCAATAGTAGCACATAGAAATTAATACATAATAACAAAATAAGTTAAATATGTTGATAATAGTTTTTGCTTATCTACGTTCTTGACGACGAGGGCAGGGAGCCTCCAATAAGCGACGAGGGTAGGATTCCTCCAACACAGGACAAGGGTAGGACGCCTTTAACACGGGCGAGGACAGGATTCCTCCACAGACGAGGACAGGATTCCTCCACAGGCACGAGGACAGGATTTCCTCTAACGGGCACGAGGACAGGATTTCCTCTAACGGGCACGAGGACAGGATTTCCTCTAACGGGCACTTGGACAGGATTCCTCCAACAGGTACGAGGACAGAACTCCTCCAACAGGCACGAGGACAGGACTCCTCTAACAGGCACGAGGACAGGACTCCTCTAACAGGTACGAGGACAGGACTCCTCTAACAGGCACGAGGACAGGACTCCTCCAACAGGCACGAGGACAGGACTCCTCTAACAGGTACGAGGACAAGACTCCTCCAACAGGCACGAGGACAGGACTCCTCCAACAGGCACGAGGACAGGATTCCTCTAACGGGTACGAGGACAGGATTCCTCACGCACATCAGTCGAAAAACTGGATGAGTTAACGTGTCATGGCGACACTCCGAAATATCCGATGGGTCTGGATGACACCGCAAAACAGAACCAGGGTGTGGTTCAAGCACTGTGCTTTCTGTTTCGGCTGTTCTCTTTATCCAAAGGCCGAGCCCCCATATTCTGTAGGGTTTGTTTCGTGTGATTCCACAAAGAGAAACAGTCAGTGAAAATGACAATCACTGTTTATTTGGACGGACACAACACAACGAAGAGACATAAAATACAAAAACATTGAGAAAAAGAAAACACAGCGCAGCTTTACGTCTGCACACACGAACGTTCCCTCCAGGAAAAAAAAAGTCTCCCTTCCCGCGCAGGATCGCGTTACATCATAAGTATGATGTCATGGGAGTATCGTGCTGCCATCTGGAGTCCATTTACAACAATCCTACATATATATATATATATATATATATATATATATATATATATATATATATATATATATATATATATATATATATATATATATATATATATATATATATATATATAATGATATGTTCTGGGGTCTACAGAGGTGCCTAAAAACAATTCAAAAACCCATAGTAATAACGTTGAGTATAATTAGGATGATTGTTTGACCAATTTGCACCAAATTTGGTATGTTTTTTGCTTTAAAATCCTGCGTGAAACATAGGCTATGTATTAACCTCATTCGATTTGTTGATCTGCCGAGGGATCTAAAAAAATTTGAAATCACCATAGGAATAACATTAAGTAATATACACTGCTGGCCACCCAAATTGCAACACCAAGAAAGACAAGAGATATCACAACAAAATTTATTTTGTAGATAACACGTTGACCAAGTATCAAATGATTAAATTTATAGACTTCTGTGAAGTGTGGTTCCTGCCAAAATCAGTAGCCAGAGTAGCCGCCATTGTTGGAGATCACCGCTGCCACACGCCTCGGCATTGATTCAAAGAGACTTTGGATGTGTTCTTGGGGTACAGCAGACCAAGCAGCTTCCACACGTTGCCAAAGTTGATCTGGTGTGGCAGCTGGGGATGTATTCTGGGTCAATCGTTGAGCAACCATGGACCACATGTTTTCTATCGGCGAAAGATCCGGAGAGCGAGCTGGCCAGGGAAGCAATTCAATCTGGCGATTGACGAAGAACCCTTGGACAATGCGTGCCACGTGTGGTCGCGCATTATCCTGTTGAAATATGGCTGTGGGCAAGCCCTGAAGGTAAGGAAGGACAACTGGCTCCAACACCTCGGAGATGTAGCGCTGGCTGTTTAAAGTACCGGCAATGCGTACTAGAGGAGTGCGAGAGTGATATCCAATACCGCCCCATACCATAATACCCGGTGCAGGACCAGTGTGGCGGTGCATAACGCAGCTGTTCAGCATCCTCTCTCCACGGTGTCTCCAGACTCGAATCCGACCATCGTGGTGTTGCAGACAGAAGCGTGACTCGTCAGTAAAGACAATTTCATTCCATTCTGCTGTCCACATCCTTCTTTCATCGCACCATTGGCGGCGGAAACGTCTGTGGTTTTGCGTCAAGGGTAGACGAAGCAATGGACGTCTTGCGGACAGACCACTCTGCTGTAAACGGCGTCGAATGGTACGCGCAGACACTGGATGATGCGGTACAGACTGAATGTGCTGTGCTATGGTTCGTGATGTGGCTGAGCGATCCGTCACTGCCATACACACAATATGCCTGTCATCACGTGAAGTGGTGCACTGAGGTGGATGCGATCGAACACGTCGGTCCGTCGTACCCTCCTGCATCCAACGATCACATATCCGCATTACAGTTGTTTGGTTTCGTCCAACACGACTACCGATTTCCCTGAAAGTTAATCCACAATCTCGGTAGGCCACTATCCTTCCTCTGTCGAACTCGGATACTTGATCAAAAGATGATCGCTGTTTTCTACGAGGCATAATTGATCGTTTTTTTGAAAAAACCACAAGAAAAACATAATTGCCGTACTTGAAATCGTCGAAATCTCCAAGCCTTAAATAGCGCTTTGAAGTGGCGCCACAGGCGCGCGTGATGTGCGTCTGCGCTGAAATTCTAATCATTTGCATATCTCACCTCCGCTAATGCATGTTGTAAATTTCATATTATTTGCATGCTTCCTTCAGGGTGTTGCATTTACGGTAGCCAGCAGTGTACAATCAAATACCACCAATTCAACCCGAGCAACTCTGAGAAATTGTGCTAGTTACATATATAGGAAGAAACAAAACTAGGCTTTGATATGATTTGGTAACTGAAAAGGGTTATTTTGACTAAACTTTTTACCAATTTTTTCCACTGCTTTATTTCAAGCTTTATGATGCATCAGGTACTTTTATGCGTGGAATCTTAACCCTCCTGGTGGTTGTCTCGACAAGGTATATCGTCATAAACACAACTGACCAGATCTTGGAAGATATATCTCGTCATTAGAAAAAGATAACCAGATCTTGGAAGAGATACCTCGTCATTAGAAAAACTGACCAGATCTTGGAAGAGATATATCGTCATTAGGAAAAACTGACCAGATGTTGGAAGCGATATCTCGTTATTATAAAAACTGACATATCTTGGAAGAGATATCTCGTCATTTGGAAAAACTGAGCAGATATTGATCTTGTCATCATAAAAAATCGGCAATATCTTGAAGACGAGGTATCTCGACATTAGCGAAATCGATCAGATCATGATGAACGAAAGGAACTGTTAACTTTCATTACAAACCTGGAGATATTACTTTCTTGGGCAGCATGGCCAAATAATCATATTATTTTAACTCTTTAAGTGGTTGAGAAGAGATATTCTCGTCTATCAAGATCAGGCCAATTTTGCTAATGACGTCATCAATATATTGCCGAATTTTTTACTACGAAATTAAGATCTGACCAGTCTTCTATGGATCGCTAGCGTGTTTTTGTATAATGAAGAGATATCTCGTCAAGACTACCTTCACCAGGAGGGTTAAACATTCTAATTGTCCGAAAATAAAATTATTCATGTACTTAGATTGGCCATCCGGGAAGGAAAGTCATTATTTACTGAAATGCACATTGCTAATATCTTCAAATGAATAAAATTTAGTTCGACGGACGATAAAGACTATTATACAGAAGAAAAGAGCCTCGTTGAAATAATTTATAATGTTGATTGAATTATCTCCATACAACTAATACTGCAACGTTCTTTTCATCTATAGTACAATAACACCACCACTTGACAAATGCAGAGAATTAACAACCGTGTATGATAGAAATATCGAAAAACCAATACCAGTGAACACAACACAGCCCATTCATTCATATTGAATCCGTACATCATTAAAGCCCTTTCTCATTCGGTAGCCTTGAAACGACTAAAGCAACGCTTATCCTGTTATCCCTTTTGGGAAAACATCCTTCCAACTCCAAACGCTTGGAAGTAACATCATTATAAAAATATTTTTGTGCCATTTAAGTCGAGCGCAATAGATAAGAGGGGATGTGGCTCGAAGAAATCGTTCAAACGATATTTTAAATACAATTAGTCTTGAGGCGAAATGCTTTTATCAGCAAAAATATCTCCCTTGTGGCAGTGGAGCAAAACATGAAAGCAAGTATTGAGTAAAAAATTAAGTAAATGAAATAAGTAAATAAGACTCTCCAGGCATCTCTTAGATATCTTCTTAGAAAAGGCGAAAAAAACATCCTCCATATTGGAAAATAATTCGTTTAATTTGATTTATCATGTAACAAATATCCCCCCCAGGAGGATTGCAACACAGTTCTTCGTAATGGCGACTTCTGCTTGGGGAGATTCTTAGTTCGAATATCGATCATCTCTGAATTCCAAACATGTAATTGTGTCGCTGTGAAGGTAATCTAGATCTAAAATCGTAATATGCATAAAGTTCGTTTTTGTAGATGTCAATATAAAACTATCATTAAACCAACAGTAATATATGGATCGGAGACATGGACTTTGACTCAAAAACATGATAAAATGTTGATAACTTGGGAGAGAAAGATCTTGAGAGCCATATTTGGACCAATCAAAGAAGGCGATGTATGGAGAAGGAGATACAATCATGAAATGGAAAATTATATAGCGAGAAAAGATATCATAAATTTGATAAAATCAAAAAGAATCCAATGGTTGGGACACATGGAGAGAATGGATAACAACCGAGGCACAAAAAATATTTAAGAATCAGGTATCAAGACCAGAGAAAACCTGGAAAGCGGAGGAAAAGATGGCGTGAGGAGGACGAAAAAGACCTCGAAAACATGAAAATAAAAAAATTGTGGACTAAGGCCCAAGACAGGACGCTTTGGAGTCGTATCGTTAGGGAGGCCAAGGTTTAACATGGACTGTAATGCCGGGGAGTTGGATGTTAATATGATACTTGGATAGGTTGTTCAGTAATGTAAAGTCCTTTCAGTACAAAAATCTCCTACACAAGGTTTAATAACAATATTCCTGATCTAAACACTCCAAGTGGTTTCGACGAGATATATCGTCCATCATAATCTGACCAATTTTGCAAATGACAAGATATGTCACCATTAAGGTATTGGCGATATTTGTATGAAGTAGTTTTATTTTAATGACGAGATACCTGATCCATCAAGATCAGGTTAGTTTTGCTATTCTCGAGATACCTCGTCAAGACAACCACCAGGAGGGTTAAAGGTCCTGGTGGTTGTATCCATGATGCAACTCGTCAAACTGAGAAAACTGACCAGATCTTGATAGACTAGATATCTCTTGTTGTAAGAAAACTGACCACATCTTCATTTCGCCATCATCAAAAAATCGGCAATACCTTGATGACGACATACCTCGTATTTATCAAAATTGACCAGATCTTGATGGATGAGATGTATCTTGAAATCATTTGGTGGGTTAAAATGAGGAAATGAATGTTTATATGTTGAGGAGGTGTAATGATATGTACACAGCGATAAAAATCCCCACCGACGCAAAGCAGTAGTTTTTCTCCCAAAATCCCTCCACTTCACCAAGGCAAAATAAGCGAATTACATTCAAATTTCTTAATATTGGTTTGACGCAAAAGTTCGTCCCGTTTTTGGCCCGAGTTGGCAATGCATCGTAAAACCAAAGTGCTATCTACTTCACACGTGTAAAGTTTGTATGTTGTTTAAAAGAAGCAATTGCAGCGGGTACTTGAGAAAAAAATTGTGTTATTTGGTTGTGTTTTTTTAAATTTCGTTAAGCATTACAAATGACAGAAAATAAGGAGCATTTTCGACGTATGCTTTTTTATTTCCTAAAAGGTAAGAATGCTTCGCAGACGCAAAAGATGTGTCGTGTATGGTGAGGGTACCGTTGATGATCCCATGTGTCGTATGTGGTTCAGAAAGTTTCGTGAAAACAATTTTAATCTTAGCGATTGTAGCAATATTTTGGATCCACCACGTTCACGTTCTGGACGACCGACTGAGGCTGATCTCGCAACGAAATATCGGCTCTAATTGAAAGTGATAAGCATAAAACGACTCGAGAGATAGAAGAAATTCTTGGAATCAACCAGTCAACAGTGTCAAAACGATTACGTCAACTTGGAATGGTTGGCAAGGTCGATATATGGGTGCCGCATGAGTTAACGGAGAAAAACTTGATAGACCGAATTTCTGCTTGCGATTCTCTATTGAAGCGCAACGAAATCGATCCATTTTAAAGCGGATGGTTACAGGGGATGAAAAATGTATTGTGCATAATAATGTAAGAGCAAAAACCAGTTTACATCCGAAGAAGGTTATGCATTTGGTGG